>CM059585.1:21832857-23036071 GCA_030407085.1 Trichopria drosophilae
TTGCTAATGAAGTCTTTGTTTTATTAGACTTTTTAGTTATAAACAAATCTTTTGAATTACCTTTCCTGATAATTATCATTTCAGTCGTTATTTCATCTATTTTATAATGTTTTTAACCTTTTTTATTGCGCATTTTTATGCAAGTCAATTGAAAATCTACAAACACGAAACCCCCGAGGAACATTTTTGAATTTGTTAAAACTAACGTAGGATTATTGATTAGCAAGTCCGACAGATTTTATAAATAATTCTAGAATAAAAAATGTTGTTTGGTTTTTATATAAATACCTCTCTAAAAAAAAGTTATTCGTTACCAACAATGACATAAATAACATTAAATGAGACAATTATTTTTTAACTGCTATTTAGATTGTATACAAGTAATATAAAAATCTTCAAGAAAAATAATAAAATATGCATGGTTCCATTTGTGATTTTATTTATCTTTTAAATTATATATTTAAAAATTATTTTTCTTTCTGTCACCAATTATCTCTACACTTTTTATTTTAATTTCGTTTCTTTTTATTTGACTATTTTATTTGAGTATTTCTTTTCTAGTTTTAGTTTTTCATTTTACTACAAATCATATATTGTGATATTTATTGTTTTATTCTTCTTTATTTTATTTTTAATTTATACATTTTTGCAATTATAATTTATTTTTAAATATTACATTAAATTTTGTAATTAATTTTTTTTTGTTTCTTCTGTTTGGCTAAATAATTATAAATAATTAATTTTAATTATCCAGATAATTTATGACGTATTTACTTTACATCATTAAAAAAATCACTATTACAAGAGACCAATTTTCCACGTCCAGAAAACTCCGGAAAATGTATAAAAATAAAAATCTGCAGCACTAAAATCCAATGACAGCGCATAAATAAATCGTAAAAGAGCCTTACAATCTTGAAATATTGCTAGATATTTTTAGACCCTCAAGTCTCCGTGAACTAGCTAGCTATTTCCTAAATCCTCAAAAACGATGGATCTGATCGCTTAGCACTTGATATTGAAATTATTGAATAATTGCTATTAATTTTTCAAAAACTAAATGAAAACTTGCCACAATATTTTTGCTCGAGTGTCTTTCTCCACTGAGGCGCCTGCCTCTGAACACAAGTGACATTTTTCTAAATCACTCTCCAGTATCACAGAGTTAACGGCCACTGAACTTAACTCATTGCACATTTTTTTATCACCACTATCAGTTTTATCGAATTATGAAGTACTAAATAATTAATAATTTTTTATTATAATATCTTGCTAATACAATGAAACAAACAAATTTCAAACAAATGATTGTTTGGTGGAGAAAAATGGTTATAAATTGACAATTAATCGGGGTTGATGTTGCACTTAATTACGGAACTTGGCGGAACGATGAATTGAATGGATCGCGGAATTGAACTGACAGTCAGAGGAGTCCGTTGAATCTTGGGAGACTGCTTTTTCGCGCGTTTGTTTTCACGGTCCGTCGGGACTGACGTATTTTGCTAAATATAATCCAAAACTCCCGTGTCGTCACGATACCAGCGACGTCTATTTTACGTTCCTCCTACCTGTATCGGTACCTTATCTGCATTATATTTTTGTAAACAAAAAGAAAAAAAATTAATAATTTTTGTTTAATTCTGGACCATTTTTCCAAAAAACTTTTAAATAATTGGTAGAATTATAAAATCAATTAAAAAATGGAGTCGATTTATTTATTAAGTGATTTCCTGTATTTTATAGAGGAAGTATTAATGTTCACAAATATTTTCTAAACGATCGACGATGTTCTTCATGAAAAAAAAATAAACAAAAAAAAAGTTCTTTAAATTACATATTTTGTTGTTCTGAACTGCCGCGACATAAAGCTATTAATACTGCATATGTAAAATATAATAGTTTACTAAAATTTATTTTCCGAAAGATTCTCGAAACAAAAATAAATCTCGTATATCCCTATAGTCGTTCTTGATAGTTACCAGAACCTCCATGTTATTTTGACGTCATCCGTTTCCGTAAACTAATGTCTTTTGTTATTTTGTGTTTTTTTTTGTTGAATGGACATTTATTCCATACGGTTATTTCTGTCGTGTATTTAAAAAATAATTCTCGTTTATAACTTCATCAATAATCTTGTCTTAATAAACAAATTGATTTTTTGTGATATAAAGTTTGAAAGTAACAATAATTATTATAATATATCTTTTAATTATTTGATAAAATAATTTAATGAATTTAAAAATTATTTAAAATTCGGTACCAAGTCTGACGCATCATTTATTCGAACCAGTAAATCGTATTCCTGCTGAATTTCACCAATTTCTTCATGTCACTGGGGTTGAAAGGTCGCCATAATTTAAACGCGTTACCGAATGCTTATTAAATATACGAATCCGCTAACCACTTTGAACACAAATGGATGTTTGAACGAATACTTGACAACTCTGAACAATCGCATTGCTTATTGACTCGAAAACTGATGCAATAATGTCGCAAGGCGACGTTGTTTTTCTTCATTTTTACCGAACTGACAAGAAAAATTATTACTGCATATTCCCAGGATTTTCGTTATTCGAATTAATTTTTATAAATATTTGCTTCAGAGTGTTAATAAACATTTTTCGAATCTTTAGTTGTCAGGCATGAAAGGTGTTCCACGTCTTACTTTTTAGGTTATATTTTTACTTATTTAATGATAAAAAAAATAAATAATTTATAGCATGGCGTTTTTAAGATTTTTTGACATACTTCAAATTTTTTAATATAAATTTTGGATTTTTATTTCATAAACTTTTTTTTAATAGACCTAAATATGGGTCCAAAATAAATTATATTTTCGGAAATTAAAATACAAAATTAAGTCATATAAAAAATGTTCCATTTATAAAAATTCAAATTTTATGAATTAAAAAACTAATAAACATGATATAAAAAATTTCAAAAACTCTCACCGAGTGTTTCAAACATGATAATTTTGAGCAGGATCGCCTTCGCAAAACCCCTTTGCGAACGGGCCAAGGAGCACCCATATTTCGTCGTCGCGTCATCGGTACAATTTCAAAAATAATAAAACATAATTTTGCCTCGTTTGAGTTGCAAAAAAATTGCTATTATCAGGATCTTTAACAATTATCGACAGTAATGACTAAGGTGTGCCGTTATCAATACGCGACTCGTTGCAACTAGCATTCCGTACTAATCGTGACTTCCGCGAACCTGGTCGACTTTATTAAAACTTAAGCTTCGTTCTCACCCCACTTACTGTCGATGTTTAATTATAACAGACAACGTCGAACTGTAGCAATAAATCCACTGACTTGCGAATAGTTCTCAAAGTTGCAAATGCAGTGTCATCGAACAAACGACTAATAAAAAAAAAATTTTTTTTAAAATCACTATTTTTATTGGTTGTAATTTATTTAAGGTTGTAAAACTACTTTAAGTATAACAAGCAGAAGAAATTTTTTAGTAATTAATACATTTTTATTTAAAAAATAATTATTATAAAGTAATTATCTACTAAATTGTCATTAGCTTTATGAAGTTTGTGTATACCATAATACAAATTTTTAAATATTTACCAATTTAAATAAATAATAATATACAATTAAAAGGTTAATATAATTATCAAAAAAGTTAAGAAAATAATAAAGAAATGGCTGAAATAAATTAATATTTAAAAAAAAAAAAAAAATCACAGCTTCATCATTTATATGGAATATTACGTATAATATATTGATTTTTCTCATATACACGAAACAAAATATACAAAAGATAGGATTGATTTAAAATTGAATTTACTTGACTGAAGAAAATAAAAAATGATGTCAGATTAGGTCACAAAGAATACGGAGTAAACATGCAGTGGATGCATCTCGAGGATTATTCACTAGCATTTTTCCGGCTCAAAAGCTCATCGATGAGATCATCATCAAATTATGTAAAGACAAAATCTTCCATTTTAGTTAATCTACCTTAGAAATTTCTATAATTTATTAAACTGAAACCAATGATTTTTTTTCTTAAAAATTTTTTGTTTTAAACTTCTTCAAATTACAAATTAATTAAATAAGAATTTCATTATTCATTTAATTAATGAAAATAATATTAATATTGGTTTTAAACAAAATCTTATGTCACAAAGAATCCTTGCATTTTACTTGTCATTTAAAAACAAGTGGAAAGGCCAATAAATCTTGCAAAACCACGATTATTTTGGGAAGCTAATTAAAAAGCGATTAGCAATATTTTCTTCCGCGACAGTAAAGCAAAAAATAAACATTCGAGAAAATTAGAGCTTGCAGCTTTCATAATTGTAGCTGTAACTAATACATCGCGATTATACTAAGGTCATGAAATACCTACAATGATAGTAGGTGGTCTCAACAAGTGGAATTAATGAGATTTCTGAACTTTCCGTAGATCAAGTAGTAGAAAATTTTTAAAGAATTTTATTTTAAAAAAATAATTATCGATTAATGTACATGAATGTAAAGACTGAATTCGATTTAAAGAATTAATGTAAAAAAATTAATTAGAGAGATCTAATCTATGTAAAGATTTCATGTGTATGGTGTGATATTGTAAGTACTTAATTACGAAAAGTATCTTATCTTAAAAACAATCTTTTCGGCCTACAAAAAATATGTTAGCTTCTTATCTACAAATTTGTCACGAGACTTGCAGGTCAAAAAAAATGTGTAACCTCATTTCTACTTTTCATCAACAGCTTGATTTAAATCAAATGATTTGAAATAATTTAACACAATAAAAAAACTTTGTTGCACAAAGTAAATGAAGGATTTATTTTTAAAAAATGTCAAATATAGTAATTCTGAATTTAACCTAGAAATTGTTCGCAATGTGAAATATAGAAGCATGCAGTGAGGAAATGAACGTAATTAATTTTCAAAGGCATATTAATTTGCTTTTATTTGTAAAATGCGTGCCAATGTCACTCCTAATTTAGATATTTTCCATTTCTGATCAAGTATACTTTAAATTATTAGGATTTTAGAAAATGAGTAATGCAATATTGTATAGTAATTTTGGCAACTAATAAAATTAATTCGACTTAATATTTCCAACAATTTCGCAACATTTCTGAATTGTACAGAAAATAATAATAAATAATAATATAACAAATAATACAACAAAAAAAACATAAAAACAATAAGAAAAAACGGTGAATTTTTTTAGTAAAATTTTCATTATTTCTGCTAGAGCGGACGAGTTTGTGTCATAAAAAAAAATTTGTGATTTAATTACGATCATAAAAATTTATTTGATTTAAATTCTATTTAGTTTACAAATTTTATTCAAATTAAACAAAAAATACGTATATTTTATAACAATGTCAAGCGTGTAAAGATCTAAGAAAGTTGTGAACCTGAAACAAGAATCGTGCTTCAAAATACTTAAGTTCCACCACTTAGTAGCGTGCATTTAAGGTTCGAAATTATAGAAATAATTATAAGTTCAAGTCACAAAACACTCCAGTAAAATTAGCCTTGGAACTTCGGGTCCAGACCTTAACCTATTTTCATTTGAATAACCTCTTTTAATTAAAGAGTGTCAATATTATTTAGTACGGTAATTTCGTGAAATAAATTGCGTTTGCGCTACAAAGTCTGAATGATGTAAACTTTACAATGACTGTTAGAAAAGCGATTAACGAGATTACAGAATTATTGTTATTAAACGTGTTTATTAGTACAGTTGTGAGTAATATTTTATACTGTGCACAAGTCGGTAGATTTCTAAAAATAAAGGTTACATTTAGTGAGTAGAAAACTTTTTTTTATAAAAAGATTCAGTGGCTTAATAAAATGTCATATTTTCTAAATTTCTTTGAATAAAAAATCTACGATGAATGATTTTTTTACATTATTGCAGCTTACAATAATACCAAAGCATATTTCGTCAGAATTTTCAAAATAAAATTATTGATTTTTAAAGCCATTTACAGTCTTACTATAAAAAACGCGATTATAACTATAGACACGTTAGATGATACAATGTATAAGATGCAGTCACGTTTCACGTGATTGCCATGGTAGATATACCTATCAGTCTTTACCTTCGTTTAAATCGATAAAAAAAAATCGAAATAGAAACACTAACAATAGAAACGATTATGCAGCAAGACAATGTAGAGTTTTTTTGTTTTATTTTGAATATTTGAAGTTTTTAGAAAAGTGAACAATTTGCATAGGAATTTGAACATTGTTTTATTTAAGAATACAAATATGGAGAGAACCATATTCTACTATTTTTGCAGCCTATGGAGAAATAAAAACAATATATAAACATACAAATACGCGAAAAGAAATTTGGAAACACGCTTTTTATAGGTTAGAAGATGATTAGAAACCGTTAAATCATAATAAAAATTTTGATTTTCAGGAGTTTTCAAAAAAGATGGCTTCAATGTCCTTTTTCGAAATTTTGAAAAAGAGACCTAGTAGGATGTCTACATTTTTAAAAAATGTTATTTTGTATTTTGTTTGATGAGGCGATAATTTTCTTAAATTTTTACGATTTTAATATTATGTTATTACATGGAGACATCGTCTGTTAAAAATTTTACTATTTTAAATATTAATTTGGATGTTTTATTATTAAACTTTTTTCAAGCCAATTGTAAACATTCCAATTTTTATAGTAAAAGTAAAGTAAAATTTTGCAGATAATACGATTCTTCATAATAAAACTCTGTCACTAAGTTAATATATACAGTTGATTCATTTTCAACAACAAAGTTGTTCTGTGTGCAATTTGCAAGAAACGATCTTTTTGTAGTGTGAAAAAGTGTAAATAACTACAAAGCGAAGCGAAAAAATCGTCTTAGATGGTTGGAAAAATGGTTCAAATTTTCATTTTTTAATTAGATTTTTGTTTGTTTTGTTTTTAAAACACAATATTCTTCTTCAATCAATATTGAATATGTTTGGTTCTTCATGAAAAGTAAAATTGTTGCTTTTGATGAAATAAATAAAATAAAAATCTCTTGAAGTAAAAAGTACTATTTTTTAATCACTTTTAAGTCATTTGGACATTTTATATTTGACTCTGATTTATAAAATGTGCAGACAATATTTTCGAATTAAAAAGAAAAATTCTGAACTTCTATTTCCTTAATATCATTATATTTTGTAATGAATAAATTTTTTAGTAATTCCAAAATGGGTTCATGATACAAAATCAGAAAATTGACCTTGGTTGATAAAATCAAATTTTAGAGAAATATTTCAATATGTAAATAGTAATCTTCTCGAAAAACGATTACAGAACAAAAAATTGTTATTATGACAAGAATTTGAAAGTACGATTAATTTGTCTTTTTCAAAAAATAAATACCGATTTTGAAGTGAAATGTAACTAAAAAAAATTGTAATCAGAAACAGTTGCTCAAGTTTGTCACCAAATTTGTCGCAAATATTTATGCACGAAGCGATCTTGACCATCAGTTTTTACACAAAAAAAAAATAATAAAGAGACCCAGTGACAAAATGAAAGGTTTATAAAGGTCAAAACTTACAGAAGTCCATAAAAAATACTGACTGCGCATTTCTTTATTTACCAACAAATTCAACAGGTTTTTTCACCGTGCAAATAAAATTTTGTAAGAATCCAAAATTTCTAAATTGGTTTCAAAGAACTTTTAAAAAACTTAAATGTTACACATCACTAAAACATTTTTCCAACACACTTCGGAAAAATCGCAACAAAGGCACAACGGACATTATCGGTTATCCAGCGGCGAAGCGTGCAGTCGAGAGTGAAAAAGCTGCACTTTCAAAATGCAGGCGTAAAAGTGCACTCGGGTGCTTTTCCGTGGGTCCAGTACCGTCGCGATGCTGCTGGCTGGTCCAGCCTTGGGGGGCTTTTCCTGGCACTCCCGTCGGGTAGGCACGTACGCGTTTTTCCGCATTCGGAAAATCGGAAAGTACCCCTGTGTCAGTCTCGACAGCGGCGAACCCATTGCGACCCTCGACTGCCGTGGGGGGTTACATTCGCCTCATCGACCGACTATGGGGGTGGGGGAGACGCCGTACTCGTATCCTAGAAACCGACTTTCTGCAACTACAACCCCCAGACCCTCACCCACCCCCTCTTTGCGTATAGTAAGTTTTATGGCACGCTAATCTGTACTTTCGTTGGATTGGATTGAAAAGAACTGGAATTTTGCCATAAAGAGATGGAAGAAGAAAAAAATGACATATTTTTGGGAATATTTCATTGAAATATGTAGAAAAATAACTTTTTGATTTCCCGATATTCAATAATAGTTGAGGAAATGCTAATGCGTCGAAAAAATCGGTTCAGCAGATCAATTCAGTCCACGAAAGACGTATTTAAAAAGTTTTTATTGTTTTCCAATGTGGTATTTTCGAAATTAGTCGCCGAATCGAAAGTCAGTATAATAATATAATCAATAAAGAAAAACAAAAGAAGATAATGAAATATGTAAACAAGAAAGTAAACAAAAATGTGGTCCCCTGATGTAGTTTTTACAAAACGTTTTTTCGGCATTTTTTAAATTTTTATGTCGTTTGTTCTTGTTAGCCGGCCGGAAAAATTTCTTTCTTTAACTGAATGTCCAGTTTTTTTAACTTGATTGTTCGACATTCAATAATAGTTGTTGAAATGCTGATGCGTCGAAAAAAACGGTTACTGATCTAACTCATTCGAATAAACGCTAACGTTTTGAAAATGTTTTAATTGTTTTCGAAAATAATTGTCGAAAGTCAGATTTTCAAGTTAAATTACATTAACACCAGATACAACCAAGAAAAACGGAAGAAGCTAATCAAATATCTAAGGAAGAAAGTAAACAAAAATTTGGTCCCCTGATGTAGTTTTTACAAAACGTTTTTTCGGCATTTTTGACATTTTTATGTCCTTTGTTCTTATTAGCCGACCTAAAAAATGTATTTCTTTAACAGAATGTTCACTATTTTTAACTTTATTGTTCGACTTTCAACAATATTTGATAAAATGCTGATGCATCAACAAATCGTTTACCGATCATCTCTTTCAATGTTTTTAAAATGTTTTAATATTTTCGATAGTTAAATTTTGTAGGGCAATTACATTAATAAGAGGAATAAAAAACAGTAAAAATGCAAGAGAAACAGAAGAAGATAATCAAAAATCGAATGGAGAAAACGAAAAAAAAGGTTTGGTCTCATCATGCAGCTTTCACAATTCGTTTTTTGCCACAGTAGGCCGCGAAATACGACTTTGCGCCCCGTTTTAACCATACGAATGAATGCTCCCGAGGACGGAGCGCTCATCGCACTTTGCACCCCACTGCGACAAAAATGCTGTTCGTACCTCGGGCGCAAAATGTCATTTTGTGCCCTAGGGACGAAAAATACTATTTTCTTCATTTTGTCTATCTGACAATCAGCTGAACAAAACAAAAAACAAACTTTAATAAGAATTTTTGTTATTTCCACTTTTAGAAGCAGCGAATGAGGCAGTTTAAAGCCCATATAAAGTAGAAAAATATCGCCTATCATTTATATATTAAAAAAAGTGCAGTTTTCCACAAGTCTAGACGTTACAAAATGAATAATTAATACATTTACTTCTCATTTAGTTTTAAATTTTGAATTGTCTTGATGGTTAATGATGGAAATTATTTTTATCATTTTTTTATCATTTTTTAATTGTGAAAAAAATGAGGACCGAACGTAACAGATTTGATACTCCTGGACTCGAACCCGGGACCTTTTGATTGTCGTTCGAAAGCTCGAATTTCGAGATATTAAAATAATTGATGCGAATTTCGTCTAAAAATCATTTACATTTATTTTTTCTTAATACACAAAACTCAAATGTCATTTTTGGACGACAGCTTTTAGTATAAAAAGGTTTACACTAAGTTAAAAAATCATTATTTATATATTTAGTATCTCGAATGGTAACACTAGCATTTTTCATGATTTCTGTTAAAATTTATTGTACATCTTTTGAACCTATTGATATGTTGATAGTAAACATTAAACTCAATCTAGTAATCGTTACCAACAATTATTGTAAATTTACCTATATTGAAAGTTTTACATCAAAGAAGCATTTTATATCATTTAACATTATTTAATACCGAATGAATTCTAACTACATTTTCTTATCATTAAATTAATTACTCTATAACTGAACGCCGAGAAAATTATATCCTATCAAATTTTAATTGCTTTTCGATATTTATCGATCTTTCATCGATATCTTTCGAAATTTTGTTAACATTTTACAGGGGATCTTCCGTCGCGGTCTCGTACGGATTTCGAGCGAACGGAATGTTTCCATCTGATTTGCCGCTATTTTTAACATCTCGATACAAAACTAAATCACGCATGCTGGAAACGCGTGACGCAATTAATTCGGGAAATCCAATCGATAATTGGAACACACCCAATGAAATGCACTGTACCCATTTAAAACGATTCGTTAAATGTAATCTGATTATAGTTTTATCGTTTGCTTAATGTCACATCCGTTTCAAATTAGGATATTTCGCACTTTGTTATCGAGACAAGACGATCTTAACTGCTCCACGCGCACATTGTTGCAGTTTGTTTTTACTGGAATCTCATGATATCTGAATTAAGAAAGTTTACAGCCTGTTATATTACAAATTTTATAGGTTATAATTTTGCAAGACAAAATGGAGTGATCCGCACGAAAAATTTCTCTGAATTCAGAATATTCTATTTCCACAATAAATAGTTGGACTGGTCTTTAATATTTCACAAATATGTCGACGCGGTTTTTTGCACGATTGTTTTTATCAATGGAATAGTAAGAAAAATGTTTTTAACCCGATAAGTCTGTTTGCAACTGCGTAATTACAAATATCGCGGTTTGGGGTCATAGTCGGTACTAAAAGCAAATGCAAAGAACAAAAAGAAACAGTCGAAGAATTTAACGTAGTCTCATCGACATTTTCTTTTGGCACTTTTTCAAAAATTCAACGAGCCATTCCCAGATGCGACAGTGCGATTTCAATTATAATGACAATTATCTAAACATAGTTGCCGAGGAGTAGATTTAACTAACACACGTGATTGTAGTAAAGTTTTAAGTGGATTTTTTGTATTCGGATTTTTAGGTTTCTTTTATGTTGGAAATTAAAAAAACTCACCCTTGCTGCAGCTACACTTTTCTCAGCTGAAACTCCATCCAATTCAACCCTTGCCCTTGCTGCCGAAGCTGCGCTTTGTTCTTTGTAGGATAAATCACCAGCTTGCAAAGCTCTCATTTCAGCACTGTTAGCTATGGCTTTTTCAGCACTGAAACCATCTGTCACAACCTAGAATGAAAATAAAATGATTTCTACTTGTTTTTCACATCTGTAAATTTCAATCGATTTGTAAATAGTATTCTTGCTTTGCAAATAACATCTACTTATTATTTAATGAAATAACTTACTAAACTTTCTAAAAGGCACGATGACTTTGAAATCCTTATTGGTGTTAGCCAAAACAAACAAAATTCAACATTGAAAACTAACTTTAATTATTAACTAACAAAATTCTTGTTCATTCTAAAATTTTGTTATTGACATACAACGACGCCATCTACCACGATATCTTGATAATGCACGGAATATTTAGAGTAATAAATCAGTTTATTGTAGAAATGAACGATAAAAAATAACGGAAAATCGATGGAGAGATCGATTAACACGTGCTTCTTCTTAAACGCAAACATCTTATCTTACACGCGACAGTATCTCTAATTACTGACGATAGACAATAGAAGCGTCCTTGTCGCTGACGGACTCGATGCGACTCTTTCAACACCTTAACGTTAAAAAGAGACAGATGTTGAAAGAGATCGTTCGTCGGTAGAGACGATTCGAAAGAGCCCTTGGCCCAGAGGAAGCATCCGACCAGGCCAGACATTGCGTAGCGATTCGAGGAAGCTTCGAAATTTGCAATGCCTATTTTTCAAATTTGTTTGTAATTAGCGGACAAGTATTGGTAAAGTTGGCAAGATATTGATCATAAAATTTCCGGCATACTCTAGATCGTTTAATTTGTCCCAAATTTAGAATCGACTCGTGTTCACGAACTGTCACGGTCAATAAATCAAGAGGAAAACTCAGTCCAATAACGAAAAGCCAATGGTCTAACGATTTAAAAGTCTATTTCTATTTTCAAAATTTTTAGTTATGCAGGAAGTTGTACCAACCTTTGTTTTCGATGCACTGGTGACTTTCTTTTGCTCGAACTTCATCATTTCCGGTCCAGCCGGCATGTTTGAGATGTTTTGAATACTTGATATGTTTATTGGTTGATTTAGGTTATGGATGTTATTTAGGGAGTTCAGTGAACTCAATTGTGAAGGCGATCCACCTGTTAACGACACGGATGTTGTCAATGGTGGTGGTGTATCAGGGTCTGGAAACGTGACCAGAGGTTCCGTCAAGTTTCCATCTTCCCCTTCGTCATCTCTGAAACGTCAAAATTATAATAGTTATTTAGAAATAAAAGAAGAAGAACCGAAAACAAAATTTGTAAATAACTCACCTGTCAACCAAGTTCTCCATGCTGCTTCGGAGCCTGGAGAAATTGTTGGACATGTTCTTCATCTCAGAAATGCCTCGTTTCAGTTCCGTGAGATCACTCTTCATGGAGCTGGCTTTCATCTCACTCGAAGATGAGGTTAGAATCCTCTGGGAGGACTTGGCCACCCGGTTGGAGGTACTGCTCGTGCTGGTGGTGCTACTGGTCTGGGTTTGGTTCGTCAGCATCTGTTAGACAAGATTTTTCGTTCTATTTAAAATCTACGCGTAGGTGAGTCATGTCGTTCAATCGAGTCGACGCGTTTTTCAGTGACGTGACAACTCTGCCTTCGTGAGAATTATTAAAATACGTGATATCTGGGGAGATGCCAATATCTTCCGAGGTAATAGAGTAGGATGTGGCTGTGACGAAGACGTTTCGAACAGTGCCGTGAAAGCGGCAATGTTCGTTCGAACTTAACCTAACCTAACTTAGGATTGGTGATTCAAGGTTGCCTTCCAATCTCAAGGTTATAATGATGTTTCTGAAGATGTGGTTATTTTTCTTTCGCGCGTTACGTAAGACCACGTAAAACATTCGGAATGCTTTACACTCGACCATCAGTGCAGTCTAATAACATCACAAAAGGATATTTTTTAGCGATATGAAACCGGCGGCTTATTGGTAAACTTTTAACTTCTGGGAAATTTGCTATTTTTGATACTTGTGTCATGACTCTTTGGACTAGAAAAGCTGAATAAGTCAGAAATCTCATTTCGTTCTTGCGAATGAGTACAGAAAAGAGGTGGGCGGATAACGACGACGTCGGGACGGGCTTTGATCGGCCGGCAGAAATGTTGTTTGAACATCTTATTAGCGAATGAGTTACGATGCAAATGGAATACATTAAAGACATCACAGTTTACGCTCGTTTGAGTGTAGCGTATTCATTGGCGAGAATTATGAGCATTGAATTTATAGTTAAAAGCAATATTATCATCAACGTTGTTTTAATAAATTCCCTTTTTGGTATACTGGGATTGCTGCAATGACCTTGGACATTAATAACCGATCAAGGAATATTTTGAAGGAGTCCTGGTTATGGTATTGATCAATTGGAGAAATGGAAAACAAATAGCAACATTTTGTTGGTCCAAACTCTGATAGCAGATTCTTGCCAAACATCTCTCAGCTGACCAAGATGTATTGTCATTGATCAGTAAATTTAAATATCGTTGATAGAAAGAAGAATACATCACCTGTGACGATGTCGTGACCTGTGGATGATGGAAATGCGACACGTTGTGCCTGCTCGAAACCAGGTTGTTCTTTTTTTGAAAGTTTTCCATGGCAGCATGCATGTCCCCGTTTTCACCTCCCTCGGTGGGGAACTCCGACATCTGGAAATGACAAAATTCACAACATCAGACATTAATCGCAACATCTCGTCTGGAAATACTACGTCACTAATCGGTTATGAAAGGTAATAAATATTGCAACAGTCGCCTTCTTGTCCGAGGCATCAGAAAATTAAAAAGTGCGTACATCGGATGTGCATACATGCGCGAAGGATTGCGCGTAAGTGGACGGAAAAAAAGTCGTTTCCGGGAAACGACGTTTCGCGCTTGAAAGAGGTCTTTGGTCCGAATTATCATAGATCTTGATTTGGGTATTATAAAAGCTTGATCGTCGATTACGCAGATTTTCGCTAAAAAAGCGTATCGAGATCATCCTTATCGATCCCTCGATCTCGCGAACGCGACGTTATTGTTGTCGGCGGTGACTTTACTGTCTGGTACTAAGCATTTATCTACTGGTGCTAATATTGATTCACCTTGACGGGCGCTTCGAGGATCCTTCGTACACGAAATTCAAGGTTCAAAAAAATTTGTCTGAACGTGTATACACGCACTGAAAAAAAAATCTGGATAGTAGGTTTGAAAGCAGGAACAACAAATTTTTTTTTTATTAAATTACTAATTCTCTTCAGTGTAGAGTATCACATATCCGTGCAATATTAGTAACAAAAAAGGAATAATTAAAAAGAAAAGATATGATAGCTCTGTAGAACTTGAAAACAATTTAGTTCGTCGAATGGGTCTTATTTTCGATTTTAATCTTATCTTCAATTTCAGGTTTTCTGAGCATCTTTAAAATCTCTTCTGTGAAGTTCTTAACGCATAAAAAGATCGTTGAAAAGAAGTTTATTTAGACAAAGTCGTACGATGAATCGCAACTTCCTATCATTGTTTTAAATTTTATCAATGTTTCTAAGAATTAAGTGTCAGAGATTGCGACAAAACTGGAGCTAACTTTTCTCTAATAAATCTTACGACAAATATTTTTGTTACTTATTTGATTTAATAGCGTTATAAGATAATTAAATAATGCCACAAATATTAAAATATAATAATAATAATAAATAAAACAATAAACAAATATAAATAAAATTATTATTGTAAAAGAAAAAATGAATGTTGCCAGTTACTTACATAAGATATAAATACCACGAACTTTTTTATAAGATACTTTAAAATAATGTTAAAATGATATAAAACACAATTGAACTACTTCAATTTTCTTGAAGAACCAAAGTCGTACTGTTCGATAATTCTTCACACAAAAATAAGAAATTCGTGTCAAGTGAACGCATTAAACGCATTTGCGTTATTACTTGGAAGTCCATGAATTATCTAAATAAATTATTTTTAACAGCCAAGTTATTAGACTGCAATTTAATAGATTGTGTATAAGCGATGCTTTTCATGTTGATTAGTATTAATGAACCTTAATGTATTAGACAAGAATATACAGATCAAATCATTTTTCAATCCATATTCTTAATTAGAAAAATACGGTTGTAATTAATAATTAAATTAAAACTGGCAACATGAATATATTATTTAAATATTAGTAATTGTTTGCATAGTTGCAAGTAAATAATTTTATGCATTTGATTGTAATCAGTTTTATTTAATTATTTAGTAATGAGATATTAAAGTTGATTGTCTTAAAGTGAATCGTTTTAGGTTTAATTAAAACTGAATGAGATTTATCTATATTTTGATTTTCTGGAACTATAAAATGATTAGTTCAATGTGTCTTGGCTATTAAGGAAATTCGAATTAGTAGTTTAATTTTGTAATGTTATGATTATGATAAGCTTTTTAACGGTACTCTTATTTTTACCACGAGTACAAATATAAAAATTGTATTTATATCAAAAAGAGTGTACTGAAAAATTCAGTCACTTGAAATTATGGTAAAAAATATGTTTTTTATTCTTGTAAATCGTCGAAAACTTGATTTAAAGTGAAGTTAAATAAGTCATGTTAGTAATTTTATTTCAGTATTAGATTTTATGTTTTGGATGTGCAATGTAGACAATAAAAAAATAATAAGCAAACGATATGCTACATAAAAAGTGAACAACAATTTTAGCAATTAAATTAATAATAGTTACAATAAAAATGTAACATTTTAAAATCAACTGATTCTTAAAGAAATTGTTATTGTTTTTTAATACTACAAAAACTACTTAATAAAAAAAAACTATTTGTGTACAAATATAGGATAAATGTTGACGGGTTTCCCCGAGGGGATTCCCAGTGCGCGTACATCGAACTGGCAATGCTGTCTGCGTGAACTTTGAACTCGGAAGGCAATTTTTCGTTGCATAGTTAGTATATAAGAGACCGAAACATCCCATTCGCTATATTTTATATATAAAACAACTAACAGTTATCAGTAACTGCAGACTTGTTCGAGCTTGAAATCACGACGGGCGTTCCATTCATTCCACGACCTCGAAAATAGCGCACTCGAGTACTGATTGCGAAAGTCCGTTACGAGAACTCTTTGTAGAAAGTGAAAAAACAATTTTTTGTCCATAGTATCTTTTTCGACGATTTTTTTCGAACGTTTCAAATTTTTTGATCACTTTAAATTGAAGAGATTCATGTGATCAAGCGATCGATCACTTAAGCGTTGTAAATGATGGGAAGTATTAAACTACTTTTATTGTTGTTTTTTTTTTCTAGTGACAAGAGTTCATAAAAGCCTTGAAATTATGGTAAACAAAATCAAGTGATTAGTCACATACAGGCATAGTAACTGTTTATGGGAACTATTCAAACACTTTCGTGGTTTTTAATTGTTATCAACTTTTCAAGTGACATAAACATTAATTGAAACATTGAAGTGATAGAAATTGAATTAAAGTGATAACAAAAATTTGTACGTGTTGGTCATACCGATTCGAGTGATAAATTTAAAATCAAGTGATTTTAGCGTTAATTAATAAAACGATGCTACATAAAAATTGGATTTTGGTTCTTTCACAAATGATAAATTGTGGTTATAATCTAATTAATAATTAACTAATTTAAGTGATTAAAGTGATGAAAGTGGTCGGTTTTATTAACAAAATAATCATTCAATAAAGTCATGGATCATGACGTTCATGTAACAAATAATGAAATATTAAGCGATTCTATAAATCAAGTGATACTTTATAAAGTGATGCACAGCAAATTCATGAACGTTTTTAACTCCATTTAATTAGTTTTGACTAATAACAATAATCAAACAATCCTAAAACTGTTACAAAATAATTCAAGAGATACTTTATAAAGTGATCCACAGAAAATTCATGAATGTTTTTAACTCCGTTTAATTAGTTTTGACTAATAACAATCACAAACAATCGTAAAAATGTGACAAAATAAATCAAGTGATATGAATGATTTTGTTTGATATAAGTGCAACCAAAAGATAAGTACACAAATCAAGTATTACGTAAACAAATTAATTCATCTGCGAATTAAACCATATTTGTTAAATGTTACAAAAAATCTATCAAAAATTTGTTTAAATCCTAAAACATAAATAATCCAAGCAAATTAAAACGCCGCTTGATGAATTGAAATTATGTCGACAAGTAATTGAATTTTCAAAATTTGCTCCATGCGACTCTTCAAATTTAAGTAATTTAGGTCTTCCGTGGCTATAATCATCGTAAATTAATATGCATATTTCAGAAATGTAATTAACGAAATCTGCCGACAAATAGGAAACAAAAAAATTTAAAACCCCCATCGTGCAAATTCGGATTTCGCATTAGCATGCGCAGGATGCGAAAACAGGTTATTGTAAAAATGTATCCAGTAATAGTCGAGGTTTTATGTAACGAAGTCGGCGTGAAAAACAAAAACTGACATTGCTTTGAGATCTTTCGAATCCTTCTTCGAACCGACTATTTTATTATCTTCTTGCCTCGTGCACTTCTGGTGTCTTTTGTGTGACGATTAAGAGACGATAATGCACTAGTGTTACGTAAATCAGAAATTTTTGGCAAATTATTAAAAATATCAACGATTTTGACATTTCTATTAGAATTGGCGTTTTCAATATTTTCTTTTTGATATTGTAGTAGCTTTTTAAATTATTTTTATGTTATTTTTCTAATAAATATAATTTTATTACATTTTTAATTCATAATTCTAATAAAAGTCAAGTATAAATTAAGAATCATATCAATGTAGGAAATTAGTATACTGTGCAACTAGGGAGCAAAATAGTTCTTTGCGCTCAGAGTGTGAGCAACTTATTTCGCTCCCTAGTCAGAGAAAGTGTTGTTTTACTCCCGCGATACAGGGAACAAATTCTATATTAAGTAACAAGAACGTAATTACGATATTTTTTTTAATACGACTCGCGTGGTGCTCGATAATTTGCATCGGAAGATTTGCGGTAGGGCGCAAAATCGAGTTCTACTCCCGGTGCGTTAAAAACAGTACTTTACGTGTGAGAAAAAAATGTTTCCACTGTAAAATACAATTTCTCATTTTGTATAATAATGATAAGTTAATTATTTCCTTACACGTTGAAAAAAGTTAATACGGTGGCTTGTCATTAAAATCAATAATGTTTTTATAAATTATGAGATACTTTTGAAGGAAATTTATTGGTAAATTTAATTTACAAAAATCTTGTTTTTTAGTGTTTGAAATAAAGAAATTTATTTTCTTTTACTGATCGGTCATTTCAATTAGTCACAATTGCGATGTAATCGATGAAAAATTTTTCTTGATCGGTTGAAAAATAATTTCATTAAATTTTGTAATAAAATGCCATTTATAGAGACCTTCTGAGCGTTTGGGTTAGATTTCTGATAAGGCACGCATGAGATTCGTATAAATCAATTGACGATTGATGTCTGTCATCTATCGAACTTGTAATGTACGACGTGAAGAATTCAAGTAAAAATATGTTGCGAATTTTAACTCTACTACTCATAAAATTATTTATATTTAATTAAATAATTATTATGTATTTATTGTAGTATGTTAACATTCTTTTGGCTGTATTTTGTTGTAAATTTTTATTTTTGGTTTATTGAATTTTAACAAAATTTTATGTATCGATTTTTTACTTTTTTCATTTTAATTCAGTGATTCAAAGACATGCAAGATTATATTTTGGATGTACAAAACGCAAGCCTAAACTATTATTCTACATAAATTTGGGCCACAATTGTTCCAAATTTGTTATTATTTTTAATGTACTACTTCAGTCGTGAAAATAGTCAAAAAAACACGACTAGAAACCGAAAATACTTGCGACTATTAACTAAATTTCTTTTCTTATTCAAGTTAGTATACTTAATTATTATTCTTACCATCACATATTCTCTTATACAAAGAATTCAAAATGAGGGTCTAAATGGACAAAGAAAATATAGGATACTAAAAGAAATTTATTGGTAAACAATAATATCTTTTAAATTTAGACGATGTTTGACGCCAGTTGATTAAAATAGATAAAGTTTATCGGGAGTAACTAAAATAGATATTGCTAACTGCTTATAAAATGGCATGAAACAAAATTTTAGAGTTGTAAACATTGATTTCAATAACTGTTTTTAAAACATTAAATAATGATTAGTGCTTTGTTTTCTTATCAAATTTTTTTCATATTTTTATTGAAGACAAAAAATGTAATTTAATAATTATCTATCAGATTCAAAATTTTATTTAGACTACTACTTTTTTTTTAATTTTTGGAGAAACTATCAAAATTTAGGTTATAAAATCTCTTATCCCGTTTTAGAAGTGTACTACGGACTTATTCAGAATGAATCTTACGAATTTTACGGTTGTACATTTTAAAAGACAAAAATTTGTAAATGGCGCCCAACCCTCGGATCATAAATGTGTCTCGAGGATATTATTTTTTATTTACAATCGTTCATATAAGAATTTTTGCGTGCAATGTATTTCTTCGAACAAAGGAGTCTTGTGTAATTCTTCAGGCGCGAGAATTGGCTTCGGCTCACGCTTCTATGCAGCTCAAGACTTGATGCATCTTCCATGTACCAATTTGCATTAAGCATGTGTCGATTCCACATATGCGTCGTTTCATGAATGAAATATATGTTTACGACAGAAATTTAATTATGATTTTATTTAAATAAATATTTCTACATTCTTAATTTTGTTCTGTCTTATTAAAAATACCGATTAATATCTGATTTTTAATTCAATAGAAAACTACTTCACAAAATTCTGAAAAAGGTAAGAAAATAATTTTGGTCTTGATGTTTTTTGAGGATGGTTTACTTTCTTGTATTTTACTTAGCGTACTCTTCCTGAATTTAAAATATAAAAATATTCCTTTTTACTGTTGACGTATATATCTGCGTGTTTATTACGGAGACCGTGCATGGAATTATTTGCAGATACGAGCGTTGTGAATGAGGACGAATTTGCATACTTTGAATTTGTTTGTAAATAACTCATTTCTTCTATATGTTGCGAGACTAATTGTTCGAAGAAGCTGTCCTGCATCTCAATATCTTTAGATTTGAAGTCTTTTTTTTAAAAGAATATAGTTGGAAAATGAAATGTTAACCCATTAACATTTTTTTCGTAAAAATATTTCGTATCAAAATCGAAGTGGAACAAAATAGAAAGCTACATTATCCTACTATTTTTAAGGTCGTTCTTCAAGAATTTAATGTCAAAATTGAGTTTTAATCATCGGGAATTCTAATGTGGTATCAAAGTTGAAAAAACTAATTGGTCAATATTTATTTTTCTCAATTTCTGTCGAACTAAAACGAAACTATGTACAAAGCTGGTTAAAATATTTAAATTTCAATAAAAGATGTTAGTTTTATACCTCAGATGACTGTAAAGATCTCAAAATATCTGCCTGAATGAAAATTTTTTTGAAAATTTTCGAACGTTGTAAATCAAAAACTATGAGACTAATTGTGTTGTATGCAGGCTTTTTAATAAATATATGTATGATATTGGGTGGGTTTATAACCTACAATATCATATTTATTCAAAAAGTATGAGCTTAAAAAAAAAGGCAAAAAATGAAGTTCTTAAAATTCAATGAGAAATATAGTTTAATTTTTTCAGATTTTTTGGATATCTTCAGCTATTTTTTATATAATTTTGATGCAAAATTCGAAATTACAAATTTAGGTAAAAGAGGAAATGAATTTTAAATATTATGTTTTTTCCCAAAAACCATCAACTTTTAGGAAAATGGCAAAGAACAAAAAAATGCTAAGAAATTTTCGTAAATAATTTAAAGATTGGAAAAAAGTTGCAGATACAAAATTTCTCAAAATATCATAAACAAAATCTGAAAAAATTAAATACCAAGTTGAGATACTGATGAGAAGAATTTTTCAAAATACTTTGTTCCAAATGAAGAAAAATTCGATTTTTGGTGTTTATTTAACATCAGTTCTTCAAAATTTATTACATTATTTAGTTGTTAATCACTGTTTAATTGTGGGATGTTTCTATTTACTACAAAACCAAAATCGGCTTTTTTAAATCGTAGTTACTATAAATAAGGCACATCTTATTATAGAACAATTTTTTGGTTAGCATTGTCTAAAATAAATGATAAAAAGTTCAAGTCAGTTATTATTTTACCTCCAGTTTGCTTAGAATTGAATAAACTGTTGGTACAAATTTAAGTATACGTTATAATGTCTCAAATTTCATGGAAATCCAAAAGTATGAGAAATATGCCATCATGTGCATTTTAGAAAAGTTTTAGTCATCATATTAGTGAAATCCACTTCTTTATTGTGTATTAAACGATTTCTGTTTTCTAAATTAAAATTAGTAAGAACTCAGTTACTAACTTGAATTAACAAATTAAGTTATTAAGAGAATTAAGAAGTTATGGTTCGGAAAAATCGTGTGAGAAATTGAAAAAATAATCACTGTATTTCCGGAAATGAAATATGGAAATCACATGAGAAAAACGAACCGATTTGTAGTGCATAAAATTGTTGGGCAAAGGGATAAAAATTGAAGCTAAACACAAAATATCAAAAGAAAAGTTGGATTATAAGCATGAAAACTGGATGAACCTATACGAAAACCGAAGTAAATTGAAACAGAATCATATAAAAGTAGAATCAGAGCAAAAGAAAAAATAGATGAAGATAAGAGATGGAATTAGATATAGTGAAATGAAGAAGAGGAAGGAGAAATTATTTCTGGAGACGGGAAACGTATGAGATAGAGCCGAGTAAAATTAAAGTGGGGATATGAAATATTTCAGAAGGGATGTAGTAGGTGAAGAAGTAAGAAAATCTGGACTAAATATCAGAAAGTAAATCTCCAAACACTAGATAAATCAAGCTAAACGATACATTTTTTGTTTATTTAAATATAAAAATTATATATCTTTGTAGACGTGACCATAACCTCTCTTTTGATTTTGTTAGGTCTAAGTTGATTTCACAAATAGAAAGGTTATCTAAACGACAAACAAATCTAATTATATGAAAGTAATCCTTAAAAATAATGGAGTAACAAATAAATAAATTTCGAAAATTTCCTAACTTTTTGTCATCAAGAACTGATAAAAGATTTTACTCGCGAAGGTGTTTTAAGCTGAAAAATTCAGACTTATTGGATTCCCACGTTAGAATAGCATTAATAAGGATTGCGTAAGTGGTAAGTAAATAGTTGAACTGACCTATGCTAATATCTGCTTTGCATCTCGGACGATCTTAATCTTTCTCATCAAGATCTTTCCTATCATCGTAAGGAAAACACTTTACAAAACGTCATTTTACACTGCTAATTCCAAAAAATGATGTCACTTGAAAGTTGAAAAAACTTCTGGATTGTCAGCATTAATTTTGCACATTTTTTATGCAACACATTTAAGGAAAACACAAATATATTTTCCTATTGAACAGATGCAAATGAAGCATGAAGCGTTGGACTGTAAATTCGATCGGTCGTAATGGGTTACAACGCTTGACCTAGGCCTGATCGCAGGGGGACAGGTTCGACGAGACACTGAAAGAGGTCGACATTGAATGAACAGAGCCGGCAGATCGTGATGTCATAATCACGTAACAACTAGTGACACGGGTTACGCGAGAGATTGCGTGAACGACAAGTGTGCTAGGTTAATTTTCGATTTTCTAATATCTGACAAAAAATTACTGTTTTACATTTTCGAATTACAAAAGTAAAATTTTTTGTAAGTGGTGTTACGATAATCACATGGTGTTATCGAAAACCAATGATGTTACAATACCAAAAAATTACGTATTTTCTTCATAAACAAAATTGGCTGATGGGGTTTTTATGCCAACGTCATATATTAGTATTAACTAATGGTGTTATAGGAAAACACGACGGGGGGTAATATGAATATTTTCCAACGCACTTTCATCGTAGAATCTTGGTGTTTTGCTATAAAGACATGGTGTTTCCATGAACTATCGTGAAATATTTAAAAAAAAACACGGTGTTTCGGTATGTTACACCAGCACCTTATTATATTTTATTGCAATGCCATGTATTTCGGTGTAAATTACTGTTTTCCGCGAGAGATTACGTGACCGGTTATATTAGGCTCATTTTCGATATTTTAACACGGAAACTATTGTTTTATATTTTCGAATGTCAAAAGTACATTTTTAATGTGAAGTAATTTTACTTAACAATAATACATTCATTTTTTGATTACGTTCAGATTTTATTAATGTGGAGAACAAATGATACGATAATGAAGTGTTATTATCTAGAACCAGTGATGTAACAAGACAATGAAATGGAATAAACAATATTACGTGATGGTGTTTTATTTCAACATAATGTTTTGAAAATGAGTAATGGTGTTACAGTAAGCTATTGAAGTATCAAATGTATTGCAGATGTAATGGTGTTTCAATAAATACGTGGTGTTTTCATGAAATATCATGATGCACTTGTGAAATAAATATATTACTACATCATACTAATGTATTTTATCGTAACACCATTATTTTTTGTATGTAACACCACCATTTTCCATTGTAAATGTCATTTGATGGTTGTATCTAGTAGTACAATGTCGAATATTTACATATAAGTAGAAATATTGGTTAAAAACAGTATATAACTCCAAAAGTTCACGTCCCGTGGATAATTCAATAATAAAAAGAAAATAATTCCCGAATAAAAAAAGTGCATTCGATGCAAAAACATAAATATTTGTGCGGCGGTAGCATCTTTCTACCAAATGTCGTCATCGCGTAATTATTTCTTGGATCGCAAGGAAATGTTTACTAGGCTCGTGGAGATACATTTCCTACAGTGTACTTTACTTGAAAGTCGTTGCTCTTGACACATATTTTTTCGTGTAAAAAAAGCCGGACGTAAACAAGTACCAGATGACATTTGACACTATCGATAACGCGAGAAGGTTTCGTTTGCTTATTAGATCATTCTTTTTTCTTAGCAGATGCATGTGCACCAAATGTTCGACTTTGGAAAAAAAAACTTTTTTTTCTATCGCTGGTGTTATAAAAAGGCGTTTTGTAAATTTTACATAAAAAAACTTTTCGAACCGGTATACTTAATTGGGCGTTTGCAAAGTTATTTTTTTTCTTTGACAAAATAAAAAACATTCTGGAACTTACATCTTTGAAAAACCTTTTCCTGGTTTCGAAACGACTGCGGTACGGACCGTGATCCGTACGCTCCTGCAACATGGCCGTTTGCCTATCGTTGTTCATTCATAAATCTTGAAAGTTCGCATCCAGCGAGGGAAAAATCGGAAGATTGCCGTCTCAACGAAACGACTTTTCAAACTTTCTCACTGCTTTTAAACCTGCACGAATTTTTGAAAAAAAATCGTTATTTAACCGTGATTGATTCACATCTGGAACTTCGAGTCCCACGTGCGTGACTTACGTTTCTAACGTCATCGAGTGTCTTTTTTTCTAAAAACTATTGCGTAATTTTGACTATTTTAGAATGCAGCTAATACGTAATCTGAATTAATTTCGTGATCTTTCGAAATCTGTCGTTATTAATTATTCCACATTTGTATTATCCTGAAATATGAAGTTGACGATGTTTGATGTTTTTACCGGTTCAAAATGTAAAGAATTTTAAAAATTTGTTCAATTATCAATCTCTTTCTTTGGAAGATTTGGAAATAATCTAAATATCTCGTAACTAATTAACATATTTAAGATGAATAGAAATAAATGTAATAAAATACATCGATTGTATGATAAAAAACAAAGCATTTGAATGGAATTAAATTATTGAAGACAATTAAGAATAGAGGTATTCGAATGAAATTATCGTAATGATTTACCAATAAAAAACAGAAATAGATGCAACGAATATTAGATGAATCGATTTGAATAAAATGAAAAATTCCAACAATAATTCAAAGTATTTTAATGCAATTGAAATCTTCAAATAATAAAATTTAACACAATCGAATGATGTTATTAAAGTATTAAAACTAATCGAATTGATGGATAAATTCTATTGATTCAACTAATTAAATAATTTAATCGATTTTCGAACCGTAAATCAGTAAAAGACAAGTAAAAGAATTTAAGAAATTCAATTACCAAATACAAATAAATTGTAGAATTCAATCTATAAAATAATCGAATACTGAAGTTTTTAAATTAATCGAATGAAATGCAATAAATATAACTAAATTCGAAGTCAAAAAATAAATTACCTTTTTTCATTGAATTTATAATTTTGAATATATCGTTTAATGCAAAATTTAAACAAATCAAACAAAATATTAATATAATTCGAATGAACAACAGTACGAATACTTTGAATCAGTCGAAATCAATCAAAGAATTCTTATTCCAATAAAATCAATCGATTAATTTAAATAAATCGAACGTATTAAATACATTTATTAGTCAAACAATACAGTGACAATATACGATTAAGTCAAATACATTCAAACTTTGTGAGTGATGAGATACTCAACCGATTGAATTCGGTCAATAACTTACCCCGAATTGAGTTTAGTTAAGTGAATCAAATCAATGTATCCGAATAATCTGAACATTGGAGTCTTGACAATCGACGAATCAGAATCAATTATTAACTCAGTAAATAAAAAAATCAATCGCATTGCCCAATAGAAACTTTTTAAATTCGATTGAATAGATTATTGCTTTTCCTTCAAAGTTATATATTCCTTAAATAAATGGTATAAATTAAGAAACCGCAGATTTCGACAAATCTATTAATACAACAATCCAAATGGACAATATAAAGATTCACTAAAACAATCGATTAATTCCAGTTAATTCGTTTACGAGAAATGCATCCCAGAAATATTTCTATCAATCAAAAAATTGAAACAATTCGAAAATACGACAAAACAATTGATTCAAATATTTTCAGTCTTTAAATTAATCAGTTAATTCCAACATAATGAATCGGAGAATTCTTATAAAATTTACTTATTTATCATTTGTAAACATTACTTCAATAATTTAGTCGAATCAATCAATTAATTCTACCAAATCGATTGAAGCTACAATTGGAGAATTCGAACGAAACCAGTTAATACATATTCGACTAAATGAAAATTTTTCTGAAACGATTTGGTCAAATAACATAGTTTCGATATCATCGAATCGACTAAATCGAATCAATCCTGAAACCCGAGACAACCGAACGATTGATTCGATCAAACAGAAACAATTGTTTTCTATTTAGTCAGAGAATTAATCGAATTGATCAATTGAAGATATGCAATCAATCGAAGAAAATTATTTGATCACTTCACTAGTTATTCAACCGATTGATTTGGGTCAATACTCGATCGCTACATCAATAATACCCTAATAGAATCCATAACAGAATCAATTCAGTCGAATCAATCGAATAACCAGAATGAACTCAACATTTGATTACCTTTGATTGCTGAAACAGAATCAATCGTTTTTCTATTGACTCAATCGAATTGGCAAATGGAATAGGGTCAATGAAACGTTCTAAACGAATCTAACTATAGGATTGATTGGTTGATTTGGGTCATTAACCTACCCCTATACATACATAGTCTACACCCATATTAAAGTAAAATGGATTGAATCAAATCAATCGAAGAGCCTGAATTAACTAAACGTTGACTTATGTGGTTAGCTCATACAGAATCAATCGTTATTCCAATGAATCAATAGAATTTGCCAATCGTTTAAGTCAAATCGACTGAATCAATCGAAAAATCAAATTGAATCAATCGCGTTACCAATTAATCAACGGATTTGTCCGTTCGTGAACGAATTAAACAATCGAATTTAAGCATTTGAGTCATTATTCTAGTGATTGATTTGGGCTAATACCGCGTAAGTCAAAGTATATCAATTAAGTGAAACCGATTGAATCAAATCAATCTAAATACTGTCGGGCGGGAATTGAACATCTGAGTTCCTTCGATAGGTCTAACAGAATCAATCCTCGTTGCAAATCGAAATCCATTAAATCCTTTGATCTAACAGAACCTCCATCCTAAGACAAGGAAGCGAAGGTGAATTTCCGGACGGATGTCACGTCCGACTCTCGTAATCGCAAATTCCTCGAAGTCTCTCGCGTCTAATGAAATTTGTAACCCGATAACGAGTCTGGTCTGTGTGCGGTAATCAACACAAGTTGCACGCGCGCGTACTTACGTGCACATGTGTATTACGTATACGTAAGTACGTCTGATTTTCCCGGCTGCTGCGTGCGTCACACTCGGAGGAGCCGGCAACCAAGTACCGAACCGCGATCGCGTGACCGTGCCGGCATCAGCAGCTTCGTGAGGAATTCGCTCGTTTTACGGAACCTCCCGATGAGGAATTCGAAATATTACGATTAGTCGACGGAGGAGAAACTTCGAGTGGTTTCCTTTCATCCGAAAACATCGAAATCCGACATTCTTCAGAGGATTTTTATTTGTTTTTAGAATGGAACATCGATAGTTGACAAACCATATATCTATTGATATCGATATTAAACAAATCATCCCATAAGTAATCTACCTATATCGTGTATGAAACGGGTAGACAATGTAATAAACAACGTAGAATATGTGTTCCGAAATGCACAGATCATATTTTAGATGTTGAATAATAACTTTATCAGTTATCTCGAACGCTTCTGTAGTCTCCTTAGAATTATGACGAAATTAGCCAATGTATTTTACTGATATTCTACCCGCAATAAATGTAGTTTAATTATGTTATATTACTTAGGTCTAATGACGAGAATCAATTGATTAAGACCTTTAAACAATTGGACCACTCACATATCGATATATATCGAAAGGACATTGATTTGTATCGATATATATATATCGATAAATCGATTGGAGCATGTAAGAAAGTAGATATACACAAACAGTTACTAATTTTATGAAATTGTTCATGTTGTCGATAAATATCGATATCTCGAGTATCGACGTATCGATTATGGATTATCGATATATATCGATTGCAGCATGAAAAAAAGTACATGTACACAAACAATTACCAATTTTATGAAATTGTTTACGCTCTCGATAAAAATCGATATCTCGAGTATCGACGTATTGATTATCGGTTATCGATATATATATCGATTGGAGCATGTAAAAAAGTACATGTACACAAACAATTACCAATTTTATGAAATTGTTTATGCTCTCGATAAATATCGATATCTCGAGTATCGACGTATCGATTATGGATTATCGATATATAGCGATTGCAGCATGAAAAAAAGTACATGTACACAAACAATTACCAATTTTATGAAATTGTTTATGCTCTCGATAAAAATCGATACCTCGAGTATCGACGTATTGATTATCGGTTATCGATATATATCGATTGGAGCATGTAAAAAAGTACATGTACACAAACAATTACCAATTTTATGAAATTGTTTATGTTCTCGATAAATATCGATATCTCGAGTATCGACGTATCGATTATGGATGATCGATGTAATGAAATGTCAAATATATGTGACATTACAAGGAATTTAGGAGTATTTTGACACAATTATCGATTATTTCGTTAATCGAAGTCTACAAGAGTATCGATCATTCTGGAATGTTCAAAACACTCTGACACTGGAAATTTGAAATACTCGACTCCAAGTCCCACGACACTCGATAGTTACAATAACGCGAGTTTTTAGGAACGCCAGTCACGCACGAAGCTCGATTTTTCGAGCACATATACTACCTACAATACACACGTTGTGATACGTAACTGCGCTGCACGGTCTATGCATAACGTAGGTACACATTTCGTAACTGCTCGAACATACAAGTAAAACGCATTCCCACGGAATCACAGATGAGGAAAAACCTTATCTCGACGACATTGAAAAAAAAACGTCTGGCACTGGACGGAGAACTTTTTTTTTTGGTTCCAAAAAGTATCCTAGAAAGTGACACTTTTTACGACGAACTTTTTCATCGGAGCACCGCGCGTTTCTTTCCAGGGAGCGTATATAGTCGAGATAAGCGACTCGAATTTCGATCTGGCGACGAGACGGCGTCGGCTTCGAGTTTCGATCCGTCTACTGACCGTGGAGCGGCCGGTATTGCGAGTTTAAACTTTGATATTCCGAACGAATCAGCTGTGGATGTTAGTGGTGGGAGGATGAGGCAAGATGGTGGGAGCTTCGAGTGGGGGAGGAGGTTGGTGGGAGGAGGATGAGGAACGACAAGGGACGACCGAACGATCGCTACGTTACTGCCCGCGAGGTCTGACACTCTTTCGAAAGGATCGTTTTTATCGATCTTCATCAAGGTCGACGACGAAATTCAATTTTTTAAGATCATTTTCAAAACTGTCTAATCGAACGGTTCCAGAACCTTGCAGGATGTGTCGAATCAATCGAATCAATCGAAATGTTATAAAAAATAAATAAACATTCAAATCGATTGAATTATTTCGTGCTAAATAATCAAACCGATCTACAAATTTGAATAAAGCAATGAAAATTATTTTTTTCAAACTGATCGATTGAATAGACTATTCGAGCAAAAACATTGAATTTAGCAATTAGAATCAATCTAATGAATTGACTAATTCTAATCGAATGACCGTATTGGTAATTAATAGTACCGATAGCCACAGATTTATTGACTCGTTCGATCCAAAACGATCAAACGAATCAACAAATCCGAATAAATCGGTGGTTAATTAACAGTTTGATTTGGATTGTTCCATCTGTCCCAAAAATAGATTAGTTCAAATGAAAGGATTGAATATATCACCATTTTAATATGACCGAGAGAAAATCTTAACTATGTACTCAACCGAATAAATCAAATTACTATGTACGGTTCAATGGATTTAATAAATGGAATGAACAATTGATTGATTCGAATAAATCGAATCACTATGTATAGTTCAATAAATATAATCCAAATAAGAACGATTCAAAACTTGTTGATTCAACAACAATAAATCCAACTACAATTAATTAATTAAACTATCATCGATTGAATCAATCGATTCGACTGATCGATCATAAATATAAATTTGATCAAACCAGTGAATTTGAAAAAACAATCAGTTGGATCTTTAGGAATGAGAAACTTGAATTGTTCAGAAAATGTGGAAATAATTAATCTAAGAACCGATTGATTGAATTACATAAATGGAAATTAAAAAATTGATTTTTGAATCGATTGAACCACAATCCAAAGACTCGAGAACATACTTGCGAAATGTGTCGAAGCAATCGACCTGATATGTAAAATTAATAAACATTCAAATCGTTTGAATTATTTGATGCAAAATAATCAAACCGATCTATGAATTTTAAGAAAACGTGAAAATAATTAATCTAAGAACCGATTGATTGAATTCAATCAATTAAAATTATAAATTAATCTTTGAACCGATTGAATTGATTTCATTGGAAAAACCCAAACAATCGACTAATTTTAAATAAATAATACCTTAGAGTTAGTAAATCGATTTAATCAATCGATTAAACCTTATTGAAAACATAACTAAGTTCAGTCAAATCAGTTAACATGTACTGATTAATTTAAACTAATTGTTAAATTTCTCGAAATTGGTACCATGGATTAATTCGTATCAATAAAAGGATTGAATCAATCGGTTGGAGAAAATTGCAACAATTGATTAATTAGAATAAATCGAATTGCAATGTGGAATTCTCCAATTTAATAACAATCAACTCGATTGAATCATTCACTTCAACAATTCGAATGAAGACTTGGCTAATTTTAGTTAATCGAATCGATGATAAAATCATTCGCACGGAATGAACACAAAAAGTGTATTCATTCAATTAACTCGAAATACTTAATTCAATAAATTTCACTAAGATTAAAGATTAATCAACTGTAGAATTCTACTAAATCAATAGATTCAATTATTTAGGCAAATCTGAACAAACATTTTCAATAATTCTATGTAGTTCATATAAATCTATGGAGTTCATATAAATCAAATGGATTGAAAAATCAGTCGATTCTGAATGATTAAACTAATCCTCAAAGTTGCATAAATGGATGGAATATATTTATTTGACCAGAAATATTGAATCGACGTAAACCTAATTAATCGGTTACTGCGAAAAAATGAAATTATATATGTAGTAAATGAATTCAATCAAGTCAATCGAATCAATCGATTCAAAATGACCAAACGAATATAGCAATGAATTAACTGAAATTGATAAAGTAACTCAAATAGTTAGTAACGAACTAATAGAATTCTATGAAATTCGTAGGATTGAATCGATTAGTTATAGTAGAATCGACTAATTCTAATAAACCGAAATAAGTTACACAGTTTGATCAATTTAGTAATAATAGAAGTAGATAGAACCGATTAATTAATACCAAAGGATTAACGGATCGATTAGAATCAATAGGGAAATGGGATATTGAATTAATTGTGAACCGTTGCTAATTAAATTCAACTATATATTTGATTTAATTGTATAATAATGAATAAATTTATATAAATTCGAATAAATCTAACAATAATAAAAACTAGGAATATGTGAAAAATTCTCTCAGAATAAATCGATTAAGCCTAGTAAATATAAATAAATGATTAATAAAATCGTCACTAAGTCAATTAGTCACCGACTTTTCACTCATTCATCAGTAGTTTTTGGCTAATTCCGACGTGTGGTATGCACAGTGTGAAATTTCAATATATCAGAATAAAATAACTGGATCGTTGTCTTTATGAATTTGAATTAATTAGTAAATCAATCCTTTTAGAATTATTTGAATTTATCATTCCGAATGAATCGGCGGAATTAGTAAATTGAATCGAATGATCGGACAAATCTAATTTTCGATTCTATTTATGCGATTTCAATCAAAATTCAACATCAAAATAAATAACCGTTAAAAGGACTATTTTTAATATTACATAAATATGGATAGAATTAAATATCAAATAATTCATACAGATTGACAAAGTTGACTTAAATATTTTTATTAAATTAGTTTGTTTTTGCTTACGGCAAGACTTCTCATTCTTCCACGTAACGTCAAATTGATACAAATTTTTTCCAGGTAAAGTCTAGAAATTTCAGTATACATTTACCAAATTCATATATATTTTTCCACGAAAATCTAGAAACTACCACTCTAAGTAATGAAGAGATTTAAAGTCTCGGTATTATCGTTTTACAACAGGTTGAAGGACACACCTCCCAGTAGGAAGCAGATAAAGTGCCAATGGTTACAAGTCCCATAGCTTTCGAGGAGGATAAAACATTTTCTTCTACTCTCTCATCTATTTATCTTATCTTGAGTAATAAAAGTTTTGAATTAAAGTAATTGTTTTCTGCAATATTAAGTCTGAACCGTAATTAAGCGCCAATAAATGTGTAAATTATTTACAACGTAGATTATAAAACTCCGAAATTCTATTAATTTGTATTAACCTGAGTAAATCAAAATTAATCCAGAATGAATGGAAACTTATGTATTAATAGCACAGATGCTATATTTGTTTAATAAATGTTAAAATAATCAATTATATGAAAAGAAAAATTGGGAATGAAAATAATTGCACGATGTCATCTTTTTATGAATGTAGCTTTTTACGAGCAACAAATCATATTGTGGCTTACGTCACTGTTTTTAAACGAAAGTTATGAATGAAGCTGCCATTCACCACTTGCGACAATCCTCTAGGGCAATTGCTTTCCCATACTCTTGAAAATTTGTTGGGAAAGAGGTAATAGTTGTTTTATTTGTTAAAATAACAAATGTTTTAAAGTTAACGAAGAAAACTTTGTTAAAGGCTGTGAAATAATCGTAGCTACTATCAATTAGTCACCCGACTAAAGCAGTGCTTATATTGATGCGGATAATACAATAGATGTTGCGCTATTCTTTCCGCGTGGGTTGACGTTGTATTACGTCTGATCAAAGGCATAGAAACTTTAGTATTCAGTCGCCTTTTGTGTAATTTTCAATCATTTGAAATTTTTTTCAAATTGCGTAAAATTTAAATTACACCTTTCTTAAATCTTCCATAACTCTTCGTTTTCGACGTGACAAAAATAAGGTTTTTTTGTACCAAGAGTGAATATTGTTTGTATTATGAAGGTAATTATTTTCTAATTATCTTGCAATTCGTGAACGGATTTGCTCATGATATTTTCAGCGGCCTCTTATCTACCAATTGGAATCGAGGGGTTTTAAATTAAGGCACCTGCGTCACGACGCATGTAAATACCGAGTTTCTTCGAGGTTAAATAAAGATGTACTTCAATTGGGAGTCGATGGTGCCGGTGAACTCTCCAACTTCGCTTCCTTTGGGCATCTAAACATAAATCTCCAGGCGCAGTGGTGTAAACTCAACATTTTCCGCCTCAAACAAACGGCAAATCACGACTAATTGCCACTAAAGTCCCGTGAGTGTTCTGAGAAGAATCGAATGTGTTGCAGCGAGAAAAACAATGTTATGAAAGTGAAAAATGATGTTTTGAAACTTGTTGGTAATGAAATCCAACAGTATTCAGTGACAAATATATAAGAATCCATGTCTAAAACGAAGACAAGATAGCTCGAATTAACTAAACTTTAAGAAATTAGAACTATTTATATTAGTCGATAAAAGCTATTGAACTGGTCAGGTGGCTTGAACTTATTAACTGAATTAAATGCATCTATCGAAAGAAACAGATTGAATTTAGAGAAAGATAGTTGGTTGAATACCATACATCGATTGATCAGAACAAACCCATTCTATACAAAAAACTGATTAATAAATATTATTATTATTATTATTATTTTTTTGTTTTTTGTTTTTTATTAATTAATTAACGGGCGGAATCGCCCTTTTTACTCAATTGTTGCCTTATTATTGACTATGCTTTTGCGAGAGCTGCAGATCGACTTCGAAAGATGGCGCCATACTTCACATTTGTGTATGAAATGTAGGACTGCAGAAACCTACACCAAGTACAGAGGCGGTCATGAGTCCATTTCCGCCAGATAAACAATACTTTCGAAACGTAAACACAAACAACGTGGCTCGTCTTACCAACAGCGAGCTGCTGCTTGGAAACGAACTCGAAAAATTGTTCACCAGACGGGGATCGAACTCACGACCTACGACTTCGCAGTCCAGTGCGTTAACCGCCTGAGCCACGAAGCCGTTTTCGATTATTAATGAATAAATAAATTGAATATATAGATTAAATCGATTGAATCGATTTATTGTCATCAATCGAACGACAAGAACAAACCGATTCAATCGAAAAATGGATTACTAAATAAATCGATTAATTAGAATGAATCGATTGAATACCACCAATCGAAGGAGAGAAAAAAAGGATTCAAACGAAAAAATTATTACTAAATCACTTGATTTATGTAAAAATAACTATTAAATAAATCGAATAGTTAGACAAAATCGATTTAATGCCATCAATCGAATGATGAAGACAAACCGATTCACTAGAAAAACGGGTTACTAAATAAATCGATTGACAAAACAATAATGATTAAATAAATCGTATAGTTAGAATAAATCGATTCAATAACATCAGTCGAATGGGATGAACAAACCGATTCAATCGAAAAGACGGATTACTAATGGAATCGATTGATATAAAAATAATGATTAAATAAATCGAATGATCAGAATTAATTGATTGAATACCATCAATCGGACAAGAAAAAACGATTCAATCGAAAAACGGATTACTAATGAAATTGATGGATATAAAAATAACAAATAAAACAATCGAACAGTTAGAATAAATATATAGTTAGAACTAAATCCAATGATCGTAACAAATCGGTTCAATCTAGAATAAAAAGTTCACATTAAATATGCCCAATTCAGAAAAATTCATATTTTCATTCCATACAACGACGGAATAATTTAATTCATAGAATAAATCGTACAATCAGGGAAGTCGAATTCAATCTATAATAGAAAATTAATAAATGCTTCGAGGCAATCAAATAAATCAAACTCTCAGAACCAATTGATTCAATAGAGATCGAAATAATCATCGAATATATTAATAAAATGATCAAAACAATACAATTCAATGTACGAAATAATTATTGAATCATAATAACACATTGATTCTTTTTAGAAAAATGATAATCCAGACATGCGATTCATTGAAATAAAACGAATATTCTGAAAAATATTATAACAAATAGAATAATCATATTAAGTAGATTCAATCTATGAAAATTATTCAATCTCTCAATTGATATAAATAAATCCATCAGAGAAAATAGATTCAATTTGGGCAACTAACCATCGAATAAATCAATTGAAATAAATAAATAAAAAACTCAGAAGAAACCGATTGAACTGCGAACGATTAACTTCAACGTTAATTCATTAAAATTACAATTACGTCGATTTAGCCAATAGAACATTTATTTATTAGCTAATGATTATTGAATAATCAGAGTAAATTTGTTGAATTTAGAAAAATTTTATAGATAATAATCATCCAGTAAATTGATGGATCGTCTTAAATCAGATGATCGCAAGTATGTTGACTGTGGTTCTCGTTTAGGTTAGGTTACGTTAGATGAAGTTAAATAAATGAAAACAATAATAAGAAGAAAGACTGAAATCAAGAGAAATAATTATTGAACTCTCGGAGTGCATTAGTTGGATTTAAACAAATAATTGCAATAAATCGATTTACTGCCATAAACCGAATGATCAGAACACTCCATTGCAGATCAGATTTATAAAATTGTTAACTAAATTAAATTAATCATATTTTCATAAGAAGGAGATAAATCTAGAAAAATGATGATTAAATAATAGAATGGATTGATGGGAATTAATCGGTTCAATCGGAAAACCGGTTCCTCTCGGACGATTGGAACAACCGATTAAGCCTTGAGAACTAAATATCGAATAATTCTCTACACATAAAATTAAATAGAATAGCAAAAATAAGTAGATTCAATCAGAAAATTATCCACTGATTGATTGAAATAATTCAAACAATCAGAATGAATCGCTTCAGGATCAAAACAAATCAATTCAATCAGGAGAGAAATAGTTGTCAAATAACTCAGTATAATGAAATTAATCAAATCAACAGAACAAGTCGTTGCTGTTAAGATTGGAATAATTACCGAGTAACTCGAGTGTAAAGAATAAATCTTAAATCAAATATTTTCAATCTAAATATAAGAAATTTAAAATTTATTTGAATTAGTCTTGATTATATGACATTAATGGAACTGTTAAAACCAAATCAAGTTACAAAAGTGTTTCAATCTTATGACACGAATTAAACCAATCGAATAAATCAATCTGACAAAATGATGCGCTTCATGCAAAATTTAATCGACTTTAGTCCGAATTTAGTGCGAATAATCATATCGACGAAACAATTCGATTGAATCAAATTCCTCTTTATTCAATAAATTATTTAAGAAAATTCGAATAATTCGATTGATAGAAATCCAAAAAAGGCATGAGTTAATGTGGAATAAATCAAATCCAAGATTAAAAACACAAAGTGACTCATAAGGAATAAATAACCGAATTCATCGACATGATCGTCAACAAAACCGTATCCAAATAAAGATTTAGTTACATTATTGAATAAATCAATACCACTCGATAATCGTTACTGATATATTTTTGTTGTAATATTGTTATTAGATCGGTTTTCAATGTTTGTAAATATTTTAGTAGTAGTGAACCAGATTTCGTATAAATCTGGAGTCTGTGATTTTTCATTTTATTAAAAGTAGGCTACTTCTAAAATAGGAATTCGTTTATTTTAAGCTGAGATAATTTTGCATTTGTGTATCATTATGAGCGATTCAGCAGCAGTTTCCAACACGAAACAGAGCGCTTCTTCAAACGCAATTGAAATAGTTCGATGATAATTTCCGCGTACGTTTTAACATTGAAAACAGTTCGTGAACTTTATTAAAGAGAAATATGTCTATATCCAAATTCTAATCAAATGAGGGAACGATTTATGGATATAAATAACTGTAACGTTAATAGAAGAAAATTACAGTATACAATTTTTTTTGCTATTGATCAATATCGTTATCATAAATATCGCAAATCTGTTTTTTTTAGCGTTGACTGTTTTTTAATGAGATATTTATAATGGTTTAGTATAATGTTAGGTATTTTTAAATTTTTATGTTATTTGTTTTTCTATTCACTATAACCGAGAAATTGTGTTTTCTTTCAAACAAAAAATATTTTTGATCATATTTTACACATAGCAATAGATTTTAAAAATAGAAGTCATTAGCAAACATGTACAATTTTGGATTAAATATTGGTTTAGTTACAGATTAAAATTTTAAAGCTACAGATTACTCTTGTTAACTGACTCATTCTTCGAATAAACAAAGAGACATGGTAGGAATTTATTGTCATTATTTTGTACATTGCAATCCACAGCGTTGTGATATCTTCATTGTCTGTTAAGATAATTTTATACGAACAAAAATCCTAAAAATCACTTATAGTGGTTAATAATATGTATGAGTTTCTTCATAATAAAAATAAAATACCGAATTACAGGTAGAGATAATAATTTAAATTTTATTAGGCATTTTACCATTTTTTAATGATTTATGTAACTTTGTCGTGGTTAATTAAAGGACAACTATAAACCTGAATAGTTTTTCATTGGAAAACTGTTGAAAAATGATTGTAAATTTAAGTTACGTCAGGGTAGGGCCGGTTAGGTTAGGTAAAGTTAGGTTATATAAGGTTAGGGTGGATGTATGACAAATGTTCGAACGAAAAAATGTTCAATCGTATATTTTACACGAGTCAAAAGTCTAAATTACATTGGTCGAACATTTTTTCGTTCGAACATTTATCATACATCCGTTAGGGTAGGTTAGCCTAGGGTATGTTAGGTTAGGTTAGGGTAGGGTAGCTTGGGTTAGGTTACGGTAGGTTAGGGTAGGGCAGGGTATGTTAGTGTATACTAAGAGTAGGTTAGGGTAGGTTAGAGTAGGTTAGAATAGATTAGAGTAGATTAGAGTAGGTTGGAGTACGTTAGCGTAGGTTAGGGTAGGGTAGGTAACATACTGTATCTGGTACGTTTTATAATTTAACATAAAACTTTTAACTGAAAAAATTTAGTTAAGACGTGGTATCCATTTTTTATAGTATTAATTTGGAGCCGAAGCTGAAGAATATGCTATTTTATACTTAAGCTGCCTTTTCATTTTGCAATTATTGGAAATGTATCATGTAATAATAATGCGAAATGACAAGAAACCTGCACTGTGTAATTGGTAACACAGTAGCAGGTAAATGAATAGTAAAATTGAAGAATCTGAAAGTAGTGGTATATTGGATGGATGGTCAGAAGGAACACTATTTTATATTTACACAAAAAAAATAAGGAAATGTAGCTGTTTGGTAAACAATTGCATTCAGGAAATTTGACTGAAATTTTGTTTACATCCACAACCAATATAAAGGAAAATCGTTTCAAGAATGGCTTTAAATTCCAGAAAAATATTATTTTTTACTTTCTCTTTTTATTACAGCTCTCATGTTTTTCTGGGTTATTACATTTTTTCAAAATCAAAATATTGTCGGAATGCCAAACACGACTGTTATGCGGTTGGAAACTGTCGACAAAAGAAAGCGATCATTGACCACGTGGGTAAAACCCAGAGTCGGACCGGTTTTTCCGTCAACAACTACATGTGAGCGAAGTCGCTGCTGACCGAGTTACCAGAATCGTGCTATGTTGGGTCCTAATAGTAGTTTTTGTAATAGAATACGAAATAGTAGGAAATAATGCGCAATTGACAAACAGTGTGAAAAACGAACTTTTCACACTTTAAAACAAAAGATACGTTATGCTACTGGTGCGCAAAATTTTACCCACTAGTCGAATGGCCGAATACTCGTTTCCGGCTTCACATTCCTGTCCACAATTTTCTATTAGTTCGTAAAAGCTCCACTTTACGCACTAGTAGCATAATGTACTATTATGTTTCAGTGTGGATAAAATGGCGTTTTACACATTTTTGACATAAAAAATATTGTCCGGCACGTCTACAAAATATATTTTCGAAAACTACTGTTTTATAGTAGAATGCGAAGCACAACTTTACCCACTAGTAGCATAAAGTATTATTTCGACTTTTGCGAGAGTGAAGGATGCGGACTAAGTCAAAGACAAGGGTAGCAATTACCTTATTTGTATATGAAACATTTTTGCACTTGTGCCGAACAATATTTTTTGTTACAAGTGTGCATAAAGAAAAAATAAAAAAAGTTCGCATAATGTGTGCTGGTATTAATGAGCAGCGCTACCCGAGTTAGCGCCAGCAGCGTCCGTTGACCCGGCCATCGCCTCGCGTTATAATTTCGCGGGCAAAGTCGTTGACACCAAAGCCAATGGCACGACGACGACATTTTCCAAAAGGCAAAATTTTTGAAAAATCCAATATTTTCAATAATTTCCATTATCCATTACTTTTTGTTTTCGCGGTACGCTAACCTCATTTGATTAATAGTTTAAATAATGAAGTAATACATTTCTAAGTGTTATTTAGATAAAACAACATTTTTCAGGTCGGAAAATTGAGCCAAAAAAAAAGAAAATATGCTTATATGAAATTAAAAATTAGTCTAAAATATATAAAAACCAAAAATATTCTATGCCTGCACCACTGGACTGGGCTCATCGTACTTACATTTTAGAAGGAAAGCGCACGTTCGTCTTTTCCTCTCGGATTTCCTTTTTCTCTATAATTACCAGCTCGAAGCTCGTTTGCCACCGCACGGTGTGTGATGCGTATACGCAAATTTTCTAGTCTAGCGGCAAAAGGCCGCTTTTAATGATTTCGTGGGCGTAAACACGTAGGGGAATTGCGAAACCTGAGTTTGTTATTTACAATTGGGTGTGAGGTCGTCGTAACTGCACGTAACTATGAATACATCATTTCATTCGAAAATTATTAAATCACATTATAAATTTATTGTTGATTAATGTGAATTTTTTTAAATTACCGCTTGTCTTTGACTTAAAAGGAAAAGTTAACCCGTCATGAATTTAATTGCTATTTTTTGCGTCAGCCCTTTTTTCTTTTCTCCATTGTTTAAATTCCTTTTCTCCACGTTCTTTCTCCTTTTCCCCAGTTCCTTTTTCCCTTTCTCCATTTCCTTTCTCCTTTCTTTACTTTTATATTTTTTACTTTTTTTTCTCTTTTTAATAGTTCTTATTGTCTGTCACCTATTTACGACACATGTTTTCTTATTTTCTGATATTTCTTCTCTTGTTTTGTTTGTTTCATTTTATCTCTAATCTGCATTTTTGCTTTTCCCCATTTCTTCCCTTATTTATTTTCTCTTTACTTTGATTTTTGTTTTCTCTCGCCTATTTGCACCGCATATTTTTTTATTTTCTAATATTTCTTCTCTTTTTTATTTCAATTGTGTATTCTTTCTTTTTTGTATTTTTTTATTCCCATTTACCGATTTTTCCCTTGGTCTCTTTTCCGGTTTTATTTTTTGTTTCCTCCATTTTTTATTTTCTCTCACATATTACGGTTTTCCTATTTTCTAATATTTCTTCTCCCTTTTTTAAAATTATATTTCTAATCTTCATTTTTGTTCTCTTCTCCGTTTTAATTTCCTTTTCACTATTTTCCCCGCGTTTTCTTTTGTATGTTTTATTTTTCTTTCCTTTTTTATTTCGTCTGTAGCTTTGTTTCTTTTTTTTACATCTCTATTCTGTATTTTTTGTCTTCACTTTCTAATTTCCATCGCTCTATTTCTTCCGTTCTTTTCTAATTTTCATTTTTCTTTCCTCTATTTTTACTTTCTCTCGTTTATTCTCCTGTTTTCCTTGTTTTATTATATTTTTATTTTGCAATTTTTGCTTTTCTCCATTCTTTCCCTTATTTTTTTCTCTTTTTTCTTTTTCTCTTCTTTGATTTAATATTTTTTGTTTTCTCTCGTCTATTACGACATGTGTTCTTATTTTCTAATATTTCTTTTTTTCTTTTTTACTTATATTTGTAATCTTTATTTTAGATCTCTTCCACGCTTTTTAGTTTTGTTTTCTCAATTTTTCCGTTGTTTTCTTTTCTAATTATTGTTTTTCTTTCCTTCGTTTTTTATTTTCTCTTGGCTATTCACGCCACGCATTTTCTTAGTTTCTAGCATTTTGTCTGCAGTTTTGTATCTCCATTTCTGTATTTTTCTTTTCTACACTTTTCAATTTTCATCTCTCGATTTTTTTCGTTGGTTTCTTTTTTCTTTTTCTTTCTTTTACTTTTTTATATTCTATCGTCTTTTTACGCCACAAGTTTTCTTCCTATGTAATATTTGTTTCTCCTACTTAGTTTTCTGCATTTTTTTATTTTCTTTTTTCATTTTTACCTTATTTTCTTTTCTATTTTTTAAATTTCCTTTCCTCTATTTTTTATTTTTCCTCATCTATTTACGCCACATATTTTTTTTATAATTTCTTCGTAATTACTTTTCTTTTTTGTCTTCTTTTTTTTTGTCTGTTTGCTTAATTTCTTTTTTAAGCTTTCAATTTGATGGAAGTAGTTATTATTTTGATTAGTATTTCAACACGTTTTAGAAAAAAACGTTTGAAATTTTTGTAATTAGTCTGATGTTTACAAACTAATATGATAAAAAGTGACAATTTAATAATTTGTTTTCTAGATTTGAATAACATTCTGATTGAATCATCGATAAATGAAAAAAACTTACAACGTATATTTAAGGATATAACAAATATTGTTAACGCTTTAATTGTACATTTGAAAAAGATTTTCCGTTACCTAATATTAATTTATTAAATAATTGTAATTAATATTATGCCAGCTATTTCAATAGCTATAAAAAATTGTCGATCATCGGTGGCACCAAAATTATTTTTAATAATTAAGACCATCCCAATTAAAAATTGAATATATTGCCTACAAATGCCAGAAAAGCCTACATTCGCGATATGCAATTGCAAAATTTCATGTGTGAAATGTCAAAGTGACATTTGTATACCAATGTCTTACATAACGTGCGATGTTTTGACGCGTTCCTACACATTTGGTCGCATGATTCATTAGTCTCGTATCGCTCAATTCTGCGAAACTCGATAAAATAATATAAATACGTCAAACCTACGTAAGATACTGCGGATTTTCATTTTTATTTATCGCTGACATCTTTAATTACGTACGTGCTACAACTTTTTTTGCGAATGATCCGGTTCGATTCGTATAAACGACGTCATGAACCTAAGTTCGTTGATAACGTGAAATACTAACACGGATTAATTCTAATAACAAAAGCCTGCAAATAATGGGGTTATGTTAGTTGTTGAGAAGTGGAGGGTCATTTCCGAAGTAATTTGTTGCGTACAAAGCCACAGTCGGGATCACAATTGGCCCATTACGTCAGAATTTTGAGATATTTGAGGTTAAGTACGTAAAATATCGAGTTTTTTTGCTACTTGTGAGGTTATGTCCAGAAATTACACATTAAAATTTTCCACCTCAAGAAGACGGATTCAAAATGGCGTCTGAAGAAGTTTTCAAAATATATTTACAATATTGACATGTTTTTAGTTATAAATATCCAAATTTGATATAGTTGTTTACATTTATACAGGTTCCGTGACATTGAATTTGACCTTGGGCTTGTTCTACAAGGGCATTTCAAGGTGAATTTTGTTTACCTGTATATCGTAATTTCAATCTGGCGTATTTTTGTGAAGAAAATTCGTAATAGAATTCTGCGCATCTCATATTAATGAGAAAATGGAGTATGTATCGTCCAATTAAAGGAAAAGTCCTAAAAATATGGTGTCTTCTGTATATAACCTCACAAGTAGCAAATTTTTATAGATGGCATTTTTTAGCATTTGCTAAACAAACCAGTAATTTTTTAATTAATTTTCAAAGAATAAAATTTATATTGCTGTACACTCGACATTTTTTAATTCAATTCAGAGTAAATATTGAGTTTTCAAAAATGGTTGTACTATCTATTCTTCAGAAAAAAATTTCATAATAATGTTGGTCAGTCTGTAAAACAGCTATTGCTGTGGCTCGCCCTTTGGCATTTTTGTATTATTTATATCCTGTATTGTCTTTGTAATTGCCAATAAAGACCAATAATTATTATTATTATTATTATTACTTGTGATTAGATTATTCATAATGCAATTGAAAATTGATTAATTACTTTTTACCATAACATATTTTTATTGATTATCCGATATTAATATTAGGGGTTTATTGTTTATCTTGTTTTTATCTATTGTTCTCCGTGAATTCAGGTTATAATAAATTCACTTATTTCATTATTTCAATTAAAATTAATTCATAGAATTTCAATCGAAGATTTCAAATCTATTTAAAAATATACATGAAGAAAAATATATCATTTTTATAATAAATGAACAGTTTAGTTTAATTGCAAACAAAATATTAAAAATAAAACAAATATATAACTTAAATTTGATTCTAAATTAAATAATAACAAATTAAATATAAAATTAATGATTAATAAATAATAATCTCTTTATATAAAAAATATAGTGCTAATGTTCACGTAAAACAGCATTATACAAGAAACAAACAAAATAATTTTTAAATCCTGACAAAATGCCATAGTTGTCAACAACACACAAGACAGCGATAAATAATTACATCAGCTGTTTAACTTCATATCAATGTTTACATTTTATATAAACAAGACGATCGACATTAATTTGATTTCAACCATTTCATAAATTTGACATAAATTTAAAAAATTCATTCTAACGGAATGACGCAATTCGGTCGTAATCAAATCCAAAATACCTGAATGTTCCGGTTCTCGAATGTGTCCATGTCTCTCTTTGGGATCGTATTGTTCATTTGACTTCGTAAACGCCAATTAATATTAGGTGATTTATCCTTACGATCCAGACTATTGAACAATCTTTCTTTCCTCTCGTCTAGGGAAGTTGTCACACCGTTTCTTCCCAAACTACCCGATTTTTTATAATGCATTTTTGAACTCGTATTCGAGTTCGAAGCTACGCACTTCACGCACTATAGTTTCTGATTTCAGGCACGTGCGCTCTGTTCGGTCGGCTTCGAGCGTTCGACTAAGACTAGCCGTCGGGAACTTTCACCGCGTGCGTCAGAGGAAGACAGGTATAAATGTTTTCCGAAACACGGATTCGTTACAATGTTTTAGTCGCGAGTCGAAACCCCATTGGGCACGACTCAACAGGGCACGTCTAATTGTTTTTTGGTTATAGCACACCATAATTGCGTCATTTTATGGAGGTAAACCACAAACAAAAACTTTTTGTTTAAACCATTTTCTTGGTGCATAGACATAGGAAATAATCTCATTTGTCAATAAAAAAAGAAAAAATTTTAGAAATAGAAAGGTACTTGTTTTAGAAACATTTTTTCTAACGTGTCTTATAGTAGCAGTGGTGGCGCCGCGGTGAACGCCGCGGCGAGCGCTGCGATGAGCGCCTCCGTGAGCGCTAGGTCACGTGTTATTCGCACGTTCCAATTATTAACATTAGTTCCTCGCGCTAAAAAGCTATTAAAATAATACGTAACTATTAAAAAAAAAAATTTTTATATAATAAACTCCTTACCTCAAAATACTATTGATAGGGCAATAAATGAACATTGTAATAGAAATATATTTATCAATATGCAACAAACATTGCGCGGTTAATTTTATGTCGGTTTAAGAGGTCAGTGTATAGATATGATCTTTGTTTATGCGATAATAACGATGGTGTGATATCAATTAGTTTCGTGAACACTTTTTTCCACATTGAAAATAATCATCTTTATTTTAAGTTTTAATAATTCACTTCGTTTGTCGAAAAATGATTAATACAGAACATAGATTGCAGGATGTACTTTTCGTACAATGAAGTGAATAATTAATCTAATATTGATCAAGTACACAGTAATTTATCTTGTAAAAAGGTGATGATAAAGATGACATAATTTATTGGTGATCTTTGTTTTCTTTGAAGTTTCGATTGTCTTTCGGTAAATTTGTTATTTACACTTCCACAGTCCTAACGTTTGATGATAACAATTATTTTGGAGCATAATTAAGACATTTACACAATCATTAATATATATTTTAGAAATTTTACTAATCATTTAAACTTTTTAAGAATTTGTGGCCTCGAAAAATATTTCAAAAGTAATAGTTTAGATATTAAAGACGAACAGAAAGTAAATTATTGACGGTCAGTGTAATTATCATCTATCGGTCATCTCACATGTCGCGCTAATTCGGTTGTGGATTCCAACGCCATCTAGCGTTTCTGAAAGAAGATGTATAGCTTTAACAAAAATTATTTAAAAAACTAAAAATGAAATACGACTAATTTTGGAATCTTGTTTTAATAATCGCTATAAATAACACTTTACGGCAATAAAAGATGTTATCAAAAACGAGGAATCGAATATCTAGAATTATTTTAAGCAATGATCTTTTTAAATACGCACGAATACGTAATCTCCAGAATTGCATTAACCATTACGTCAATAATCTAATAACATCCTAATGATACAATCGCGTTTTTTCGCGAAGAATAAAATGATTTGTCACTTCGAAGCACTTGGGATATTCGTAAGTGTCACTCATGCATCGCCATTATCTCGAGAGAATTAGCAGTATATTTCACGACGCGAATGATTCACGATTCCTAAATAAAGTAAACAGTCATCTAACCCCTTTTTTATCATTCTCAATTGTTGTAAATATTTGCTTATTCCAGTTCATTCATTACTTAATTTCTTCTCAGGAAAAGACTTATCGAAACGTACGCGAGTTATCGATGCTTTAGATATTTTTTCTGATCTATATCAAGTTTATATTTCTAAACGTTTTAAAAACGCGTATGACGCATTGCTTTATAATAGTAAAATTTATCTAATAAATAATGACGACAACGAAACAAAACTACATAATGTAAAGTATTAAATAAACGTTATTGTACCAAGGGCGAAAAGTACGGAATTAAATTAATGATTTACTTTCCACCCGGCAATAATTTTACGCACGAAACATTATATGCAACGAATTATTTTGCGCCCTTGGTTCAACAGTACATTTCCGCCCCTTGGCCGGTTGTAAAGTCAGATTTACCACGATTTATATATATATACATTTTTTTTAAATCTGTGATGATATTCTAACGGGAAGCTACAGCGATGACAAAACAAAGTGATTTTATCAACGTACGTGTCGAAGAGAAATGCTGTGTGAATAAAGGAAGTAGATAACGCCAAATAACGCCAATTTCCGTAGATGAATCATTCCTATTACGTCAATGCGAATCATCGTTAAATCGGAAGAGACTACTTAGATCTTCGATTTAGTGACTGATTTTCGAAAATCTCGTAGATTAACGTTAACTCATACGAGTTGAACCGGTATTTAGAAACGTCAGCTGCGCAAACCGAGATGAATGACGTATAATTTAAGATCGATTACGATTCCAGTTTACAAATCGCAACATTTAATCGCTAATTTGTAATCGCAATATATATTTGCAAGTAGAAATAATTACAGAAAATTTATTATAAATCTAATTAACAGTGGTATTTTTCCTCAAAAATGTAGTAGATAATTTCTTAGGTACTGTAACTTTATTGTTAATGATGGTTTGATTTATGTGTTATTTTACTTTTGGATTTCAGCGCCATCTAGCGTCTTGAGAAGAACAGCGTCTCCCTTTAAAAAAGTTAGAAATGGTTTCTTTTTACGCAGAAATAGTTACGAAGACTTTTCATAACAAACGTTACACTGATTGTATTTTTTTTGTATAAACATAACCTCTAAAGAAATTCATATTTAGTATAGAATTTGATTGAACTTTATTTTCCTTTTTTGGAAGATGGAGCAATCAATATATATTCAATTTTTGTGAAATTAACAACTGACATTATAATAAAATGGCAAAATGTATGTAACTATTCTAGCGACATCTGCTTTGTCGTCCGATGGTAACTCAAAATACAGTAAGTTTGTATATCCTAAAAATTCAAAATGTAACTAACATCGCAAGAGTTTAAGAATTACAGAGATTATTAAATAAAAAAGGATTAAAATGTAATTCAATCCTTTTTTTGCAATCATAAATGTCACTAGATATAGTGATACAATCAGACTGAATCTACATTACCATCAGATGGTAACGATTTTGGTAACGATTTTGTATGGTGAAGGATCATTATTACTAAAAATATCCATTGATACCCACATATTTCTTATGTTACTTGAAAAGTATTTTGGAAGAAAATGCAGAAATACCAAATTTTAAAAATATTGATAAAAGGAAATCATACGATTTCACGCAGCAAGAAAAACATTCTTATCAAAAACACCTCTATTAATAATAAAAGCAAAACATTGAGGAATGTCTAATGTCAAAAGCAATTAAACGCCAGTCAAAAGAAAAGTCGATTTATATTTTTATCTCTTTAGACACGTTCATATCGATGAGGTGATTATAGGTCATATTATTAATGCATTCTCAAATTAAATATTTTCGACATTTAAATAATTTCATGTTAATCAATACTTTATCACATTTTTAAATACCATTAGCATGATGAAAAATTATGTGATAAGAAATATTGTCAGAATAATTAAAGTATTGATAAATAATTAGTATTAATAATTAGTATTAATAAATAAGAAGTATTGATAAGAAATGTTGTCAATCGAATGTTATGTGAAAAACACCAGATTAGGTGTTAAATATTTTTAAAAAACTAATCCAAAAAAAAAGAGTACTTTAGAGATTACTTAAGAATATCGAAATTGTAATCGATAAGGATCCGCGCTAATATCGACACCATAGTTGAACTTCAGCGACACTTCGCTTTTGGATTTGGGCGCCATCTAGCGTCCACTATATCAGAATGGTTAGAAATGGTTTTGCTAAAATAAATTACAAAATCTGAAGATAAAATGACTATGAAAATGAATTCTGATATAAATCACACAACTCCCGGACGTTTTCAGAAAAAAAACCATAAGAAACCATTTTGAAAACGAAAGATTCCTGGTAAGGTATTCTCCAAGATTTATCAATTGCACAAGCTAAACGCACGCGCCCACGCGATGCGTTCGAGATGAAAACGCACTTGGAGCCAATAGGTTCCTTCCTTTTTCGCATTGCGAAAAACCGGAAGTGCGATCAGTTCCGTAATCGGGGCCGATCGATCGGCAACGAGGCGTCGAACGAGCCCGAGGCGATAACGAACCGACCGTAGAAAATGAATGGAGGAACGAATGAATGAACTAAACGTGAATCATCGACAGGAAGCGCAAGGTCGCCACTGCCGCCCGCCACGGTATACTACGCACACACACATATAGGATATCGTGCACAAACTGATTACGTAACTTACCGTAAGCTCTTATCACACTAGGGCCGTGGCCTTGAACTCCGAAGGGTACGGTTGCGTTCAAACCGCAGCCATTTTGTGCCGTATCATTTCCAAATGAACCCAATCAATGACACATCTATCGATCATGAGTATTTTTGATAGGAGTGTTTGCCCATATGAATTCCATGGGGTGAAATTCTTGGGGTTGGAATAGGATTAAAATTGAATTTTTACAAAATCAATCCAAGAGGAACTTTTATGACAAGAAATGAGACTATTTGAACTTCTGTCTAATATTTTCCTCACAAGTCAGTCAAATTTCTGTCTAAGGAAAGGAGTATAAAATATCAGTCCACTAGGACTGAAATAAATTTGAGAGACAATGATTAAGAAAAAGAAATTTGAAGAATTATAACATTTTCACTCTAGCGGGAGTATGAAATTGCAGAAAAGCAGTAAAATTTCAGTCCACTTGGACTACTGCCGACAAAATGACAAATTTAAACAAACCTATGAGAACAGTAAATAGAATCCAATTATTGATTAATAAGAAAAGTGAAACCATAGATTCAGTCCAAAAAGACTGTGTAGAAAAAGGGTAGCGGTAATGCACCGTCATAATTTAAACCTAATTTTCATGACTACTTATGGAACATATCCATTTGTTGTTACTTAATTAAATAAAACGCAGTAAAATTTCAGTCCATTAGGATTAAAATACACAAAACCACGAAGAAGAACAAACGAAAATTAATTTCATGAGATTTTGATAAATAAAAAAACAGCGAACCTATGGATTCACTCCAAAGCGACTGAAATTTCAAAGAGTGGTCTGCATATTTCACTCCAAGCAAGGACAGCACTGCAATTTATTTCTATGAAATAACGAATGCCGAGCAAGTACAGAGTAGTCAAAAATAAAACCACCAATAAATAAATGAATTCATAGGTTCACTCCAGAAGGAGAGAGATAGAGAGTGAGAGAAAAGGAGAGAACAAGAATATGAGAGTTATTAATATTTCAATCCAAGAAAAAGGGTATTTGATTTCAGCCTATTAAATTTCAAAGACAACATACCAATGACATAATAAAAAATATACGAAATTTAGTGAAGTAAAAGATCAAAAGGAATTTATAAATTCAATCTAAGGAGCGGGTAAAATATCAGTTCAAGAAAAGTATTGAAATTTCAGTCCAGTCGTACGGAAATACACAAGAAGGAAATTAAACAAACATACGAGAATATTTAACGTGATGATAACTTGTTAAGTAAAAAATAAAAATTTAGAAAAGTCAATCCATGAATTTACTCCAACGAGACTGAAATATCAGTCTCAACAAGTGGTCTTCATAAACTGTTCGTACTTTACTCCAAGTAAGAAGTAAATCCCCATTTACGAAAACCACGCATAAACCACGAAAGCTAAAGTTTAAAGATTTAAAGGATTGAATTCAATTTTATTACAAAGAGAGTGAGCTCGAAATTGTAATTCAAGGAAAGTATGATTTCAGTCCAATAGAATTGAAATGTAAAAACAACGTAAATAAATAAACACACGAAAATAATTGATGTAATGGGAATCTGAGGTGGAAACGGCGAAAATTTTGAAAAATGAATCCAGTGATTCATTCCAAAGATACTGAAATATCAGTCTTGAATGAGTGGTCTCAGTGAATTTCTATACCGTCGCAATGTGAACCAAGGTCAAAGAATGTTTTGAAAATATGGCCGAGTTTCGTGAGGAATCCATTTAATTATGACTGTACTAGTCATTCGAATTTCAGTCCAAGCAAAGGCTGACATACATTCTTTTTCTTCTACTTTTAAAGTAGGTAATAATAATGAACGTAGAACAAAGTCCAAAACAATAATGGTCAAATAATGAATTACAGAACGAAAAAGAGTTCAGAGGTTCTAAACTTTGCTAGTCCTATTTATCACATTTTTAGTTTTATTAACCAGATATTTTTTCTAGTGTAGTCTCCAAATCTCTTGGAATGAGTTATACTCTTTATAGAGCGAATCTTGATCCACTCTTATAAAATAATAAATTTCCGCTCCTTCAAAGCCACTCCTAAAAGATATTTTACTTTGTTAGGAGTGAGATTTCGCTGGTTAAGAGTGCACATTTACTCCTTCTTGAGTGATTCAAATTTCACTCCAATGAGATGGAATTCTCACTCCAAGAAATTTCAATAGTCGCAATATTCATCGGCTTGGCGGGAAACTCTCGGTCTGTGGTTTCATAAATATTGCAATTATCGTAATCCGGAAAAAAAGGACAATGCAAACCGTATGAGTCATCCGAGCCATCGTCATCAGCGAGACGCATCGGCATGTGTACGCCTCCTCCGAGAGGAGGTATTCCTCGTTGCATGTCGGTGATAGTCGGTGACTCATAGCCTGGAATGCGACTCGTCTGCTCCTGTCTCCTCTTTCATTTCATCCCAGGGCCTTTTTTTACTCATCTCTGGTAGGTCAGTGGGATATCGCGAAGGGCCGAAGGCCCTTCCGAGACTCGCCGACTTTCCCCGAATCGAGACGTCATACTTAAAAAAAAGCCGACAAATTTCTCACATAATTGGACGACGATGCTTTTCCGTCATGACATCCGGAGATGCCGACAAACGGTAAACTATATAGGGCCTTTGCGAACGCGCCGATTAATGGCTTCATGTATCGTGCTATGAGTCACGGGGATTCCCCGGCTTTGGAATTTTGTTTTGTTCCCCATGGGGCCCTTATTTTCATGTTTTTCAGCGTCTGATTGTGCGATGCGCCTTCCGTAGTTGACTCATTGTTTGGTTTTCTATAACCACAGTTATTGTGTAAGTTGTTTTTGAAATGCAAATATACAAATTTTTCATATGAAACTGGAGTTTTTATGAAAAATGTGTTTTTTCTTGGATTTTTTGTTTTCGAGTGTGCTAATAGGTAGGCTAAAAGTGGAGGGGGGGTTGGAGATTTCTGGAAATTATCTTAGAGCTTATATTTTGGTAATTTAAAAAAATCCTTAAGAATTATACACTGTATATCAAAAACGCATTTAAAGTGACTAAAGTAGTATAGTAGAACCCCGCTGGATTCTCATGGTCGGTTCCGAGTCTTCCCCGCAAACGCCGCTGGACCGTCGGCAATAGGGGAAGCATCGCTTCCACCTCTACGCCGTAATCACGTGATGTTCATGACCAATCACAGACCCGGCCTGTGAATAGACAGCAGACAGAATGGGCAGCACTAGTGACGCCCCTGAGACGGCGAGCGGCGTGGTGGTGGAAAGGGATTCCAAGAAGTGCCAATCCAGCGAGGTTCTACTGTACAAGTAACTAGGATGATAATACAGTAGTCCTCCCCTTAAGTTTTACATTTCAGCCCAGAGTTTTCTGTGCTCCTCTTCACGCGACTCGCACGCGCATGTTTACGGGCGGCCTGGTGGTGGGAGAGGCCGTGAGGGGAAATATAAAACATACGGGAAGAAAATCTTAAAACTTACGGGAAGCATTAAACTTCAGGGGAGGACTACTGTATTGCTAAAACTAGGGTTTTTATGAAAAGTGTGTTTTTCTAAGGATTTTTAGTTTTTACGTGTGGTATTACGTAGGCAAATGGGGGATGGGGTCGGAGAATTCTCAATTTCTTTGATTCTGGAAATTATTTGAAAACTTATGTGTTGGTAATTTACAAATATCCCTAAATTTTAAGAATTGAAGGCACTATATAACAAAAACGCATTTAAAATTACTAAAGTAATACAAGTAATTAGGATTATAATGTAGTTATCATAGAATATTAATATTTCTTTCAAAAAATGAAAAAAAATACTAGGGCTAGTAACATAATGAACCCTAAATTTTATCAAATCTATTTTTTTTAATCATTACCTAAATGAACTTAATATGTCACGTATTAAATGTTCAGTGAGTTTTAGGGTTATATAAATAAGGTTGTACGTTTTTTAAACGTTAGATTGTCACCAAATCTAGTGAATTTTTATCTAGAAAAATGATTAAACTGTACTTACGGATTATGTTCGCGAAGAAACTCTTAACATTGTATGTTAAATTGGATTCTAATCTTAGATAGAAAAAAAAACGATTCCCTGAAAACTCCCTATTACTTATCACTAAAATTCCCTAGATAAAATTTTGAACACTCCTGCTGTAAGTAAAATTAGTATTTTGTATGAAAAATGATTCCTCTACTTAGTTTTAATGTAAAGTAAAACATTCAATGCAAAAAACCGTTTTTGCATAAAAATCTAGGGAATTTCAGTGATAAATAATTCAGGGAATTTTTAGAGAAAGGAAGGGGGTGTCGATTGACGGATTATTAGTACAACGAATGATTGAATTCTGCCGATTTAAAAAGTTATTTTTGAATTGTTTTTTCTCAAAGCACCTCTAATTTAATAAAATTATATACTTAAAATTAATTCAGAGGTTAGTTTGCTTCATTACTGTCATTTGTAGTTCATCTGTCCTTAAAATCAGTTTTTTTTTAATTATTTCAATTCGTATTGGATTTTCCGCAGCTCAGAGATTTGTTTAACGAATTTATGACGTTATTTGCTATTTATTGATGTTAAATAATTGTAAACAATATAATACTAAAAAATAAAGACATTTAAACAAAGAAATCTTCGATCTTATAATACCATATAGGGACAAATAGTAAGTTTTAAGCATTTTGAGTTGCTGGTTAAGAATCCGAAATCTTACGGTTTTTGAAATTTTATGATTTTGAAATTCAATATGGCTGATCCAATATGGCGGGCACAAAACACTAAATATTCATGGATTTTGTTACTTTCAGTATCCGTATGTTTTTTGGATCGCATCCAATTGTGTTTTTATGGTCAAATTTTTGTAATTAGAACATAAATCCATAACTTTGAAATTAATTCCATGATTGTGAATGTCATATTTTCAATTATTTGAATAAATTTAAATAATTGAAAATATATAAAAAAGAGATCGACATCTCAAATAAAGATGAGTTCTATACTTTTTTAAAGACCAAAATATTACTACAGATAAAAATACTTTTTTATAAAAGTAATTTTTTATTATTAAAGTCCAATACCCGGAAAAAATTAATGTTTTGTGGAAATGAAATAACAAAAAAGCTTTTAATTTACATCGAAAGATCAATTAAAGAAATATTTTGAAATTGAAGCTTACACTGGATACTGGAAGGAAAAACTTACGTAGAAAAATACGGACCTGATGTTCTTGTGAATGTACCCGAGAGATTTCAGCGTGTAATTTGAAACTTATTAATACCTGCATTTAAATACTTGTTCGTTAGTACAGTTTCTAATCATTTATATTGATTTTTAATTATCCATCTCGCACTATTCGATTTCAAAAACATTGGACCAATATAGCAAGGGTCAGGGACCGAATGAAAATTTCTTGGAAGCACATATATACGATGCTTGTGAAATATATACTTCGCGTAATGACTATGTATTATGTTAACGACGTTGACGTTTTTAGGTTATCTCATTTTAATGAAACATATTTGTAATTTACTTATCTACCACGTCTGATATTAACCTCATCAATGCTGTCGAGATGACGATCCTTCATTTGATACGAATTTGTCCTTACCTGAAATCAGAGTAACAAAAATTAATGAGCTTAAAATTACACCGCAGACTTGATTAGTGCTTTAAATAAACATTAAATTCTATTAAGATAGAGAAAAGTTGATAGACTAAAGGATCGAATCAAATAAAAATTTCAACGTTTTGTTAACTGAGATTTCTCTTTTTTAACACAAAATATTTCATAAAATAGTTTCCCTTTTCATTTAGCAAGTGATGAATTTATACTCCATGAGCTTAGACAGTAAAGTTTTAACTTTGACGATTAAAAGAAAAAATGATGAAGAAATGCAAAAGAGTTCAAAATCTGTCTTCGACAATTTTCAATCTTTAAAAAATTCCTTAATTTATTGAAATACAAAAACTGCCATGTGGTCAATGAATCGGGTTTTAAATTATATAACTAAATAAAATGACCGATTTTTCTGTAAACTTTCATCATTTTTCTCCTCCATATTACTATCAACTATGAAATTATAAAATACTTAACAACATAATTAAATTTGGTTTCCGGCAATATCATCATGCCCCATCAACTACTCCTATTATCATGAATTAAAAAAATATTTGATATATGTCTTATTTTTTCGACACTTCGACCTGTACGAATATGTTTTGATTTTTGCATAACCATTTACATTCAATCTGTTGCAGTACAAAGTTGAATTTTCATATTCATGCTGTCGCAATGAAATGCAAATTGCGAATTCGTACTTGACGATTTAAAATCGTCCCCACCCGTTTCGATTAAAGCGATCAATCGATCAATCAAAAGGCATTACCATGATCGCGATAAACGGTTTTTACGACTTTCGAACGAGCCGAACCTCGAAGAGATACTGAATGAAAAGAAAAGTGACCGTTCGAAAAAGTGTCAAGGACCTGCATACGCTTTCGCATCATCGTGCATTCATTGCAATAATCAAACATGTATCGAATGTAAACAAATTGACGCCCTGATATGATTGCGCAAATATCAAAGTGAAAGTTTTCGTTATAAATGAAGCTTGTAAAGTGTATGCCTTTTTTCCTCTCTTTGATGTATAAGAACTAATTTATGTTTGGCACTATTATTATTTTAATCGTGTGTTACAACCATAAATCAACATAGTAAGTCGCAAATATATTAATGAAACTTAAAGACATCTGAACAAGTAAATAATTGAAAAGAAGCGAGAAAGAGGACTGGAGAATGTAAAAGAAGAAATGAAAAAAATTCTTTTGGGGTACAGTTTTACTTGTTCAGGAGTGAAGGATAAAAGTAAGAAGTAAGTGGCTAAAAAGAAATCCTTGAAGATTGAAGATTACTCTTTGCGTACTTCAATAAATACAGGATTAACATGATAAAAAGTGCGGGGCCTATTTTAAAAAAAAACTTTACTTAATAAAAGACTGAAATGAAGAACATTAAAAGGAAGAATTAAGTGATTAAAAGGTCACTTCCTGAAACGTAAACAAACCTATTAAAAAAAATGAAGAAAATCTCGAGGAATCATTGAAGAGTAAGAAACAAGACTAATCATTAAATAGTAGAAATGAAAAATCATTGAAGAAATATCTTCAACATGGAGAAGGAGTATTTCCGAAAGATATATGAATTATTTCAAATAAAATTAATAACATTAACTAATGTAAATGAAGCGGAAAAAAGTATGAATGGAATACAACAGAAAATTGGTCTATTGAAGAAATAAAACAAAGAAATGAAATTAAGAAATGAAACAAACATCATGAATAAATTAATCGAACGGAAGAAGTGAAAAAAAATAGATTAATGAAAGTCAGAAGTATAAGAAAAATGCACGAGGTTCTAAATAATTTACGTAAATGAAGCAAATAATATAACTAAACAGAAGAAAATTCATAATTGGAATGACGATAGAAAAAGAAAGGTAGGTGTAATTGAAGAAAAGATCAGTAATTAAGAAATGAAGAAAATACAGTTGAATGAAAAATGTATATGTAAACTGAAGTCAAGGGAAAAAAATGAAGCAAACATTGATAACATAAATGAAAAATCATCATTACATGTTTTCAAGAAATCAATTTTTGACAGTAAATATCATTAAGAGAATTAAAGATAATGAAGAAAATATGAATTAAATTACTGGAACTGAATATAATTTAAAATATTTAAACACAACGAAGAAAAAAATAATAAATCGAAAGAATCGTTTCACGATTGGGATGGGTACAAGAATTGAAGGAATCACACGAAAGAAGAAAAATAAAGAATAAAATGAATATCATCTTCAGAAGGAAGAAATAACGACTGGAAATTGATAAATTAAATGGTGGTAATTCATCGGTACCATATGAATATCTTAAAGGAGAAAAAATTGACTTACAAATAATGAAGAACTGTATGAAGTCAATAAAAGAAGAAAATAGAGCATCATATAAAATTATTCATTCATCAATACGATAGAAGAATCAAAGAAGAATTAAAGATTATTAGAATAATAATATAAAATTCTATGAGAAGAAAATAAACAAACGAATGAAGAAAGGAAAAATTGTAGTTAGATAAAAGCAAAGTTTGAACAAATTGTAAACGAAGAAAGAATTGATGAAACCGAAGAAACAGTTAACGAAAAATTGCAAACATATAAAAGTAAAAATAACGTACAGTGACAAGAATGTAGAAATAAGTGAAGCTATTAGCGCTAACGCAATGAAGAAATGCGTTAAACAAGTCGAAATATCATTTTACTCAAGAAAAATTGTATTTAGATAAAAGCAGTTCAAAAAATTTGTAAACGAAGAAATAATTGAAGAACCTGAAGAAACAGTTAACAGAAAATTTCAAAAATATAAAAGTGAAAATAACGTAAAGTGAAAAATGAAGAAATAAGTGAAGCATTATCGTTAACGTAATGAAGAAATGCGTAAAATGACCCAATTATCACATATAGCTTCATTGAAATAGGCCATACTAACTTTGTCTACGTAAAACCTTTTCTATTTTTTATTGTGTACACAACGAATGAAAAACGTCATCTAGCTCAACACCTAGTAAGCCTATGTCACGCGAAACTATGCGATAACGTAGGCTGAGACCGAGGCATCAGTAGAATGACGTACATGAAACTAGTACCAGGAATGGGGCGGAGACGATAGGATGAAAGTTCACGAGTGAATCATCGTGGCTCGTGAACATTCTACAGCAAAAAACCCAGCATGACTGCCGTTGTCTCTCGATGGTCCCTCGCATTGTCGTAACGGCTTCCCGATTCATGAAATCCAAACATGTGAAGCTCATGCGAATAAACTCCGTTATTCGGACCAGACGTGTCGGCGCTTTGGTGAATCTCTTGTATTGATAGATTGTTTATTGATTTCGATTACTCTTTCATTATGACTCATTGTCATGATCAATTACACATTTTTAGATGATTACTGGATACTTTTCATTTACTTCACTAATTTTAGTCTTTTCTTCTTTTAAACTTCTATTTAGATAACATTGACATGTTTAATACGTTTTATGCACAAAAGTACCTTCGGATCACATTACCAATGTTTACTTCATTTTTCTTTAATTTTCTTCAATTTTTTCAAGTTCTCTTCAATTTTCTTCAATTTTCTTCAATTTTTCTATTTGTTTTTGGTACTGTGCTATTAGGGCATTGCTGGTACTTTTTTGGTTTATCTTCTTTCCTTCATGTACATTTCCTAGATTTTTCTTCAAATGAAATATTCTTCACTTTTTTAATTTGTATATTGTTCTTCATTTTATCCTTTGTTGATTTTCTTTCCATTTTAATTCCTATATTGAACTGATTGTTTGCTATATTTTCTTCAACTCAGAAATCTTGCTTCACTAGTAGTAATTGAAAATGTTTATTTCCTTAGTTTCTTCTTTTCTACATCTATTCATTTTCATTTTAAATGTAATTAAACATTTTTCATTTACAATCTTTCTTTTACATACTTTAGCTTATCTATTTTTTTTTCATTCAATAATCTTTATTTTCTAAATAATCCTATTTTAAACCTCGGTTTTCTCGTTTTAAAAAGGAAAAAACGTTTAATTGTTCATTTCTTCTTTAGTTTATCTTTACTTCATTTTTTGTCTGTTTTTAAACCTTCATCGATTAGTTTTCCGGTTATCTTCGAATCATTTGTACAGATTGAAACTACTTAGATTCTTCGTGTTTTGTATCTACATTTCATTGCCTAATATCTTTAGTTGTCTTCCTCTGTTGACTGCATTTGACATAATATGTCGCTTCAATTCTTAGTTGGTTATTATAGTCTTTCTTAATTTTTGTTTTATTCCGATGCTTAAATTCTTTATTGATCTTATTTCTTCTCTTTACACATTCCGTATTTCTTCACTTATATTTGTTCTTTTTATTTCCAATATATATCGTTAATTGCACATTCATTTATCATTTTGATTGGGGTGTTTCAACAAAATGATTTTGTTTTATTTCGTCTTAAATTCGTCAGTCCTTCTTTATTTAATTTTAATTCATATTTTCTACTGATTTTTAATCAATCATCGAAACTAACTTTAAAATTTGTTAAATTATGTTATAGATCATGAAAATCTTCAGTTGTTAGTTTTAAGACCATTTTGTCATTTTTTTACGCTAATTGTATTTTCTTCTTTTATTCACATGGTTCATTTCTTTATTTTTCTAATTGAATATTGTTATTTTCCATTTAAAATTGTAATAGTTATCAAATGTATAATAAAAAATGAACAATTGAAAGAAGCAAAAAGCAAAATGTTTAAAAAGAAGAACTGAAACATATGTCATAAGCATTGAGATAACGTGAAATGAAGATAATAGAAAGGAAAAAATAAATATAAATTAAACGAGTAAATAGTTAATTAAAACAAACATATCAAATAAAAATGACCCTAAATTGACGAAAATGAAGGAAGTAAGCAAGTAGAAAAAGCAAAGAAAACAACGAAAATAATTTCGAATCAATATAAAATATTTTTACATGGTCTCAACGGTGAAAAAATCTTTTAATTTCCAAGTATTTCCTGGTGTCTTCACATATATTATATCATGATGCCTATTCAGTTAAATGATATTAAATAGAAGTCACTGTCACTTACCCGCAGCGACTTCATAAAAAACAGAAATCGCAAGAGAAAAAAAGCTAATAAAATCTACCGTTTTTGTACGTATTCGTTAAAAACATAAAAAATGTGTGTTCCCTGCCATGTCGCTGGAGTTACGGTTCACCTCCCGTGAAAGACCGAAATTAACATCTGAATCGACCAAGCACGAGTATAGCCGTCGTGTTTCGATACGCATCGAGTGAAAACAATGATGTGCGTATCTTTTTTTAAAAAAGTATCTGTCCAGAATTTAAATCGTTGATTGCGAATGGAAAAGAAACATCTATTAAATCAGTCCAACGCAATAGACGTAACAAGTGCATTCATTGGAAGAATGGTCGTAATTTCCATACCACGATTTTTAATTTATCGCCCAAATTCAACGATAGAAAATTAGAAGCGTATAAAATAGATAAATTGACTACAGAGAATTGATTACATCCCCTTCACTAAATGCTTAGTAGTAGTCAAGAAACGATACAAATACCTGATAGATTTATTTTTAATGAACTTTTAAGATGTGAACATTCTCAAAATAATACATTTTTAATACTTTCATTTACCATTGTATTATACGTATTGTTACATGTTATTTTATTTAAATTATAAATCTTATCAACTGCAGGTAGAATTGTTCATAATTTCGGTGAAAAGATTCACAACTTGATACTTCAAGATCAACTGAGGTGAGTTTCAATCTAAATTTATTCGTATATTTTATGATCAAACATTGTTATCAGGCAGTCATCTATAATTAACTATATTGTTTTTTTTCGGAAGCTAAAACTTCATTAATAGGTAAAACCATTAAAAGGTAATGTTCGAATTTAATTGGAAGAGTGTAGAAATAGAAGCGAAACCTGTTATATAATGAAGACACACATAAACTAAATACACCTAAATAATGGCATTTGGGTTCATTGTACTTAACAAGTAAATAATAATTCATTAAAACACATAATGTTGAACGAAAAGATGTTAATGACATTTTTTTATTATTTTCCAACATTTGCTTCCTGAAGTTAGGAACTCATTTGTACAGTTCAGAGATTTGTGCAAATGGGGTACAATGAAAAAAAGTAATTAACGTCTTTTCGTTCAGCATAAGGAGTTATATTTATTAATACTTATATGAACTAAATATTTGTAAAATTAAATAATAAAAAAGAAAAGAATTACAGCACAAAAGAAGAAAAATGAAATAAGAAATTAATTCAACAAAGGAGAAAAGGAGATGAACAAAGAAGGAAAGAAGAAAATGGAGGAAAATTACATAAATAGAAAACAGAAATAATATAAAAAGGGACTGGAAATAGAAAGGAAACATGTAGAAAGTAAAGAAACAAATCAATTAATTATTTGCAAACTTTAATAATAAAGACGAACAAAATAGAAGAAAAGAAGAAAAATAGTAAAAATAACTAAAAGAAATAATATAGGAGGGGACTGGAAATAGAAAGAAAACACGTAGAAAATAAAGAAACACATACACTAAATAATTGCAGAATTTAACAATAAAAAAGAAAAGAAAAACAGAATGAAGAATAGAAGTAATATAGAAAGGGAGTGAAGTAGCAACAAAACATGTAGACAACAAAGACAGTATGAATATAAGAAATGAATAAGTTAAAAGGAGATGAACAAAGAAGAAAAGAAGAAAATGGAGGAAGATTAAGAAAATAAATAACATAGAAAGGGAGTGGAAATAGAAAGGAAACATGTTGAAATATAAAAAACACATCAACTAATTATTTGTGTCATAGTAATAAAGAAAGATATGGAAACAGAAGAACAGAACAAAAATGAATAATTGAATAATAAAGAGAACAGGAAAAGATAAGAAGATAGAAAACAGGAGAATAATGACGAATCATGAAGAAAAGAAATAATATATAAAATAAAAAAAGTATGAAAATAAAAAATGATGTGAATAAAAGAAGAGGAACAAAGAAGAAAAGAAGAAACTGAATGAAATTGAAGAAATAGAATAATATAGAAAGGGAGTGAAAATAGAAAGGAAACATGTAGAAACTTAAGAAGCAAATCAACTAATTGTTCAACGTGTGTAAACTTTAGTACTAAAGGTAAAAAGCAAAATAGAATAAAAGAAGAAAACTAGGGGAAAATGAAGAAATGTGCAAAAAAGAAATAATGTAGGAAGGGTGTGGAAATAGAAACAAAGTATGTAGAAAATACAGAAAATATGAAAATAAGAAATGAAGTGTAATAGTAGTAGTTGAACAAAGAAGAAAAGAAGAAAGTGGATGAAAATGAAGAAACGATATAATATGGAAGGGAGTGGAATAGAAACAAAACATGTAGAAAATAAAGAAGAAAAGAAAAACAGAAGAAAATTTTAAAAATGGAGAAAAATGAAGAACCACGAACAAAAGAAATAATATGCGAAGGAGTGGAAATAGGAACAAAATATGTAGAAATTAAGAAATGAAGTGAATAAAAGGAAATGAACAAAGAAGAAAAGAAGACAATGGAGGAAAGTAAAGAAAAGAAATAATATAGAAAGGGAGTGGAAAATGGAAAGGAGAAATGTAGAAAATAAAGAAGCACATCAACTAATCTTGTGTAAACGTTAATAATGAAAACATAAAGCAAAATAGATTAAAATATGAAAAACGAAGGAAGATTAAGAGGAGACGAACAAAGCATTATGAATACAAATTTGAGCTGCAGATATTTATGAATAATTAATTAAAAAATTTGTATTCAAAATAATTTTAAAACAAAAACAATGACAGTTAAAAGAATCTTCATAATCTTAATGAATTGGGTTTAAAGCTAATTTGAAAACAATCATTTCATTTGCCAGATCTAACTACCTCATCGTGCAGGCCTTTGTCTAAGCTAATAAAGACAAATGTATTTCCGTATTTCCTGCACGAACCCGCATTTTACCTTATGGGACTACGATCGTAAAAAGTTAAGTATCGATAATTGTACATCTGTTTCAAAACCTTGAATTGTAAAAAATTATTAACTCGAACCGACCATTTTTTAAATAAATCGACAGTTATGTATGAAGGGTTGCATTAAACCAGGAATAAAACTTGATTTTACCGAATGCTATCCCGTTAATGAACCGGACATGTTAGTATATTACAGACAAAAATGCAAATTTACGTGGGAGTTACTAATCACCGATGACGACGCCTGTTACTATACGGTGTACGGTGTTTGAAATTATGTCGTGGAAATAAAAAATCTGAAAAATTTATCGAAATCTTGAACTTCAGTCCAAAGTTAATGACCTTTAAAGCGATTGCGGTTAAAACACGTTTCTTTTTTCTCGATTCATTAAATCCATTTCCATTGTTATCATTCGATTTATTTCAATGAATTTTTTGGCTGATTATTTTTCTTCTTTATTCGTTTTCATTCATTTTTTGTCTTTTTCTTTGTTTCATTTACTTTTTTTTCTCAACATATTTTACGTAGCTTTGGTGTCATTGTAATTGCAGCATATGTGTTTCTTTTATGTTAATTTCTGAATTCCCTTTGATCATTTTAAAATGTTGTTGCACATTTACGTCATATAATCATTTAAAATAAAATTATAAAACATGTAATTTGTTCATGGTATTTGACAAAAGCTTTTTTAATGGTACCTTTTTAATACCGATTTTTATAATTAATGTCAAATTTCAAATGACACAAAACGTGTATGAACAGTGTATTCAATATTTATACTGGTTAGTTACATAAGTATACAAAGTTTCGATGACGTAACTAAGATGGCGGGCTATTTAACCGCATTTTTTAAATATTGACCCATTCAAATTAAGAATATATGAATTTAGCTTCCTCATGTCAAATCCAAAACATGACATGTTTTTAAAAATATATTTGACATAATGCTTTCCCCAGAGTACTTTAAAGTGTTTACAGTCGAAATTTTGGATTCGCTTTTCACGAATCTTTTGTCAAATTCTGGACATTCAAAATTGAGGATCTAATAAGGGAGATGAAATTTCTGTCCGACATGCTTGATCCGCCATCTTTGTAGAAGTATATATTGCTCTGCCATTTTGAATTTTGAAAACCTGACTGAAGATTTGTAATCAGCAACATCGAAAACCACAACACAGAAATTTGTCCAATTCAAACAAAAGTTACTTTTGTAAGTAACTTAGATTATAAAAATAAAAACAAATGTGTAACTATTTTGAAACATTACTAAAAAAGCTTCCTTTGAAGCAATTGAAATATATTTTGAGAGAAGCATTACCGTTCCATTTCCGTCGGTCTGAGATAAGGCGAAAAAACGATGCATACAAGGAGTGGAGAAAAAGGACGATATGATGAGGGACATTAGTAGCGAGACGCAAGAATAGCGTAAGCGTAACTAGATCAAAGTGACGCCGACTAGTAAGATAGTACGCGGGGCTTTTGCAATAGTCCGTAGTTAGTCAGTCGTTCTTTCTCGGACGCAGAATCTCCACGAGATAAACATCGATTTGTTCTTCTTGTGCCGACAATGTAGGTAAGTGTCGCGCCTATTTTCCGACAAGCACGCACTAAAAATGTCATTGTTTTTTATTACACAATTGTCCAATGACATTTTCGTGCCGACGAAGTTAGTAACAAATTTTAACCGTTTAGTTCTTTTTCTTATCGTGATGAATTTATAGCAATATAGTAAAACCGCACTTTCTTGAAATGGTCCTACCTCACTTGCGTTACATTTTCGCAATGTATAACCAGTGCAATTTGTAATATAACCTCTGCAATTTGTATTTTGAAAACATAGATGAACAAGTGGTCGGGATACGAAAAAATCAAATGTATTTAAATTAACGGGAATATCATGTACAAGTGAGGTGTTTAGAAATGCGAGTGTTCAAGTAATAAGATTCTACTATATACGAGTTGTCAACTTCAAGAACAGCGCCACCTGGTTGATTGAAACGAACTAAAATCTGTATCACCACACATCGTTGGATTCGTACATAATTTCGGGATAAAATGGATCGTTTACTGTGCATCTTGAACATTTATTGTCATTATGATTATACTATATTTGTATGTTATGAATTTATTATGGAATTATAAAATTGAAAAGTTTAATTGAGAAGCGAGATGTACGTTTTTAGTGCACTGCGTACCAGAAAATTTAAAAAAAATACTCATACTAAATAAGCATGTCGAACCTCTTTAAGATTTTGTTAAGGTTTTTTGTTAGCTGGTGAGGAACGTGAATTCCAACCTGAATACAGTGAAAAGTTAGCTTTGACACTGAATTAGAGAATATACACTACAGAAAGAGTAAATTTGTACTTAAGTACATTTAGAGAGATGCCATTGAACAATTCAAAATAGAAAATCTAATTTAGGGGTCAAAGATTCTTAAAATATTAAAATCTTAAAATTTGACATCTGGCCCAGAAATAAAAAAATATGGATTTTCTTAAAACTTATGAATTACTTAACGTCTATGGGAAATTTGCCTGCCATATTGATTCCGCCATTTTGATCAGCTGCCGTGTAATTTGAATTACATCAATGAAGAAGTAACGTCTAAGTAAACCTATTTAATCACGAATAAAAAAGGAATGAATGAATGAGTGGATAATGAAATGAATGAATATATAGTTAAATAGATGTAATCAATGGAATAATAGTTAAGAAGAAATTAGTATTGATAGAGGAGCATTAATGAATGAAAGGTGAATGAATGAACGAATTAATTAACGAAGATGTGCCGCACTGAATAATTTGATGAATCGGTGAAATTAATGTCTTAATAAATAAATAACCAGCTAAAGTAAGGAATGTACAAGAGTATCAATTATAAAGAAATGAAATAGTAGTTTTCGATACAAGGGCGTATGCGTAAAGAACTTTACACACACTCACGTGTGCCGAAATATTGTTTATGTACGACTTTTTCGTGCGTAAAGTATAATCGAGTGCGTAAAGTTTACTTTACGCACAAGTTTACTTTACGCACCGAAAAGACGTACATAAAAGTATTTTTCATTAACAAATGAGTGAATGTATCACCGAATGGAAGAGGGATATGAGCATCATGGTTGGATGATGGATAGATGGATGGATGGTTGGATAAATGAGTGAATAGATGAAGGAACGGAAATATGAATTGAAGGATCGTTGGATGGTTCGTAGGATGGATACATAGATGTATGGGTGGTTAGATGGATGCATAGATGAGCAGATGTATCAATGTTTCAGTGAAAGGATATATGAAAGGATGGGCGAAGGAACTGAAGAATCATTAAAGGAATCGTTCGATAGATTGAGGGATAGATGGTTGGATGGATGGATGTCTAAACGAGTGGAGAGCTAAGGAAATATGAATTAAAGGATCATTGGATGGTTCGTAAAATGGAAAGGTGAATGGCTTGGTGGTTGGATGGATGTATGGAGGAGCAGATGAATCGAGGTTTGAGTGGAAGATTATACAAACAGATGGACGAAGGAACTGAAGAATGATTAAAGGGTTCGTTAGCTACATTAATGGATAGATGGTTGAATGGACGAGGTAACTATTTTATTATTATTTAATTGGGTTCTTCGCAGAGGCAGAGCCTCTGGGCGCTTGGGTAGTCCCTTTGCGTACCTCTTAACCTTCACTTTCTATAAGTTCATTTCCTGTACGTTAACGGAAATCGGCAAGCAATTCATTGGATAGGTCCTCCCGTAACCTCACCCACAAGAAGAAGATAAGAACTTCTTGGTACATTGCAAGCCGGTATAGGGTATTCCTCAGCAGCCACATTCTCTGTCCTGACCTCTCTACAGAAGCTCAAGCGGACCTACAGTTTTTTTAAGGGGGATTCCGAACCACCTGATCGGCGTACTCAACCCCGACAAACTGCAACCCGTCATCCTCCTACGTTACTTATGACAACGAGGGGCCTTTCTTGGTTAACGATCTTGACCGGGAATCGAACTCGCGTCTCTCGGCTTCGGTCAGTTCGCGTGGAACTTTGGGCTTACGTGCCTTAACACGCACGACCATTCCGTCCCCAAAGTAACTGAAGAATGAGAACAATTTTCGTTGGATGGATGGCTTGATGGATAGATGTATGGATCAATAATCGAATGCAAGTATGGATAGATGCATTTTTGATGAATGAATTAATAAATGGATTCACGAATTAATGATTCAATGTATGAATGGATGAATTAATTAATTAATGAATCAATGGACGAATGCAGAAATGAATGGATAGATCATTCAGTGAAAGGATCGATGAATGGATGGACAAAATAACAGAAGAATGAGTAAAATTTTCAATGGATGGATAAATGGATGGCTGGGTGGATAGATGGATGAATGGGTGGATGAACACTGAACAGGTCGATAAACGAAGGGAAGTATGGATAGATGCATTGAATGACTACATGAATTAGTGGTTGCATCAATAACTTCATGAATGAATGGATGAATTAATTAATTAATGAATAGATGGATGAATTGTTGGATGGATGGATGGATGGTTGGATGTATGAATCAATGGATCAATGAACATGTCGAAACGTGAATAAATGAGTTCAGAAATTAATAGATGGGTTGGTGAAAGGATGAATATATGAAGTAAGATTGATGAACGGATTTATAGCTGAATTAATGAACGATTTAAATCAATGATCAAGGAATTTTTTAATCCGTGAGTGATTTACTTAATTAATAAATTAATGAATAACTGACCAATTTCATGTTCTAAGAAATGAAGGAAGGAAGTAAAATATTAAAGAATAAAAGAACTAATTTATTATTTTAATAATTAATTATCAACTTACACGATTGAAGGATCGAGTGCATTAAAGACTGACCGACTGACTGAATGAATGAAAATATTTCATTTGTTCCGAATTGCAAACAATGGAATTTATACGAGTTATTAATGCATTCCTGCGAGTTTATTTACTTATTTTCAACAAATGGATAATTATATGTCCGGAAGACCAAATAAATTAATGGAAAAATTATTTACTCTTTTAATGAAGCAATAATGAAAAATTGAAATAATATAATAAAGAAGATATAATTGCTAGAATGAATGAAAGTATGTACTATAAATTATTGCATTACCTACTTAGTGATAAGAGATTGAAGCTGAATTTTGTTTATTTGGGTCAATTGTAATGGAATGTTGCGTAAAATCGAAATCCAAGTTTGTATTAAAAGTACCAGATATTATACAGGATTCGGTTTCACATAAGAAATGCCTGTATAGTCTACAAAAGAAGCTTACATGGATATAAATGTCAATTTTGAACGTATATAAGTGTAAATTTTCGAGCTTAAAGTGTTGGAAATATCCATTATAAAGTGGTACAGAAATTTTCAATTTTATCATCGCAAACTTCGATCTCGACAACATTCGAAAATGAATTTTCAGAGCCGGCTGGTCGTTTCGTTTTATGGGTCATATACGCTCGACGAAGGAATGCTCGTCTTTCAGACCATTTTACACCCGACCCTTAAACGATTTTTTTAAATACGCCGTTTTATGCAACGTTTTTAACAAAGCCATTTGCCTACGACTATTTTATTACGACTTTTACGGGGTTTTAATGTCATTTATCAAGAATTAAGCCTTGACATTTTTTAGTCGCGTACGTAAATGGCATTGAATTATGTCATTCTTTCTGCTTCAATCAACGATTTTGAGTAATGGACTTTTAGATCATTTAGCGGATTCTTTTATGTCCCACTTTCCTTTTCATTATTTAGTAACGTGTTATTTTTCGGCTAATCCACGTGTTTTAATCATCCCAGAATATCAGTGATTTTTCGTAGAATCATCGAGCTATTATGTCAGATATTAAGTGTTTTATGTGTTTACATCGTTTTAATTGAATTTTTAACAAGGAAATACTATGATTCAATTTACTTTTTGGTACAATTTTTCGTGCATAATTAATCTGCTAATTACTTATTAAAGAACGGTTCCTAAGCAAATAAGATACAAGTGGTTTAGTCGAATTCAATCAGCTTGCGTTAATAAGATGCGTTTAAGAAACTTTTAAACTTGTTAATTTTTTTCGACAATTGCAAATGTTGTTCATTTAACATTTTTAAATTTGAGTGGTTTTTGAAAATTTAACTAAAGCATCCATGAACGAATGAATGAATGAGTACGTGGATGAAGAAGTAGAAGAGTAAATTGAAGAATATATGAATGGATGGATGGATGAATGGATGAAGAAATAGAAAAATTAATTAATGGATAGATGAATGGATTAATGGATGAATGGATAAATGGATTAATTAATTAATGGATTAATGGATGGCTGGGTGGATGAACGGATGAATGGATGGCTGGATGGATAGGTGGAAGAATGGATGAATGGATGAATGGAAATATGAGGAGATGGATGATTGGATGAATAAATGGATGTATCGATTAATCAACCAATGTCTGAATGCGTAATTATGTGGCTGTATTGTGAAAGAATAAATCATAGATGAATGAATGATCGGATGAATGGAAGTATGGATGAATATAACATATAAGTAGTTCAATTTAGAAGATTAACAATATTATATAATCACAATCAAATGTATCTTTGTGTTGCGAATGACGCCATCGTTTCGGTTTATAGTAGTCTACATTAATGGAAAAATTGTTTGTCTGCTTCATGTATTTTATACTCAAGAATAAAACAGTCACTGCGATGTGCAATTATTAATTAATTTCTTAGTTGTCATTCGCGAATGCAGGTATAAAAATTACCATAGGATAACCAAAAATGTCCAAAATTATTTCCAATAGAGGAGCATGTCGAGTATTCAATTTTTTTCTGATACAATTTCTTTTTGCTACTTCAATCAACCTTCAAATGAGTGCCAACTATCTACTCAATGAGTTTGCGCATTTGGCATTGACCTACCTATAGGATGAAAGAGATGCAGGTAACGATGTCTAATGCATGAATGAAGTTCAACGAAGAATTGATGACTATGAAGTGCAATTCATGAATTGTATGGCAATTACTTGTCCACTTCAAGTAGGGATGTACGTCAAAAATACTGTTGCGTATTATTCAATAGATGTTTGTAAATAAATCAGTGAATTGTAATTAATGAAAGAAATGTATAAATGAATAAACACATTAAGGAATGCAAAATTTTCTAAGTACATTCATAAATAAATGAATGGATTGATGAACTGATGAATTAATGACTGAATAAATTAAAACTTACTTGACTGCTTTTATAAATAAACGAAATATATAATTAATTATAGGAGTAAATGAAGTAATAAACAAATAGATGAGCGACTTCAAAGAAATATGAAGTTATTAAAAGTTTGGAGGAGATTGTAGACTGATAAATTAATACATTGATGAGAATGGGGTAAATAAATGAGAGCACCACTAAATATAAATGACAAAACAACTTATTAGGTAGAAAAAAGGATTAGATGGATAAATAATTGCTGTCATGAATAAAGAGAAGTCCTCTACATACATAGAAATAATGCGTCATTAATAAATGGGTGAATGGATAAAAATGATAGGTTGGTTTGATGGACAAACGAATAGATGAACGAATGAGTGGATGGATAAAGAAATAAATGAAAGAATGAAAGAATGGGTGGATTATACGGATCTTATATGGTAGGATGGATTGATAAATGAAACGATGCAATGATGCTTGAATATATCAGTTGATGAATGGGGTGGTGAATGGATGCATGTATGCGTGGCTGTATCATGGAATAACAAATGGATGAATGGATGGATGACTAAAATAATAATTTAATTATTTAATGGATTAATTTGTGAATGAATGAATAATTGGATGAAATGATGATGGGTTGAAAGGATGGACAAAAGCATCGATGCATGAATGAATGTATTTATTATAAGAGCAGTTGGAATAACATATGTATAGATAAATGGATAAACGGATGTATAAACTGATATATGGTAGCATAATTTAATTATATCATAGATTATTTCGTGACTTTATGAATGAATGGTTGAATGGATTGATGGTGGGCTGAAAAGATGGATGAACTCATTGATGTATGAATGGATTATTCATTAATGAATCAATAATGGATGAGTTAATGTTTGGATGTATCGTGATATAATAAAAGGATGGCTGGATGTATGAATGGATGCAATGATGCACGAATAGATGAGTTGCTGAAGAGGGAATGAACGGAAAGCTTAATGAGTGGATGAATCATGATATAACAAGTAGATAGATGAATGTATGGTTCGCCGCATTAACGAATAGAAGGATGGGTAGATCGCTGAATGATAGAATGAATGCATAATTTCATGATTTAATGGATTAACTCATGAATTAATTAATGCATGATTGCATGGATTGATGTTTGGTTGAAAGGATGGTTGAAAGCATTGATGCAGGAATGGATGTATTGATTAATGACTAAATGTATGAATAAGTTGAAGTGTGGTTGTATGAGGAAAGAATAAATGGATAGATCAATGAATGTACGGCCAAGTTAAGTATTGCATGAATGAATAGATGGGAATATGGATGGATGAATGGAACGATAAATGAATGAAAGTATGGATGGATGTATTGATGAATTGATAAATAACTGCACTGATATATGCATTAATGAATGAATAGAGGAATGGATGGCTGGATGAATGAATAAATGGATTTATGAATTTATGGAGGAATGAATGGATGCATTGGAGACTGGATAGGCTGATGAATGGATGAAGGAATGAAAGGATGGACGCATGAGTGGATGAACGGATGAATATGACGTATGGCAATTACATGAATGTTTCAATGTTCAACTTTTATCAGGGCTAATCAACGTTTTTTAAAAGATGAACATTATTAATAAATATAACGAATAAAGAAGACTCCAGAAAAAAAATGTCCTACGTGTCCTAAGAAACAGGATTACAAGACGAACGAGAGTCTGAGAACAAAGTGTCATTAGGTTTAATTATTCGGAGCCCTTGAAAGAAGCCGAGTGCACCGGGGTGCTGTGTGTTGCGAAAGCTTAAAGGGAATTGCGCAAGGCAAGGAAGAAAGAAAGAAGAAAGAAAGATCCATTGTGTTCGGGATCGCCTTGTAACGTGAGGCCAGAGGTGTGCTGTAATACGCGTGTGCGTGGTCTCGTGACTGATCGCAGTTGCATCCATGCCATGGCTAATCGCCACGTATTTTTGCTATCGGCGTATTTTTTCCGACGTCGTATTTTTACGAACGCACCTACTGCCTTCACCTTGGAGGTTTTATAAAAAGCTCCTCTCGTTACGCCGATTATACAATCGGTTGGCTACTGATCTGTTATAGTGTATCGAGATTTTCGATTTGCGATCGATCAGGAACATTGTCGAACAATAGGATAGAAAAATATAAGAAGTGATATGCATTCGATCTACGAGTAAATTTGTCTGCAAAACTATGTGCAACGGCTGAATTATGCTATACATATAAGAGAATGATTTTAGGAAATGTAGAGATACTTAAATAAGCAGTAAAAATGAATAGACCGATAGAATCGGCGACTGAATTATTGATGTGAAAGAATGAACGAATGAACGAATGAACGAATGAACGCATCAACTATGAACGAATGAACGGATGAACGAATGCACGAATGAAAAAAAAACGCATGAATCAAGAAACGACAAAATAAACGAACGAACGCATGAATGCATGAATGCATAAATTGAACCCCTGGCGATCAAAAGGAGATACGCGCGAAACGCCGGAGAATTTGTTGGCCCCTCGGCTGGTAATTTTTTGACTTTCGAATTTTAAAGTTTTCATTAGATATCTTAATAGGAAAATTAATTACGCGAATTTTTTGTTAAAATAAAAAATTTCTATCCCTCTTCGTTTTTAATATAATCGCAAAAAACGAAATTATTTAAAATATAAAATAACTTAATTATTTTGTCTTTAACTCGTCATATCTTTTGCAATAATTGGAATTTTTTAATGAAATTTTTAGGGAATATGCACTATTCTATCTACAAACTAACGTATTTTTCCAAATTATGGTTAGTTATTACGGAAATTTTTCGAGACGACGAGACGCGACAGCATTACAACTTTCAATTGTTACTTGAAAACTACAAGTCAGATTAGTCTATAGAACTTTACAAAAAACTTCTTTGAACCTTCCTCGAATTTTCGGTGGGAAGGAAATTTCGATTTATTGAAATTCCCTCGACTCCCGAAGTGTTTGAAGCTTTCAATGTCAATTTTGTGCAGTAAAACAAAAACCAATTTTTAAAAAATTTCCGTAATAACTAACCATAATTTGGAAAATTACGTTAGTTTGTAGATAGAATAGTGCATATTCCCTAAAAATTTCATTAAAAAATTCCAATTATTGTAAAAGATATGACGAGTTAAAGACAAAATAATTAAGTTATTTTATATTTCAAATAATTTCGGTTTTTGCGATTATATTAAAAAGTAGAGGGATAGAAATTTTTGATTTTAACAAAAAATTCGCGTAATTAATTTTACTATTAAGATATCTAATGAAAACTTTAAAATTCGAAAGTCGAAAAATTACGAGACGAGGGGCCAACAAATTCTCCGGCGTTTCGCGCGTATCTCCTTTTGATCGCCAGGGGTTCAATTATAGAATGAATAAATGAATGGGCGAGCGAATGAATGAAAGAATTAACAAATTAATGTCAGAAGGAAAGAATGAATGAATGATTAGCTGAACTTACAATTGATCAAATGAATGAGTGAATTAATAACTGACTGAATGAACGAATTAACAAATTAATTAATAAATGATTGAATGAACTGGAGAATTAAAAAATAAATGAATAAACTAACGAGCAAACGAACAGGTGAAAAACTAATTAATGAATAAATGAATAAACGGTTGCATAAAGGAACGAATGAATTAATTAATTAATTAATCAAAGAATGGATGAATGAATAAATTATCGAGTGAATTAGTAAGGGAATGAAAAAATCAATGAAATGACAGAATGAATGGCAGAACAAACGAATGAATTAATGATGACTGAAGCATTGCTTGTATGAATGAACGAATGTACGAGTAAATGAAGGAATGAATGAGTGAATAAATGAACATACGTATCATCGAATGAATGAGTGAAAGAATGAATGAATGAAGAAATTAGATAATTAATAATTATTGAATGAACTGGTGAATGAATAAATCAACGAACAAATGAACTAGTGAATGAACAACCGAAGAAATGAAGGAATGCATGAATGAGCGGTTGCGTAATTAAAAGAATTAATGAATTAATGAATTAATTGATGGACAAAGCAATAAATTAACGAATGAAGTGCGAAGGAATGCATGAACATATGAACCAATAAACCATGAACAAATGAACAAATGAACAAGTGAACAAATGAACAAATGAACAAATGAACAAATGAACAAATGAACAAATGAACAAATGAACAAATGAACAAATGAACAAATGAACAAACGAACGGATGAACGAATGAACGAATTAACGAATGAACGAATGAATGAACGAATGAACGAACGAACGAACGAACGAACGAACGAATGAATGAATGAATGAATGAATGAATGAATGAACTGGCGAATGACAAACGAAGAAATGAACAAATAAATGAAGGAATGCATGAATGAGCGGTTGCGTAATTAAATGAATTAATTAATTAATTAACTGATGGACAAATCAACAGATTAACGAATGAAGTGCGAAGGAACAAATGAACAAATGAACAAATGAACAAATGAACAAATGAACAAATGAACAAATGAACAAATGAACAAATGAACAAATGAACAAATGAACAAATGAACAAATGAACAAATGAACAAATGAACAAATGAACAAATGAACAAATGAACAAATGAATAAATGAACAAATGAACAAATGAACAAATGAACAAATGAACAAATGAACAAATGAACAAATGAACAAATGAACAAATGAACAAATGAACAAATGAACAAATGAACAAATGAACAAATGAACAAATGAACAAATGAACAAATGAACAAATGAACAAATGAACAAATGAACAAATGAACAAATGAATGAATGCATGAACGAATGAACAAATAATCAAATGAACAAATGAATGAATGAATGCATGAACGAATGAATGAACGAATGAATAGATGAATGAATGAACGAATGAATAGATGAATGAATGAACGAATGAATGAATGAACGAACGAATGAATGAACGAATGAACGAATGAACGAATGAATGAATGAACGAACGAATGAATGAACGAATGAACGAATGAACGAATGAATGAATGAACGAACGAATGAATGAACGAATGAACGAATGAACGAATGAGCGAATGAATGAATGAATGAATTAATTAATTGATTAATTAATTAATAAAAGAATGAATAAATGAAAGAATAAATTAATGAAAGAATAAACGATTGAAAAACTAAATGAAAGAACGAATTAGTGCATGAATAAATTTATTTTAAAATGAAATCAAATAAGGATTGATGGAGTGAGAAATTAATAAATACATTAACTAAAGAATGGATTATGGATAAGTGCTCACTTGTTATGTCGTAAAAGTCTATAATCATAGGCGAATGAGCAATCCATAATTAGTAGAACATGAATCAATGGAGGAAGGCCAGAATACAGAAGTGAATGAATGGTGGAAGAATTATATAACTAGATGATTTAATTAATTGAAGAATGACTAAATTTCTGGATAGATGAATGAATGTATAGAGACCAAGTAAAATTAATAAATGGAAGTTGAAATATCCAGTATATGAGTCCCACATGATTAAATTTAAAAAAATGGAATATGGGAGTGAGTGTAGACGAATAAATATATGCATGTAAGATGTGAAGAAAATACTGGATAATGAAATAAAAAGAGATTGTCTTGGAACTAAACTAGCTACAGATGAATTTAGTTACAAAGTGATTTCAGACAAAAGCCTCAAACTGAATGAATTTGGATTGCTGGATGGTAGATAAACAAAACAAGAATTTATGAGTGGTTAAGTGAATAAATTATCTTTTCGTATTAAATGCTGAATATCACTTAAATGATTAAATAATTAATGATGGACTTAACGAATGAATCAATGACAACGTGGATAACCACTGAACAAATTCATGAAAGAAAGGGGGAACAATCAAGGTATGAATGTTATGGTAAATTATTGAACAGAAATTATTGCTCAATTAATTAATTATAAATGACACCATCTAGTTGAGCTTTCAAAATATGCCATAGTGCATATAGTAAATTTAAAATGGCGATTAGTGGATTATAAAAAATAATGAAAACGAATTAGGCCAACTGTTTCTTAATCGTCAAAAACTCTAATATCAAGAAAAAAAGTTCCATGATAGTATTACGATTTTGAATAATTTTTAAAAATGCAAAATTTAAAACTCATGTAAAGGAAATAATTATTGAATAACAGATATCGAACAGGAAACATGAATTGTACATATAAAATTTATTTGATGAAATAACCTATTATGAAATGTAAACATAAAATCCTACACTTCCATACTTTATAACTAATTAACAAGATATAATCAGAAAAAAATGTGGAATGTATTAAAAAACTAATAAACAATGATATAATTAATAGATAAAGAAAATACGTAAATTTCGTAATAACAAAATAGGTTACATGTAACGAGTAATCAATTTTCACAATAGTAAATAAATTAGTGACGATGTGATGATTGCGCACAAAAATTAATACATAAGTAATTAACCTGGTAAATAAATGATTAAACACCTGACTAACCGAGAGGAAGTCCATTACACATTTTAATGCAGACAAGTCAACAAATCAGAGAATGAGTCATTTAATGATTGAAAGAGTATTATTGTATAATAAACGATAAAAATTAAAGATACAATTGAACTGATGCGATTAAACTTACTAGATAGTAAACTCGTGATGTAATGATGAATCAAATGACGTAAAATTGAACGTACGATTGCAAGTGCTTTTTAATCAACCCAAAGTGAATTCATGAATGACCGAGTGCAATTAATTCAAGTAAAATTACAAAATCCAATAAAAATATTATTACTGGCAATAAACAAGTTCTCCAACGCTCTCTAAACATGGATTAGGAGCAGTACCTAACTTTAATTACGCAAAAGTCAAGAATTTAGATGAAAAACTAAATTCAAGAGAAATGAAAAATAAAATTTATATATTCGATTTTTTAATTTGTTTGTGCTCCGATTCCTAAACTGTGGGGTCCAAATGAGATAATGCTAAAGTGTGGTTTCAATGTAAGGGATTAAATCTTGCAACAACAGTTTTAGTACAGTAAATTTGTAATGAAATTAAATATTAAAAATATACTAATTGTTTGTAGTTTGCTGTCTATGAAATTTTGGGAATGATCAACAATAAGATGTCGTTTTGGACTTGACAAATTTTATTTAACCAGCTAGATAAAATTCTTTTTCAGACCATATTCCACGGAAAGATTGATTACAGTAAGAAACTAAAGTCAACAATTACCCATAAGATAATTGCAGTGTCATTTACTTTTAAAAATAGTACAAACGCACGACACAAACTTGATGAATGCAGATAAAGCAAACCGTAATTACGAATTAGCATAGGCTGCATCATCACGTGTGACACTTTTATCATAACCTCACGTGTTATGCAAATTATCAATTGTTTAATGTTAATCAATAATTGTTGCTGGCGGCAAGACACACGTTGCAGTACTTTATCGCAAATCGACTACATAATTCTTGCGAATATGAGAAGATAAATAAGTGACACGCTTTACTGGTGCTATTTATCTTCTGACAATAAGTTATCGTGATTAATCGCTCCTATAAAAGAAAATCCGACTTTTCAAGACCACGAGACGCCTCTTTCACTAACCTTTTTGTTTGCATTTAATTGAAAACACATTCTATTAGAATAGTTAATTGCTTACTTGACATTTCAATAAGAATTGTTTATTCGCATATTCATTCCTACTCAAGAGTCAAACAAAAATAATTAAATAGGAATCAATTCAAACACATTTCTATGTTTCACTTCTGATTGTTTAAGTAGCAACATTAATACACAATGTAATCGGGAATTATGCCAAACTAACTAAAATCAGAGAACTGAAGTATTCTCCTTTTTAGCGAATTCCAATGTTCTTTCCATCCACATTTGCTAACATAAAACACTGACCGAAAAAATTTTACCATTTTTGTATGAATCTGTTGCAAAACCTACTGTTTCGTAACGTATTTGCGCAAATTTCGATAAACCCAGTGATGTTTGGTTTTTACTCTTTTATTAGTGCGTACTTTGCTCACTAGAGCGATAATGTTCTTCATGCACAGTGGAATTTCGAGCACTCGATAAGGAAAAGTAAATATTGTACTTAACTTCATGTAATGTTTGCAAAATATTTTTGAAAAATAATAGCTGATCATAACGTACCAAAAAATGACCGATAAATTAAAACTATATTTTTGTTGATTTCATGTGTTTTAAAATTGTTGACACATAAAACATTGTTTGTAAAATAAGAACAAACTTTTTTAAAAATTCTATATATCAGATCTACCAATTGTATGTCTCCACATAAAAAATGAATTCTTCAATTAAAAATAGAATGCAAATGTACAAAAAAAAGGGCCGAATGACAAAATCCAATTAATAAAACGTAAAACTGCTAAATGAACGAATTTATTGATGAATAATTCGACGAATGAATAAATGGATGAGTTGGCAAATAATGAATAAAATACACAGAAATTGAAGATATAATATAGTATTTAATTAATAAGCCAACGAATTAACTAGTTAATGAATAAATGTCTGGCTTAATGAACATGATGAAATATAGATTAATTCAGAAATGAACGAATACACGAATGAAATAATAAATTAACAAAACGAATGACTGCACGAACATCTGGATGAATAACTGTTAATACTAAGCAGGAAATGAATATGACAATTTGTAAAATAATAAATAAATTGATGAATGACTTCCTGAATAAATTATCGAACTGAGTCATAAAGAATTTATCGATTAATTGATAAGTAGACGAATAAAGTAATGAGTCAACTATCGCAATTTTTATGGTATACATTAATTAGTGAAAGAATGTACTGATTATCAATCTGCAAAGAATATTGCTGATTGAAATGAATAACCTGATAGTGCCCAAATCGAAAAATTAGTAAAATCATCATTGAAAGTTTGGTAAATTCATGAGTGAATGAAAGACAAAGAAGAATAAATTAATCATCTATGAAGTGATTGAAGAAATAAATATATGAAACTTCATCATAAAATGAAGTTTGGCCGTGACTTGTGTACAGGATGTCTGTTTATATTTGGTAAGCTTCAATATTCTCAATATTCTTCTTCACTAAACTCAATACTCTGCTTCAATATTATTTATCGTCAATTCTGAGTATATTTTGCACGTCAAAATAAGTCCACAAAGTATGAACCACAAGGGCCTCTAAAAATGCCTCGAATATTCCCTTTGAGAGTAAAAATAAAATGAATTAAAATTCACTTAAAGAAAATATACGGATGAACATAACCTCTTCTTAAAAAACACGGTACTTAAATTCTCTATACAATAAACATTGTTTAAAACGAAATAAAAAAGGGAAAAATTTAGATTCGAATATATTCTTAATGCAAAACACAAACTTCACATGTACTCAGCATAAATCTCCGTGAATGTTCATATTGTGCCTCGCCCCGTTTCGGCAGTGCCCCTCATTACCGCCTCAGTTATTAAGTAAATTATGAGCTTTAAGTTACTCTAGTGTAAGTTACTTATTTCCTGTACGTACGTGTGCCATACTCCTTTCCTGGACTTTAATTAATGTACACGGCACGATTTATATCGTGGCAGTAAAACAGGAGGGCCAGAAAGTTCTGGTTACTACCAGAGCCAAGCTGATCGGACTTGGCAAGAAACAACAAAAAGTTCTATTGTCTGGGCACGTTTTTTAAATACTTCTATGTTAACCCTGCTTGAACCTCTTAAGTACGTCACTTTTAATCCGAATATTTTATTGAAATTACCATCAAAAGGAAGAAATCCTAGTTAGAACTTTAGTCTGAAATAGTCGAGTAATGATGAAAGCCTTGAAATTATGTAACTTTGATTTCAAGCAAATAGCTGAATTTCTTAGTGTATTCAAATTGAATATCATAAATTAGCAATGAAACTAAAATAAGAAGAAAACGGTATCAAATGAAGATAGTGTGGATATGAACAATAAAATTAATAATTATTCGAATAAAGTTGAATTCAGTATTTAATTTCATGTTACTTATGTCCATCCAATAATGAAGCTGGTAATGACGTAAGTTATTATAAAAATACTGTCGTAAGTAATTAAAGTTACATTGAAGTAAATGAAGCAGACAAGTTAAACGTTGACTTAAAGACCATTTTGGTACAATAAAAGATTAGATGCAGTTGTTACCTGTGGTGAATCTGTCAAACTGAAGAAAACTGAATAACTAATTACATCAGCAATAAAAAAATCATGAAGCAATTGAAGCTAATGAAGTTATCGAAATAACACTTATGAAGGTTCCATTAGGAACAAAGACAAAGTCTTAATTAAAAGTAAACGAAAGTTTACGGTCGTCCAAAGTTTTCGGTCGAAAAGAATACGGTTGTAATTAATGAAGCTATTGTAAACCAAATAAAATGAATATATTAACGGTGAAGTAAAGAAATATAAAGATGCAATAACGAACTAGATGTTATAATTGCTAACTGAAGTAGATATGTAAAACAGAAGAAAACAAAATAACTATTTACATCGACAATAAAATAAACGATGAAACGGTTGAAGCTAAGTACGTTACGGAAATAACACCTTTGAAGTTTATGATTGGGTCGAAAATAAAGTCGTTGTAATTAAAAGTAAAAAAGGCATAGAATATACATCGAACGTTAGGTTCGAATCATGGAGCTAAAAATGAAGTAACTAGCAAATAATGAAGCTAATAATAACGTGAATTGTAACCCGAATAGTATTGTAATTGATGAAGCTACAATGAAGTAAAGGAAGCGAATGAATACTAACGATGAATTAAAGAAATGTAAAGAAGAAATAATGAATAAGATGTTAACTGTCGTAGATATGTAAAACTAAAGAAAGCTAAGTACCTATTCACATAAGCAATAAAAGAAACAATGAAGATATTGAAGCTAACTCAGTTAACAATATAAGACTTATGAAGGTTATGTTAGTCTCGATGACAATGTCGTAACAATTAAATGTAGACAATAAACCATAAATAAACATTGAACAATAGGTCCGAATTATAATAATCTAAAAATGAAGTAATTAGTACATCTTGAAGCTAATAATAAAATCAATTAGAACTTGTTTAACAATGTGAATTGTTAACACTGAATAATTTTGAATATCCATTTTTTTTACAAAAAGGAAAATAACAGCGTCATCTACTTCAACGACAAAAGAACATCGTTCTAAAAAGAGCAATATCCACAGACTTCAAACCTCTAAATATGAGCAAAGAACAAACTGGGAACGTGAAAAATGATTCATGTAGTAACAAATGAACAATTTTTATTAATTGTGTACAATTAATATAATAATATGAGTTGGTTCAGAAGATATTCGAATCTATTTGCCATACGAACAATTTGCTTCAACTAGCATTGTATATTGAAGATAACAATCAATATCGAGCATCCGGTCTTGGATTATAATTTCTTAGAAGATTGATGATGAAAAATCAACCGCAAGATTGTGTAAATTCGGCGACTGACATGTTTGAACACAGGCCAAGCATTCGGTTAATGTCAAGACCCTGTCAAATGCTACATTGATTCGATGGATCAACACAAGGTTTCAAAATGATAAATAATAGAAGAAAAGTCTGCAGAATCCGATCATTAATTTTATATTGTTTAACCATTGAATATTTTTGTTATTTCATTCCTTTGTTGGTTTGATCACCTTCATTTGCTGTGTTTGTCCTAATATTCTTATCTCATTACATCCAATGTTCCATGTAATCGTTCTCGATTTAGATTATTTAAATTGTCCATTTTACGCATTTCACGGCGAAAAGGAACTATTTTGCGCCACGCTTTCAGAAAGCGATGACTGAAAGCGAAACATGCACTTGATAAAGAAAGTACTATTTCACTCATTCATTTTTTCGATTAATACTGCACTATCGATTAAAAATTTCGAAAATAGATACACTAAAAAGAAAACGTTAAGAACGGAGAGAACAAAAATTTAATCCTTACCACAAAAAATTAATAAATTTCAAAATTAAATTAAAAATCTTATGACATGCAAAAAAAAACTCACATTAAGAATGTGATTTTATCGCTGCAGTCTAAATTAATTGATGAAACGGTTTGCAAGATTTCCCGACATTGAACCCCTCGAGACGCATCGCTATAGTTACGCAAGTCTCGAATGCCTTTGCGAAAAGCGATTACATTATCATATCTCGAAATTTGTCGGCAAGATCTCAAAGACCGTGAGAATGTCGCGTTGTTTCCCAGGAAGTTCTCGGTTTGAAACCCAACTATAAATAGTGAGAATCGCCGGTAGCGAATACCATACTAGTGGATGTTAAATGCAATAAATGTAAGGCCAACAATCAATTGCGTGTCGCCGTTATAAAAAAATTTACGAGTGAGACGGGTTGTTTACGAAACGTGCGCTTTGTACACATGAATACGAATCGAAACGGAGTATGAAGTTTATTTTTATTAGATTTCATGATATACATAGAAAAAAATGGAGGATTTTATGCTCGAAAAATGTATATTACGGTACTTTTTAATTTCTTCATTTATTTCATCAATTACTTTATTTGCTTTGTATTCCTAATTTCTTCGTTTGGGCGCGTTCTTTGTTTTTGTTATTTCTTCGAAATTTGAAGGTTTTCTTCATTATCCTCACTATTTTTATTCATTGAATTGAAGACATCTGTTGAATTTTTTATTTCCGTTATTTAGGTAATCAGTTTCAGCTATTTTACGCGAACTTCATGTTCAATATGTACTGCAAAAAGCTTCACTATTTTCGTGTTTATTTCTTTAATTATGTTTACCTATTTGATGTCATCGTTCATATCGCTTTCTTTACTTATTGAATAAATGGAATAAATATTGAAGCTATCAGATAAATAATGTTTTGAAGAAAACAAACTTATAAAGGAAGAAATGTTGAAGACAGCTGATTTATGATTGTGCAAAGTGAAGTAAATAAAGTGCGTTTAGGTAACGAAGTAAATAATGTAATTAATAGTAAAGCTAATAGTAAGAAGACACCGACAATCAATAAATCATATTCCAACTAAGAAGATTTTTACTAAAATAAATAGTTACTAACCTAATTGAAGTCAACACGAAGGAAACTAAAAACAGGAAGGCAATGAAGAATATAATGAAGCAACTAATGGAGTAAGGCAAATGAAGATAATGCTAATTTTTAATATTTAATAATCACTAAAAAAAACTATGCTTTGAAAAAAAGAAGCTAATTATTTCAATGTAGCTTTATGTAGTAAATTGTCACTATTTATAGCTATTTCTTCAATTAATCTAATTTAATTTCTGGTTTGAGTCTGTCTTTTCATTGAACTTCATTTGACATGCATTTATTCGATTGAAGGCTTCATAATTTCTATTAATATTACTGACAGCTTTTTCCTATATTTATTTAATTATTTCTTCATTTTTTATAGGTGTAATTTTCTAATTTTTCAAATTTATTTTATTTCAATTAAACTTTTTGAAACGTGCGAAACCTGCAGGAATCAAATAAAGAATTGTGGGCAATGATCTTCACTTTATATTAATTTTAATTATTATAATAAAAATTAATAAAAATATTAATAATTTTTTTATTTCTTCATTTTTATTAACTTCTTATTTATTACAATGAACATTGGAATGGTATATTTTATGAAGTATTAATAATAATTCAGATCTGTTACTCCTAAGGGAGCAACTTCATTTGTATTCTAATAATAATTCAGATGGAATAGATAAAAATAGAGATCTTAGAGCAAACAGTAATTGGTCCTAGACTCTGCCCGTACATTATATGTAATAATAGCAGACAATATTCCGAGAAAACGCTGAGTATAAGTAGTATATCCTGTTAATTAAAGAGTAAACATGACACAATAAAGATGCGTATCTTTTGAGATTTTGCAATATAATTAATTATTAATATTACTTATAAATTAAAAATGTTTAGTAAAGAAAAACATTTTTTTTTTCGAAACGTCAAAAATTTATTGTAGAGTAAATGACAGTGATTTTTTATAATGTTAGAAGTTTCTTTTGTAAATTTTTTTCTGTGACTCACCGTTGGCATGCGACATTAGAGATGCGTGGACTCATGTCGTTCTCATTTTCGCAGATTTGTCTTTCGAAAAAAAAAATATCGACCATATCTTACAATTTCGTGGTGATGTTTCATCGCATGATTCTCTTTGTGCCAGTTTGAGTAGTTCGTTGAGAAAGCAAAAGATAGTGCTATGAATAATTGGGTCATTACTCCACGTCTCTTTCTTTAATTTAATTTAATTTAGACAATGAAGCGATTATTTAAAACCGAAACTAATATTTTAATAATATTATTAATGTAGTTCAATGAGTTATTCTTAAAATGACAATATCGCATACTGCAATATATTTTTTGGTACGAAAAGGTTATTATAATGAGAGAATCTCAAAATAAATGGGCAGTGTTAAAATTAGTCTAAATTATTCCAATCTGAAATAAGGCGATCTTGTTCAATTGATTAAGATTTGTTACTCACCTTAATCCAGAAACTTTATTCCTTTCAATACCAACGTTTTTAGCAGAATTGGAGATAAAGTACGGGATTTTAAAGCAAGCACTTCCTGGAAGGAATTACTTAATTTTCGTTATAGAAATTAAGCTAAAGTATATTGTCAAGTTTCTTGTAATTTAGGTACTCACACGAATTAAGAGATTTCAAATGATTTCTTGGAATTGGAGAAGCCGGATTTCATATCGCGATTTCACAGCATCAGCGGATATGAAAAGTGCTGGGTTATTGGTCATGGTTTTTTTCTTATTTATATGAAGATTATGGACTTAAGATATTTGCTGAAGTAGTATAAAGTTTTATATTTCAACAAATATGCAATTTTTGTCGGTGACCTAGTTCTAACAATTTCCATTCCGAATTTACAGATTATTAACATTTTTGTATGAATTATCTTCTTTTAGGATTTATTCACTGGTGTAATTTTTACTGTTATTCTTTTCTTCGATAATTTTTGTTTAATTAATTTGCTAATTTATAATATTTCTTTGGAATTATGTTATTATCTGTGTCGATTTTACTTCTACATAACTTCTACTTAAATCTTTTGATTCTCTTGATTAGTTTATTTGTTTAATTAATTGCTTCATTATTTGATTAATTCGATTATTTATTTTGCTTGGTATGAATAGTTTATAGAATATTTTATTTCGTTTTCATTTAATCAATTGCTTCTGATATACTTGATTTATTCTTATACTTCATTGTATTTTCATCTTTTGTTTCGAGCAATTATTTGCTTCATTGGAACAGATTCAAAATTCGTTACACGTTTTGTGGTTGTTCATTTACGTCGACTACATCACTTGTTTATTTCGTGAATTCTTAGTCTTTTATTCGTGTTATTATTTACCAAAATTTATTGTATTATATTGCGTTTATTTCTTCATTTGTTCCTGGAATTTATTATTTTCATTATTTTATTTGCTTCATTGTATTTATTACTTGACCTTTTTGATTCTGAATGGTCAATTTTTTAGCCTGCTCGATCTCGAATAGATTCGGTCGTTTTCTTCTTTAGCTTGATTAACGAACATACTTCAATTTACATCAATCTACTTCTATTTGCTTCAGTTTTCTTCAATTGACTTCATTCATCAGTGCTTCACGATTTTCTTCATCGATTAGTAACATCTTCATTAATCTGCTGTCTACTGTATTATATTAAGTGCCGTGTTTTAGCTATACAATTTCTTCACTAATCGTATTTCTTTTTTCATCGTGGATTAACTTCACCATGTCTAATATGTATTTCGGTAATGTATTTGTGAACTTGTGATTCCTCTATTTCGGCATTCCGCAATTTGATAGTTTTTTCAGTAATTTCTTTTGATTTCTTCTTTTGGACCCGCTTCAACCCGTCTTTTGTTTCAATAAATGAAGTTCATGCTGTTTAATCTGTTTTATTTATCTCGCATCTTTCTATTATGCTATTGTCGTTCCTCATTATTATACTTCTTCAATTATTTTTGTCTTAATTTCGTTTTAAGACTATTTCCTTCGTATTTTACCATTATTTTATTTATTGGCGAGACCGACCTCAAAAACTACTATACAATAAAGGTATAAACGAAAAAAAAACAGAAGTACACTGAAGAAATTGAATTTACAAGTTAAAACACGATAGTAAATATAATACAATACAAAAGAGAGTATTTAAGAAAGATGTTATTGCAGTAAAACTAATACAAAAACTGATGTGGCGAATGAAGTAAATCGAAGTAAATCGATGTAAATTGAAGTAAATTGAAGTAGGGTTGTCAATGAAGTTGAAAAAGCAAGTAATGAATAAAGTGAAGCAAATAAAGTAATACAAATGCTGAATGATATGAAAAAATGAGGAAATAAACCAACTAAACTGGCTGTAATATAAAAGAATATATCTTGAGACTGGAAAATAATATTTATAAGCTAACGACTACATGTCTTCATTAACTTCAACAATCACATTTGTGTTTTTGCATTAAAATTTGTTATTTTCTTCGTGTACACTTATTCAATTATATTTTTCAATAGTTACGTGATTAGTTCTTTGTTTAATTGATTAGCTTCATTACTTTAATTCTGTAGTTTTCATTTTTATTCGTTCAAATCTTCACTTTTGTCTGTTTAAGATTTGGTTCTATCAAGTTTTGAGATATTTACTTCAAACGACGTTTTCTCTTGTTTCTTTCGTTCATTCCAGCCATTTCATCCACTTTATTCAAAGTTTTTATTGTGTTATAACACGTTCTGCGACTTTCTTATCAGCCTAAAACTTGGTGAACTCACACGGACAAAAGATTTTGCAATTTGATAATTGATTTCTCAAGTTTCTTCCACTTTCATACCTTTAATAAATATCGCTGGTAAAGTCAGACACAAATGATAGTAACGAAAAGATTTTCTCGAATTTCAAAATATGCAAAGCTCGTGTCCTTTCGACCCGGCTGACACGCGCGTTGTCTCCAAGCCCTCTCTAAATTTTGCCTTCAGAGCCATAAGAGGCGAAGAAGAACAAGAAGAATAAGAATGAGCATAAGGGACGGTCCGCGCGTGGCGAAACGAGTTTGAAAGGAAAGGATGTCAACGATCGTCGGTCGGCGCCGTTGCCGAGGCTCTTTTTTTCGCCCTTTTGTTTCGTTTTTTGGCCTCCCTGCCTCCCGCTCCTTTCAAGAGAACGGACTTTCTTCTACTTCTTCTTCTTCTTCATTTCGCGCCGCACGCGTGCGTGTATTTATACGGCTCGAATGACGCAAGTTGGGACACCCAATGGGCAATCGACCGACATCGTCGTCTGAGGCACCTTTAGCTGTACAACGCAACCTAGTTCGCAAATTACTAGTTTGCTACTCTACTGTCACTGGGTCCATTAGAAGATTTGTGAGTTTGACAACTGATGCGATGCAAGATTGCATAAAATTGCTGACATCACCACAAAAATGTCCTTTTGTTTATTTTCACGGAACTCATGTATGTCGACTGTTATTCGAGTCCATTTCTACATTTCTGCATCCTTTGTCGATTGTCTAGTGTATTCATTTGGCTTCTTCTTGGATTTCTTTTCCTTTAATTAATTTCTTCTTTTTACTTGCTTTATGTATGTTATTTCTTATTCTTTTTTCTGCTTTCTTCTCTTAAAGTAACTAAAGCATCTGATCGTATTCGTTTTTTTGATGCGGTTCTTGATGTCAGCACTTTGGAACTTCGAAATTAGTGCATGGCAACAGAGTAGAGAATGGAATTCTTTCTTCTTCACAGGCCCAATAAGGGATCGATGTATACCTTACATGCCAGAAACGCAATTTTCGGAGTTAATTTAATAAATACGTTTGCACTCTTTGTACTTCTCCCCTTTACGTCTCCAATTCGTAAATGGTGTCTATATATCGGTAAGCGAATTTGACATGTAAAGGAACATGTCAATGACGAAGGAGCTTCACTACTAATTTGTTCATACTTTTTATTCAATACTTGAGCTATGTTGAACAGTTTGTACTACTCACTTTTGCAAATTTTAGATTTCAAATTATTTGACTTGTGTATTTCCCACGTCGAATAAATGTGATTGCAACATACCTCGATGTATTAGAAGGGAAGTTTTGTAAATTACACATACCACTGCATTCATGGTGTAATTTCCAGCGGTATTGTGCTTTTGAAGTACAGTACCTATGTAGGTTCTAGGACACTGAAGCGGGGGTAACGCCATCTCTAGATGCGGAGTGGTACTTCCGTGAAGTAGTCTACATGCCGTGTTATTTTTAATGAGAGCATTGATGTTTCGATTCAGGATGTTTAAAGACGCCTGTGCCTTCATTCTGTAACTCGTTATTACGAATAACGTCGACGTTATGACAATTCCAACCAACCACGGTCCAGGATATTGTCGTTATCGACAGTAACGTTAACGTTATTGTTAATACCGACTTACAGAATACGGGCACTGTACGGTTAGTAATAAGGAACCTCTGTAACTGCGTTGTGGTACATTTTTTATCTTTTATAAAAGTTTTTGATTTTTTCATCCCGGTAGTCATCATTTTATGGTCTATAAAATTCATGTTATAAATTCTCGTCTTTGGCATACTCATTGTTTTTGTTTTATTTAATTTTGTGATATTTATTTTTGTTATATTTCTAGTATGCTTTATTTATTTTTATTTAATTGTTTGTTTATGAATATTCTAATATTGATATTATTAATCTTAAATTGATTTTTCTCATAATGTTTTCATCGTACTATTTTGTTTCATTTCTGTTTAAGATTTTATGTCATGTGGCCGGATTTATGGGTATTTCCTCAGGGTTTCATCCTTGTTCCTACATTTTTCTGTATTCAATTTATTCAGGATCTATGTAACTGGATCTTATTATTATTCTATTCCATTTCATCTCATTCCCATAGATTTTTACCTTGTGTTTACATTTTTCACTTTGGTTTTCTTGGTAGTTTCCTTGTTCTATTTAATTGTACTACTTAATAAGATTCCAATTGTTTATAATCCCTACAATATTGTAGTATGTAGTTGTTTATTTTTAGGCAGTTTTTTAATACCGTTTAATGGTTAGTTCAACCATATAACATTATTTGGATCCCATTATTTGAATTTCTTTGTTTCGTTTTGGATTCATTTAGTTTCCGCATTACTCTCCCATTTCGAATGTTTGTACAGTTTGTACTTACAATACTGTTTCTACTGTTTATAATGTTTCGTCGCTGGCGTCTGAAGTAATTGAGGGTTTCGCCTTCGACCAAACATCGACAAAAGTGCAAAACTATGCTATTACACACTGCAACCACATGGGGCAGGGTAAAACAATGGGTTTTCCTGAGGAATCTTTAAAGCGCGTGGGTAATTGGCGTCGAGTAACCGGATGTGTGTAATTCAACCGGGCAGTGTGCCTCTTGCCGCGACAATTGCGGCATACGCAGTGCATATCGCAGCCATAATTATTACCCTGTCACAAAAGGGACGTCGTACACACAACAAAGTATGAATGAACGAAAGCGACGAATAAAAACCATAGACCATCAGGCAGGGCTCATTCTTGTCTCCTCAATTGAAGTCGCGTCACCGTTAATCCTCGTTACATGCACTTAATGCAATTTGTACATATATGGTACATACCCTACGATTTTACATCAGTGCTTATACAACATTGTAAATTGGGTGTCACGAAATTACTGACAAAATATATCGATCTCCGACGAGTTTGAAGTTTCTGGCCCCAGCGAAGCCAGAAGTTTTCGATCTAGAGCGCAAAATCTTGTTTCGCGCCCGAAGGATAAAAAAGAAATTTACAATTGTCTTGAAAGTATTTTTTGAGTTCATTTCTTTTTAGAAGAATGATTGTACTTGTAGCTGATTTAAAACATACGGAAGCACAAACGATCTTCTATTTTTTGGTTGGTTTTGTTCAGTCGTCACTAGGAAATTGTTTAGTTTCTTCTCTTGATTAAATTGTGTATTTACCTTTGTGTATGGTGTCATGTTTATTTATTTGATTATGCTAAATCTATGTATGAGTTTTAACATTGTGAGTTTTACTTATTGCTTAATATTGTTTGGAATTTTTTTTAACGCCATTGTTTTAGTTATTTCGAATATTTCTTGTCTCTCCGTGGTAATTTTTTCGTTTCAAGAACCTTATTTCTTGGTCCAAACAAGAGAAATTATTGTTACGTGACGTTTGTGTAACTATTACCGATCATTATAAATGACAGCTGGAAAAATGTAGTTGGAAAACAAGCCTTACTATTGTTTTCCTGATGGGTTTGTTTCTTCTTTGAATTTTATTTGGTTTGTTTACTTTGTGTTATTTTAATGTTTACATGCCGTATAATAGATTTTACCAATGACCTACAAACATAATATGTCTACATCATTTACTTAAGACTCGCTTATTTAATTTAGTGTCATTAGCTCTATTTTTTTATTTTGATATACTTATAATGTATTAGTTGCTTTAATTGTTACACTTTTAAATAATTTCATTCCTGTATGCGATTAATAATTTTAATGTAATTTAATTTTCACAATCAATTGTTTTTATCATGTTAATGTCTTTGGTTTTTTGTTAAATATTTTTGGAATCCAATAAAAATAAAAGATAATATATGAGAACCCAATATAATATAATAAGTTACACGAAACATTCATGAAAATAATGAAATAAGCAAACTAGAATATACAAATAATAAAGATATACGTAAACAATATTATACAACTTCGATATTCAAAGAAACACATGAGCAACAATAAGCAACAATTATATACAAGGCACATTAATCATTGAAAAATAAACAAACTACGTAATGAATACATTAAAACAGTGATAAGTGAACCAACTCATTGAGAATGTGAAAACTTTAGAAACATCGAAAATAGGCTTCTTTTAAAAACAAATATAATGTACGAAACATGAAAAAACTATTCAAACTATAAAAACAAAAAAGAACTGATACTAATGTTTCTACGTGGCGCTTTCAGTGTTATTGTTATTGTTGTCATTGGCTTTGTTTATTTCTTTTATAGGTATGGACACCCATTTGTACTGTTAGTACTTAGTATACAATTTGTGTATATCAAACTGTTTTTCTTATTTCACTGTTTTTGTATGTTTGGTAAGATTTTTTTCTTTGTTCTAATGGTTTTTAATCCCTATGTTTTATTAAATCGTTATTGTTTTTGTAAGTGTTTGTTTAGATGGTTAAAGTTTACTTCAATTGAGCTAATCATAAAATATTGTTTGTAAGGTTTTTATTGCTCGAGTTTTTTTGTTCCGTACGTTCTTTTAAATTCATTTTAATTCCTCATTTCAATTTTCACATTCGAATATTTGTATTGCCTGTTCTTGCTGTATCGCTAATAACCAAATAAGACCAATAGACAAGAGTAAAGAAAAGTTATGGTTATAAATTAAAATAAAAAGTACGATGCAAATTATTCAAACAAAAGAAACAACAAATTTAATAATTTATACAAAAACACAGGTAATGAATATCACCCCCGCCATACTCAGAATGATATTTTTAATGTAATTAAAATATATACAAACAATGTAAACAATATGATCCAACTATACAAGAAAAGATAGTAACATAGTAAGAAATCTAAATTGTAAGTTCACTATCTCTCTCTTTAGCGATTGCAAAAGTGACATTAAAAGATACAAAAATTAATCATATCTTTTGTTCACAAAGGCATCAAGATGCTTGCAAGAATAAGATAAATGTTACATCCATGATTTCGGAAGAGCGTCAATGCTTGAATAAAGTTTAGTCATACATTTCAACAAAAGCGATGAAAGTAACTAGTTTATGATTCAGCCAATCGATATTGAAATACAGCCTTAATCTGCCTTCATTGTAAGAGGAGTCAAATTTTTATCAATTTTTCACGATTTTCTCCATGTAAATCACATTGGCGTCAGTATAGATTTTTTATCGCGTCAAGCTGATTAGAAAAACATCTTTAAACGTGGAGGATCATATTCTCCATTCAAATTTTTGAAATTCCGTCTTAAAAAAAAGTTGTGGCTTCAATTATGGGGTCAATATCGTTTCACAAGCGAATTTAAAAACAACTTTGGGCCATCTTCTTCTTGTATCATCGGATTGGATTCTATGTTTTAAAATATGCATTCAAGTCACGTTATACAAAATGTTGTTTTTAGACAATATTTTGAATACCTCATTTAGAGAAAAACTCTCGAATAAATTGATCCAAATAGTTTTAATGGAATATTTTAAAACTACGTTTGGTGGAATCTTTTGGGACCATCTTTCGCCAATCCAAATATTTCTTAGAGAAACAAAGGCAGAAAAAATTGTATTTGGACACCATCTTTCATAAGTGCTTTTGGTGTTGATATGACATTATTTAGATTTATATTTTCAAATAATGTTTGTAGACATAAAGATTCGCCCTATGCAGTAGCTTATGAAGTATTTAGAGTCAATATGAAATTTCCGGTCAACAATTAGATACTTTTCCATCGTTGGAGACCAACATTTTTTTTTCAATTTTTAGTTCTTTTAGAAATAAAAAATATATGATGGACTACAACGATGCTGACTTCAAGTGCTCGAGATAACATTTATAGTCTGCATATTTTGAGAATGTTTTTGCAAATATACTATAGAAAATCTCTGGCGTTGTGAGACCTAATGCCAAATCTTTGTAACCTGGACCTTGGGCTCGTGTTTCGTAATAATCTTTTAGGCCATCAGTTTTATGAATTCTTGAAACCAAGGTGGTCCTGAAAGTTGACGTGTCCTTTTGAAGCTACGTTAAGATATATTATGAAAACGTGCACGGCTTCAAAACCAAAATTCCAAAGTGTCTCTTACATCAGATGTTTTTGTTTTACGAAGCACTATAAAATAAGATTGCTCACCAGCTAAGTGCAGACAAAAAGCATCAAAAATTCATTTTTCATATGAGATTACCGCAATTAGCTCAAAATTTCCTGGAATAAAAAGCATCAGTTTCATTTCGCTCTACTGAATCAAACTCTTTTTCGTTTCAGACAATCGCTCAATTCCTCTGACGATGGTTTCCTTTACGAAGGGACCCGACTTGAGGGGTTTCTTTGAAAGCGATGAAAGAATAAACTGTAACGCCGTTGATTGGCGCTTCCTTGGTGACACGTTCCATTGAAATTAATGCGTTATACACTGGTAGGGTCGGAGGCAACCCAGAACCGACCGTCTGATCGTCCGAGGCACGAGCCACCTCGTTATCCAATTTAACAGCATTGCTATTTGTCGTTTCTTATTTGCCCTCCTCTCCTAATGTAACCTTTTTTTAGGCGGCGACCTTTGCCTTCAGCATACAAAACGAGGGCGTCTCATGACTTCCTCACTTTGCGCATTTCCTGTCTGACCAGAAGATTCGATCATTCGTCAAAAATCCACATTGGAGGTAGAAACGATATTTAGAAAAATTGTGTGTTTCATAAATATTTTGAAATTCAAGTGGTCAACGTCCGACCTCATCATCATTCTTCTTCAACTTATTTTGGAATCTAGTTGGTCAACGACCGGCGTCATGGTCCGACCTTATTGTCAACATCAGAATGTCGGCATTACTCTTCAACATTTGTTAAACCATTTATTAGGACAACTAACTCCTCCTCTCTTCTCAGCTTACGTATTTTCTAAACAGATGATTCTATTCTTCGTTCAAAACTAATGTGTTTGGAACCACTATTCGAAAATGTATAAACATCATAAACTTTCCGGAATTCGAATGGTTATCGTTTGAGATCTTTACTGATCACCATTCGTCATCATCCATTCTCAACTTGCCTTAAACCGTTCGTTATTTACCCTCATTTAAGGTATGGACTTCATTTTGAGCTTTAGTATTCCTCCATTTTCTATTATCCCCCACTACATTTATATTCTTCATGGCGTAACTGAATATAAGATAACTTCATTCTGTTGCTTATAGTGCTGTTGAGTCTCCTTTAACGAATATTTCCGTTTTCGGATTTGAAGACGTTTCCGTTAACGAATAATTTTCCTTCCGTCGGTATCCCCACTTCAATCCCCGTTTAGACGTTTTGAGGATATTGGGCATGCGCGTCGGCAGAATACGGGAGAAGGAGAAAGAGTTGGAGTTGGGGTGTCGATATTTCCTCCTCCAATATTCGTTGCTGGAAATTTAAATGCCTGGCATTGTCCCGACTGTATTCGTTACCGGGGGTTCGGTTGTACCTTTTAATGTTTCATTTATATAAAGTTAAATTTTGTATTATTGAATTGAAAGACGTTAGAATCTCTAAAACTACTGAAAAAATTGTCAACGATGACCAATGGATGTCCAAATCCAACGTCATTCAAAATTATCGGACAACTTTTAAGAATCTTTTGATAATATTGCTTCCAGCAGTTTTATGTTAAATTATAGCGTGGAAGAATTTCTAACCTAACATTTTAATGATAAAATATTCTGACCATTTGTTTATTTAACTTTTCATAGCTTGGCTCAAATGTTGTGCTGGCCAGTCCAAGTTACAAATTTAACAAAGCTCTCGATACGAACATCCAAATATATTTTTCTTTAAAAACAGCAAAATAGCAAATGTCTTCAGGAAAAAGTTCAACTGGCAAATTCGAGGAAGAGAAGAGAATAACAAGTAGAAACGGATAGAAGCAGTGTATAACCGAAATGCTTTTCGACATGTAATCTTTCTAAATATACCAAGACCCAGATTCCTGTGCTAAGCGCGACAGGAACTAAGTGAAAGAAACGAAAAATAATTTCGCTCGTCGTTGTGATCGAATATAGAAACATAGAAGTACACAAAAATCACCACTTCATAGTCGACATTACATGCTCTTCACTTTTTAATTATTCAAAAAACGTAAAATAGAAATTTATTCATTACACCTTTAAACATATTTATTGTAAATGATTTACTATGACTGAGAAATTGTTTCTCTAATATAATTTAATGCACTGTTATTTATAAAGAATACTATAGGTAAAATTCATTGATCAAGTAAGCTGTATAGTTTAGAGGACCCGAGATACTAAATTTTCAGCCATGTACACAGAAAAAATTAAATTGTTGAAACTACTAACTAGATAGTATTATAAGACCGATCAGCCATTGTTTTTAGTTAATTTTACTATCTAAGTTATAGTAACCTTGATAAATTAGATAACCAAATCTACCTACTAAAAAACGTAGTTATATCATATCCATATCCTACGATTAAGGTAGTAAAACTATTAATTTCAATTATTTTTCCATGTAATATCGATTACGAAATATCTAAGATATTTCTTTAATAACACAATTTTGGGTTAGAAATCATATGACAATGAAACAAAACTTTTGAAAGAAAAAATCTTTTTTAAAGTACAAGAAATGTTTCTTCTTCCGCAAATTTCAATATTTTTTGAATTTTTTTTTATCAATGTTATAGATTTTATCAAATTTCAATTTTGGGCAAAATGTCAAAATTGCATAAAAAAACGTTTTTTTTTTACAAGTCATTTTTCACAAGAAATAGCGTCGAAATATCAATATTTAATTTAATTTTTTTTAATTATTACTTAATATAGCTGAAAATTTAGATTAAGCCCCGTACATTTTATCTAATAAAATGTTATAAAAATCAAAACTTTACTCACATTAAGCAGCAGATACAATAAATTGACGTAGGCTTACCTGCAAAATAAAATATATTCGTCAATATTTAATATTTTATGCATTTTTTAGACAATTTAGAAGAGGAGTATGATATTCATGGAATATAATACAAATAATATAATAAATTATATATAATAAAATATTTGCATACTATCTAAATCTGAATCAGCAAAAGAAATTCGTTTAAAATCAAAAGTGGGTTAATATGATTTAGTCAATTTTCACCACAAATAGTATAAAATACTGATATATTAGTAAAATTACTCCAACCAAAAAGTCGATTCCATATCACCGACTACTTTTTACCGATTGTTTAAAATTATCGCATAGATTTACTAATAATGCGCACGGTATTAAGTACATTAGTACGATGTTCTTACTATTTTTATAGTAAAAATAACCAGAATTCTGGTCAATATAGAAATAAATATTGGTGTTCAATTCCAAACCGAACATTTTTTTTTTCAACTCTAATTTAAAATGAAAAACTTGTCTCTAATAATTCTGGCAATTATTGAAAATAGTACAAACATATTTTAGTAGGTAGTATTTTAGTTAGACTGTACACTCAATAAAAGATCTGGATCGACACGATTTTTCAAGCAATTGAAATTTTATTTAATTTTAAATTTTTGCTTCTTTGTTTTGGTAAGATGTTAAGAAATATAAAGAACTAAATATTTTTCATCATGATTATATCTATATATTGAAAAAAAAAACACAAAAACTAATATTTTTTTAGAAGAAAAAGTATGCTGAGAGGAAATTGCTACTTAGTAAAGATCAAATTTGTTACTTGGTGTTTGGAGCTTTTGGAGTTCCTAATTACAAATCTAACTATTGTAGTAAAAATAAATAAATTAATATTTGATGTTAACAAATGATTTAAAGGTCAATTTATAAAACAACTGCTTTAAGTTGTGGTTCGACTTTTGGCATTTTATATGGTTGCTTGCTCTGTATATTTTTTATTTTGTTGGCCAATAAAGACAATTTATTATTATTATTATTATTATGTATGTCTTCGACGAGCAAAACTTGTTGTTTTTGTAATTCATTCTTTTAATTTTTCTAGCTAATTTTTTCTGATGGCAGAAACTAATCTGCTCGATCGGAAATAATGCAAATTTTGCTAAAAAATCGAAGAATGTACTATTTAAAGTACACGTAACAAAAATTAACTAACTTTTCTTTACAAGCCATTTCTCTCCTTGTAGAAACTGTACTTTCGTCGATTAGCTAGTACAAAACCTCGCCCAACTGTACTGTCGAAAAACAATTCTGTTGTCGACATGTTTTGTATAGAGTTTTTGTCAATTTAGGATTTTTAGTCAAATTAGTCAATTTTTATCGATTAATTAAAAAATTTATTTTTGCAAGTTTTTTAAAATATTTTAATTTTACAATAAATAAATGTTTTATAATCAATTTCAGATATCCAAACACATGATTTAGAAAATGTGAAAGGAAATCTGTTTCTCCTTTCTCCTTATAATTTTAAAAAGTTCGTCGCAGTTTTTATTTTATTAAGTTTGTAAAATATTTGTGAGTGACTAGTTTAAACATTGAATCTATTTTTCTAGAAATTGATTAAGGTTGAGAAATATCTTTCAGCTCACGCACATAAATTTGTTTTCCATTTCAGTACTTTTGTTTAGATAATAATTGTTTTTATGATTGTTATACTTTTATTAAATATTCCAACTACGGGTATAGGTTGAAAAATCGACAAATCAAAAAGCCGAGAGGTAAAAAAACTGTCAGTCAAAAGGTACGATGTTAAATTTCTTTATTGTATTGACTGTTTTTGCAAAATGTTGAGTTTGTTTGTCTGAGAACGTCACGATTTTTACAATAAATATACTTCTAACAAAGCTGTTAACTGTCTAACAAAGGTGGATTCTATATGGTGGACGCAAATAACCATGTTTTTGGATTTTCATGCAACTTTGTATCTTGGAGTTTTTTGGTATAGCTGATTTCGAAACGAGCGTGGATTCTACAATATTAAAAGTTATGAATACAATATGGCAATGTATTCGAACCGCCATTTTGAATTTTCAAAATCGTAGATAATGTTTATAATTAGTCATCTCGAAAACCCCAAACTAACAAAATTCATCTCAATCGCATAACTTTTGACAAATTTGTCCGCCATTTTCGACACGCCATTTTGAATTTTTAAAATCTGTGATACAATTTGTAGTCAGTGATCTTGAAAACCTTCGAGTAATATATTTCAACTTATTCAAAAGTGTACAAGAAAATTATGTGCTTGAAAGAGTTAAATACAACTTTCCATTTGAAAAATTCTTTTATAATATTTTGTAATAATGTAATTAAATCGTCCATGATTTTACTGAAAGATGGAGTTACAGTGTAACATTTTATATAGAATTTCATAAAATTAATGCATGGGTTTTATTCCAATAATTATATTCTTAGTTATTTTAACAACACTTTAGTTAAATTAACTCTTCAAATCATGCAAATTTAAAGAAGTAGTATATTTCTGAAAACTTTTTCATTAATTTTGATCATTTTTTTATGGAACATATAAACATCACTGAAGCGAATAGTGGTATTGAAACAGGAAAATTTCAAACATCACGATTCCCGAAATGTTGATGAACGATATGTATCTAAAATATTTTTTTTATTTTCGCGATGAAATTTGTTATTTGTACTATGAGGTAGTTAGTTGTAGAATGAGTTATTTATAAAAAAGAAAGCCGAGGAAAGTGAAACTCGAAAAATATTTCTCCTCCATAACTGCATGAAAAGGTTATCTGCAAGATATTGCGTAATTCTGCAGCTGTTTCAGAGCTGAAGATGAAACTAAACGAGAATTTCTGTGGCACATTGCCAAAACGAAGAAGGCATATTGATACTTTTGTATGTCACTATTGATTATTGACGTTGACTGTTAGTATAACTGCAAATTTTGCGATTTAAAACCATGGCAAATTTAAAAGATTGTTTTATATAAAAATTAAGTGCGATTTAATAATTTCAATCAGAAAATGTCATTGAATTTTTAATTTTTAAAAAACTTCAAACAGTTTGATGAAATAAGATCCACATTGATCTAAATATGATCTATTTTGATCTACACTTTTCTTAGATGCTATTGAAGACTGAAGCCTGAGCTTTTATTTTTGTTTTGTTTAGATTATATTCTATCGATGACCTAAAAATATAAGTTTGGAAAAAATATATCTGATAGCAGTTATGAAATTTCATTAAATAAAATGTAATATTTTTCTAGTCTTTACCATGAAGTTTGTTAACACAATGTCCAATAAAATAAAAGTTTGGAATTTATAATCGAATCCAACATTTTCAAAATTAAGTTATTTTGTTTGTTCTTAAATAGTAAAGATAATTTCGTTTAAAAATTTTTGAAAGATTCTACATCTGTTTCCTTCTTATTAACATGCGTTCGTAAAATTCTGCGAAAGTGCAAATTTTCTAAATGTTTTGCAATCATATTAAGAGAGTGGGACATAAATATTAACGTCAGCTTTTTAAAACCTTACGATTTCAAATGAGATTTGACGCGATAATGGTATATACTTTTCCCAGTAAATGAAAGTAAATTTTCCCGGTTTCTTCGCAAACACTTCAATCAAAATATGTTGTAAGTATATACTTCAAATTAATGCTGACTAATAATAATCGTTATTCCACATGTTCACTGAGATGTGCTTTATTGAAAGAACCGAGTATTAACAAGTATTTTTACATATTTAGTCGACAATATTATTTTATTAAGTGCTAAATAACTTGTAAATCAGACATTATTAACGCTCCTTTATTTATTAAACACCTGTAAACTGCCATGAGTAATCTGTCCAAAATATATTTGAGTAAAAATGCAATTTTTAACAAATTGAAAATGTTTTTTTTTATAATGAACTAATTAATGTGTCATGTCAATAAAATTTCGAAATCGTATCGATTGAACTAATTAATATTATATTCAGGCTTATTATTTCGTAATAATAGTACATTATGCAATGGTACTCGTGGGTAAAGCGAAACTTTTCACGCTAATGGCATTGCTATTGGGATAATGTGTAAAGTTCAATTTTACACATTGTTTTTATTTTTCGCACTGTCAACTTCTACGCTCATCGTGAATAAAAATGCCACTTTACACATGGAAGACAGTCCCTAAAATAACACTTTACACGCATTCTCGTGCAAATATTTGTTTGTTGCTGTTTTTAACTGCTTGATTGTGCATTAATTACAAATTTTAGTAAGTAATATACATTCTCCAAAATGTATTTAAACTACAGCGTATTTTCTCTTTCGTCCCAAAACGACAAAATTTATCGTCAGTTTTCATTCTCCGTAAGTTTACAAATTACTTCGAAATATTTTTATGCAAAGTAGGTTTTCTATTGTTTTTGTATGTCTTTGCCGAATTTGAAGACCGTTTTTCCATAGCATTTCCAATTTTCTAAATATAGCTACTTAGACGCAAAAAAAAAGTAAAATACAAACATGTTTTTGTCATTTTCATTGCGCAGGACTTCCCGGATCAGACCTTTGAATTCTGCGACAGAATAAGGTTTAAAAAAAGTTGGATCATATTAAAATTTAAATTACAAAATGGCATCCTCAAAATGGCACTATTGATGAGGATATTTTGAGTTATTTACGTTATATTAAAATATTTCTTGTTTCTTGTGACATATTTTTATGCATATCTTCTTGCAAATGTTTTTCAGGTTGCTGAATCCGATTTAAAAAATTAAATTATGACAATTCAATATGGCGGATCGAATATGGCTGATCAAAATTTAAAAAAATGGTAAATTGGGCTGATATTTGATGTAGGGGTTTTCGAGGTCGCTGACAACTAATCCGCTATCAAATTTTGAAACTTCAAAATGGATGATCCAAAGTGGCTGCCGAAATTTAAAAAAATTGTGAATTTAATTGATATTTGGTGTATGGGGGTTTTGTGGGATGCTGACAACGAATCCGATATCAAATTTTCAAAATTCTATATTGCCGATCCAATATGGCTGACCGAAATTTAAAAATTTTATTATTAAGCTTGTTTTCGAAAAGTAGTCATTTTGGGACGACACGGGTTAATCTCAATTCGTCTTGAATTATGTCATCAAATCTTACTGCACCAAATGTTGATCAGTCAAATTTAAAACCGCAACTTTATTTTTATTATGTGTTAAGTGTTCATAAAGAAAAGTTAAATCACTGTTTTTACTTTCAATGTTAAAATTTAAGTTCTCACAATGTCAAATATAAGAATGCTGGAGTATTTTATCATTTCAATAGAGAAATATTGAGAATATCGATACAATTACGATTTCCAAATCAATTTTTTTTTTGTTTCTACTTAATAAATCTAAATGCAAGTTTCTTTATGTTATGTGACAAAAAATAGACATTAAGTTACAATCTGTCAGAAATTGTATGCCTGACGATTATTCTAATGACAAAATAGTAAAAATTGTATTTTTCAAGCATTATGTGAAGTAAGCAATTCAATATTTCTGTAAAAAAAATGAATTTTTACGATAATTCCTGTTCTTTTTTACTATCTAGTATCGTAATTTTTATTTGTTACAATTATTACTTATCAATAGATTGACATTTCAGTATTTTAGAGAAATTGGTTACTCAAAAATGTTGTATAAATCGAAAAAACGTTAAATATTTAATAAAGCTCATTAGTTAATCCGTACGAACTTAAGCAACTGCATGCGTAAATATGATGGATTATTTGTTTCAATTAGTTTAATTACTTCTATTATCTTTTCAAAAGAATTTTAAATGTCGTTTGTTTTTTTCAGAATTTTGATTTTGACAACTCACATTACAATTATGTAATTTTGAGTCAGCAAATATCAAAGCATTTCATACGATAGATTAAAACGAATCATACAAATGCCTTTTATCATGCTACATCAAAACACTACTAAAAAATGTAATTTGGTGTTAGAACTTAAAGTCGAAATTTGGAACTAAAATTTACAACCATTTTGAAAATCAAACAGTAATTTTGAAATTTACCATTGGAATTGAAAATCGAAAGTTACATGTCGTTAATTCTTATCGAATTTTATCACCATAAAATTAAACATTAAAATTTGTATTAGGAAACCAAATTTTGCTTTACGTAAATGATATACATTTAAATTAAATTCAAAAACGTCAATTCATTAAATGAAGAATTTAACTATTTTACTTTTGAATTAAATACGTCATTTAAAAAAATTATTAATTGAATTTGTTTGCAAATAAAATGAAAACTCAAAGAAATAAAATTATAATTTTAAAAATGTAATTTTAAAATTGAATATTAACGTTCAAAATTAGAAAATAGAAGTTCGAAAATATAATTTGGTACCAATAAAAGATGATGAAATTTCCTATCATCGCTTCATAATAAAATGCAGCATCATCAGGTGTCATTAATATTTCAGCTGAATAATCGACATAAACAATGAAGTAATTTTAACCTTAAAATTTGTCTACTGTGAAGAAAAATTGGCAACACGATTGGTTTATTTTTCATAATTGTTATAACATAATAATTACTTTTAGTATTCATTAATATTGATTTAAAATCATATTGTTATTTTATGTTTCAATATATAATGTCATTTAAAAATTATTTAACAATTTTGCATTAATTTATTTAGTACCAAATGGAATTTTATGCCAAACCTTTGACCTTGAAAATCGTCATTTAAAATCCATCTGAAATCTTATCGAAAAATTTAATGACCATGTTTGATGTAAAAATTAGTAAGCAGGTATGCTGTTACGTAAAAATTGATGTGAAATTTCATAAATAAGTATGTTCTATTGACGTATTTTTATTTATGACAATCAAAGACTGACAGCAGACTCCTTCCAAAAAAATGTCATACTAATTTAAGATTGTATGTTTCTGACATTATATGTTACCAAATTCACTCCTGAATGCCGATTTTTTGAAAATTCATCTAAATGATCGCCAGAGCTATTAACATTTTTTTTCACAATTTACAAAATTACCTTGGAATGGAGGCCGGAGAAGAAAGATCGTCGCGACGTTGGATACGACATGTTGATTTTATTCACGACCATTGTCATGGTAGAATCTCCGAATCCTCCACTATCCCTCCCGGTATCTGTCACTCGAAACCCCGTCTTGTTGGTCAACGATTCGACGATTTAACCACAACTGAATAGCGCCAAACTTATACGATCGATTCTTTTCAACGATTCACTTTCGATACTCATTAATCCTCATTAATCAACACTTGAAAAAGTTTCAAAAAAACCACTATGAAAGCAGGGGGAGTAAGTTCACCAGATTTAACCACCGTACCGATCGAGAATATTCCCGAAATAACCGGTCGAAAAATTCCCACTCCTGATCGAACGATCTCACTTTGATCAATAGATCGTTGGTTCACGGACCGTTTAAAAAAGCTTTGGTTATTACGGACGCAACGTGAATCGCGTGCTGGCAGGCACTGAGTTGGTGAACGAGACAATCTTGGTTCTTATACGGGGACCCCCGACGCAAGTCGAGAGCCAATCGGAAACCGGCTTTGGGAACGTTGCCGCTCGGCCGGTGCAATTGGCATGGTCGGTGCCACCGTGACCTTCGAACTCGTGGGACGTATGTCTGCCAGGAATCGGTTCTCCGAGGAGGGATACGCTGCCGATCATTGGAAAGCCGACCCATTCCTCCGGCCAAGGGGAGGTTGAGGTAGGGCAGGGAGGCTGGTACCAAGCTGTTTCTTAGGATTGGAGAACCTGGATCACGAGTCGCGAGATCTATAGTGCTTTTTACATGATGCAAACACGTGTTTTAAAAAATCGGTTGAATAAAATGAGCTGCTTTGTTGTCTCAATTTTTAAGGAGCATGAAACAAAAAGATCCAGACATTACTCTTTGAAATGAAAAGAAGCACCATTAACATCAAGGAGGTTCAACAAATTTTTAAACAATTCCATAATGGAGGTACCGATACGGCGTTTATCAGATTTTTATTTAAAAGTGGTCAATACGTCGACCTAAGACGTAAGACGCAGGTCACTCCGAATCAATTGATTTTTGCAGGTTATTCATCGCAGAAATAGGACCTAACAAGATCAAAGATATGATCTAAAATTGTCCTCCATCTGGATGGTCAAACCGATTCCAATTTGACCTGCTCAAGTACTTCACTCTTCAGCATTGTCTGGAAACCTAACCTATTGTTAATTGTTTGCTCTTTTCTAACATGATTCGTATAACTAAAGTTTCATTTTCAAATATGACGAAGCTATTCGTTTCAGTGACATCTGTCAGATTCAAAATTACCTCAAACTCGTATTAAATGTTTGTATTCTAATTTAGGGAGTGTCTTTAACGTCTCCCAACACATCCATACAAAACAAGGTCATACTTATCCATATTAAAACAAATCAGTCATTGCTGATATTATTGCATTTGCTTACTTTTACAAACATTCTGATATCGCAGGACAATATCCTCATCAGTCTTTTATTTCTAATTTTAAATGTTAACAAGATGAATAATGTGATGTACATTATTGTTATATTTATATCTAACAATCATGATCATTTAAGCCATAGCTGCCACACTGGGGTCAGTTTGACCCTAACCGAAATGAAGACCAATTTAAACATTTTTACCGGAAGAAATGTGGCACCCACTGTCATAAGTTGGAGGCTGTCTCTTCCATCTCGAATGCAAAGCATAACGTTGAAAAGATTATTGTAACTTTGGAAGCTGTGTAAAGTTGACTGGTGCCGTCAGAGACCCCAACGTCAGCTACATTTATTTTCCAGATTTTTTCGAAAATTTTTGTTGTTTTATTCAAACATTACTTTCACCTTGAAATGACATTAGGGCACATGTCCAAGGTAAAAATATCGCGTCCATGGACTCTCAGGTTTAAAATTTAACGCATTTCGCAATTCATGATGGATTCTTCAAAAATGGCGGGTAGTGCATCGAAAACTGTGGTCATATTTTTATATGAGGAAAAATGGAAGTTCAATGCGTTACAATAAAATGGCAGTAACCATTTTCGAGGACACTGATTACGAATGTGAGGTTAGAATTTCTAAACTTTAATTGGCAGATCCAAAAGGTCGAGCATCGAATGCTAAAATTTCGTTTCATGGTTCGATTTCAATGAATGTAGGTAGGTATACTTTAGGAAGAATTCTAAATGCATAATAATGGATTTAAAAAGACGGCGATTTTTTAAAATTCTGATCTCACATAAATATTTGACCATCAGACATAATATACTATTTTCAATCTATAGGTATAAACAATGCTACTAGCCCTTACTTTCTTCCAGCTGAGAAAGTCCCTCAAATCCAAACATAAAATCGGGCAACGCTTACTGTAACTATCAACATTATAGATCAGCAACATGATTCCAGGATGTAGTAAACAAAGCATACTAATGTCAATAAGAGCATGGAGAAGTCTAATTTCTATCTTCTTCAACAATAAATTAGTCTTCAATTATACTAAAAATTAATTATGAATAACATTTGCCAATCTAAAGATTTAATTATTTCAGATTAGTTTCTTTCAAAAGTGATAGATAGCGCTCAAATGTAAACATTAATTTCGAAAATGCGAATGAATTAGCAACGTGATTCTACAATTTAATATCTAATTATAACAAAGAAACTTAGTGTCAGAAAAAGATTTTCCTCTCTCCATACCTGTTTCCTTGCTAAATTTATCTAGTCAACTAATACATGATGTCCAGTAAATATTGAAGATATCCAATATTCTATAATAAAACACAGACATCAGTAAATTTTAGAAGAGTCGCAAGTTCTTCTTAGATCGTTCTTGAAAAATGGCAAGTTTTCGGAACCTGCTCCACATTCCATTGTTCCCTCGAAAATAGTAGAAATGGGCCAAAACTACGAAGATTCTACGAACGAATAATACGCGAAAAGGTACCAGGAATCGGTTTTTTCACCATCGAATGTCGCGGTCCAAAACGTATCCGTGGAACTGTAATTACGTGGCATCACTTGTCACCGTGCCAAACGAAGCGGAAGCTCGATTCGTGCTAATTGAATGCGACAAGAGAAATACGCGAATACGCCGATTACATGGAGAAGGATGTTTTTTTAGTCATATTTAAAATTGTCTAGTTGTCGGAATTTGAAAATAATTGGTATTTTTTTGTCCCTTGGCCTTAAAACATAGTTCCATTTTTAGCCACTCTAAAAAATGTCTACTAGGAATCGCCTGTTTTTTATCTAGTTTTCAATTTAAGTATAGGAGAGAGTATATTATATTAATTTCAAGACGCTAGGTGTCATCCATGAGCGATGTCGTACACAATTAATTCGTCAGAAAGGAAATTATGTTGCTACTCTACAGACATTTCTTTCAGTCTCCTCAATGAATTTTAAGGGTGAATTTAGAGTGACTTGCCATTTATCAAATCGACACTTGAATTCGTGAGTGAAGGTGTTTCAGAAAACAAATTTCTTCTGCTTCCTTCTGGTTAATTAGTTTTCCCCATTTGAAAAAAAATGTACGCCTTTATTGTAAACGTTCGAAACATCTATGGTATTTTTTTGGAATATGATTATATCAAATATTTTGTCAGTTCCATATATATGACCCAAAATTCCATTACATCCCATCTGAGGAACAATGAAACGATATTAATTGAACAACTTCCAATAAGAAATGGCGGCTACTGACTAGGTTAAACATAGGTTTTTTCAACTTCTTTAGTTGAGAGTTTTTTCGAATATGCAACTTTCAATTTTAGTTTCGCTCCACATCCAGATTAATCCTCGTATTCCGGAAAGATCCCGAAACACGCAATTAGTCGAGAAGTCGTCGAGCCGTGCTAAGACGAAAAGGGCAATCGTTAGCAAAAACTGTAGCTCGTTTAGGCGACAAAACGCACAAATAAATCGCGATTCGACGAGCCGAGACATGCTTGACAAAAAAAATATCCAAAAAACGACCCTCGGGAACGTCGAACTTTGAAAATAAGATCGAAACTGATGGGTCGATGGTTTTTTGTACCGGCGACTTATTTATTTAGCGCCTTAAACCCTTCCATTAAACGGCGCACGGCGAGACGCAATCAATTTCGACTAGCCGAGATGAAGACTTCTCGCTTCTATTTCCGGTTGACGACGTTCTCGTTGCCGGCATTGGCAAAAGGAAGCGAAAAGAACGTCGACACCCCGATACTAGAAGTTGGTTAAGTCGTAAGGCGTAAGCTTCCGGACGAAGATGAAATAAAACTCGAAACGAATCTTCGGCGACTGCGAGTCGCGCGTAAATTTATCCCGGGACAACCAGTTTTGCACGCGTATAATCGCGTTTATGGAAACGACCGCTTTCGCCGGGTGTTTCCGACCTGGAACCACGAACGGTACATCCGAAGCTCTTGAAACTGACAATCCAAAAATGTTTACCTCTTTGGAACCAAGAGATACGACAGCGTTGTCTTGTTCATTATTAACTTGTGTACAAGGTGTCCCAAAAGTAACATGTTAGACACCTCTAATGCATTAAATGATAGAACTCTACAAAATAACTTCTAGATCACATTTAGACCGACTGGAAACTTTGACACATCCCTTCAGACCCTGCTCAGGTAACCTGTTTATAGTCCTGATCTGGGTCTGATCAGTGTTATTAAATTTACATGAGACCCTGGTCAGGTTCTTTATATGTATAAATCAGGCTCTGATCATGTTTCATGAATAGATATTAGGGTCTTACCATGAATCTATGGTTTCATTTGATGACTCCCTGATCAGATTCATGAATGGACATCTGGATCTGATCAGGCTACCGGAATGGCCAGCAGGTCCTGATCAGATTATTTGCATAGACATCAGGATCTAGCCCTGATTATATTACATGCCTGTCTGGAATTGATCAGATTTCTTAAATTTACATCGAACCCTAACGAGCATCTAGATCTAGTAAGGAATGTAACATATGATCTAATAAGGTCTTGTTCAAGATACCAGAATTTACTTCAGATTCTGATTAGGATTGCTGGCTAGAAATTAGGTCTTGCCCAGGTTGTCTGAAAGACATCAGGTCCTGATCAGGATACCTGTGGGTAAATCAGAGTCCGGTCAGGTTTCTTCGGGAATTTAACCTTTGATTCGATCCGGTTATGATCAGGAATTTAACATTTGATCGAATCTGGTCACGATCATGTTACCTGAATATGCCTCACGCTTTGATTAGGTAAGATGCGCATGCATGTGGTCATGATCAGGTTGATACACCAGAATCTGATCAGTAATTTAATTTTCTATAAGTATTAACTTCCGGATTACTTCAGTACTGACGCCAGGATTAATCGAATACTGAGACGGCCATTCAGCGAGTATTTACTCAACTTTGATGATCAGTACTAACAATCAGTCATCACTGAATTCAAATTTTGATCCCTAATTTTTTTTAACACCGACACATTGCCAAACGGAAGCGGATGACAATAGTAGGTTAGGAATTTTTTATTTTAAGATTGGATAGTGAAGATTACAATTGTCTAATGTAGTCATCCTGAATTACGTGACCATTCATCACCCAGTGAGACCAGCATGAATAAGTCTGAAGTAATTTTTGAAACTTTGAACTTCAGTTGCATCTTGTTCAAAGAACGATGGCTAAGCAACGTATATTCGCAATACGAACATTTAAATTACTGTCAAATAATTTATAATTAAAAATTCTAGCGTCTTAAATAGTCCAGATTCCAATGAAATTGGATAAGTGAATTATAGGAGTATTCCATTATTTTAGTTCACGTATAAAATAGAATGAATATTTACATTTTGAATTTTTCAATTCTATACACAATTATCAAGTAAATATATAAATAAAATTGTTTATTTTTAGAAAATAAATGCGTTTACAAGCTCAGTTCAGTATAATTATCGCATGAGCACTCAACATGGAAAATCCGTATAGGGAAAAGACAAAACGAATTAAAATCACGTAATTATTTTAACTGGAATAATTATCGAAGCGTCATTAATCATTATATAAGCGAAGATGTATGCTGAAAGAATTATGAGTAGAGCAGAAACCATTCTCATCAATCAGACGTACACTACATTCTCATCTTTTGTACGAGCCGTTGAAAATTGCAGTCGTTCTTCGTATCTTCGAGATTCCTTTTTTTTCCGATTCCTTCCTTTATCCGATTTTGACATTGAATTGGCTAATGCAAAGTTGCATAATGTTTAAAATCTAATTGTACGTGTCTACTACGAAATGAAAATTTACTATTTAATAACGGACTTGCTATGGAATCTGTTACTAAATTTCTTATCCATCTTTCCAATAATATTAATATCCAAAATTGTTAGACAAATTCTAATAACTAAATGAAAAATTGTCACTAGTATATGTAATAAATCACTGCTAATTAAATTAGTGATTTTAAATGAATAAATGAATTAGTAAATCAGATACACATGTAATAAACACATGTAAAAATACATGTATAAGCCCCTTGACAAAGTCGGATTGTGAACATTTGTTGTCAGCATTTAAAATCTGACCATGAAGCTATGTGTTCGTTGTAAAACTACCACCAGAGAAATAAAATGTTAAAGGATGTTTTTTTTATTAATTAGCTTCAACGTTTCGGATTTTGGTCACTTAAAGTCCATTTTTAATAACTATGGTGGGGATGAATCGTCGCTTAACATTTAAAGTATGAACGTCCTTTATTTATTTTATATTAATATCCTATGAGGCTCTATAAGTTCAAAGTCAACTCTGAACGTCAACCTTAAACATCAACCTTGAACATTAAACTTGGCTATGAACCTTAAACAATAATCTTGAACGTTATATGAACAAAATGTGAGAAATTGTGAATATCTCCGTTGAACATCAACATTTAACAGTAACAGAACATGAACTTTGACTATCAACGTTAAACTACAACAAGGAACAACAATATCAACTTCAAAATCTATCTTGAATGGCATATCAAATATGATCAGTGATCATCAATATTTAAGATGAACAATGAACATCAACTTCTAAAATTAATTTTGAATGACATATTAAATATGATCAGTGATCATCAATATTAAACATGAACAATGAACATGAACATTGAAAATCAATTTTGAGCATCGACCATTAACATCAACTCCGAATATAAATGATTGAAATACATTTTAGGAATATAAAATCTAACTATTAATATTTAACAACATTGAACATCGTCATTGAAGATCAAAACATTAGCATTAAACATCAACTTTGAATATATATTGTGCCCCTCAACATTGAATATCAACTTTTCACTTCAATTTTGAATATCAACATTGAAATTCAACTTTAAATATCAATTTTGAACATAATCCTGAACATCACCACTGGATGTCCATTCTGACCTTCAAATTATATCACGGACACTGATTATCATACTGATTCTTATCATTGATAATCAATATTAAACATGAACATTGAACATGCACGTTGAACATGCACGTTGAACATGCACGTTGAACATGCAACTTGACTATCAACTTTAACTTGTAATATTGAAAATCAACCTTGTAGCTGCATGTTGAATATGATCAATTTTGAATATCAAATTTGAACATTAATGTTGAACATCAACCTTGAGAATCGACGTTGAACATCAACAATGATCAACAACATTGAACATCAACTTCGAAAATCATATTAAATTTGATTATTCATCATCAATGTTGACCATCAACAATGAACATTAAAATTGAAAATCAATGTTGAGCACTATCCATTAACATCAATTTTGAACGTCAATTCTTAACATGAACATCAACATTGACGATCAAAACATTAGTATCAAACATCAACCTTAAAAATAAACTTTCTACTTATAATATATAATATCAATATTTTTTATAACTAAATTATATTTTTTTTAATATTAATTCCGAACATCACCAATGCATGTTATCTTTTAACTTCAAATTATAACATCAATATTGATTATCGCATTGAACATGAACGTTGAACATGAGCATTGAACATCAAACGTGACCATCAATTATTTTCACCTTAAACATTGAACATCAACGTCAAACATTAATCTGCGACATCAACAATGAGCAAAAAAAATAAATATAAATTTGTAGCTAATAAGTAATGAACAGCTAATTAAATTAGTGATTTTAAATTAATAATTGAATTAGTAAATCGTAGTATTATATAAATTCAATCCTTGCGAAACAAATTGTTAAAATTATAATATATATTTTTGAGAAATAAACTTTAGGAGTGATATATTGCCGTTAATTAATGTTTTATTTAAATTACTGCAGAATAAGTGGTGTTGATTGCGATTATTTGATATGATGCAGTAGGAAAACATACAATGTTAAACAAAGATAAAGATGATTGAAAAAAAACAGATTTTTTATTTTACCCTCAACCTTCCACCTCGATCGAGGTGTCCCAAAGCTCTCAGGGAGCTTGTCTGGGTACAGGTGAGTACCATTGCGAGAGCTGCAGGTCGTCTCTTAGATGGCGCCATACTCACATTTGTCGAGAATGTAGGAAACTGCAGAAACCCACATTAAGTACAGCATCTTTTTTTTATAATAATTTATTTTATAATATTTTTTAAATTATTTATTACCAACAATCAATAATAGATCCAAACACCACTGTAATGCAGGCAGGTGCGTATTTATATTTTCAGTCAATATTTAATATAATTGAGGCATTATGGCAATCCCCCTTACTTAGTAGTAATGTATTAATAAAAAAACTATCAGGAAACTTGGGGTAATTATAAAAGCCTCTAACGGTACAAGCATGAATTTACTAATTTGCGTGAACCTTAAATATACAATGAAATTGGTAAATGCGAGTTCAGTGTTAGGTTTATCAATTTCAAAATGGCGGATTGAATATGGCGGAAAAATATTTTTTAATATGGCAATTTGAAAAATGTCACTTGCTTTCGAATCTTATGAATGTGTTACCAGTAGTTCCAAATTGCTTTTTATTTGATGAAATCATTTCTGGTGACTTTTAGGTAGTGAATTCCAACCAATTTCAGCCAGAGCTTCTCCATTTTAAAATGATGTATGTTGTTAATACAACAGAAAAGTAAATCACTTAGAAAATTACTAAAAAGTTTGCGTACTTAGCAATCGTTTATTAACACATTAAATCAACTAAATTAAGTTACTAAGTTAATATAACAATTTGATATTATGCATTTTCGTAATCGATGAACCCATATCCCAAATCTTGCAGTCCCTCATCACCCTCTTTATAGTCATCCTCATCATCGTAATCAGCAACTTCGTACTCATGATACTCTTCGTCGTCATCGGATTCTTGGGCATAAAGATCCTTTACACCTTCTGGGAAATAAAGTTTGGCCATTTCGCGTACCTTTTCATCGTCTTCCAAAATGAACAACGGATCGATGCCAGCAAAAGCCAAAAAGGCTTCTTCGTTTACTCTACGTACAATTATTATCATGATCTCGATACCACTTTTTTCTTTGACCTAGGATAATTATAATTGTTAAGTATAATTGAGAAATATTCTTATTGATTTGATTATTTTTTATTATTTATTATTAACTCAGATTTGAGAAAATTTAGGGGATTAATATGATTGATTTCCGTATTATCGTTTTTCAGACTGTGGAGAAAACCGTAAGTATAGGAATATCCAAAATTTACGGTAATTTACGCGTTTATGTTTAAAATTAAAATTTATATAAAAAATGTGCAGAAATGTAGAGATAAAATGACAGAAACGGATTTTCATCCTTAATTACAGTACTTCAATAGCTGCTTTTTACTTATTAGAAAACATTTACGTGAATGAAAATAACCTTAGTATCGAAATCATCAGGATGAGATACAATGCGCCTGGCAAGTAGCGGTTGATCATACTCAAAAATTCCAAAATGAGCAATATGTTTTTCTTGAGCATTATAATTTTCCGAAACTATAGCCATTATCTTGGCAGTAGTGTTGAATTTAAAAGCACAAAGAGGAACAGGTGGCGGTGGTTCTGCGATGTTATGATGAGCGTTCATGTATGCGTGGAATATATTTTGGAAAAAATGAACTTTGTTCTTTGCCTGCAAATTAATTGTTTTCCATTATCATCTTCGACTATTTAAAAGTAAATTTCCTTTTTTTAATTAACGATTAACATCGAATAAGCAACGACATTTGGGGTAATGTGTTGATGTTAATGTTGCAGCAAATTCTTTTCGACATTCATCAATAACATTAGATGTGAACATCAATCTTCAACATCGAAATTTCTCACCATGACTTGGGATAAATGCTTAGCATCTCAATTTAAAACAATATCTTAATATTAATATTTGATATCAACGTTTGATGTAAACATATAAATCATTTTACTGCAACGTATGACGTCAGTGGATGTTATTGTATCATATCAACTTTTGACATCAGTAGGTGATACTCGGATGCATTGTTAGTTGTAATAAACAGTAAATAATAACACTTGGCATGAAGGTTTAATTTCGTTACAATATTTAACATTATCATTTCAGTATACCAAATGATGAAAGTAAAGATTATATTAATACTGGTCACCTAAATTGGAAACAGTAAAGTGAAACTCAGATATTTCACTAATATTCCTCATCAACATGTAACATCAGTATTTAATATTAACATCATATAGAGACATTTTATATGAAGATCGACATCAAAATCAGCTGAAGAGATAGTAATAAAAGAAAATTAACTGTTTATACAATAGTTTGGCACTACATTTTAAAATTAACAATGAACATTGAGTATATGAATTGGTCATCATATTTCCCAATTAGATTAAAGGCAATTAATACTCATTGATATTCAACAACAGTATTTGACATCGATATTGTCTTTAGACATCAACTGTAAAATCTACAATTCTTTAATATTGTTTAATGGAAATGTTTGATTGATTGTTTTTTTACATCAACATTTAACATCATCCTTCAGCAGCATCAACTATAAAAATATATGATTCAAATAAAGATTATAAACGTTAATAAAAATTTTGAACGACTCTTTACTGACAACTTTCGTAATTGTGTGAATAAAAAATCGTTTACGAAATAACTATTACATTTGCGGGCATCCAAACAGCAGGAAATTCACGATGAACATCATCTTCGATCTCAGGATTCGGTTCGTGGACGTGAAAGTGCCTCTGGTAGTATGGTTCACTGTACGATACACGAGGCTTAGAAATCTCCACAAGAGGAGGTGGTGTACGAATTATAATATTTATCAAGTAATTTTCAACGTCATTAATTTCTCGAACTGGTAATCTCTCTTCATCCATAGGATGTACGTTTGGATACAATACCGGCCAGTCTGGATGAGGTGGTTTTCCCTTAAGTCTGATACACATGCAAGGCCCTTGACAGAGTCCTATTTTGAAAATTTTTGTTGTCAACTTTTGAAATCATACCATGAATCTATATATTCCTTGTAAAACTTCCACTATAGAAATAAACTATTAAAGAACGTTTCTTTTTTTCCTTAATTAGCTTCAATATTTCGGACTTCGGTTTCTTTTGAAGAAGTTTTGTTATGTGTGCATTAATCATCGCTTAGCATTTAAAGTATATATGTCCAAATCAATACTGAACTTCAACCTTGAACATTAAAAATCAATTTTAAACTTGAATAACAATTTTAAATATCAACGTTGAACATCAACCTTCACTATCAACGTTAAACAACAATCTTCAACATCAACAATGAGCAATAACATTGAACACCCAAAAGAAGCTTCTATAGTCTTGCCATCGAATCGAACCGCGACACAATTGTACACAGCGACCTCCGAGAAGTTTTCAGAAAATCCATGTACCATGCGACAAAATTGAAAATAATAGAAATCGGTGCACAAAAAGGGACTGCATATTTTAAAAATTAATATAAAATAAATTCGACGAAACCCTGGTTTCACGGTAAAAACCTACCACGAGACGTGATCGTCACGATTAATCGATGCCGTGCGAATCATTACAATCTGGCTGCTTCACTGGCTCGAGTTTCAATAATAAGCGATCCGACTTGCCCATGTACTGAAAGTGTGCAAGATATCGACCACGTAGTTTGGCAGTGCAGCTTGCATGATGAACACCGCATCAAACTGATCGAACACCTATAGTTGCGTTTTTAAAAAAATGCGTGATAAAATATAGATCTAAAGCTTATCAATTAAAAAAAAAAAAAAACATTGAACACTAATTTAAAAACTCAATTTTGAGCGGCACATTGAATATGATGAATTTTGAATATCAACGTACGTTAAACATTAACATTCGGCATCAACATTGAGAATCAATGTTGAACTTCAACAATGATCAACAACATTAAACATCAACTTCTAAAATCATATTAAATGCAATCATTGATCATCAATATTGAACATGAAAGTTGAACATGACTTGATTATCAACGTCGACCTTCAACATTAAAGTCAACATTGAACGTCAACTTCAAACATTGATCTTGAACATCAACAATGAGCAACAACATTAAATACAAACTTATAAAATCAGGTTTGAGCTGCATGTTGAATATGATCAATTTTGAATATCAACGCTGAACATGATGATTGGACATTAACGTCTTAAGAATCAATGTTGAACTTCAACCATGATAAACGATATCCAATATCAACAGTGAGCAACAACATCGAACATCAACTTCACAAATTATATTAAATATGATAATTTATCATCAATATTAAACATAAACAATGAACATCAAAATTCAAAATCAATGGTGAGCATCAACCATTAACAGCAACCACGAACAATAATTTTTAACATCAACTTCAAATTTAAATAACAACTTTTAACGTTAATCTTAAACATCACCAATGGCTATCGAACTTTGAGGTTCAATATTTAACATGACTATTATTATCTACATTGAATAACAGCATTGATCGTCAATATTGAACATCAACGTTGAACATGAACGTTCAACAATAACATTCAACATTTATCGTGGTCATCTGAAATTAACATCAACGTTGAAAGTCAAATTCGGACTTGAATCTTGAGCATCAACATGAACATCAAACTTGAATATCAACTTTAAATATTAACCATGTACATCAACCCTGAATATCAATCATGAATGTTAACTTTGAATATCAACGTTGAATATATCAACTTTTAACAAGAATCTTCAGCGTCATCAATCTACACCGCAAACTTGAATAGCAACTTTAAATATTAACCATAAACGTCAACATTGAATATCATCCATGAATATTAACGTTGAGCTTCTACATTGAATATCAACTTCTAAACAGAATCTTGAGCATCAACATTGAACATCAACATTGACCATTAATCGTAACCATCTGCAATTTACATCCACATTGTAAATCAACTTCTAACAAGAATCTTGAGCCACAGTATCAACACCAAATTTTGAGAGCAACATTTAATATTAACCACGACCATCAACATCGAACATCAACCATTAGTATTAACTTTGAACATCAACGTTGAACATTAATCGTGGCAATCTACAATTAACATCAACATTGAATATAAGAAGAATCTTGAGCATCAACAATGGACACCAAACTTGAGTGGCCGCTTTAAATATTAACAACGTCGATCAACTTGAACATCATTTTGTTCATATCATAAAAATGAACAAATTTCAATATTAATATTGAGAATTAATCGTGGTAATCCACAATTGACATCAACATTGAATATCAACGTCTAAGAAGAATCTTGAACATCAACAGTGGACACCAAACTTAATATTAACCTTGAAAATCAACATTCAGTATCGTCACTGCATATCAACGCTGAAAATCAACATTCGATATAATTATCTGAATAATATCACTTAATTGTAACGTACAATATCGTCCATGAATGTTACGTTTCAATGAAAACTTTTGAGATGAATAGTCATTGCTCAGTTTGAATAAATTATTTGGTATGAACATTACCACTGTTTTCAAAATTTGTTTGCCAGAACTAAACACGGAAATTAAAAAAAACCGTTAAATAATATTTGACCAGTTAGAAAGAATAATTTTTTCATAAATATATAATAAAAGAAAGAAAGACAAATGATCATCTGCTTTCCAAAATCGGAATTTTCCAATAACCACGGCATTATCGCGTCCCAAGGATTTGCGGTCGGACAATTACGCCGAGAAATTGATCATGCCCATACGACTCTGCGGCTTAGCATACCTGCAATTACGTCCTCGTTTATTTCAAATTCGCTCTCCATGAATATTTTTTCTATTGTTTCCTCGTCAAGTTCAACACGAACTTCCTCCACAACTTCGAAACATTCGCGAAAGAGATCGGACAATTCGGTATATGGTGGACAGAGTTGCTTATCTATCGGATAGTTTTCTTCGCTGAGGAATACCCAGGGATAAATAAGTAGTCCTGTTTCTTCACAAAGTTCGAATACCATTTGGTCCAACCAAGCTTGATATTTTGCTTTCCTTTCAGCTTCTTCTATAGCCGCCTGTTGTTCTTCCAGTTCTTGTCTAGTAAAATGATCAAAAGTAACCATTTCCGAAAACATGGCAATTTTGAATTTGTTATTGTCAAAAGGGGACATGTCGAAAAGCAATATGTGAAGGTAGGATTTATTACAGTTTTAGGTCATCTAGTTACTACCATATCAGCATATCTTTATAAATTCCGCTAATAACAATTTAGGACTTTCTAATAAATTACGAAAACATTTGAAAACTATTCCATCAGTATAAAATTCACGACATGATTAGAGAGGCTGAATGAAATATTGAACTAAGAAAAATGTATTTCAACTTTATTGTTTAAATTATGATGATAATCCTAAGACAATACCTAATCGCCTCTTTCTTTTTCCATCGTTGTTCCTCTTCCGGTCCCCGCGTTGTCACAGGAATTGACCACTTCGGAGCTATTTTATGCCTAACCCTATTTATTTCCGACAGTATTAATTTTACCATTTTTGGGCAATGCATCCCCAGCATCATGTTCACCATTCGTCCATTTTGAAGGAACAACCAAGCTGGTTCGCATCTTCCTCGAAATCGTTCTAGGCAGGTTATGTCGGTATTTCTCGCAATGGCAAAACTCAAAATGTCACCGCCGCTTTCCAGTTTAATTTTTTTCAATGTACTGACCATAGCCGTGCACGGTCCGCTCCAGTCCGAGTAGACGTCCACTAAAACAAGTCCGGGACGTTTCAAAATTTGTTCCCATTCCTCGTCAGTCGTCACGTCCTGTTGCAACGCTTGACCACCTTTCTTTCCGGCCATTTTCGAAAATTCTATTTACTTTTTTGAGTATGGTCGTTGACGTTACGAACGCATACTCGAGGGTTAATATAATACTGTACGTCAAGTAAAAACAATGCAATTGAATTTTTATAGGCTACTACGTTCGATGCGTTTTATCACTTTGTAGGCGGTGAACATTTTTTCAGCTTTCACACGATACGCTTGTCGTTGAAGCTTGGAATATGTTCTCGATCGCGAGAGTTTCGTAAAATGCAAAATTATTAGTAACATTAATCGCAACTTATTCATTTCTAGTTTTGGTTTGTTGACTTGTATATTGGACAACTAAGTGTGACCAGAAGATATCTCAATTGCTTTGCTTTGTCTTTTTTGTCGTGACTCCGATGGCTGATGATTAGGACAAATGAACATTCGCCCGGGTTATTTAAATGTGTTCTGAGGGAAATAATTCAGATGAATTTATCATTTTAGTTTAAAAATTAAAAATACATAATTCAAGTTTCCTGTTTTCAGAAAATTATAATCAAATTGCGTTTCTGGTCATATCAGACATCAAACATTCAGATTTTCCTACGCAAATGAAATGAACCATTTACTTAAAAATGGTCAATCAAATATTATTTTATCGTACACAGCACTTTCTCTCCCTAGGGAGCAAAATAATATTAACCGTGAGGAATATAATATTAACCAGGAGCAAAATATCTCACACTCCGAGGGCAAAATACTAATTTGCTCCCATATCGCTGGAGCAAAGTAGCACGCTTTCGTATGAGAATGTAGTATGCAACAAGGGAAAATAGGTATTTTGCTCCCTAGTTAAACAATCTACGCTCTAAGCGCAAAATACCATTTTGCTTCCAATATTGAGGGAGCAAAATAGCTCATTCTCTCCCTAAGGAGCAAGATAAATATAATAAAAATATGTACACCACTATAGAAAATAATCCTTCGCCGACGCATTCACTTTGGCATTCTCGAAAAAGCAATATTATAATTTTTTCAGGAGCTTTCTAAATTTGAATTTATGAAAAACTACTACTGAAGACATGAAAAGTCGGAAAGTAATTAAATTAGTAATTATTTTTACTAATAAAGACAATTTTTGCTAATAAAAAATGACTCATTCATTAACCAAATTTAACAAATTTGTTTTACTAATACGGTATTAAATAATACAATTACTGATTTGAAATTAATAGAATTTGACTAACAAATATTAAGAGTTTTTGTTCTTTATTAGCAAAAATCATCACTAATTCAATCTTCTAATTCTGAAACTTGACTCCGAAACAGACGATTTGACATAGATTACTCAATATCTCTGAATCCTTTAACGAAAGTTATTTTTGTTTATTTTGTCACTGACAAACATTTTACCAAATTTCCTTGAATTCGTAACTTTGTTGACGACCTTTAACATTTTTTTTCGGTATTTTTTTTTTCTAGAGTTATTATTTTTAAATGTTCAATATTACTCTTTCCTTTAAAAAAGTCGAAATGATCGTGAACATGCAGTTTATTCACAGTTCGCGAATCACTATGACGTAGTACTTTTAAAAGTGATGCAAAATAGGAAAATTTATACTTTATCGTTGTTAATGCCAGTTAACAAGTTAAAGTTCTCATGTTGAGGTAACTGAAGTAAGTGTTAACCTGTTTTCCTAATTCGTATTTTTTAATACATACAATATTATTACATTAATAAAACTGAAATCCTTGAGAATTATAAACATATTAAATTATTACCAGATTTTATAATATTTACTAAAATAGATATTTGATAATACAAATTTGATATAAATCATTAAACATACAATTTTTTATTAAAAATCATCATAATTTTTCAAAATATTTCTTTGTAAACGAAAAGGACAAATCAATCTCATGGGCTTAAATGTTACATGAAATTCAAAGTTTAAGATTGGTATTTCACATTTCACTCAAATTGAAATTGACAAATTGTTGCGTAGGTGGAAAACAGATCTTCGAGCTGTCTCCGATAGGTAGATCAAATCTGCTTTTTTTCGGGATTTACCACGAATCATTTTTCAAGTTATTCCGGTAATATTTAGAATAATTTAATAACGCTAATATATTCGGCTTGTCCGTTACAGCTTTCCTTTTGCTCATTCGAGGCTATAAATCTTTTATTTTTTCCTTTTAATATCAAAATAAGAACGTTCCTTTTCTTCGTGCGGTCATCCGGTTGGCCTTGAACGCTTTTTGGAACGACTTAGAATTTCGGTTCAAACTTTAAGGATAAACTTAAAGTAATGTTACAAAATTTAACGTAATATTTTCTTTATTAACACATTCATGTTTCGACCATTTCGTACTTTTAAAATAAGTTTTTCGATTTATTTTATTATAAAATCAAATAACGTTCATGATATTCTACAATTGGTTTTATCTTTATGGTTATCCTATTTATAATTTTTTTCCACTTGAAACAATTATATTGTATCTCAAGAATTATTCAGTTCACGGAAAACGTTTTTCTTGAAAATTTTGCCTTTTCAGATGGTGATTCTGGGTCAGTCTTCTGATCTTTTTCTGATAAAAATGACTGAGTTCTTGGTATACAAAATTCAGTAATTTTTGCCAGAAATAATAGTAATGTTCTTCATTTTACATGTCTGTACCAAAATTACTATATTGAGTAGTAAAATTTCCAACCAGAATTTGTCTCCATGCAAAATTAAATGATCGATGATTAGTATGTTTTGTAATGATTAATATTGTTCTTTTCGAAGTAAAAAATACGATTCTTGTGAAGAAACATCGAAAAAATTGGTATTTTACTGGAAAAAGTGATCGTAACTTTTCTCTTTGAAATCGGCAGCTGATTCTGATCACGGGATTCGAAACCAATACTGAATTCGACTACAGCGCTAAAAGTTGCATCTAAACTTAAGACTTTCGGGATAAAAAGGATTAACATCGTAATTCGACTAACTTTGGTGCACAAAATAATCATTGCTGGTTCATTATAACAAGAAATATTAACATCAGAATGTATGTATGAACATTTAAAATAATGTTTTGGCAGTACAATGTTATGTCAAAGTTTATTATACAAATTTGACATTAGAGTTTGATGTCAAGATTTTAGTTGACGATTATTTTACGTCAACGATTAAAGAAAATTATGGCAATCAATTTCTAATTCTACATTGTGCGCAGCCATTTGATGTCAACATGAAACATCAGTTTCTGATATGACTATTCAATATCCAATTTTAACATACAGAAAATAATAAAACATGTATATTTGGTTATATCATCAAAATTGATCATGAATTTTATTGCCAGTCTTTGGTTAGAACATTTGAAAAAAAAATGTCAAAAAAGTTGTCTGACCACTGTCAAAATGTCATTAAATCTGGGTACAATTCATCCAATTTTAGTGTTTTTGACGTAGGAGAGTTGCGAGATGGGGAATTATAAGACAGCGCCATCTTCCGTCTTATTTCCAAAAGTTGACGTTTGGTTATCTTCGCAATGGAACCTTACTTTTCAACGAGAATTCAATAAGTAAACACTTATTAATGAATTCTTTAATTTTCTATAAATTTTAATAGTAAATTTTGCAATTTTTATAATTTTTATTCGATTTCTTCTGGATTTTCAGCGATTTGTGCACTTACAGTGCACATTACATAATTTTTATTCATAAATGTTATTTTTTATATTTTCCATCTAGAATATAAAATAATCTCCAAAATACTCCATTTGGTTGTTTTTAAGGAATGTCTCAAAACTTCCAAAAATGTTTGAACATTCGAAAAAATGAAGACATTTTGTGTAATTTAAATGTTGACAAAAATGATTATTATCGATGAAAATCATACACCATACACCATACATTATTGCTACTACTGATGCAATAATAAATAAAACGTTAATAAAAAAAATGCACTATAAAAGATGATATAAAATTTATCATTGAAAGACATTAATACAAATAATTTACTTCTGAAAGTTGAAAAATCAAATATAAACATGTTATTCTCGAATTTGAAGAATTATTTTGAAATTGTTAAAATTGTCTATTTCAACGCTGCTTTTTATTTCTATTTCAATGTTTTTAGTGTAAAATTAATTTTTGCTGATTTATAGATTCAGTACATACAATTGATGCGACGCACAGAATTTTTAAAGAAATTTCTGAGGCTGCTTTAGTCTTACTCTCCTTTTCTTTTCTCCTTATGCGGAAAGCTGCCTTGCAAGTCCATAAGACGCCTCCGGCACTTTCACAAAGTGACTAAGAACATAGGCGTGTACATTCAAATTACAAAAAAATTCACATTTTCAAAAAAAAATAATTGAATTGCCTATCAAAAAAGCAATTGTCAAGAATCCGTAATGATTTTTACATCTTAATAACTAACATAGATCATTTTGGGTCATAATTAAAAAATTATTTTGGAAGATTCGACATAATGAAAAAAATACTTTGTAATTCAGCTAAGAAAGTTAAAAAATGCAGATCTGTAAGGCACAGAAGATGAAAGATATCGGTGCGAAACTAATTGTCAGGCTAGACGTAAATTAGGGACATTTTGCAAATGCAAGTCCAGCGATCACAAGATCTTGCTACAATTTTGCAGACCGTGCATAAACGGCAAAACGAGAGATCGAGTTATCTCTGTTCTCGATCTCGAAGGCGCGAGAAACGATTCTTGTACGTGTATAAACAATGCTGCGTAATCTACAATGCGAATGCATGAAATCGTGATGGTAAACAGCTTCTTTCGAATAAGGTAATTGTTTTAAAGGTATGAAATTTTATGAACCAAAAAGGAATTTTTCTCGAAATTTTTCTCTTTTTTTCGATCAATATCCAGATATTAAGAAATGTTTGTGTAATTAGGCTACATACGTGAGGAGTTTGAGACAAAGAAAGATTTTATATCATACTTCGTGTGTATAACAGATTCAATTAATGTTGTTTCATTTTTGAAAATTAAAAAAATTTGATAAATTTACGATTTATTTTTACTCATTCAAGAGTTTTTTAAAACAAATGTTACATCAAGTTCCTTTTTTTTTGCCTTCCAGCGGTTCCTTCGTTTTTTTGAAGAGTGGGTGAATCGCTGTATGTCTTCTTATTGCAATAAATTCTGTTTTGAAGGTGAAAGAGATAATTGGTTTGTAAACTAATCAATTATTTGTAGAAGAAATTTATTACCTTCATTTAAAAGTTGAAAAGTTTTTATTTTGATCTGGTGAAGAATATAGTCAGCATTTCAAAGTAAATTTGCCATTATTAGAAAATAATGATTAAATAAACCTTTCTCTTTTGAAAAAGTTACACTACATTCAGGAAAATGTTCGTTCTGCACTAAAATATTTCCCAAACTATATATATTTTTTAACGTTTGTATTTTACAGAAAAACCCTATTACCTTTCACTTTCCCTTTCGCTTTTTAAAGACCGAAACTATATTTTCGATTTGTGTATCCTGCAAACATTTATATATTTTTTGAGAAACTGAAACTGCCATCCTAAACTCTTTATTTTTCATGGGCTTTTATAAAGAATACAATGAAAGTTTGTTAAATTTTACATATCATGGGGTAGTCAACATTCCTTTCACTTTTCATAAGATTAAATGTATCTGGGGACGAGTACAGTGCATTACAAAAAAAAATTCTATTGTTGGTGTTTTTCTACTTGCAAACTTAAATTATATTTAAAAAATTCATTTTTTTATGCTATGATGTAACGGAAAATGAATCTTCTAGTAGATCCAACTATTTTTTTAACATTCATCCAACTATTTAAATTAACATTTTAGGGGGGGGGGATCAAAAAAGGTCTACGTAGTTTATGGATAGCCCTTTATGATGAATTATATCTCATTTGTATTTGATGGCAAGTGTAGTGGTCGCTGTAAATATCTTAATTTTTCCTTCTTGTTGAGTAATTGATATACTTTTTACATTTCGGAAAACTGTGTTGAAATTTAGGGAAGTGTTCTGAAATTCAAAGCTTAATTCTTATAGAAAATATGTGAGACCTTTCACTTCTAATAAACCTAAATGAAATAGTGTTTTTGTAAAATGTATTTTTGAAGTTGTTTAAACTTTTTTTCTTTTCACTTAGAAAAAGACATTAAAATTCTCAAATTGTTCACTACTTTCTAAAATATCTTATCATTATATTATTATTTAACTTAATAACAGACAAATTATCATACCTTTCACTTATGAAAACCTTTGAAAATCTCACTTTTCAGATATTGAGTATGATTTTAATAGTTTAACGACCATACTTTTTTAAAGAACTCTCTAAATTTTAATTAATTAAAAGCTGATAATTCATTCGTCAAATATAAACAATTCTTTGTAGTAATAAAATATTAATAAATACAATCACTAATTTAATCATAGAATAAGACATAAATCTCAAATTGTTCATTGCGTTCTAAAATATCTCAATATTAATTTATTGTTAAACTTTCAGATAAATTATTATACCTTTCACTTTTCAAAACCTATATTAAAAGGGGATGTGAAGTGAGGGGTCCGTTGATTTTGCAGCACCTCCCCTTTCATTTAAAATAAACCCCATAAATTTCACTTTTGAAATTTTTTATTTTTTTTTTTTTATTAATTAATTAACGGGCGGAATCGCCCTTTTTTACCAAATTGTTGCCGTATTAAATCGTAAGATTTAGCGAGAGCTGCAGATCGACTTAGAAAGATGGCGCCATACTAAAATAATAAATTTTCTTTAACTGATAGCTTAGAAAATAATTTTATGAAATATGTTACAGCTCAAACATAATGGACGCTGAGCTTCTTTCACCTGCTATAAAAATATCACTTTTCAGAAGTTATTTATTATTTTAATTGATTAATAACCACATTTTTTAAAGAACTCTATAAATTTTAATTAATTAAAAACTACCAATTCATTCGTCAAATTTAAATAATTTATGTTAGTTTTTAATGGTAAAAATGATTAATAATCTAATTCTCACAAGTTTTTTACATTTAAAAAAAATTGTTTTTTAATATAATATCGATGTCGTAAGGAATATCTCATGTAATTCCGGAAAAAGATATGTTTTGATGGTCTTCCGACTTATCATTTTCTTGTTAGTATATTTCCCCGCTGAATTTATTGCGCAATATAAGGTCCGGAGACCCGACACGAGGTTCTTGGATGAACTCAGTTGAACCCAGAAGTGATTTTGTCCGTGAATTCCAGGACGTAAGACGCAAAACCGACTTGTGCATCGTCAGCTGATGTCAACAAAAAAAGTGTCATCGCAACATCTTAAATCCGAGGGATATCGGATATCGCGCGGTATTTTGTAGGTCATGTTTAGCAAAGATGGAAATTGTAACGACAGCATTTCACATATAATTAGGCCACCCAGAAGCCACAGTTTTTTAATTGCCTTTTTCAAAAACATTTATTTTTATTTTGGGTTTTCTTCGGTTATTTTCATTTATTTTTAAGAAATTGATTCTATTTTTAGAGTTTAGTATATTTTGCACTTATTTTTACTGTGTTTGCAAAGTAGATTGTTGGTAATTGATAGTCCAAATAGTACACCATAATTTTTTTAGCTATCGACAACGATTTTTAACTATCGTAGACAGTTTACATACATTGTTATAAGCACTTCAATCTATCCTTAATGCTCTTTAATTTTTTAAAGTTGATCTTTTCTTCAAATTTTTAAAATTCTCTTCAAATTTCTTCTGTTTCATTTAAATTTCTTCAATTCTCTTCAAATTTTTTCAAATTTCATCAATATTCTTCAATTCTGTGCACATTTCTACAATGTTTGTCAAATTTCTTTAAATTCTTTCAAATTTCTTTAAATTTCTTCAATTCTCTTCAATTCTCTTCAAATTTTGTAAAAATATCTTTAAATTTTGTTAAAATTTCTCCAACTTTCTTCGGATTATTTCAATTTTTTTTAATTTTCTTCCAATTTCTTAAAACTTCTTAAATTTTTCAAATTTCTTCAATCTTCTTCAATTCTCTGCAAATTTCTGAAATTTTCTTCAATTTTCCTTAAATTTCTTTAAATTCCTTCAATTTTCTTTAAATTTCTTTAAATGTCGTCAACTTTCTTCAGATTTTTTCAATTTTCTTCCAATTTCTTCAAATGTTTTCAAATTTCTTCAATTTTCTTCCAATTTCTTCAAATTTCTTCAATTTTCATCAAGTTTCTACATTTCTCTTTAATTCTCTTCAAATTTCTTTAAATTTCGTTAAATCTCTTCAATTTTCATCAAATTTCTTCAATTTTTTCAATTTTCTTCAATTCTCTTCAATTCTCTTCAAATTTTTTCAGATTTTTTCTATTTTCTTCAATTTTTTTTACAACCGGTCGACATTTTTGTTTAGTTTCAATTACAATTTCAAACACTTTTTGTGAAGTTTGCACTTGACATTTTCCATTTACTTTTTACTTCTTTCATAAATTTTTTTTTTATATTTTATCTCTAGCTGTTTTATATGTGTTATTATGACATTAATTTCTTTATTTACATTTGTATACTTGCTTTCAGTTCACATTTCCGCAAGTATCATTCACGAGTTTTTTGGAGTTTATGAATAACCATCATGCTACATCTCTTATTGAATTTCCATTCCTCCAAGTTATTAAATGTTTCATTTCTATCCTTTTCCCTTTTGGCATAAGTATTTGAAGAAACCGCAACTTCAAAAACGGAAAATCAGTGTCTGACCAACGACTCATGTTTCCACTTGTAATTTGAAATGTGTTTACGAACATGACACGTATTTGTATGGTAGTGTAGTATGGAGCACGTTTAATTTTTGTTTTATAAACTCATTTTTTATTTCTGTTTATGTTATGAAAATGTATTACTCGATTCTTTTCTTGTCAGTGTCATTAACCTTTATCGATTTCCATGTAAATGGACATTGATTTGGTTCCACAACAATTCTTTAATGTTTTATGTTATTATTATTAAATATAAATTTAAGTAAATAACTGCATACCAATACAACATAAAAATTAATGCCAAGTCTTGGTCGTCAATGAAAAATAGTTCTGTGTAGGTAGAACTAACAGTTAAATAGGATTGACTAACAGTTTAAAAGCCATTACTCACCCATTATTTCACGAAAATAATAATTAATTATTTTAAGTTTATAAATGGAGAAAATGGTATATCACAACAAAACTGTATATGTTAAAGGGTTTTGATATATAATTAATTCGTAACGCACTAGGCTACGTAACAATCCATAAGTAACGTCATCCAGTGCTCAATTTAAATATTTTAACAAAACACAAACTGAAAAAACGGAATGCTTGATTTTATACCACTGATACAATAGATTATTAAGATTAAAACAGAATAAAGCATATTTTTTAATTAAAGTCAGAGTGTATTTTTTAGAAATATTTGAGAAATGCATTTGAAATGTAATGAAATTCTAATTTATTCTACTAAACGAACGATAATTCCTCATCAAATAATTAAGTTAAAAAAAAAGAATTCAGAAGAAGAGATAAAATTTCCAACTGTATTCTTTCAAACTTGCTCATTTTTTAACCTATTTAGTTGAAATTTATCATGGTATTCATAAAAATAAAGTAAAATAGCTTTGAAATAGATCTTGACTTGAAAATATATCATTTCTGTTGAAGCCAGCCTTTTTGTTGGGATTGAGTTATCGAAGAAAGTCGCAGAAAAAGTCTTCAATAAACATTTTTAAAAATTTTAAGTTTCTTGTATTTTTCTAAAAATGAATTGCTTAATCCTACAAAAAATTATAGATCCTGTTTAAACGAACAAGTCACATAATTGACTGGTATTATTTCGAAAGATATAACACTTTGTGCGAAAATGTATGCGAACATGAAATATGACTGTATTGAAGATATAAAGTCAAATAGTTCTCAAACGAACGTAATGAGACCTAATGATGCGTATTTGCATTGGCCATTAAAAACAACCGGAAAACCTATTCTCTCACGCGTCTACGATTCGCAGTGTATGAGGTCAACAATTCGTCAACAAAAGTCACCCCTTGGAATGACCCTTTACAGATCCTCGTAAAACTTTTAATGTAAGTTTACGACGTCTCGCGATAAGTGGAGTTGCTTTTTAGTGTTTCCTTGTGTTATTTTTGGAAATATACAATCAGGTTACTTTGTCTGTAGAGGATGTAGTGTCTGTTAAAAATATACTAAAGTAAAAAAGTTTCATTTTCTTCAATCGTATTTATCAATTTTTGTATGGAACTTTTGTCTACTTTCAATAATTATTATTGTGTTGTTCTTTCTAGAAACTTTTTTTGGTGATTTAACTTTTCACATCATTACATATGGAGGTTACCAAAGTTATATTACGATGGTGGGAACAGACGTCGATCGAAAAGGCCAATATTGAGAGGGACCTAGACGGTAACAGTGGGAGGTAATCCGATACCTCTTCTTCTTTTTTTATATGTTTAAGAATTTAAAAATATTAATTTTAAATTTGACAATTTGTGCAGAATAATAAAACCGTATATCAACAATATAACTGACACACAGTTGATCGACAACCATGACTAATCGACGAATGAAGCATGCCGTTAGATATGCACTCCGGTATTTTGGTACTTAAGAACATTAAGAAGATAAATAGCTCTGTTAAAAATAACGACGACTATGTACGATACTAAAGTATTATTATTTTACGATTGACTAATCGACTACATCGCGGCGTACAATACTTAATCCCATTGTTTCCATTAATTAAATCCAGCAATTTCAGATGCCTAACTAAGTGTGATAACAGGGAATTCATGTCTTAATCGATCAATTAATCGAAAGTGGCGTGTGCAATGACTTAATTTACGGATTTATGTTACAAGATTTTTAATCAGCTTCTAGACATTTTCTGTTATAAAATTGGTTTTAATTTTGACTTTCATTTTTCAAAAATTTGTTTCGAGAGTAAAATAGTCTTTTTGTTATTTATATTTTAGATAAATACTTTTTGTAATTTACAAACGAGACTAAAATTAGAAGTTATGAGAAAAGAAAAATTATTGAGTTGAGATTTATATATTTGATTGACACATACATGACATTGCAGCTGCAGCAGCTGGACGTTGTAATTTCCTTCCACGAGAAAGGCGGATATGAACGGTGCTGTTTAAAAATAATTGTCGGAAACATCAATTCTTGTTACTCTACAGGAGATGCATACCTAAGCCGTCTTGGCAGAAATTTCCTCTCGCCGTTTTTTGTCGGATTAGCAACTTTACGATTAAGTACATCATCGCCCGAACTTGAATATTTTAACTTATGAACCGACTAATTTCATGTTAATCGTGTGAATTTTGAATAACATGTTTTTCATTCAATTTTTATAAAATGGAAGAGGGATTTCGCTTTATAATTTACACAAAAAAGTGTATAATTTTGCTTCCAAATAAACAAAAATAAAGAAAAGTGCCCATATCACCTCTTGTCCTGAGTTTTCTCAAGCAGTTGAAGTCTCGCCTTTGAAAGTGTGATTATAAAATAACAGTAAAAGAGGCATTTCAATGTACTTATACGAAGTATGACTAAGGTCGTAGATTAACAATACGCCATAGAATTATTGTCCCTGACACAGTGCACGGCAGTTAGGCCCTTTTATCGATGCACCGTGTAGTATTTACCGATTACCGCGGTCTACAGAGTGTCATTTCACATTTTTCATATAATAAAAAAAAATGATGCAAATCCGGCCTCGTAATCCGTTTGTCATTTGCGTCATACTTTTACGACTATCGGGATTGTCATTATGTACTAAAATTGAACAATGCAACGGTATTGTATCCTGTTATATATTACGATTTGTTGCATCATTTGTAATAATGCATTAATATTTTTATGTATATGTATGAAATATTTATTATTTATATGGAACATTTAATTTCAAAGTTTAAAATACCCATTCTACCGTCTGACGGATATTTTGCTTGTTATTGAGGTTAGGTCGTCTTATATTCGCATTGTCGTTTAGACTTTCCTGGTGGTGCTCTGAATGTATTTTATTTGTATTTCATTCGTATAGTCCATTCTTTTATTTTTGAATTTGGTCTTTTCTTTCATAATTGACATTTCTAATATTCCTTGACATTCTAGGAAAGATTATTGCAAATTGGAGGCCCTTCTCAAGCTTATTTCTAGACTGTAATACAGTGGTCCCACCCTAAATTATCCCGTACAACGTTAAGCTCCGTCCTAAGTTATGCAATTGGTTTGTTCAAAGTTATATTAGCATCTTCCCCCGTTTCCCCCATAATTTATTTCTTATTTCGTTGATTCATTTCAAAATTAATATAATTAACTTCTGCATCATTTTTACATATTTACATTCTAGTACCTTAGAAGTGTTCTTCCAATTTCTTCAAATGTCTTCAATTTTTATCAAATTTCTTCAATTATCTTCAAATTTCTTCAATTATCTTCAAATTTCTTCAATTCTTATCAAATTTCTACAACTTTTATCAATTTTCCTAAATTTTCTTCAAATTTCTTTAAATTATTTCAAACTTCTTCAAATCCCTTCAAATTTCTTCAAGAAACTTTAAATTTCTATAAATTTCTTCAAATTTCCTCAAGAAACTTTAAATTTCTTTAAATTTCTTCAATTTTCATTAAATTTCTTCCAATTTCTTCAATTTTCATCAAATTTTTACAACTTTTATCAATTTTCCTAAATTCTCTTCAAATTTCATTAAATTATTTCAAATTATTTCCAATTTCTTCAAATTTCTACAAATTTCTTCAATTGATTAAATACCTTAGAAGTGATCATTTTCTTCCAACTTCTTCAAATTTCTTCAATTTTTATCAAATTTCTTCAATTCTCTGCAAATGTCTACAAACTTTAATCAATTTTCCGAAATTCTGTGCAAATTTCTTTAAATTTCTTCAAATTTCTTCAAATTTCTTCAAATTTCTTCAAATTTCTTCAAATTTCTTCAAATTTCTTCAAATTTCTTCAAATTTCTTCAAATTTCTTGAAATTTCATCAAATTTCTTCAAATTTCTTCAATTTTCATCAAATTTCTACAACTTTTATCAATTTTCCTAAATTCTGTTCAAGTTTCTTTAAATTATTTCAAATTATTTCAAATTTCTTCAAATTTCTTTAAATTTCTTTAAATTTCTTCAAATTTCTTTGAATTTCTTTAAATTTCTTCAAATTTCTTTGAATTTCTTTAAATTTCTTCAAATTTCTTCCATTTTAATCAATTTTTGTAAAAACCTGCCGGCATTTTTATTTAGTTTCAATTACAATTTCCACACTTTTTGTCAAGTTTGCACTTGAAATTTTCCATTTACTTGTTACTTCTTTTATAAATTTGGTTTTATATTTTATCTCTAGCTGTTTCGCATGTGTTATTATGACATTAATTTGTTTCAATTTGTCAATCTTTGGAATTTAATTAATTTGAAATTTATACCTATAATTAACTTCTGCATCATTTTTACATGTTTACTTTCCAGTATCTTAGAAGTGACCGTCAAGCAGATTGGAATGTACCACATATTTATATTTTCATGAATGTGACGCTTCATAAGAACTGGCGTTACTTGTGGGATTCCCCTATTTCGTCACTCACTAGAAAATTCCCCGATCCTTAATAGAAAATAACATGGCGTCGATTGATAGCGGTCCCGTGGTGCAAATTGAAAACAAATTTTTCAATTCCAGGACGTCAAGGTCGTTCCTTAAGGAGCAAACAACTCTCATATATATCGTTGATATTAATGACTCACTTTGTGGATTTTAATTAATCTAAGGAATTACAGTAAATTTCAGGGGTCTGTCAGAGGCTCTGAACAAACCTTTGCCTCGTTTCGTTATTTTATAAAAAGGAAATTTAAATATCCCCTACGACACGCTTAATTGATGCGATTTTAGTATCATTGAGACCAAATGTAAAATCAGCACGGATCATATTTTTAAATTAAGTACAAAAAACAATGAAAATAGTGTAAAACATGATTACGTTCAGGTTACGTAAGTATTCATGAAAACTTAAGAAGCGAGAAAATTTATCAATAGAACGCTGAGCATAAATAGGTACATTTTTGTAAAAGAGGTGTCGTTTATTGCCTCACTGGCAATTATAGGAAGACATAAAGTAGGCCTTAATGAAGTCCTCTATAAGCAATGCGAGATAAGCATCGGGCAATTATAACCGCTGTCACGTATAGCAAATCGCGTAACAAGACATAAGACATCGGATCACCGTCGGAGACAGATCTTTCGAATACGGTGTAAAGCGGTACGGATTTGATTTATGGTCTGCAAAATTACGCCGCAACCCTTGAAAAAGTCATAAATATTGTCTAGGTTAGAAGCATGGACTTTTAGCAGTAGCTTTTATCACGTAACGTATCTAATAATTGCGGGGAAAGCCCGCGGCTGGCGACATCTATTAGGTGTGATTGGCGCCGATCGATGGCATAAAATGTCGTTTTATGGTCAATTAGCTATTCGAGAAAACGTAATGAAGTATGAACGAGTCTTTTGTTTCTTCCCAAGCATATTTTAATTTTTGTCAATTAATTTTAACACTTTTTTTTACTGAAGTTTCAATTGCCAGTTCTATTTAAGAGGGTCCAAATTTTTGTATATTTTTATTTCCGTTTTTAAGGACATTTTCTTAGATAAAACTCAGACTTGAAGGTTATTTTTAATTTAATTTTAGGTATAATTTGAGCCTGGTAACTTCACGAGAAAAAACTATAGTTGCTATAGCTTCAAAGCTGTCGCTGTCGGACCGACATGACTGTACAATTAGCAATTTATATATTCCATGTACTATATTTAGTCTTCAAATATCTAATATTCATTAATTGATCTTCAGAAATACGCAGAGGAAAACTGTCGTTACTGTAGTGTCAAACCTGTCGCTGTCGGACCGACATGACAGCACAATTATTTCAAAAATAAATTTTTACAAACGGTAATTGGTTTTTGCATCTGCTCCAGGACGAAAGAAATAAAAGCGTCCGGAATTAATAAGGTTCTTTTAATTCTTCGTTGGACAGTTATTTAAATTTATAAAGCTCTGTTTTGTAACTTTTATTATTAATTTATATTTATTATTTTCATATAATTTACATTTTGCTACCAATTTCATATTTTCTTTTTAGAAATAATGTTTCGAAGAAACGTGTGCATTCTTAAAAAAAATCGAGATATTATCTCGCGATTTTCTCGTTCTCTTGTTTTTGTCGTAATAAAATTTTATTTTAAAAATTTGTAATAATCTTAATTTCTAATTGGAAAGTAGAATAATAAAAAATGCACATCCGCACGACGCTTAATGAAATAACTAATAGCTTAGGAGTAATGGAAATGCCAACTTGTAATCCCGACACGTTTAAGAATGTAAGAGATAAATATTCTGAACGTCAGACATACAGTTAGAATTGGTTGAAGTTCCTATGATTCAATTTGTCCTCCGTTATGTTCAAGAATTCTTGATATTCGCTTAGAAATAATATAGAGTTCTCGAAATTGCAGAGGGAAAACTTTTGATATTTCTAAAACTCAATTACTTGAGCTGTGAACTTGGCTATTATTAATTAAGATCCGTCATATTGGATCTGACATCCTGAATTTAGTATATTTGTTTCAACGAATAAATTCGTTCTTTATAGAGACGAGACAAAAATGTTTATAACATATCAACAAATTAATATCATCATTTTATATACAAAATACATGATCTTTCTCTCTCTCTCTCTCTTACCTCGCTATATAGACATAGTTTTAACTTCTTCTACTGAAATGGCACGTGATTGGTTAATTTCCATCCATGTGCATGGGTGTACTGCACGGAAGTTACATAGAGATAGAAGGGAGGGGAGTCTCCGCCCACTGTCGATCTATCGAGGTCCGACTTTATCTAGCCAGGGTGTCGATTGAACGAGGTCTTACTGTATAGTCGAAGCATCAAGAATTACTAATAAAAGTAACTAAAGATTAAAAGCACAGGAATAACAAAAAATGATTAAAAGTAAATAACATTCGGAAACATAGAAAAGTTCAAGTGGACAATATAATAGCAAAGAGTTTTTAAAAATCTAAGGTTAAAAAATGGATACCCATCAAATTATATTGATCACTCAAACTATAATTAAGTCAGTATAAAATTAAAAATAGGTACTTTAATAATTGTCAATGTATACAAATATTTATTGCAACATAAAAGTTATTTGAAAATACATTAAAAACAAGAATCATGCAGTTAACTGCCTTTATTTTATGATATTTATTCAGAAATCCAATCATTAGTATCTAATCATGACAATACCACTTAAAATATAATTATGTAATTGTGTGGTATTTTGCAGTAAATAAAAATCAGAATCTTTAGCCCATATGCTGAGGGTGCGGCTGAATATGTGCTTATTATCGAGGAAGCTAAACGTTGAATTTATTTGCATAACAATGGGTCTGTGTGATTCTTCAGTATTCACTAAATCAGCTATTAATAATAACCTTTGAGTTATCTACATTCATTGTTGATTACTCTGTCTGTCAATGAATCACGTCAAATGCTGATGCATATTTGGAAAAGCAGATTTGTCTTCTGTGATGAGTAGGAGGTCTGGAGTGAGAGTACTACAAAAAAGTCAGAAAATTCATATGTCAAATAGTTTTTCTATTCATTATTTAAGCCTTTGCAACATTTAGTGATTGTTTCTGAATAATTATATTACTTTTTATTGTTGTTTACTTAATCTTTTACTCTTTTTTTTGTTGCCTTAGTCAATTGATTATTAGTTTGATTTTCGTCACCGTTAGTTTAGGTTTTTAGCCGGTTGAAGAGTTTAAAATATTTGAAGCTTTCCATAACTTTATTACTGGCATCATTATTTACGTTCAAATTCACGTTCCAATTTCAAAGAAACTTAACCTGTCTTTCAAGCATTTTATTTAACTAAACTATAAGATTATATATTTATTAAACAATTACTTTTTTAAAAAGGAAATAAATTAAATTCCGCAATAACCCCATGCCGTTAGGTATAGTTTGGTTTCCACAACAAAAGGATTGATTATAGGAATGAAACCGATTCGGTTTTACATGCCAAACAAGTTTTCGTTCTCAGACAGAAGAGTTTGTTTGGCTATCAAAATTAATATTTGGTTTGTTTTCAAAACAAAATACCATTATTTGATATCCAAAAGGTTGTCTGTGATAAAAAAAGGTTGTTTGTATCAAAACCAAACAACTGCTGATTATCAAAACCAAACAACTGCTGATTATCAAACCAAACTATTATTTGTATAAAAATCAAACGATTATTGGAATCAACGCCAAGCGGCTGTGTTTATCAAAACAAAACAGTGGTTTGTATCAAAACCAAACGATTGTTTGTATCAGAACAATACGGTTATTTATATAAAAACAAAACGATTGTTTGTATCTATACCAAATGGTTATTTGTATCATAACCAACTGCTGTTTATATCAAAACCGAACGGTTGTGTGAATCAAAACAAAACGGTGGTTTATGGTCGAAATCAAACGGTTATTTGTATCAAAACCAAACGGCTGTTTGTATCAAAACCAAACGCTGTCTTATTAAAACCAAACAGTTATTTATATCAAAACAAAACGATTGTTTGTATCTAAACCAAACTGATATTTGTATCAAAACCAAACCTGTTTGTACCAAAACCGAACGGTTGTGTATATCAAAACTGTGGTATATGGTCGAAACCACACGGTCGTTTGTATCAAAACCAAACGCTGTTTTTATTAAAACCAAGCGGTTATTTGTATCAAAACCAATCGCTGTTTGTATTGAAACCGAACGGTTGTGTGCATCAAAACAAAACGGTTGTTTATTTTATTGAAACGAGCCTTTTGTGTAGTTTGAACCATATTAATACCTTGATGATGTTTATAGGTAACAACCTACCTTATTTCCTGTGAGATCTCAACAATTCTATTGTTCCCTTCATTCTGGAGCGACCTAAAATTTCGATTGTTGTTAGTCATACCATGCGTCAGTTAACTTTTATATTTAATGAATTGACCACATTAATGAGTCGACACGTGGTAAGTATTTCGTACAACAAAATGATTCGGTTGTAGTAAACTAACGTTACTAATGGCACCACAAATATTCCGAGTCAATAGCAGCCAAACCATTTAAACCGTACAACCGTAAGTCGGGTTTCCGCAACCAAACTCTTTTTCAGTGAATTTATTTTTCTACTTCTTTTTTTTAATTCTGTTTTGTGAAGTATCCTTTAGTTAATCAGTTTAATTCTCGGTTATTTCTTTAAAATTTGTTGTTTCTGATGCATTATTCTCTACTAATTACAATTATTTGTTTTCATTATTATTTTTGTCTTTTAACATTTTTCTCCTACATATCATAATCATCTTCATTGAATAAATTGATGTCGAGTGATTTATTGTTCTTTTGAGTAATCAAAAATTACACTAATAAATTGTAAATTGTGACGTAAATGTATCTCGAAATGATACATTTTGAAATTTAATTATGTCTGTTTTAAGTTTGAAATAATCTTCTTCTTTATAGTTCTTCATCTTTTTTAAATACTAATAAAACCGACCAAGTAATATGCCTACATCGCAATCATTTCATGATTGACTATTTTCAGCAAGATCACTACATACGACAGGTGAGAACTAACTAAACCGGAAATGTAGAACGATAAACTAAATTAGTAATCATCTTACCATTCACACGATTCTAAAGTAATTGTAAAAAATTAATGACTCGTAGAAAATTGTATGCAGCACAACAGATTACCTGAAGTAACAATCAAAGTTTTTATACATTAAAAGTCTTCGTTTAAAAGGCTGTACATAAAACAAAACGTCAAAATATTCATGGCCAATTACAAGCTTCGATCATAAAACTTGTTAGTTGCAAATATATTCGATATCTTTCTATGGATATGACTTACATCATTTTTGAAAAAATTATTTCCTACTATAATTAAACAAAATATTTTACTAATAGTTGATTCAAATAAACTATTATATTCTTTACATTCATTCTTAATATAGATATTTTTATCATAAAAATATAAGATTTTGTTATGAATAATAAAACATTCAAAAACAAAATGACGGATTTTTTAATTGTCGGCTTGTAGAAATGAAGGGGTTTTTACATTGTCGCGTTTTTAAATGCCGGGTTTTGATTTGTCGGATTTTTTAATTGTAGGGTTTTTAAATGCCAGAGTTTTGAATCGACGGGTTTTTTAATCGTTGGGAGTTCTCAATGTCAAATTTTTTAATATCCGGGATTTTTAATTATCAGGTTTTCAATGTCGAAATTTTTTATTATCAAGATTTTGAATGTGGTGATTTTAAATGGTTGCGTTTTTAAATGTCAGGCTTTTTTTTAATATGTTTCAGTTATTTGAGTTTCGGGCTTTTTAATTGCTGTTTGTATTAAAACCAAACGGTTGTTTGTATCAGAACAAAACGGTTGTTTGTATCAAAACCAAACGGTTATTTGTATTAAAACCATACGATTTTTTATTTTATCGAAATGAACCGGTTTAAATCTCGGGGGTTTGGATTGCCGGGTTTTTTAGTGTGGGATTTTGTTAATTTGGCTTTTGAATTTCGGAATTTTAGTTGTGGGAGTTTTTCATATCGAATTTTGCAAAAAGTTGGTTTTTCAATGTTCAGTTTAGAGAATGTATGACGGTTGTTTGTGTTATCGGTCTTTTTATATGTTAGGTTTTTTAGTTTCAGTGTTGAATTTTTTAAATATGGCGATTTTATTTGCACGCCTTTTACAGACAATTTTGTTACAATCATTTTCTAAGCGACAGATTTATCCACTCATAAAATGTAAATAACTTGCAATATCTACCATGAATTTCCTTAAACCAAACGATTATTAATTATCTTCAACTAAAAATTAAATTTAAAGGGCAGTTTTCTTGATCGACGAATACAATTCCTTGATCCAATCAAATAACTTCAAATAAAGACATTTTCATGCCGGAAGTGTTTTTACATAAAATATCAATACAAATTGATGCAAGAATATGATTGCTTAATTCTAATTAAAATCTTGGTATAAACCAAAAATACCTGTCTCAAAATTTAAAATGATAAATGTATATAAATTATGGAAAAAGACTCATAAAAACGACGCGTTGACAGTCGGAAATTTGACAAATTCACGAGAGTGTCGACTTTTATGCGCGACGATTAAAATATCGCATTAAGATTGCGATACTGTCGGTCGATTCATCAGCGATGCAGTGCCGTGACAATTCCATCGATCTAACTCTTCAGGAAAAACGGTCAGGGTCGTTTTTAGCTCTGCGCATTTTTGCAACTACAGTTTACTCGTCAAATTGCGTATATGTATGAACGCAGTACGTAAATCACCGCTCCCTGTCGGCCATTAAAATAAACCTTTTCTCAGGGTGCTAAGGCATCTTTAGCAAAATAAAACATTTGGACCCCAGTAGAAAACTGCCGCTCCAAGGCTGTCGTTGTGATAACGTCAGGATGAACAGAACTGTTTTACGTCATTACTTTTAAAATCCCGATATCAGATTCATATTTAGGAATCTTGAAAATAACCTCTCTCTATACTACACATCTTCCTGAAGACGTCCTCAAGACCTCCTTAGGACATTGAAATGTTTTTATGATCCTGAGACTGACATTTTTTACGATATTAAGAAATATGTTTGAAATAATAAACAATTTGTAATACAACATGAAGAAAAGTAGTTCGCTAGGCTCTGGCGTCGAATCCGTCTCGTGCAGGAATCAACTATTTTGCGCACTTTCTGCGTAAGGTACTATTCTCATCCGATATAGTACTATTTTGGTACCGCGATACAATAGAGTCCCGGTATATTTACTCACTCGGTTCCTCGCCTTCCCTTCCAGTGTCGTTATATTTACCAAAAGAAGGGGAGCGCTGTTTCTCCCACTCTCCTCAGTCGCGTTACGTAAGTGACGTCACAGCAGGCCCTCGAGGTGGGAGAAATGAGAGCGGCGAAAGGTAAATATGATGAGACGGAACCGGGTAAATATAATAGAACGTAAATGTAGCGAGACGTAAATATAGCAAGACGTAAATATACCAGGACTCTACTGTATATGGAGAAAAATGAGTGATTATTGATGAGTGAAGAAAGTACAAATTTTTTTCCTTACTATTATTTCACTGTTGTAGAATTAAACCTTTTAATTCAAGTTGTTTTTATTTAAGAAACATTTTGCCAAATTTTCATTATTTGGCTTATTCGGTTTTTAGTCGCCTGTACGTTAATAAACCTAATATAAGGCACAGATTATTTCTTAGAATTCATTAATAACTTTTTAATCTGAACGTTCATTATAATCATCAAATTGTTTCGAATGTTTTGGAATGAGTTTCATCATTCCAACATTTTGGTGGTATTTTTACCAATTCTGATGACAGTACTTTGTTTACTATATCTTTCAACTAACAAACAAAATACTGTCACTTAAGTTATAGTACAAATTAATCAGTTTGATTCGGCTTCCGTTTTTGGTTGCAAAATCCAGTTAGATCTAAACCAGTTTGATCAAATACCTTTTTTGTTTACAGCTAATTAAACAAGTCAATTAATAATAAATAGATTAAGCCATTTCTAGAATCCGCATAGTTGTAAGATTATACAAAATCAATTGAAACAACTAGAATTTTTTCAATGATCCTTGTATCTTTATTAAATCTTGAAAAGAACCATCATTACTAACATTTTTATTGAGTGCATAAAAATGTAAATTAAATCTGTAAATTCCAAAAAATCTCTAAATATGTGTTAATCGAATTTTTATTACTAGTAAACTGTTCTGTTTTATAGTGATTTTTTACTATACTTTAATGTACAATTGAATGGTAATTATTACAATTTTTTTTCTCTATCTATTTACTCATCGGACGCTGTCGTTTCTGCCATTCATACTAAAGTTGTTTTCTTGATCCCCTGGTCAAAAGTACATATAGTTTCGTCATCGTTTTCAATAGCGAAAGTAGTACATTTCAGTTAGAAAAGACGACAGTCTATGAGTTGACGTTAGGTTTTCTAACCTTAACTTATTACTTGTATTATTGAAACCGATGACGATACTAAGTAGTCTTTCTTCCGGGAGATCAAGAAAAATAATATACAGCACAAACATGAAATTCGAAGTTCCGCCACTGCTGACGAAAGCGAAGTGTCGGACGCCAACTTCGACTTTCGTCTTTTGTACCGTAAGGCACTATTTTGTATCAAGGGCGTAAAATTGCATTTTAGCCCCGCTGACTAAACGCGAGGGACGACGAAGTCGAAAAATTCTTCGCTTGAGATTCAAAAATTATTTTTTTATGCCTCTATTTGCGAGCCTAAAATGTCAATTTCACGCCTCCGTAGACGTAAAATAGTCATTTTACGCCCTCATTTGCGGAACATTAACAACAAAAAAGTAAACACGAAAGAAAAAAGAAAAAGACCATTTTCAGGCATTGATATTTTGAAAACACCGTTTTTGTCGATGGTTTCAGTCAGTTGGAAAGTCTACTTATATACGAGTGAATTTTGGGAAAACGATGTTTCCTTTCTCCCCACATACTGGCGTTAAGAATTTTAAAATTTTAATTTCAGATTCATGTCCAGCGTCCATGAAGTTCCATGAAAAAAATTGATTTTTGGAGATTTAAAACGCATTTGTATAAAATGCATCCAAGTATGGCCCTTGCCCAATCTTTAAAATCGAGATGCACTGCATTGAGTAGTTCTAAAAATATATAAATAAAAGCTATCAATTTCTAGCCTGGATGGAAGTAATATATTTTTTAATCTGTTTTCAATTAATAAAATTACAAAATGGGCGAAAATAACAAAAAGAAATTAAGGCAGAGGACGGATGGTTCAGTTTTTTAATAAAATTTAACAAATGTACATTACGAATGTACATCTCAATATTACAGACTCTCCTACATGTTTTGTGCAGCTGCTACATGATCCTTTGTGTAAATGAGAATTCAAAGCACCGATAAAATATCGAATCGATTAAAACTGTCTTCGCAGATAGCAGTTTCACAATGCGACGGTGCGTTTCGAATTGCAAGTACTTTCTGTGAAGTATGCGACGATCAAGCACGTCGATAGGTTTGATAATCGAACATTGAATACAATTCCCTAATGATTTAATGATCTCGTTATCATGGATAAAAATCTCGACAGATAGGATAGAAAAGCAAATACGCACGCGCATACCAAATCAATTTCTCAGAAAATAAGTGATCACATTCCGCGTTTTTCAGTTCGAGTGTATCAATCTCTGTTACAATGTAGTTAAGAGCAATTCTTTTAAGACAATCCTCAAAGTTTAACCATTGGTTGGTTAAATGTTCAGCATGTTTATATTTATTTTCATACGAAAATGGTCCTTTTGGACAGGAAAAACATGAAATAACAAAAATTTATTATTTCATAAAAACTGATAAATTTGACGGTTTGCAAATGACGATTCATTTTATCTTGAAATGAGTGAAATTCACAAATTTTTTAAACAATTTTTAAAAGTGTATTTTTTTAATATCAGGGTACGAAATTAAACCTGAATTTGGTTGAAATTGAGGAGAATTGCTATCATTTGGAAAACAACATTGATCATTTTCTATTTTTAAAAATATGTTGTAGTGATCAGTAATGAACTACCGATTTTGTTAAATGTACAAAGAAATAAAATATTCTCGTGAATACGGTCTAAGGAAAAAAGCTGATTTTATTATTTATACAGAACCGTTTGGTTATACCAAAACCAAAATGAACCAAAACCGATTAGTATTAAGATCTAAAAGAGTTTGTCGTCTGTACCGAACGATTTGTGTATTGGACCAGTACCAAAATGTATCAAACTCAAATTGTATTAAGAACCAAATTGGATGGATTGTATGAGATGGAACCGCTAGGTTCGTTTATTGTATCAATATCAAAATACAAAAACTAAATGGTATTAAAGACCAAATGGATTTGGTTATATGTACCAAACGATTTCGTTATTATACCGTTACCAAAATGTACCAGAACCGGTTTGTTTATTGTTCTAATATCAAAATGGACCAAAATCAATTAATATTGCGGTTCCAGCGAGTTTGGTTATTGTACCAATACTAAAATGGACCAAAACCAAATGGTAATAATGACCAAAAGGTTTGATTATTGTGCCAATACCAAATTGGCTGTTTATTATGCCTACACCATAGTGGACCAAAATCGAACGATTTGTTAAATGTACCAATACCAAAATGGACTAAAACTAAATGGTATTAAAGACCAAACGGATTTCATTATATGTACCACACGGTTTGGTTATGATAGCAATACCAAAATGTACACTAAACGGATTTTGTTATTGCACCAATACTAAGACGTTTCAAAACCAAGTAGTGTATGTAACAATAACCGAACCACTCAGTGCAGATAACCAATTCCGTTTGGTCCTTAATACCATTGGTTTTGGTACATCTTTGTATTGATACAATAAACAAACCGTTCGGTCGTGACAACATTCCTATTTAAATGTACATGGCGCTCTCTATTGGCAATTTAGTTTATATTTCTTGTACCAAAGGCTAAGATTTGAACGCAAAACTTATGCAATCAACTAAAGCAAATTCGTATACGCGTATACAATGTTAAATAAAAACTATAAGTATCTTATATTTTCGATTGTTCCTAGCCATACTATGATATTTCTACCAATTCATCGGCCATTTTATGGGGTCAGCACTTGGGGCCCATAATCCAATTCAGTTTGGTTCTACCAATCGAATATGCCCAACCATACGCATGTAGGCATCGACGTCGTGTAGACAGTTCGGTCACTGGGGAACAAACGGTTTAGTTCTAACAAATCGTTTTAAATACCGTAGGTTTTTTTGGATTCCAAAAATAACAAAATTGGTACAAGAATGCGATACAACTGGATAAAACACTGAATGATTTCATGAATGAATCCTCAATATTTATGCAAAAAAAAGTTTTAAAAAATCGTATTATCATCAAATTTTTTATAATAATAACAGCAACAAAATTTGTTAACCAAGTGATACGAGATGTAGGTAAACAAAAAATATTTGTTTAAACAAAAAATTTCAGGATAATTTAAAGACAACTTTTTATTGTAAATCCTTTTAAAGATAATGAATTTTGAATTCATAATTAAGTCGTTACGTCAGAAATGTACTTGGTGTCAGAATTTGGAGCGCATTCTGCGAACCCGGAATTACTAACCGACCTCGATTCGGCTAGACGTGGTGCAAATTTGCTAAATTCGCCAAGAAGTTGACCTCGTCAACTCGCTGAATCGAGTGGGAAATATCGTAAACGCTATTAGATTCTCAGTGCTGAGAACAATTGAATGTAATTGAGATTAAAAATAAATTACAATACTTCAGTGTCAATTCGTTCTGCCTCTCGAAGAGCACATATGGCGTTAATTTGTGTTCTATATTTCTATGTTTTTAATTTTAAATTTTTTATTAATATCAGATATTAAAAATTGAATTCAAAATAATTGCTATGCGGACTTTATGTCAAAATTTTTTATAAATATTATGTTTTTGTATTATGTGTTATTAACAATTTTAATTCAATTTTTATTGGTCGATACTGTTCTCTAATATTGTGTTTTAATTTTTTATAACAATTTTGTAGTCAATATACATATTTTTTAAAGATTTTTTATTTTTTTAAAATATTTTTCGTTGGATTTTTGTCTGAAAAGAAAAGGTTCTCGAATTTCCTATTAGATCTGTTGGACACAATAATTCATGGTTTTTAAAATTTGAAACTAAGTTATTGGAAAAAATTCGTAAAAAATACTTTTCCGATATATTTTTATAACTATTTGAATTTAAACGCATTTCAGTCAATTTATTTTATCAATAGTTTTGTTTACACTTTATCAAGATTTATTAAGTACATTTTTTAACGATTTTTTTTCTATTATTTGTCTTAATTTTTTTTTAACCAATTTCAATGAAAATTGTTGAATACAATTATTTATCAAAGATTTGTACGTTTTTCCATATATATTTTCGAAAATAATCTTCTATACAAAATTGTATAAATGTAGAAAATCTATACAATGTAGAAAAATATCAACAAAAATTTTTTAAAAATTCTATAAAACATTTCTTTAAATTTATACCTCCTAATTTTTTTATACGAATAGAATTTTTCCTATCGACTCTACGTCAATATTTCTTCATAGTGTTAAATTTTTTGAATTTTTTTTCCTTGTATGTTTCTTGTTAATTCTTTTGTGAACATTTTCTATTAAAATTTTTCGTCATATGATTATACAATACTCTTGAATTATATACATTGTTTGGCAAATTTTTGTAAGATTTTTTATGAGATGTTTTATTGGGATTTTCTGTGTAAAGATTTTTATCGATATTTTTTCTTTTTAATTTTTTAATGTTTTTTTTTACATTATTTTAAATTATTCCCTAAAATTGTTTAGAAATTGGATCGCCAATTGTTTCGTCAATATTTTTTATCTATAATTTTTTCTTTAGCATGTTGTGTTACATGTTTGAATTAAAATTAATTATTTTAATGATAAAATAACAAATATAAAATATATATATTATTAAAAAATTATTCAAACTACTGGTACAAAAATATTTAACGTAACATAACAAATTAAAATAATGAAAATAACATACATGAAAATAGCAAAAACAATATTCCGAGCTATCAACTGGGATAATAACGACGATCAAAATAGATCTTTTACATTTACTCTCGAGTGTCAATTAACAACAGACCCCTTGAAAAGCTATGTCATCGATCTCGCTAGATCGAGCGATTAACCCCGGCATCGCGCATCTGGCGATCGTTTCTGCCCCTATTTTTGCACTTTTCTTCTGCGCAATTGATCATCAAGCGTGAGAAATACTTGGAAGCACTTGACATGTAAATTAGCCTATATCACTATTGAAAAATTAGTTTTAAACACTCCATAAATTACGACAATGAACGTTTACGTTTGTTACAAAAAAAAATGCACATAACCATTTTGATTATTTGAGGTTAGGATTTCTCAAAAATAGGTCCGGTATCTTAGAAGCTTAACGTGATGGGTCAATTTCAACAAACTGTAAGTTCCACAACCTTTGATTCAAGCATATTTTTGTTTGTCTTTATACGAGATAAAAGATTGTACTGGACATTTCACCATATTATATCATCCAATAGGTGCAGACATATTATATATGAAACGTTGTATAGTAAAAATTACTAGAGATTTTTGTAACAATTTTTGTAGCTATGTTGCAAATAATTAAAAAAAAACTGATAACGGTTTTATCTATGAGGTCAAAGCTCGTCTGATAAACTCGTTATTTGATCATTCGACTGGCAATCGAAACGTCCTGGGTTCGAGTCTTGGAGCAATGAATCTCAACAGTATTTTTTTTTTTATAAATAACAAAAAATTATAATTTAATTTTCCATCATTTTGACACTTGAAAATGTTTTTCATACACATAAACCTCCTGGCCTCAGAATTAAAAAAATGTTCTGGAATTACGAGAAAGTACATCACTGCGTATTTTCTCATCATTGCAATAAATTTCCTTAATTTCCTCATTTTTGGCCAAACCGTCGCATGCCTGTTTTAACTTGCGAAACGGCGCCAGATGAATTCGGAGCAGGTTAATACTCTCGTACGAATTTGAGGAATGCATACGATCGGACCGACTTTAAACGACTTATGTCGGAGACACAGACTAACGAACCTCTTAAGAACTTTCATGTCGGAATTCGAACCACTTTGACGTGCTTTGTACGAAGATATTTTAAGTAAAGAGCCACGTGGTTTCGAAGCGATTTGTTACAAAAATAACAATCGATTAACAACTTAATTAACAAACGAGGTGAACTTGTGTAATCAATGTAGGTACATTAGTCTTTGTACTTCGTAAGATATTTCATTCCAGATTTTAGAATTCGATTTTCAATCCGTTCGTACTACCTTACTTTGCGAAGTAACGATAAAACTTATGAAATGAACATGACGAAATTATTCGATAACAATTTTTTGCCTTTTGTAAAAAAAAAAATAAGTTACAAATTTTACACATCATGTCCATCTTTGTTTGTTATTTTGCATCAGTTCTCCCTTCAAATTTTTATTTTAATTATTAATTTCTATATTCCAGACTAAAAAACGTAGATTTTGTTATGATTTCAGGTCAGGTGAAGGGAGTACAATAATTTTTAAAATAGTTTGCCTGACATATTAGATCCACCGTTTTGAATTTATGAAATCTGAAAACAGATTCATAATCAGCGATCCGGAAAACCCCCAAGTAACCAATTCGAAACGAATACAATAATTTTTTTAATTGTTTGGGCGCCATATTGAATCCGCCATTTTGATTTTTTAAATATCGCCACAGATTTTGACTTTGATGAACGAAGTATCATATCTGATGATGTTTTTGGTGCTGAATAAGATGGCGCTAGCAGAATTTTCCTATCACGTCGCATTCTCCGAAAAAGTACGGTTGAATATCACAAAACTTTCGGTTTTACCATACTCCATGTATTCCCTTCAAAATTAGTATGGCTGAAAGGTGCCATTTTTTGGAAAGGTGTTTTTTCGGAGTTATCTTCTAAAAACGTTCTGGAAGATTTTTAAGAGGCATCCTAACCTAAGAGTATCATTAATTACAAAATATTCATATTTTCACCATAACGGCAAACCAAAAATATTCCAATAGTTTCATAATTACCAATAATAATCAAAACGAACTATTGATATATGTAATTCAGTGTCAAGAAACTGGATAAAAATTAATCGCAAAGAAATCATGATAAAATGAATCAAACGCTTAACCTTGATCGAACGAGTCTTCCACTTCCAACGCCCACTTTCGATCTTCATTGTTCTCATTAAATCACCCATCTCCATAATCCGCCTTTGGAAAAAGCGCTTTTCATTTAAATGTAAAAAGACTGGTCTCAAATGTAAAATAAATTACATTACTACTTAAACGGGGTCAGTTGAAACGAGAAATAAAAGGTTTAACGACTCTTCTTCAACGTCGAAGGTGGCATGAATCCTCGTTTTTTTCTTTATTTTGGAAGGCGTTTTTGTAAAATGATTCATATATCAACTTATTACAATTAAACAGTTTGGATTTAAATTGGATAATAAACTGCCGACGAAAAATTGCAGAACTAACTGTAAACTATTCAATAGTAGTCGAGATAAACTTTGTTTTTTACTGGGACGCCATCTAGTGTTCTTCGAGGTAACTCCATTGATATCTTTTTTTCATAGAATTCCCTTATAGATATTAACTTTTTCCATTCTATTCTGTACTTTGTATCATTTCAGCAAAAATGTGGCATATTAGAGGTATTCCATATATTTGTAACGGGAGCTTTAAGGAGATCAGTAGATCGTCCACGAAATGTGCAAAATTAATCAAATTAAATTGGACCAGAAATTGGTCAGTATTTTTAGTCATGTTCTCTACAGCATAAAGACAAAAAACTTCCAAAAAATTCTATAATAGGTCAGACATGAAAAATTATATTTTCAATTTACGAAAAATCTCACTTGAATAGGAGAAACATAATCTGACTTTACCCGGAAGCAGCTCATCTTAATAAATATACGGTAAAGAGCCAGACCAGTGTAGTGATTTCCGGCCTTGGTGGGTGGTTCTGGGTACTTGATTAAGGTCTTCCTTGTAGTTAGTTAAAGTTTTTTTGGAATTGCTAATCGTTCACAATGGCTTTTACTGTAAGGGTTGGCGAAAAGGGCAAAGAAACGAAGAAGTCCCATTCACTTATGTCAGGGAACATTCTTGCCAACTATAACTGATGGTCACTCCTCGACACCTACTGCATTCGACCACTGACAGGTTCATAAATTACATTTTGCAATTACCAAGCAAGATCTGTGAAATATCGTAGTCGAGCTTGGTGCGTTATAAAAGTCCATTCAAAACGACGTTGACACGTCTTTAAATCTGCAAGGAGCTTCAAGATAAATATTCCTTTAAATTGACACAATGAATCTTGATCGAGATCGAAGCAAATTCGAAATGGTTATTTAATAGTTTACTCGTGTGCACAGAAAAGATAAAAAGTAAGTTTTTTTAGCTACGAAATAATTTTGACTTTGACCCATATGATATGTTATATTACAGAAATATTACCGTTTCATTAAAATATTATGATGATATTGCAGTAATATTGCACAGATTACTTAACAGTAATGGTAACACTATTAATACAACTGCAATATAAAATGTCATATAACAATATTAGTAATATATTACGTGCATTACGACATAATTTTACAGAAATATTACTGAATAATACAGTAATATTACCCTGTATATCATATAAATATATTGAAAAGCGCAACAAAATTTGAGAGTTTATAAGTATTTACAGTAGAGTCCCTGTATATTTGTCCGTTCGGTGCGTCACCTTCCCCTCACGCCTCCTTATATTTGTCACAAAAAGGGGAGCGCCGCTTCTCCCACTCTACTCAATATGCTCGTGACGTCACAGCAGGCCCTTCCTGAGGCCGCAGTCCGCAAAGTGGGGGGAACAAGAGAGCGAAGACAGGCAAATATAACGGGACGAAAGCGGAAACATATGCTGGGATGCAAATATAGCGAGATGCAATTATACCGGGACTCTACTGTATATAGGTAACTTGCAAGTATTTATATTGAATGTAAAAAATCTCTGCCACTTGCGAGAAAGGCCAGTGGCGAGTGACTAACACGGAGTACTTTATTATGCTTTAAAGTAACTGTTGCCTTAATGTTATAATATGATATGTTACGCAGTAATATCTGTAGTCATGCTGAAATGTTATAGTGTAATACACCCCTAATGTTATGGTAATATCGTACAATTGCAGTGAAATATGAAAAGTGAAAAATAAAATGAAAAAAAAGACACTTCGATCGAGATGGAAGGTTGAGGGTAAAAAATATAAAAAAAAATTTAACCATAATATTACTTTAACGTTATTGTGTAATATATTACTCGTAGTATAACATAATTCCACAATGTTCCTTAACTGCATCATATAACTCTTTAATGTAAACGTAGTATTACTATAATGTTTAATATATTACTATGTATTGTAACCGGAATATTACTGTAATATAGTACATAATCTGTTATTATTTTAAGGAATTCGTATTTTGTATGATATTTTGATTATATTTTGAATTCCCGCATTTCCTTTTCTGTCAACAAAAAATTCTTCAAGATTTCACAATATGTAATGAAACCGTAATATCGCTACTTCCAACGGTGATATATTACTATGAAATGTAAGCGGAATATTACTGTAATGTTTCAGTGTAATGTGTTTCTCGCAATATAAACCTAATACAACTGCAGCGTAATGTTGTAATATATTTTAGTGAAATGTAACGTAATATCACAACATTTCTTAAGTGCAATATATTACTGTACAATATAACCACAATCTTACAGCAATATTCCACATAGCTTGTTATATTACATGAATTTCGCAGACTAATTTTGTAATTAACAGTAATATTACACCGTAAGATACATCAATATTATCGGGATATGACAGTGTAATTATTTCTCTGTAACGTTACATTATTGCAATATTACGGTTATATTAGGAAGTAAACATTGTACCGTACCGTATTACACTGTAATATTAGGCTGTAATATATTACTCTATAATATTACTATAATATTAAGGTTACACTAAATATATAGTATTTTAACAAGACCGTTATATTACTGTAATTTTACGCAGTAATATATCATATTTATGTAACATATTAATAATACGTAAATATAATGCGGTAATACATTACACTGTAACATTTAAGTAATATTATGGTTATAGTGTACTGTAATTTATCACTCAAGGCAATATATCACGTGGTAATGTTGCAGTAATATTACAGCTGTATTACACGAAAATGTATCACGCGGTAACTTTGAAGTAATATCACGGTAATATTACAGGTCAATATATCACGGGGTAATGTTGCAGTAATATCACGGTAATCTTTTATGGCAATATATCACACGGTGGTATTGCAGTAATATTACGATTATATTACAAGGTAATATATCACACGGTGATATTGCAGTCATATTTCGGTTATGTTGCACGGCCATATATAACACGGTGATGTTGCAGTGATATTACGGTATTATTACAAGGCAATATATTACGCGGTAATATTACAGTAATATTACGCGTCAATATATCACACATGATATTGAAGTAATATTACGGTTATGTTGTACGGCAATGTATCACGAGGAAATATTGTGGTAATATTACGGTAATAATACATGGAAATGTATCACAGAAATATTGCTGTTATATTACACGGAAATATATTACACGGTGATATTGCAGTAATATTACGGTTATGTTACAGGGCAATATATCGTACGGAGATGTTGCAGTAATATTACAGCAATATTACGCTGCAATATTACAGAGTAATATTACGAAGGGCGGACATTTTGCTTCACAGCAATATTATTGCAATATGTTTCTGCAATATTACCGTAATATTGCAATGTTACTGTGATATTACGTGCCGTCTGAGATATCACTCCCTGTCATGTAACCTATAATATCGTTGTGGTATTCAACCGCGATATATATTACTGAGAAACATATGCGAAATATAATAATGTTATAGTGTAATATATTAACGTGTAATGCAAACCGTACTATTATTACAATGTTATAGAGTGTTATATATTATGGAGTAGTAGAACCGCCCTGCTATATTCACGAATTATATATTACTATCCATTATTTCAGGAATATTTTTTCAGTCTTCTCATGTAATATATTAACTGTGAAATATAACAGTACTATTATTGCATCATATAAAATACAGAAATAATTCTTTGTTGGTAAAAACCTTTAAATGATTGTGTCAAGTGACAAAACCATTTTATTTAGTAATAACAATAACAAAATCCACAGAAAATTCGGGCGAATGTTTTTTGACTTCCAGTAACGCATCCGCATTTATCATACGTATTAAACTGAACTAAAAAAAATAATATGCTTTTCAGAATGTTAATTACGCATTAACTAAGCGTCGCAACCACTTGCGTTAATTACCAAGGCATGCGAAACACACTAGTAATTTACAAGACATAAAGTAAGCGAGTGTAATGAATTTCATAATAAGGTAGCGTGTAATTGTTGTTTATATTGAAACCGTCGTAATTTTGATATATGACCGCAATGTAAAATCCAGGACTTTACTAAGGCTACCCGAAAATAAGAAAATACCTGCTTGTTTAATACACCAGAGCAAGGAACTTGCGGTTTCTTTTCTTGAAGTGCGTTACTAAAATCTAGCAATCCTTCCACGTCATTAATGTCAAGTAAAAAATATTAACTTTTGAGTTTATTACGCAATAATGAGAATCTTTGTAAAATCGTCAGTGGGAATTGATTCATTATTTAATGTTCTTTACATTAGTTAGTATTCTACATTTTTTTTTAAATTGTCATACAAAGTATGAATGTATTTTTTTCTTTTTTTTACTGTCTAGAAATCATTTTCAAATAATGAAACAAAGAAGGTTAAAGCACAGTAATGGTGCATGCACATTTTTAATTGAATGGTCAAGAATATTAAGCGATTTATCCATACAGAAATTTCACATAGAAATTCTGAAAAGTGCCAAACATTCAAAATTGTTTAATGTTTCAAAATTTAAAAAAAAAGGATGATTACGCTTAGATTACTGAGTTGAAACAGATTCGTGATCTTGTGTTTATATTAATATTCCTGTATTTATTCAATGCTTCGGCGTCAATAAACAAGAAAATATTTAAAAAAATGTAATTTGTTTAGACTATCAAAAGGATGGGAGTTAAAGTATACAAAAAGAGCTTTCTTGGTGTTTTTTTTAAGTACTGTATTATATTATAATTATATATATATATTTATATTATAATTACTTACTTAGATACTTCAATTATTTTTAACAGTCTCCTAATATATTTATAACGATAAAACATTTATAATCAAGAAACAAACAAGCAAAGTGGTTCTTTCATACAAGGTAAAAATGTCCTGTTTCTTTAAACATTGGATTTCGTCGGATATTGATCGTACGAAGTCGAATAAAAAAAGAAATTACACGTATTACTATTACCTACAATTTTGCTCGGTACTTATTTTTACCTGAAGCTAGTACTTTCGAGTAAATCACGATAAACTGATCTTTTAACACTGCGTCGTCACTCGAAACGCTCACGCTCTAGGTTAGGAATTTTTAGTGTGTTCAAATTAACACTAAAATGAGCATGTTTACAAAAATTGATTTTTTGTACGTTCTTTTCGTGTAAAACCCTAATTTTACTGGGCTACATAAAGTTTCTAGACAAAAAAATGTAGGGACCACTACAATAACAATCTGTAAAAACTAAACATTAAAAAATCACAATGCATAAAAAACTAAAATTCAGGAAAAATGCTGGAGAACATTTGGAATTGGTTTCAAATGTCTACCTAAAAAAATGTATCACATCTTCATTAATCTTGACACATGTATTAAATACAGCAAAAACACTAACATAAAAGACTGACATTTAAAATTAATTCGAGTGTAAACAAATTCTGAAACACTCTGAAAAAGTTCCAAATCGGAATGGCATTATCGACTGTTATGACAGATGTTGAAGATAAGTTTCGCAGTCCTAAGCGTTCACACCTATCAGCTGTAAATTACATTTATTACGACTTAATCATGGCGACCGTTCGTGTCGCAACCGCGACCAGTAAACGAATGCACCTACAAGCAGTTTCAGAAAGTAGGCTGCAAGTAAGCAGTTCATTATGATTACTCAAAGAACAAATGAGAAATCGATTAGTAGTTAGTAATATGCACCCAGTGTACATAAACGAAGTACGTTTTGTAATCGTATTTCTCTCTAAAAAGGCAATCAACTTATCTGTCAAGTTTCGTTTTCTCACTCTTTGTCTTGTTTTATTTTACTTTTACGAGCATTCAATCATCTCTAGTTACATATTTTTAAAGTATTTTCTTCTAATGGTTCCTGACTAAAAATTAGTAACTATTAAAAACTGTCAAGTATAACCAGAAATGAAAGGTTTACTTACATAGAAAGAGAATATTTTGATATAGAACAAAAGTTTTTTTCTTTTAACTAAGGTTCGTCACGACTACGTCAAGACAATAGATAACTTACTCTATAACGTTTTTAACAAAGAATTATGATTCACTGTTCTATTTTCAGAACTTGTTAGATCGAAAATAGATCTCTACCCACCAGAAAGATTTGAACTACAATGATGATTAAAAGTCACAGCTGCTTGACACGCAACATGCGTGAACTTTGTCGTAGATCGTTGTATTTTATACGTCAATTCGTATTTACAATTTTTACTATGCATTTGTGAAAATGTCTTATTTATTAAGACTATTTAACACTGTGTAATTTAATTTTCCTAATAGTATGAGGGAAATGCAAATTTTCTTATGCCTAAAATTTAGTTAGTTTAAATATATTAAAAATGGGCTTCATTAAGGCGATTCACAATTTTTTTAAATTGTCGAAAGTTACGGCACATGATAAAGAATTGGTAACAAAAAAGATAATGCACAAAGATTGGCTAAACTTATTTAAAATTATAGATTTACCAGATAATATTAAACAGAACCAAAATTATTGAAATTTGTCACGTCAAAAGATGTGATGAATGATTCTGAAGACCATAAAAATAGTAAAAAATCGTTTAGAACTGCCGAAAATTTCTAAGAACTAACAAAAATGATCAACATTACTTAAAATACACAAAAAGTCATACTATCCAAAAAAATGTCCAATTTTTTGCCATTCATAAGAAAGCATTCATTCCTCTTGAAAAATTTGGGACATCTTGATCGAGGTGGAAGGTAGAGGGTAAATAAAAAAAAAAGAAAAATTGTTGGTAATTTATGAAATTAACTATCTTAAATAACGCTTTTTAATTATAATTTAAACAAATACAATTTTCATAACTGAAGAAAATTGCAACAAAAATCGATTATAGATATGAAACGACTAAAATCCAGTAAAATCAGTAAAGTCTGGAATCTGAATAACAATTAAAATGAGTAATTCTTAAGACTGCGCATACTCTACATTTTGGACACGTGTTTGGACCATTGACTCGTAAAAACTTATATACATAAACAACACTGCTTCGATGTGTCACGTCAACTGTCAGTAAATTCATCAAAATAAAGAATTTAACTTAAAATGATGACTATTGTTCAGATGGAAAATAAACTAAAAGATTCACGATTAAATCAGTGATTATTTCATTTGAAGCTCCAAGCTTCGGACTTCAAATGCTGCCGCCATGAAAATGTTAATTTATCACTGTGAAGATAGTAATCTTCTTGACGATTATAAAAGACCGTGGCTGAAACACGAAGCAGCCTCCTGATTTTCTTCAGTATTTTCTTCCTCCTACACGAGTGTCGCCACTAAATTACGCAACCGTTTTATACAAGGTCACTAGGACGATTCGCGTATTTGTAACACTCGATGTAATTACTGTTGTAATTATCACGGTTATTGTTTTATCCAATATGGTAATTTATTTTTTAGCACATAAGAGCGTGAGAAAATTGTACTCATATCTTAAAATTTAACGAAAAATTGTCTTATTATTATTTTTTGTTATTTCCAGCTGGCAAAAATATTTCTTTTTTAATAAAACATGCTCTGTTACAACTGTTAATAGTGACAAAATAGTATATTACGTAACAAGTGGGTAAAGTATACATTAATGAACGAGTGGTAACTACATGTAAAGTGCCAAAGGCATCTAGACGTGTGTGAAGCACAACTTTACCCACGACCTTTCACTTTATGAATACCGACGTGATAAGTATGTAAAAGTTTATTTTACGATTAAAAAATACGCATAAAAAAACTTACGCCGCAAACAAAAATACTGCATTATGCAACTAGTGGGTAAAGTGGTACTTTTACGATGAAGTCAGAAATTGTGACACGAGTGTTATTTACCTTACTCATGAGTGTGATATTTGTACGGAATGCATTGAAGTTTATTTTTTTTTAGTTCGTAAAATGGTAATTTTACTTTACCCACACCAAAAAAGCAGTGAGTGAAATTTAGTTTTACGCATTGAAATATGAAATAAAAGTTATAATATTTTTGTGGAATATGTTACGCTCTAATGAAAAGTCGCACGATTCTGGATACTAGTTCTCAGAAATCCGGATTAGAGTACGTAAATTAACCGCTTTACCCACTAGGAGCGTAATATATTACATTTTAACTGGTGGCTAGAGGAGAGACTGTAAAACTCTATCAGAAAATGTTAAAAATTATATTTTACTTTTAATATGATGAAATTATATCAGAAATTATTGAATTGTTTTTATCAAGAAAATCTGTTCCCAGCAACATTTTTGTAATATACTAATTTAAATCTTTACACAGGTAATAAATTTTATACAATTTGAGTATAATTTTCTCGAAAATTGTCTTCAAAATGCCTGTTATTTGAGCATTTGCAAACAAAATTTTTAAATGTGTCAAGATTGATTAAAAACGAATTATATTTAAAACTCGATTTCTCGTCTAGACATTGGAATGACAATATTGAAAAATATAAATTTTTTATCAAGACTCGTTCAATTTTCTATTCTAAAAAATTTCTCGAATGTATATTAACTTCAATGGCGATTGCTATCGCCCGATAAATAATAATATAAAGTAGAGCAATAGTTTTTAGATATACCGTCGCAACCACCATTATATAAAACTTGAATTTATTACGAAAATAAACAACGTATAATCTGGATAAATACACGGCTTGTTTTCACTTTTTATTCACATTTCTTGTACATTTGAAATACCTGCCCCGGTAGGAGATTGTGTAATACAGAAGTGAATTTATTACTGAATTCGACTCTGAAACAATAATCGCTTTTAGAGTCCACGATAGGAATAAAATTCATTAGATAATTTAAATGACAGGAAAATATTTTAATTTTGATTTTTAATGTTTTAATAGGTGTTTTTTCAAATAGTCTAACGTTTAATACTATCGCTCTACTTTGGTGAAGTTTCACTCATTTTTACAATCATTTCTTTAACATTCACAGAAAATTATATGATAATTTGTGGTTAATGTAATCTGTTCTATAGATGGGACAGTTGTAAATATATGAACTGTATTGGCCATTAAAATAAATAAATGTTAACTGATTAATGACAATTTTTGACAAATTGGTAGAATTTGTTAGGTCCTTAATAATGTCTAACTATGAACATATTCGACCAATTACTTTCGTTTTCTACTATGTTGTAGACAGATCAAAAAGCCGATTGGTAAAAGAGCCGACAGGCAAAAAAAACCGACAGTTAAAAAACCGACACTCGAAAAGCAGACAGTCAAAAAGTGAATACATAAAAGACTAGACACACCAATAAGCGGATTTTGACTGTCAGTTTTTCAATTGTCGGTTTTTTTATTTGTCGAGTTTTCGAAACGCACGCCAAAATTTGTAGGAATCATAAATAATTAAATAAATAATAATTATATGAAAATTGTTCAAATTTTTGAGATTCATTCCAAATTATAAAAAATAGTAAAGATAGAAAAGAATGATCATCAAAAATTCTTAGAATATTCATAATAACAATAATCGAGAATTGCTGAATAAAGTAGTATAAAATAAACTATTGTACAATAGAACGAAAGTATTTGTCAAAATGGGTGCCATTTTGGATTTTGAAATTCTATCAAGAATTTCATGATTAAAAATATAGTTACGTATGTAATCATTACTTTATAAAAAGAGAACATTGAAAAATCCGATATTCCATAAATTTTTTTAATTGAAATCGCTATTATACATCAGCTATTTTGAATGTTTAAATTATGCCTTTTGGACTTTAAAGTACAGGTCATTATTCCACTCGATCCACGATTAAACGAGATCGACCAACATTTTCTTATAATAATTTAAGATTCTTTGAAATACAAATAAAAAATTTGGCAGCCATATTGAAAAATCTGTTGGTCGTAGGAAAAAATAAACCACAGATTCGAAAAGAGCATACTCAAAACAATAAGGTAAAAATTGTCGTTAATGTTGTCCGACGGTATAAATTTTTTCAACACGAATGAAACAAGGGAACATTTTTAGGAATTTTGGGCGTTAACAGGTTAAATCTTGTAAAATCGATATTCGTTAAAACCCGAAGAAAATCATCGAAAATTGTGTAAGATGTCAAAAATTGTCGATGCATAGAAATCGACATTAACAGTCGAAACTTCTCAAATGTTGTTTAAACCGAAATAGGAAATGGACATCCATTGGACACCCAATGTTCGTCCGAAAATACGAACATCCATTGGATATACTTCGTCCATCATAAGTCCAACTATCATTGAAAATTGATTTTGTGTCTTTAAAATCCAATGAAAGTCCAACGTACGTACAAGGTCCACTGAATGCCCTTCGGTTCAAAACCGATAAAAGAATGGTAATTGATAGAAGGTATATTGGGCAGTATATGGTTAAATGGGGAGCTCCAGCAGAGATCCTTCAAAGGACGTTCAGAACATGCCAAAACATGTACGTTCATTGTACGCCCATTTTAGGACCACAAATAACTTTTAGTACCTAATCCAAAAGCGGCTGTTGGTCCATGAACGAATGGATGTAAACTTAACCTATCATGGACGTCCATTGGTGGACGCTATTTGTGGTCTTACCGATTTTTATTAATACCCTGGAGAAATCGTATAAAATTGTCGATAATTGTCAATAATCGTGGTGAAATTGTCTAATATCATACAAATTATTAGAAATCTTTTAAAATCGTTGATTATCCTTCAAAATCACTCAAAATCGTTAAAAATCAAAATCGCCAAATCAGTAAATTGTTAAAAATCGGACAATAATACACATCTAATTTTGAGATTTATTCGATTCCATGAATTATCATGAATCTTCTACAACAACAAATTAATACACCCCTCCTCAACTGCAACCGATTTTTGGACCCACATTTTTTTAGCCGAAATCTATCAAAAAATTTTCATGAATTTATTTACTCGTGGAAACATGGTAATTTTCTGAAAAATCACGTAATAACGTTCGGAGGTTTAATTAAACGCAGTAAAATGACGGATCGGAAAAATCGGTGACCTCGATCGATCCCGTATGGCGAGTGGTAACTATTTGTCGAACATGTTTCGACCGGATGGACGTTCTCTGTCCCCCTGTCCCTCTCTCTCGCACTCGTTCATTCATTGGTTCACTCTTTCATTCATGCTCTCTCACTCGCGTCCGGTCGCCCACGCTCCGATATATGGTAACGATCATCGGTTGGTTCGCGAACCGATCCGATGGCAGCCAACAAATCGTGTACCGATCACGAACGAACCGCAACGAAGTTTTCATTCATTCATATGTACTCGCTTAAATTTCATTCAGCAATCTCACGGCGATACCGGTTCGCCGTTCTCTCAAGCACATGCAACACGCGACTCTCACCTTCGATTTCCTCCACACCGAAGCGTGGTCTCCTTTGTTCTTGAATCTTAACTTTTTTTTAGACAAAGAGACGAGTGAATTTTTAAGAGCTCAATATTTTGAGAGAAATACTTGTACTATTAAAGATGAATTTCAACAATTTGTTTGCAAAAAAGTATATTAAATTTGACGAATATATATTGGAATCAGTCGTGTGATGAATGTGAACAATTGATGACTTGAGACGTCAAGAATAGTTAGTTATACTGTCCAATCATAATACCGATCAACCAGGTTTCCCTGGAAAAAATGGCGCGTTACTTAAAAGTGATTGTAAGAGTGTCAAAGGATTGTTAAAAGCGTTAGAAAAGCGTGCCAAAAGAGTGAACAAAGAGTGAATTTGGACCAAAAAAACGCTTAACGACTCTTCGATTTTTGCCAGAGAGCTAATGAGTGTGTTAAGCGTATCATAAGCGTTAATTTGGATATTTTTACGCTCGCGTAACGCTTCATTAACGCTTCATTTTTTCCAGAGTTTGATGGGAAGCCGTAGATCGTTTCCAAAGTAATTTTGTGCAATGAATCCGAATCCGGGGTCAAAATCAGCTCATTTCTTCAAAATTTTGAGACCTTTGACATTATGTATTCGAAAAATGATTTGTTATTTACTTTTGAGGTTATGTACAAGATGCGATAATTAATAAATAAATGTCATAATTTCCATGGTAGAGATGGGCACAAGAATCTGCCCAGAATTATCCTAGATTTCGATGATCTTGTTAGAAACCAGCTGTGTAATATGGGTAGAAATCCGACTAAAAATGACATGAATTCTGGCGAAAATCTATCGAGACGCGAGACATTGAGACAGCTAATATATTTTAACATGAGTGCGACAAGCTCCTACAACTTATCGACCTCGGCTCGATTCGAGAATCTCGACTACCTCTCGATCGAATTCCCAATATGGCGGCTGGCTCACAGCTGATTCGCGCGCACATGCTATGGCGATTGTTTACAAAGCTGCTGTAAAGATCTAATCTTCATTTCGAAAGAGTAATCGTTTACATTTACACCTGCTCGTTTTGTCGGATCGATTGATTCTTACCTATTATACAAATTTGATATGATATTTTCAGTTTGCAATTATTGCTTTATGTCACTTTAAATATATGCTTCTGGTCTAGCAGGTTTTTATTTAGAATTCGTGCATATTTCTACCGAGATTCTACCGAACAGATATTCCCAGCTGTTATGATAATGGCTAGTTCAACCAACCAAAATTCTACCAGGGTTAAAGCGGCTGTAACTTTGTGCGAAAACATCTTATGTGATCGAGTATTAACTGATTTTGAAGGTTGAGAGTACTAAACGCTACAAATAGTAAAAAAGAGCCGCGAAAACTTCTGTATGCAACCTCAAAAGATAGCAAAAGAATGTTTTTCAAGTGCATAATCTCGAATATTTGAAATTCCTATACCATGGTCCGATTCTAACCTCGTATTCGGATTCTATACACAAAATTGCATCGGAAATAAACCACATATTACCAACAATGTCCAAGACCTGTTCCTTTGTAGACTTGTATGTTGTTAGGACACTTTCCAATTTTTCAACATCACGTTTTGTAGCAAATGAAAAAAAAAGTTCAATGAAATAATCTGCACGATAGCAGTAGAGTAATATAATAAATAATAATGATTATGTATATACTATCGTCCAAACAACAAGCAAAGTACCAAATCGAAATCGGACATGTTCATCAGATTCTCTGACCGTTTGGCTAGTGCCTCGCTGTGCCCTGAAGTCAAAATCTTCCCTTACGGGAATCATCTATTTTGCGCACTTGCTGCGTAATGTACTATTTCAAACATGTAAGAAAAGGTTCGAATGGTGTTACTAACATTTCGATACATTTTTATAATGTATTTATAGTTGTAACCATTCTAATCCATTGTATAACTTATAAAGGAATTTAAATAAAATTTGTTTAATTTGAGTATCATGTACCTCAACCGTTTATTTCAAGAATATTTATTACTGGATATAAAATATGATTATTACATGCGACGAATTCCATTTGTGCATTTTTATGTTCGGTTCTGAAAATATGCGATAATCGCGATAAGTTTTGATTTATTTGCGATTGGTTTGTGGGTTTCTTGGTTTGTCGACATTCAGAAAATAATAAGACTGTAACATATTCCAAAATTGGTTGTTAAAACATGAATTTAGAACCTCTAAAAATCAATGGAATTAGGAAAACAACAATTATAGGAGGGAGACAATTACGAAGGGATGACTGTAATGTTAACCTTCCTGATGAAGGTTACACAAATGAAGTTTTCATCATTGTGAAACTCGTCTCAACAGTTCAAACTGTCCACCAGAGTAACTTAACTAGGTGTCTCGATAGATGCATTTTTAAGCACAGGTGACATTTCTTAAGTGTTTGGTTGTTGACCAGCGAGAGTTTCCAACAATTGAGAAAGTTGTTTGGTCCGTATTTTACTGTACTTATACTGTAACCTCCAGTTAGATAAATAGATAGATAGAAAACGTGACTTGAGAGTAGTGTTTTCATCTTCTGGGTTCGGTCTATTGCCTTGCGAAGACGCTATATCGAGAACGAGTATCGCGTCTGACTCGTCTTTACCAATTGTTAATTCTGCTCAAATGAACACTTGGGAAGCGTTGCGGAAAATATATAGTGCTCTAATAATTTCTGTACTGCTCTACGCAGCGCCCTTTTGGGCCCTTAGATATCTGAGTAAACTGGAGACCGTGCAGTTGGTATTCTTCAAGAGGTTTTTTAATTTACCCAGAAATACGCCCTCGTACTTCATTATACTGGAATTTGAGCTTCTTCCTATAGCAGTCGAGATTTTAAATAGATCTATGATGTGGGTTGTTAAAGTCCTCAGAATGCCGGCCTCCAGGATACTTAGAATTTTATTGGTGCACACAACTGTACGCATACGGACTCTACCAACTGGATAAGCCAGATTGAATGTCTTTTAGACAGAACAGGTGTACTTGACCTATGGGAAAACTTTGAAGCTGACTACTGGGAACGCTTAAAACCATTTGCTGTTGAAAAATTTTAGGAGAAAAGATCTCGCGTCATACTATAACTCTGAATCTCCGCAATTTCCCATTTTTCGCCTTGGTATGGATTCTTTTCTCACCCAATACCCTAGACATTTACACCTGGACTGTTTAAAATTAAAATTACAGCTGCGTTTAGCCACCATATACTCGAGTTCTATTATGATTAATGGATGTCGCTATAATTACGATCCAACGGCTCTATGTACATTATGTAATTTAAGTAGGGTTGAGAACTTCTGGCACATCTTTTTGGACTGTCCAATCTCGTACTGCCTGCATGCAGAATACTTTAGCACTTACTCTACGGAAAGCCCAGAAGCTCCGGAAACTGTTATCATCAGGCTTATATGCGATACCGAATTGCATTCGGCGAAAAGCTTATACAAGTATGTAAAAGAATGTTTAGTGCGCCGCAATTTCTTGCTCGGAAATTAGGAATTTCTTCAGATTTTTTTTTTTTTTTTTTTTTCTTCCGTGAATCGTAGCTTTGTTGTCTGTTCAGTATTGCGTCTTTTATTGCGTGCGATTAGTGTATTATTACTTTAATTTCTAGTTCTTAAGATCGATGTACTCAAGAAAATGCACCTAATCCGTATAATGTATGCATCTGTTATTCGGAACTCATTCTCAAAGGGACACTGCTCCCCAAACAAGAGAAATAAACTATCTATCTATCTACTGTAGTCTCCAGTTTTTTATATGATACCAGAGAATTAATTTTGAAGTATAATAAGTAAATGTTTTCAACTATGAAAAGTAGGAGAAATATGTTATGATTTATAAAAACATTTATATAACTTGTAATACGTGTAACTTTTAATCCACAAAAAATCACGAAAAGTTAATCTAAGGGTTGCTAAAATCTAGTAAACAAGTACAGTAGAGTCCCGGTATATTCGCGTCTCGCTATATCTACGTCCCAGCATATTTTCCCCCACCTTGCGCTCAGGGGCCTCAGGAAGGGCCTGCTGTGACGTCACGAACGTAACTCGACTGAGGAGAGTGGGAGAGCGGCGCTCCCTTTCTTTTGACAAATATAAAGAAACGGGAGGGGCAGGAGAGGAACCGAGCGGGCAAATATACCAGGACTCTACTGTATTAAGCAGGTTATGGAAGGTGTAGGAAAGTATTCACAATGAGTAGAAATATTCAATAATATAAGATATTGAAAATTTACATTCGAAGATTAATCAAAATTTATGGTAATACCCATCTTAAATATTGGAATTTACTAGTTATACGGTCGAAATTACTATTACAGTCATCGGTAATTAATATAGTCGTGACTAATTTAATCATAAGTAATACAATACTATAATTATATTATAGTTCGAATTTATTACATAAAACTCCAATCATCTCTTAATAGTTTCTAATCTTAAAATTGCAATGGTCCCTGCAATAGTTGTAAGTAGTTTGATTCCATTTTTATGTGTTGCAATAAAACATATACTATTACTAGCATTGGTAGAGTTATCATAGATTTATTGAACGGTTGCCTTATTAGTGTAGAATTTATCTTTAAAAAAACTATTAAGAATTGCTCTTAGAATGGTAAATTTAAATATTAAGACAAATACCAACCACCCGAAATTACTACCGATTTATACAACATTTACTAGCGAATAAGTAGTGATTAGTAAATGAGCTCTAGTTAATGCCAACGAATAAATTCATAAATTAACCATTTTAAATATCAATCGTTTTCTAATTTTAATTTAGAAACAACTATCTAACGCGCTTGACGAAAATGCAAAAAAAAATAATAGTCGCATATAATTTAATAAAAAAAACTATTAATTCCATTACTGAACTACTTCCAAATACTTACTAACATAAATTCTCAAAATGTATCGATAGAAATACTAAATTAAAATACTTGAAATAAAGACGAAAAATCTATTATTCGAATAATAATTATTTGAAAATTTTATTTAAGTCGTAAAATAAATCCTAATAGCCTAACATGTCATAACAAATTTCAACGTTATAATTTTTTAATCATGGTACTTTTGTCGATGAAAATAATTCTTCTAATAATTATTAAAATACTTAGTTACTCGGCGAAAAATGTCAAGCATTTCCTAAATAACTAAAGTCATTTATCCTCTTCAGTACTAAAGTATAACCTTGGAATTGATATGCAAGAACGACGAAATACAAGTTACAAAAATTTGATAATCTTCTTTTATCTTGACTAATTATCCTGCTTGGATTTTCGAAATCGTCAGAACGTAAAGTGGACCCATGCTGCGTGAAGAATTATTCTCTTTCACAAAAATTATTGATAATCATGCAGATGCGTCAAGATAACTAATGATTAGTTGTGGAATAAAATGAACGATTTTAGTCAATACGAAATAAGAAGTCAATAGGAACAATTTCCTTAGATGACAGCTTTCTACTAATTTTTTAGTGCGTAGTCTAGTAATAGTAGATTTTGTTTGTAAAAAATGTATGTAAAAAGCAACAAATCATGAATATTATGAATTTTTAAACTTGCTGAAACAGGGGTTTTCGACTTTTTTATACAACCTTTGTATAATACATGTATAAAAAAAATCTAAAAAATCGTATTGTTTTTGAGATTAAAAATGTAATTCTGACTAAATTACACGATAAAAAAATCTTTAAAATTCCTTCCGAAGTTTTTTGAACTACTAATTACAAATCCGATACCAGTTTTCGACAAAACTAACAATTGATGGGATTCACTTGAAATTTGTTATTGTTTTTTTTTATGGTCGTTGATTACGAATATAATTACGAATTTTTAACATTTTAAAAGGCAGATGTAATACAAAATAATATATACTATAACAACAATGAAGCCACGCTATTAACTTTAGGAAATGAAATTTTAGGTTTCAAATTTTGAAAATCTACGACCGGATTCGTAATCAGCAATCAAGAAAACTCCGGAATAACAAGTTTGAGGCAAACCCGATCATGTTTCAATTTTGTGGTCGCCTATTGGATTCGCCATATTGGATTTGGAAAAATTAAGGTCGGATTCGCAATCGGACATCACCGAATAATACATTTCTAGGTTTTTATGCCTAAAGAAAAATGTATGCTTCAAAGGGTTACAAAATGGTTATTATATAATCGTTACAAAATGAAAATCCACGAAATATATAAATAACAAAAATGAACATCGAATAACAATATTTAAGGTTATAATATCTTAATAATTAAATTTCGAATTTTTTATTAGTCAAATGGATTACATTTGCATTCAATATTTTGCACATTTTTGGCATTCGATTGAAGAGTTCTAGGGTCAGGTAATCATTCGAAAAATGTTTTAACTAACTATAATGAATTTAGGCTACCTCTAAACTTTTCCGATGGTACTTTCTTACTAATTCCAATTTAGATAGTCCTGATTTTCATTTCATCCAATTGCACCCAGATGTAAGCAACGAATTTGCAAGCAGTCAGTAATATTTTTCCTCCTAGCAGACCTGTTCCTATTATTAAAATTACATTTTTCTTAGTACTCGATTTGCCTTAACTGTCGTATTCATGTATTAGCTGTTATTGGCATATTATTCATTGCACACGATAAATCAGCCTGGTTGAAAATTACTGTAAGAGAGTTCAATTACAAACCTCCGGCAACTTCGGACAAACACGTGTATAGATGATTTGCTGCATGTGACTGGAATCTAAGAAACGACTGGTACTGTCAATTAGATTTAATTTTATTTTTTGCTTTTAGTATAAAAATAAAATTTCCGTGTAACACGATTTCTCACTAATATGCATTAGTAGGAGGTGAGTTTTTATCCAGAGTAGCGGAAACATTTTGGCTTGTTTGTCTAATAGGAGGTTTTAGAATCTAGAATGAAAAGCCGAAATGTTTGCAGGTAATATACATAGTGTTTATCACGAAACTGCAGCATTAATATGAAGGAAACTAATATTAATAAATAGGGTATTCTGTATATGAAATTGCAAGCAAATACGTTTGGTACCAAAATTGGATCCGATGCTCAGAATTTGAGTGGCGAGCTATTAAAGTTTTAAACAATCGCTTTTTTTGTAATAACTCAGTTCTTTTTGAGGTTCCTTTAACAAATCGGGGTCCATTTAAAATATATTTCCAAGCTTTACAATTCATCAGTAACTCTCTTTGACCTACAAGGAATATCTCTCTTCTTATAGTGATAAATAGGCTTTGAAAAAACGAACAATTTGTCCCCTAGAACAATGCAATTCGGTAAAAATTGAGCCCATGAGAAGCTTCTTAACCCTTTAAGGACGGGACGGACACTTTGAACGCGAACATCTGCGCTTTATTAAATAATGTTATGCCAACTAACATAACCTGCACTTTTAGGTTCTGCCCAAAGAAGTGGGCCAAAATACGTTCCAAAAAAGATACAGCTGTTTTTTGTTTTAAAAAAGAGAATTTTTAAAATAGTTTTTTTCTAAATCTGTAATTTATATATCCGGAATCAGATATATAATTAGACAATTATATTAAATATGTTATAAATTACGGGACACCGAGATCTCGAAAACTATGGAACAGTACACCTGGACGACAAAAAAATACGCCCAGGAACACGTAGACATCGAAAACTATGAAACGTCATACCTGGAGAACGAAAATCTAAAATGTTGAACACCAGGATATTAATTCGCCTCTTAGAGTCATATTCTAGTCTAAGAATATCACCATACCCTCTGCGATCTCATGGAATTCAATTCGTATAGTCTGCTTAAAATTTCCGTAGCAACTTTTGTGGTATTTCCATAGAAACTCTACGGAAATTCCATACGGAAATTCCACATGGAACTTTCATGCTGAATTATTTTGACCCTGATATTTTGCGTTTTTGCGTACTGTGCGTTGCTATTTCTGGGTGTAAATTACAAATTTAAGAAGAAACTATTTTAAGTTATAAACTTTCACTTCAGATGGAAAGTACTAAACAGATCATGATTATCCCAACACAAATTGTACATGGGCGTCCACGTGCCTAATTATGTCTATTAAATATACATATTTCGTTCATAACCGTCCAATTTTCACTCAAAATGGATCCCGTTGACACTCCAGTGGATGTCTGTTGGTCCGAATCCGATCGGAAAATGGACATTGACAGGACGAATTTTGGACATTAATGAATAAATTCTATGCTGTGCAGGCAAATTGTGGCCGAAAACTAGAACCTATGTTATGAAAAATTGTGCACCAATTTTGGATCAATACCCTTAAAAATAAAAAAGGTTTTTGAACAAATGGCGACTAATGGTGGATGTATATTGGACGAATCTTGTAAAAGTAGTAGACGAATAAAGGACAGATATTGAACCATGGACGTCCGGACGTATAATGATGATCAGGTTAAGATAAAAAATTGACAGCTGAATGCATTTTTAAATTGACTTAATTTATATATTAATAATGTATTAAATACATTTGTATATATTATACTATTTTAACATATTTTAATGCTCGCAAATAAATAAGACAACCTACAGAAGCATCGAACTCTTGCCACGCTAACTTCTTAACTACTGCTATTATCATCTACATCACGAAATATAATTACACTTGTAATAAGTATGTGACGCTCCCGGTTGAATTTATTAAATATAAATAGTTAAACTTACAAGTAAGCCTACCGAACTGTGAATCTGCAATTTATATGAAATTTTGATGTGCTGTAAAACATGAAAAACTAAGAGAAGCGTATTTTATTTTAGCGGCGGTAAAGCACATTAAAATGGTAAAAAAAACATATTTGGGGGTAATTTACCCCCTAATTTTCAACTACCATTCACAATTTCTAGGCCGGGAATTTTCTTCTCTTGAAAGATATATTCCTACAAAAAATCATTCAATCGCTTAAATATCTTCAAAGATGGTACCATTTTTCTATTTGCGCCCCAATTTTGGGGGAGCTGTTTCACCTCCTAAATATGTTATTTTGCCTCTAAAAAGAATACGTGTCTCTTAGTTTTCATTTTTTTACAACATATCCAAATGTCATAAAAATCGAAAATTTACACTTCGGTAGGTTTACTTGTTAGTTATAAACTAATTAAACATAATAACAAAATGTATTTCCTTACAACAAATGATAAGTATGAATGGAATTAATAGTAATTTTCGTATCAAGGGCGTATAATGAGGATTTACGCCCGTAATACGAACATTATGTGATGTTACAGTTTGCGTAAAATGCCATTTTACACCTTTTTCACTTTTTTGGGCGCATTTTATACACACTTGCAACATAAAATGTTGTTCGACGCATGTACGAAATTGTTTTTTGTACCAATGTGAATGCGCATCAGCATCAGCTCGGCCCGCAACCATCACATTCGTAGAAAGAACTTTTACGTCTCCTTCCCGAGTAGAAATTTATTACGGCCCTGATCAGGGCCTGACCAAAAGCATTACACCCTGATCATGGCCTGAACAAATTTCTGCTCGGGTTGTATTAAAAATTACTATTTCGCCCGAGTGGGTGTAAAATTTGAGTTTACGGCCCGATTTGTAAACTCTAAATAGTGGGGAACTCTTATCTTTGTCGTGTAATTTTGAAATAAAAAAATGAGAAAAGGTTTCGACCTCATCAATACCTACTTAAATCAAGTCATACAAAACTTCTTCATAATTAAATTAAAAAATGTTTTTTTTTTTAGAAAAAGCATAATAAAAAATGACTGAGGCATTTAATTATGAACTAATTTTGTAAAACATTAAATTTTGTGTCCATGTACCTCTAAAGAAATATTTACATCGAGACCAACAATATTTATGAGTGATAATGTATTCCATGTTTGAGAATTCAATTAAGCAACTAAAAAACGCGTTCGATTATTCCATATATAGATACGAAGAGAAATTTACGGTTAATTTTACGATCGGTGGCAAGTGCCTCAGTGTGATCAATTCGATTTAATCGATTTCACGGGACGCGCCACTGTAATTATTACGTACATATCGATCACAAAAGCTGTTTTATCGATTACTTATACGAGAATGTAAACGTAATACTTCGCCGATTGGATTACATTTGTACCATATCATATTTATAAGGACTGACCAAATTTATCAATTTATTTTATTACTAAACTAATGAAAAATATTTCGTTTCTGTACATTGTTTTTTATTCTGAGTAAATTCAAATGATGAGTCATTTGTGCATTTTTATTAAAAATATTGTTCATATATCGCAATGGTGAATGACGGAAAATTAAATTTCGATTTTTTTTGGGTTTATTTGTTTAAAAAAAAATAAGGGCCACACTTTTTAGATTCAATTCGCCGGGACTCGAACCCAGAATTTGTCCATTGAATGCTAAGCTACGCATCCTGCCTCAATTTATTTCAACATCTTCGTCCATATAAAATATTTTTTTTTCAATTTTTTCTTTAGAAGGTGCAATTATGAATTTAAAATGTTTATTAAATAATTTAATTTGCAAATTAACTCTTTTTTAACAGATAGCAGGCAACAAAACGGTCGGAAAGTGGCTTTGTTCCTCTATCGATTAAAAGTCATTAGCGCCGTCAACTATATAATGCTTGAAGCATTGTTTCGTTTTATGGTCTATCAATTTGTTCTCTCTGTCGGCGAGTAATCGGCCTGACCCCAATATCCCACAAAGTGATTCGACGGTTTTCAACATTTTCTACGTGTTTTAAATACTTTTTATCAAACTTCTTTGATTTATTCTCGGATACAGAAAATAGCATTGATTAAAATAGTCTAGACGGCTTTGAATAGTTACTATAAAAATGAAGGAGACTGATGGCAATCATAATTACAATGATTGAGTTAACTATTTCACTTAGTCAAAATAAAAGCATTTGCAATGTATGGGGATCTTTTGAATCGGAGATTGCTTCGAAAAGATATTCTACTACTATATTATTTATGTTCAACAATAGGGATCTCTTTTAATGTGTGTATTCCATGGATTCTAACTCGTTTCAGTCGAGTAAATCATAAAAAATTTAAAAAACAGACATAAATAGTATTTTTATTTTATTTTACAAGATTTTTGTATAAATTTTATTTATGGTTATTTTTTTATTCCCATTTTTTTAACGAGAATCTATAGAACACACTTGAAAATAATAAAAAACGTACTTTTAAAAAATGTTTAAAAGGTTGAAGTTTACCTACTTGTTCCATTTCGAGATAAAAAAGACAAATAGCCACTTAGAGACACTATAATACGGAACGGAACTAAGCCACGAAGAAGCGAAAACAAAAAAGGGTAAAAATATATTAAAATACAAAACTTTAAAATATTACAAAAATAATACATTGTGCAACTAGGGAGGTCATTTGTTGCACTTACTATTTTCTCATGCGAGGGCGTACTACTTTGCTCCCATGATATAGGGAACAATATAGAATTTTACGCTCAGAGTGTGAGAAACTGATGTTGCTCCGAATATAATTAATTCGATCCCTAGGGCGAGAAATTACTATTTTGCTCCCGCGATATAGGAAGCAAAATATCCCTTTTTGTGTTCAAAGTGTAACAAAAATACCATCTAAGGTAATACAATGTTAAAAATATTACAAACTTTTATTTCTGTAATTTTTTAGTTTAGTAAGTTTAAGGTTGATAAAAAAAATAGAAAAAGCAGTCGCTATGATTCCTTTCGATAAATATCTTACAAACATATCTAAATTCCTTTATTCCGCCATTTTGTTTACATCCATGACATAATTCAATCATTCGTTAATTTTCATTCCAAGTTCGTTCTTTGCATTGTTGCAAAGTGAAACAGCCGTGTAAACATTCTTCTCATTATACAGAAAAGTGTCACATGGATAAAAATGCAGAGAAAAAAATCAGAAAATCCGGGACGGACAAAGAAAGTAGGGTCAAGAAAAACGAGATTCTACAATATTCTCTATTATTCCTCCCTTCACCGCTAATAATAAATAATTAATCGACAATCATCAATTTTCCACGGCTCGCAAAACGTGTAATAAACTTAACGACGATTGAAACTCTATTGTCGCCGTGTTCGTTTTGAAATTATCATTTTTTGCGCAATTTTAATATGTCGTTTGGTGCAGGCATACGTGTATCGTGTCGGCATCCACATTTAACAGCTATTATGTCGTCAAACTGAAAATAATTTGTTTGAATTCCAAGATACGTCTTAAGAGAATGTGCACATAAAACAATGGTTTAAGAATAAAACAAAAATTAATATAACCTCAATTTCAGTTAATGAGATATATTTCCTGCGAGTACCACTAGGCGACGCTCCAATACGTAAATGAAGTCTCACAGTTGTCAATATTAATCATTAACATTTGTAATAAGTGAATCTATGAAGAACGAAAAAATACTATTATGTCTAACATTTTGAATCTTTCAAAACTACAATCAGCTATTAAAACAACAATCAGACCCACTGAACAAAGGGTTGGATAGCATCGAAAACTTAAATTAAAAAAAAACCAATCTAAATAGACCCAAACGACTAAAATATAATCCAAAATGTTTCTGAAACCACGAAAACAGAAAAAAACTGCACACAACACAACACACTACATTTACAAATTAATCAACGACTCAGTTCACATTAAAAAACATGAATCCGCAGAAATAGCAGATAGTTACGCGGAATAATGCAATTTTAATAGTAATCTTATAATTATGGATTCCTAACCGTGCAAAATCGAAGATTAACGACTCGCCACTAACTATTAGTACCTTGAACAGAAAAGTTACGCGGAACCTTCATCGATTTTCAAAGATCAAATGCTTCGCGTGCCTTATAAATAATTAAAAAATGGGGGTGCCCTAAGCGCTAAGTTATGATTGTTACCTTTGATGTATTTTATTATCCTCGGATCATAAAAAAGTAAGTCTTAGCGATGCCAGTCGGCCAAGGTTAAAAGGCGAGCGTGTTCTCTCTGATGCGTGGGTGTGTATTGACTGCTGCTGGTGCAATATTCTTGAAAGAAGAAACTTTTTTTAAAACAATAGTTTTCAAAGAACTACTTGCGATTTAGGATAACAATATAATTCAAAGAGAATCAAGTTTTTATTTATAAATTAAGAGATTTAAGAGCAAAAGGCGAAAATATATTGTCATCTGAAATTTTCAATACTTACATATTACATAATTACACATTATTTATTTATCAGGATTGGAAAGCATCGAGATTGACCATAGAAATTATTGAAACAAAATTAATAATACGGTGATAACACTACATAGTCTTCAAGACCAATATCCAATGTTGACGAAAAACCTGGTACGGACTAAACATTTACAATTAAAACAACAATATGGATAAATACTGTTTTGATGTGTAAGAAATGCGCAGTCCTAGAGAGAATATTTCTATACAGTATTTCTAACGTTTACGTTTACGTTAGAACAATCAGAAAACTTGTTTACGGAAGAAATTCCTTTATACAAAAAATCTCATTGTAAACAAGTGTACTGATTGGTACCTGCGTAAATGTACACATAGTAAATACCATATGTAAAGGATCCCTAAATTTCGCTCCCCTAGACTTAAATTTCACTCCTTGGAATCAATTTTGTATTTCTGGTGTATTTTATACGCTAAAGTTTGGATCCCTTTACCAACCCAGCTATCACCTTTGCTTATGTCTCTTTTTTTTGTTTGACATAAAAATGAGACGTTAGCAAAAATGCTAGCTGGGAATGTAGATATATATTCTCTGGAAGATACGGATTTCTCCTGTAGAGGGACGTAGCATCAACGGAACGGAACACGGAAATGATACGCGAAATTGAAGAAGGCGGTAAATGCTCATCGACGCGTACCACAGTAATTAGGTTATAATTTTACAATTTTATTTCAAATAGGTAACTAGTGAAAAATCTGGTTCTCGAAAGAAGAGATTCAAGAGTGAAACCTTCAGAATATACGCACATTATACAATGGCAAAATTGCTATGCATAAACAGATAATTCAGTGTTTATCATAACCTTAAAATTTAATCGAATCCTTTTCGATTCCTTTCTGTTTTCTTAACCTATATTGACGGTATTGGAAAATCAATAGAGAGTTTTACTTCAAAGAACTCAAATGTAGTCGAACCAAACCTAGTTCATCTTCTAGAGCGCAGCGAGCTGATCGTTTCTTTCAAAAGTTTTCTGGTGAATAGTAAAATAAGTGAATCTATCTTCAGTTTATTATTTAACGGGCGGAATCGCCCTTTTACTAAATTGTTGCCTTATTTTAAGATTTTTGCGAGAGCTGTAGATCGACTTAAGAAGATGGCGCTATACTTCACATTTATGTATGAAATGTAGGATCTGCAGAAACCTACACCAAGTACAGCAGCGGTCATGAGTCGATTTCAGCCAGATAAACAATATTTTCGAAACGTAAACAACCAACGTGGCTCGTCTTACCAACAGCGAGCTGCTGCTTGAAAACGAAATCGAAAAAATGTTCACTGGACGGGAATCGAACTCACGACCTACGGCATCGTAGCCCAGAACGTTACCGCCTTAGCCAGATTTGGTAAATTCAAAATGGCGGATCCAATATAGCGGACATTTCTTTACAGACTCATTACTTAGGGATAGTTAGGATTGCTGATTACAAATTCGAGTCCTATGACTCTATTTTAGCATTGCCCAGAGCCAACCAGGACGTGGACAGTTTCTATAGCCCATTTTTTTTTGTTTTTTATTCATTTATATAATTTTGTTGTTTGGGTTTTGTTTTTAAAATTTTGTTTGTGTTTTTGTTTGAAACATTTTTTTATATTTATTTATTTTCTTATTTCTCGGAGTTTTGTAAATTATTTTTCTATTGTATCTTAGGACATTGACTTACATACGTAGACATATTTAGCGCATTTTTATTTTACTCATCATACAAAGGTTGCGCTGACGGCCCATTTTCGTTTCGAATTTGTATGAGATAATTATTGTGTTTCATCTTCAATTTCGAGAAAAGAACATGAAAATCAGGAAAGGATAGTTTTATGTCTGTGCTTTCATTGTACAGCACATATGCATTAAACAATGTCAAATTCATTAAATTGTGTCTGCACAAAGAGAGAAAATGGGTTCATAGAACAATGAAGAAATAGTAGAAACGATTTTAACATATATAAATAGTAGAATTAACATCATTAAAGGTTGTAGTTGATATTTCAGATTATGTATGAATGATTTAAGTGCCAAAAAATCGTAAGTAGAACAATCTGATTGTTGCAGTTATTACGGAAATAGTTCATTTAACTACTTTTGGTATTAAAGCGTTTTACTATTATAAAATGATTCCATTAACTATTTTCTTTCCGTCTGTGTGGTTCTTGACTACCAATACATCATTCTATCTACTTCCATTAAATATTAAATGTTAGTAATATTATGAAACTAATGCCAAGTTCTTTATCAGCGACTACAAAAATCCTCATGGGAAAATTTTCAAGAAAATTCAATTAATTTTTGTAAATTCGGTCGCCGTTTTGGTTCAGCTATCTTGATTTCCGGAATACTGATACCAGACTCGTGATCAGCGACCCAAAAAATTTCCGAGAAACAAGTTGCAAGCTGTTTCGTTTGATTTTGACACAAGAAAACGTTTTTTTATTTTTGTTAAACTGATGTTTTGAACAACCCCGATGGTCTAAAAGGTGAGTTCTTGGCTATAATAATGCTTAAGCATCAATAATAATATAAACTAAGTTAAATAGTCATTGACGCCATGTCTTCAAGATTAATTAACTGACAAATTTTGCCAATTTACTATTTTTAAAATGGTCACTTGACAGCCTGTTGAGATCAAAAAATTATATTTACACCATTAAAGGAGACTTTGCCTCTTTTTGAATCAGAAGTTAAAAGTTAAAAATTAAAATAATTAAAAAACTCACATACTTTACAATATCTAGCTTCTGATGTGCAGCTTTTATAAAATTAATATAAGAAGTAAGAGAAGAAAGGTTGTGTTAAGTTTCAACAATTGCAGATGGAATGGAAAACATACATCATACATAAAGTCGTTATTTGAATGATAAGCAATCATAACCATCCGTTAGTCATAATTATTAATCACAACTGTTCATCACATTGTACAATTATCCATTATCATCCATAATTAATCTTCATTATCCTCATTTGAGAACTTTATTTGTAACTTCGTGTTTTTCAGTAAACGAAGAAATGCGTAACTCTCTAAAAACCATTACTTAATATTTCAATTAAATTACATAGAAACAAAACAAATACAATGAGAATTAAATATAGAAGTTCAAAAATATATATATTTTTAGCGTATACTATTTTCCAATTCGAAATCTCATTTTTGAAGAGCATATTTTTGCACCAATTACGCAGAGTGAATTTTACTTGTCAATCAGTCAACGAAATATTGTTCCGACGTCTTCAATTATCATATTTTTCACTGCTTGCAGTTTGGTGTTTTCATTGAAAATATTTCGTTTGTAATTCAGTACGCATCCAGAACATGTTGGTTCTCAATATATAACTACTTTATTCTTACGTAACTTCCAAACGGTAGATAAACGAACTGTTCAAAAAGAACAGGGAAAGGTTTAAACGACAAACATCATTAAATTAAGATAATACTTGGTCGTTACTATAATAAAATTAACTGGGGTTTCTTGATGTAATTTAATTATTATATTTAGTTATCTTATAAAATCCAAAAATGTGTATTGGTCGAGTCACTACAGTAGTGTGTTCCTGAGTATTTTACCCGTTGAATCTGAATATTAATTGCTAACAGTTAATTTATTATTCAAAACATCCTAAATCACAAAAATGACAATTATTTATAATTCAGTTGATAGAGCAACGTTTGAACTCAATGTTCAGGGTCATTTGAAGGTTACGATAGTTTTTCTAATCGGAAGACCTTAATTTTGTTCTCGAAATTGACCAGATTTTAAACTGAAATGACACTTCAAGTTTGCTTTAGTGACCATCAAAATTCAGGATCAAATGCTTAAAACATTACTCAAAAACTGTTTTTTCTTTATTTTTTTATAGAATAATCGTTATGGAGATACCTATATAAGAATGATCGGGTTAAAGTTAGAGTGATTATTGAAGGAATCGTTTTAAAAAAGGCACAATTTACCGTCACAATGTAATAATGTCCTTCATCATATCATCAATATCCAAGGTTATTTACAGGTCAATTTTGTATGTTATGCTTATATTAACCCAGAAACAACGACGCACTTTGGGAATTTTGAATTCACAATATAAGAATCCAAATATCTCGCGATCTAGCCAATGTATGCAAACAAATAAAATAGTTTAAGGTTTATGCAATTTCGAATATAAGAAAACTAATCCCGTTCATAAAAACTTAATTGTTGACCTTCAAATCCAAGTTAAAATTTCTAATTTCAGGAAAAAAAAGTACTTCGTGTATTCTAACAAACACATGCATTCATATTCTAAAAAGTAACTCTGTAGACTTGTACAACATACAACAAGAACCAAAGATACGACTTTTAAAGGTTAAAGGTTAAAGAAGAAAAATAAGGTCAATTATCGACTTTTCTAATTATTGGTTTTTATTGTTTGAAAGTTTGATGGTGATGTAGGGTGAGACCAAAGACATTTTCAAAAGGTAATTTGAAGGTCACGGCGAGACGTTGAAAATTACTTACAAGAGAAGACAGTATTTACCATGACATTTAATTTATATTACTCTTCTTGTTATAAAAATTAATAAACGTAATTTTCATGCGATCCATCCGATAAAGTGGTATTCAGTTATTGTAGCGATCCTGGAGAAGACAATATTGACATCGCAACCATTAAATGATAACACATTTCCGACGTAATTGTATGCGTAGAATCCAAACTCGAAGTCAGAATTGGTCCATCACGTCAGGTTTTTGAGATATTTGAGGTCATGTACTCGAAAAACGCGTTATTTTGCTATGTTTCAGGATACGTACAGGACGCAACAATTTTTGTTTGCCTTCTGTACTATTTGCATCTTTTAGTACTACCTTTACCCTTCAAAATGAGCTTTTATTCGATCACCTAAGACTTTTGTTCTTACAAAGTTACGGCCATTTTGAAATTACGAAATACATTCCATTAACATTATCAAAAAACAGTCACAATACTGATACGTGATTTTAGTTATTAGTATTCATATTTTATATAGTTTTTTATATTTATATAAGTTTCATGACATTCAATTTGACCTTGAGCTTGTTCTCCAAGAGAATTTCAAGGTAAATTTGTTTACATGTATATCGTATATTTCAAATTGGCGTATCTTGGCGAAGAAAAGTCATAATGGAATTCTGCGCATCCCATATTAAAGAAAAAGAGTAGTATCACATGATCCAATGAAAGGAAAAACTCCTAAAAATGTTCTGTCTTTTGGACATGACCTCAAAAATAGCAAAAAAACGCGTTTTTCGAATAAATTACCTCAAATATCTCAAAATCCTGACATGGTGGGACTCTTCTGACTTTGGATTCTGATACTGCGCACAAAATTACGGCGGAAATGACGCACAGCTTTCCAACAACATAACCATGTTGACCTGTGTAAATTATAAAAATTCATATAAATTTGATGCTTAATATGGGTTTCTGCAGTTTCCTACATTCTCGACAAATGTGAGTATGGCGCCATCTAAGACGACCTGCAGCTCTCGCAATGGTGCTCACCTGTACCCGGACAAGCTCCATGAGAGCTTTTGGGACACTTCGATCGAGGTGGAAGGTTGAGAGTAAAAAATAAAAAAAAAAAAAAATATAAATAAAAAATTTTATTTTGACAATCTACAAATAAGTCTCAGAACGATTTCTTATAGACGATAGGAGAAAATTCAAAGTCATTTTAAGGTCAAACTTTTTAATCATGAGTTGGTACTGTATTGATGGTTAAAAGTAGTCTCGAAATAATGCAGAATACCATTTTATATGGAAAATATCTTGTCTTGACCGCCACATGACCTTTTAAAAATACTGCTGATCTCATCCCAGATCACCATCCAACTTTCAAAAAAGAGACTGTATAGCAGCACAAATAATTCCATAAAAACCATTAATTAGAAAAGTCGATAATGGACCTTGCATAAAATTAGAATTTTGTTCTTGGATTTGAAGATCAATAATTAAGTTTTTTTGCGCTGGACTGTTTTTCCTATATACTTTTTGAGATTTTTTCATACGTTGGCTGAATCGCGATATGTTTGATTTCTTGCAAGATAGCTTCAAAATTCCTATAGGTCGACCGACGTACACCTAATAGAATTGTGCCTACTTTGGGGTTATTCCCGTAGGAGGAGGAAATAGATTAAAAAATAGAAAACTCGGGTATTTACCATCCCCAACTGGTTTATGAGTGAGTTTGCAATGCGGATTTTGCTGAGAAGTGGATCGTTTCAGTAAGACGAGTCGACTATAAATCGTCTAGGGTCTGACACGTGAGCCGGGCATAACCGATACTCTTGATCCAGGCTCGCGTGTATGAGCTCGATATGCGAGTAGTCCTCGTCGTCCTCGTCGGAAGAAAAAAAGCCGAGAAAGAGAGAAGAGCTTCATGAAACTGCAATACTCGTAAATTTCGCATCGCTTGGCTTCGCTTTTTATCTTTTTCCGAGACGGAGTTTCGCACTCAACTTTCTTGTCGGGTGCGAAGCAAGTTTGTTTATGCACTGGAAAACGGCTTCAATAAGATGGACCGACACTTGTTGATACAAGGACTATAAAAGTCTATGCTTAAAAGTCAATATGATTACGGTAAGTGGATGCTGGATCGAGGTGGTGTGAAAATTCTTAGAATAAGTCATGAGAACAAGACCAGTCTCATCGCTTTTCACTGCATGTGGAGTTTCGGTACTCTTTGAAAAGTTAACCTGAGTCCTTGGGGTATAAATATTGGTGTAGATTCCTGATACCTTCCAGCCAAATTTGTATTTAAAAATGTTGCGGATGAATGGATGAAGACAATTTTCGAGATCAACGAGCAGATAGATATATGCTGAACATGTAAACAACTTATTTAAGGAAGCGTTCAAGAGGATAGAGTCGTGCAATAAGAAAATACATGCTAGCTAACTTAAAGGATTTCGCGAGATATTATACAAAAAATAATTTTTTTTTTCCTAAAGATAGAAATGGAAATTTCTGACACCTTTTTGAAGAGCTGATCGAATCCTCATGATGTCGCCCCAAACACAGGGTGCCCCCAGTCCATACTTATTTCCCTCATTTCTTTGGAATCCTATTCCCCTTACTCCCTCACGCCCATTTCCCCTGTCCTAAACCGTTCATATTGCGCGGTTAAGAGACGGGGTGAATTGAAGGGGAAATGCGCTGGAATCGACACTGTGGTGGGAGGCAGACTATGTTCGACGCGCCGCTACGTGTTTTAGTTCGCCGATCTCAAGAATACGACCACGAAATATCAGTAAGTGCCAGCTACGTGTAAGAAACAAATGAACTACGGTGTCCTTGTGGTCTTTCTAATAACAAAAGTAGTGAAGAGTACGGGGACGATTTTATGAAGAATCCTAGGGTTTTTATTATAAAATAAGTTTAACTTTCCCAAATTAATGCAAATTCAAAAACAATGATCCCATGAAGGTAATCGATTCCCAACGAATCAGCGACAGTCCTGGAAAGCTCAGTTATGATACAAGGGTCCAATTTGTTTTAACAATTACCGATCATTTCTGAAAACAATTCCCATTGAACAATAGAATAAAATAGATATTAGGCAACCACCGAAAGAGGTATACATCAATAGTAGAGACACAATCCAAAAGGCCCTCCACGATGCAAAAAGCAAAACAAAGTAACTAAAAAGCCTACCGAATCTAATGGAAGACACAAGCCTCGAAACTCTGACACCAAAAGAACAATAAATGTAAACTCTCACCAAATTATAGCATCCACATTGTAACGTACAAAATTACTTTTTAGGTTCGCGTGTGCACATTAAAAAAATCTAAGGCGGAGATTGGAGACGAAGAAAGTCGAGAAGGCGCACCCGTGGTGTCGGAAAAAAATTTATTGGAACCTTAAGCCCTCGTACTGCCGACATTAAAAATAACCAACAGGCGGCGATGGGGCGCATCGACCCCTCTCCCAAATGCGACGAAATACACAGAAGTTTATATTCCTCGTCACATATATCTCGTCTCCGATAAGATGCTCGAGCGTGTTCTCCGTTAAGGAGATTGCCGTATTTGATAAAAACTTTAGTCTAAGGGATGTCTTGTTGCGTAACATGCGCGATGACAATTTTTCGTGTCATTTTGGAAGCAGCAAAATGTCTTCTAAATTTAATTTTAATTTTAATAATTAAACTTCACATTTACCTCGTAGAAAATATAAATATCTATTTCGTCATAGCAGGCGTAAAATACGTCATTAACGCCTTTTTTGAGGGCGAAAAGTGTACCCCAGGGCGTAAAGGTACTTCGTCGGCCGTCCCTCATGCACGTCGATCATCACCGGACGTAAAGTCGCACTCAGAAGACCACTATTAGACATATATTAACCGCCAAAGTGGACGTACATTGGTCCTCATGTATTACGTTGTTCACTTGAAGTCCAGTTTAATAGAAGCAGCCTTGCCGATAGCATATAAATGGAAATATCACGGATTCACAGAAGGTGGCGCTTGTTCTCGGTGAAATAAGATCAACGACGCAAAATCTTGTTTTTGCGCCCTCGGATAAAAAAAAATGATATTTCGTCATTACTGAAACGACATTTTCAATACACAGGTAGACAAGAAAGCACCACTTAAAACTAATAGAATGTTCTACTTTTGTACGCAATTTTTTTTTTATACAATTGAAAATAATATTTTTGCAAAAAAATGCAGTAATTCCTGGAAGGAAATACAAATGTTACCGTAATTTTATACCATTTGTCACACGTCGCAACAGATGTTTAGGTTAAGCACCTCTTGCGAACGTCTCGAAGTTCTTGGAAGTGCATCAACAAAATGTAATTTCTGAAATGATTTACAATGCGCTGCAGAAATTGAGGTTTCGCGAAGTTATTGCGTATTCCCAATTGTTTCCTACTCGAAACTATCTCTCGAAAGTCGCGTTGGGTACTACGAATTCACACAATAAAACGTATTGAATAAGTACAAATACCAAAATGTCACATATGTCATCCTTTATAAATTCAAGACATCGTATGAATCTACAGTGAAGCACACGTCACTTGTCATTTTTACGCATAAATTTTATTTATTCATTAAATTAGAAGAAAGGTTCGACTTACCATTCGATTTCTACTGTCAATCTGTAATAGACTGGACGAAGAGTTTTGTCGGAATTGCCGCATGGTACTCGGTGACTCGGGATGTCTCATTTTGTCAATTTTATCCTGTGATTAGCATTTTTAAATCGTAAATAAAATGCATTCAAATTCCAAAAAGGATGGCAAGATAATATCTTACAATTTATAAAAAAATAAAATTAAAAAAAAAATAGATGTACCCTATCAGTTAATATCCAGAATAATTCACTTGTTATTGTGAATTAACGTTAGTATAAATATTATTCCTTTTTTATGCTACCTTTAAAAAAAAATAGTATATTTTGGAACCAGGGCGTAATTACCGATCTTCGACGAGTACGAAGTTTATAGCACAATCGAGGCAAAGGTGACAATCACAGTCGTCGGAGATCGATATTTCCGCCCCTGATGCATACGATTTTTTTAATACGACGGGAGTGGGGCTCCATAATTTGCGATAGAAGATTTTACTATAGGGCGCAAAATCCAGTTCTACTCCCGGAGAGGAAAAAATTAAGAATAAAGCCAGCAAAATTAAATTTTAAAGTACTGTAACGAAATTGTTCTCTATTATCGTTTCTGTAATAAAATACCGCAAAAAAAGGCATCAACTTTATTGTGATTAAAGAACAGAAAGCAATTAATTAGGTAAATTCTAATTTCAGATCCATCTTCTGATCTAGAAGGCATCAACATGTATTTATGTATTTTGTCATTAAAAGACGGAACAAAATTGTAAGATATGCACCGAGTCGATTAAAAATAAGTTAACCGTGATCACAATCAAAACACATTAAGAGTTCAATCGTTCTGTACCAAAACAATGTTCAGGAAATTAAAGAAAAAAACGAACTCCGAGAACAAAGAAATCGTTATTCAAATTTTCGTTCATCCAATAAATACATAACCTCAAATCATTAAGTAATCATAACCTTAGTTGTTATCATAAATAAAGTAAGAGTAGCATAAAAAAGTTACTTATATTATCGATAAACAATAATAAGTACACTATGTCAAAAATTATAACAAAGATCGTGTTTATGATAAATCAATCTAGAATTTATATAGTATTGGGAAAAATGAGTACACAGACCACGTCGACACCAGCTCCACGTTGCTCTTATGTCCAGGAATTTTCAAACATGGAAAGTGTATTGGTGAATTATTTATTCCGTCACATGATTGCCAGTTTTTCCTCGTGCACTTTTGTGATCGACACCGCGGCGACCAGTCGAAAAACTGAGAGTTCTTGTTCAGAGACCGGAAAAACGTGAAGTTGCACAAACCCGTTCGCAAATTACTGCGTTATTCGATTCAAGTAGGGTATAAATAAATGTACAAAACTTGACTTTAAGATAAAAACTGCACACTTGTAATTAATCCATTCTCGTTTATACCCAGACTGAGATTTTAATTGCAAGGTTTGAACAGTTCAACCAAGATAATTTTATATACAAATAATGTTAAGAAGTAAAATGCTTCTAACTTAATTATAATTTATACTATTTTAATTTGTAAATGACACCTTTGTTTATGACCGGCATGTTCCTAAACCCAACGCGCCCTCTATGCACACTTGGTACTTTTACTGCATGATTCACACGATTTCTGCTTTTTAAGTAACACTAAAAAAACACACACAATCTTCACACCCGAAGAATTCAATTCCAGTGCAGTCACAATTTGCGAAGCACTCGAACAGCTGTCGAGCCAGGAGTTCGTATGTTGTCGCTACTCTTAACGCTCACCAACGCTTATCGATATGTTAGTCGTTTAAATCACGCCCTTTCTCTCTCTCCGCTATTACTCTCTCTTTTTCCTTTAGAGAAGGAGAAGTCGGAACAAGTTACGCCATGTAGAACGCCACCCACGTGCTAGAATTCATCGTTTCCGGTTGTTTTACCTTGCGCCATTATAATGCGACGACACTTTGTCAAGAAATGCAACGCTTCATTAAACCCAACTAAACTTATTACATAGTAAATACTAATCAGTGACGTCCTTTACCGTAATTTAATGAAATGAGACTAATGAACAAATTGCTAGCCATTTGGTAAGTAGGAAATTATCTGCTTTCTTGGCCAAATAGTTTTTGTGCATGCAGAAACCGTTTTACTAACTTCTCATTTCCTACTAGTTTATTGAAAAAAGTTTATTGCTCTAAGGTGGTCCATGGCGTGATTTAAATTTAGGCTAACTATTGCCCTAAACACGATACCAGTATCGACGTGCAGAGGCTATAGCGGGCAGGGTTTGATTCCGGCGTTCCTAGTTTTGACTACAAGGCTCCATCATCGAATCAAAATTCCGCCTGGTCGAATTTCGACTACGAGGTTTAGCCAGGGCTGGGGTTCTGACTACAGGGTCCCAGGTCGTCCGGTCCTTATACGGTCGGTATAAGGACCAATTAGCCTCAGAGGGCAGAAAGGGCCGGGATATAAAAAACAAAAATAACGGTACCCGATATGCTCATGAAATACACAGACGCATACGCGGGAAACCTTCGCGTGACGTGTAGTGACATCTAACCAACATCTGTTAAAAGTCATACAATCGTTTATAATCCTACGGTATTTTTTTATTTTTGAATGGTATAACATTTAGTCTTATTAATTTAAGTTTAATCACAGGACTAACACTACACTACTCAAATCGCTATGAGAATTCTTGTAACTTTATTGAGGGCCAATAAGTGGGGATGAACTAATCCGTTTGGATGCAGTACTGTCGTTCAGTACCTCCCACTGCCTAACGAAAGTCTCCGTGTGGTCATGAAAATTTACGATTGTTGCCAATAATTTGAAACGACTTCATCTATTTCCTAAACTATCTTTGAAAACCATAATTAAGAAATAATGAACTCGTCGGTAGCCACATTCCCCATATTGGACTCAGCGAAATTGAGCAGAGGAGGGTAAACAGTGTGATGAGAAGGAGGTCTACAGGCAACACTAGCGACACCAAACGGATTAATTATGTCTCAATAGGGTTACACGAAAAGCATGCTAGTGTCAACACTGGATCTTTAATTGAAAGCGACAAAGATAAATTATAATAGACTTTGCTGACAATATTGGAGATGTGTTTATTACTGGTCCTATCTGATGACAAACATACTCTCAGATTTTTAGCTATGTTGACGGTTTATTGTTGCGAAGGGGAGGTATCACAATAAAGTTGGTAATAGCTAGGTTATGACGGGAGCCAAGAATGATTTCGTATTTGACTTTGATTATGTATGGTGTCTTGTTTTCACTGCGGATAAGCCCTCTGTTTTATGTCCAGGAATAAAAACACTGAATCCCAACGGGCACGAAAGTCCCGAATGTTTCTAAAACGTTTTTATAACGTTCCAGAAACGTTCCTAAAACGTTAAATGTCTGCAACTTTTACGGAACGTTTTATAAGCGTTTCATCCATGTTGCAGACATTTAACGGTTTAGGAACGTTTCTGGAACGTTCTAAAAACGTTTTAGCAATATTTGGGTCCTTCGTGCCGGTTGGGATGTTACTACTTTAGTTAGCGATTGCCAATTGTAAATGGAAGATAAGGTAAAATGCGCATCGTCAGTAGCATAAAGTCTGGTAAAAAGGCTATAATGAAGACGTTAAATAAAATTGATATTAGAACAGTTTCTTGAGGAACACCAGAGGAAGTATAAAACTCTCCGACATAAGTCCTTTTATTGTTTGCGAACGATCTGATAGGTAAGACAGAATTCCCAAGATGGAATTATAGTCAAATTTCAATTGGAGGATGCAGATAATTAAAAAGTGGTTCTAGGTATCAAATTCTTTATAAATATCGAACAACGCAAGGGAGGTCACAAAATCTTCCTCTATATCTTCACGAGCATCATCCACAAACATGAACAAAGCAGTTTGTGTGCCAAGGTATTTGCTAAACCATCATTCCTTGGTAATGTGGACTTTATTATTGATCAATGACTCTTCTACAAATTATGTATTAAATAACTGAAAGCCCGTGGTCTAACTTTAAGTATTAAGCCTTCTTTCAAGGTATTTTTAAGTAACAATAAGGTTTGCATTTTTTTAACATTCCATTTACATTAAACTGTCTTAACGTCCTTCAGCAATAATTTCGTTGTAGAACTTGAATATGAGAGGAACGCATCCATTCCAAATAATGGAACAGCGTAATGTACCCCCTCCCTCAATAAACTTTCAAATTCGAAAATCCCTTTTATTTTTTTTTCACAAATTTCTGAATCCTCTTATTAATAAAACGATGAAGGAGGCGAAAGGTCAATTCAAATCCTGAATTGCAATTCATTTTCAAGGTTACCGAAAAGAGTTAAAATAAGGGGTGAAGTTAACACAAATAATTAAACAAATTTCGTTAACACCAACTAGAAAGTAAACAAAACAGTTATAGTACAACCCCTCGCGTTGGTCTACACTAGGACATGCTCCTCGCTTCCCGGACAGCGTTATGTTCCGCCCATTTCAGTATCATGTGAATACATTCTACCATACAGTAGCGTCGACCTTGAAAACCGCTCGTGGAGGGGAGAAAAGCTCCGCCCACATGGTCAGTTAGAGAGGGGACAGTGTAAATGAGAGCCGGTAGGAGAGCAATCAACTGGAAGGGTTAACCTGCAACATCATTTGTTCCTTTTACCAATTACCATTCGCTTTTTTAATGCATTTCTTCCCGAAATTTCAAAATTTGGGTACTACTACCAGCGCAATCGCAACGTCGTTAAAAAAATTAAATAAACCAACATCGATAATTTCGGACCTCCTCTTTTAAAGTCTACGTTCAGAATCAGTCTTTAATTTTGTAGCAAAAAGGTAGGAATATTTTTTTGCAAAGTTTTTTTAAGTTTCTCTCAAACAATTGTGAATTATGACATTGAAAAAGATTAGTAAATTTGAGTTTAGAAATGAGCCATTTTGAGGTTAGATACTAACAAATAGTAATAATAACTTTTTCAGTCTTTATGAAGCCATCATTTTGTTTTTTTCTTAATTTGTTAATTTTTTAATTCGTTTCGAGTTAATTGAGAATAACTTAAAAGACTAAACTACTATTATGTCGTATGCAATTATTAAAATTTCTATTTTACTACAGTCAAATCAAACATTCCCTCCATATGAGTTTAGCAATTTCCTTTGATAAAAATTGTTTTCAACGTTTGTTACCTCAGGAAGATTTTATTCCAATATTAACCATTATATTTGATTAAATCTATTGCAACTTAACATGTTCTGATTAACTGAACTCAATAAATTGTATAAATCTTAGCACCACGAATTTCCGGTAGACCAAACAATTCTCTCTACAGAAATGAAACTTTGAACAGAATTATATTCCTCGTTCATTCGAAAATAATAAATGACATTCACGTACAATAATTAAATAATAAAATGAAAATTCATGAATTTAAAATTAACATTCATGATCTTATTTGAATTACGAGAACTCCATCGCCGTCACTTTTTTACCCATCGAGCGTTTCGCGAAATCACTCTTATGTTTCGCGTCTTTTTAATTCCCACTTACTTGTATATCGGTCGGAAACAAGAAAATAGACAACAAACAAAAAAAAACACACCGGAAAGACGAGCTTTTTGTGTGCGAGTTCGATGCTGTGCGGCGCACCTTTCGACTGACTCGCCGTCTGGCGTCTCGTCGGGGAAACAAAGTAGGCGAACGACTTTATGCCATTTGCATGGGCGACATTTTTTTATTAACGCGCAAAGATAGCGCTTTGCAATTGCTTCCAAGACGCGCGTAAGTATCTTTGTTTGTTTTATTTATTTACCGCGCATCTATAGATCACGATTTTATAGATCATTAACGCTGAGGAGACGGTGCATTTATATCAAATTGATTGCATGGATCTGATGCTTGCTGTTTTCATTGTTTCGTTGTTTAATCACGTACTTTCACTTCCACCTTAATTATGTATATCAACATTATAACGAAATTTTACTTAAATCAAATATTTATTTTAATTTTAATAGTGTATATCTTTAGAGATGTAAAACAAAAGTAAACAAAAAATCTTGAAATACCTCGTTGTTCAATATATTCACTCCCGCGCTCAACTTCGTATATGGAGTTGAGCGCCATCTAGCGCTGGAAGACGAAAGTGGCATTAGATATATATTTATTACTAATCATAATAATAAACTTCTAACGACCAATTTCTTATAAATTACACGAAGTAAGACTTCGAACATGTCCAGAGATCATCTTGTACTATAACAATAAAGACCACTTTAAGAAATAAAACGTATCTACTTTGTGATGACAGATCCAATATGGCATATATTTAAAAATGTCAAAATATTATTATAGTATGGAATATTTATGGAAAAGTTTCTGGCTTTCGACCAAATGCCACGAGAGATAGTTGGAAAGAGACCATCATAGAGAAAATCAATTTCCCCGTGGGTAAAACTGACGTTAACGATTCATCCACACGAAGGACGATATAACGATCACTCATAGCGATCATTTCAATCAATCTTTGCTCTTTAGGAGCAGATATGAGTATCTGTTGCACATTAAACGAGCACTCCCATACAGACCTCACACACAAGGCACCACTTGATGACGGCCCTGGAAAATGGCTAATGCGAAAATAATTTCTTCTCCTGGATTCCGGTCGTTACGTTTCTGTTACAGACGTCATCTTGTCCAATGAAACTTTCCATCTGACTTATTCGAACTGATGCTTTATTTGCGTTACAACCTGTGGTTATATTTACATCTCACTTGAGGTACGCATTTACAATAACATATCAATTTTTTATTTTTTTATTCGTTTCGAACTTAACGCTGAGGTATTACAAAATGGCAATGCATGATCGTTTAAGAAATAATTGCAACACTTTATTTACAGCGGATTATTCACATATGGCCCTTACAACGTATTCAAAGTAATGGTCATAAGGGGCCAGCTACTACATCAGCGTTATTCCAACCAAAAATGATTAAAAAATGAATTATGAATTAAAAAATATTTTCTAACGATGGGTCTATTTATTTTCTTAAAAACCAAAAACATTTGGAGATCCCAGCAAAATTTGTCAGGCAAATCGACTTGGTCGACCGAGAGTCACACTTGCAAAAATCAACACCGACTTGGCATTTCCTGTACACTCCTTTCCGTATGCTAATAACCCACGAAGAATAATAGCTCGTCGCACCGAGCACGCGTGCTCGCTGTGTGCGCGGTGCGTGATTCTTTATTATATTATATCGCAGAGTATATTACGGTCCGATTATGCACTTTGCACGTGGGTGGTACAATGCGGTACGAACTTCACGTTCCAAAATCCGACAGGTTCAGTGAAGACAAAGAATAATTTGTTATTTAATACATTTATATTCTTTATTGAACACGAAAATTAATACAGTTCTTTAAAACAAATAATTAATTTTAATAAACATAGGCAAACCTACTTATATTAAAAGGATGGAAAATAGTATAAGCGGCAGAAAACTATTGGAGACTATTAATTTACCAATATCAACTAGCCGTTTATTTGAATAGTTACGATTCAATTTCAGTTACTGTTTCATAGTGATTACTGGACTCTAAATGAAAGTTAATAGTAATGGCGTTATATCATGTAGTGTCATATAAAACTTAGAGCTATTTGCTATTGAGTACAATGTGCACATTAATAGCGAAGGATTGGTATCCTGAACTATTGACCACTCGTTGACAATAGCAACTGATGGCTATTACGTAAGTCAATAGTCAACAAATGCTATCGACTGCTATTCAATAGCATTTTCAAATGGTATCATATGAATACTGAATGTTTCAATAGTAAATGAATATCAAATTCTACTATTAGCCAATCGTTTTTAATAGTTGTTAATGATTACTGTATAGATTAATTGTGAAGGAATGATTCTGCATTTTTTGCCCCACTCCTAGTAACTGCTTTATATTACGTGTGTCAATAGCGAACGATTAGTGTCCTCCATTACTAATCGTTAGATCCTAATAATTGCTAATGAGTACTATATCCATCAGTATTAAAGCATTACATCTTCAGCTATTGGATCTACTAGTAATTATTTAGTAATATTGGCATCAATAGTAATTGGCCGCCATATACTACTAATAGCCAATAGTTGCTATTGAATATTGTATGCCATAATAGTGAACGAGCTATTATACTATTAGTTCTCCATATATGTGTTTACTATAAGTCAGAAGGGAACGTGGCTGTCAATAGCAAATAAATATTTGCAATCACTGAAAATTGGCTATTGGATATTGACCACAGCTATAGTTCCGAATTATTTGGGTTCTGGAACTGAACGTTAATTATGAATATTTAATATTAGAATGAAAAGTATCTACTGGACTATTCTATTGAAATTGTCAATAGTTTCTATAAAGTGTACTAAATAATGAGTGGTACTATTGCGAGAACTATTCAACTACAATTCATTTTCAATAATAACTTCCAGTATGATTAAAAAGTACGCTTTTGCCAAAAACGATATGGGAGCTACAATATTGATCTTAATATTGCAGTTTCCAATGGTAAAGTCCTTTTTTCGAGTTGCTTATGCCGGGAGCAACTAGTTACTCGCGAAAGTTATTTTCTTAATTCTTAATATAATTCCTTCGATTCTTTTATCTTTTATTTGATGACAGTATTATTTCATTGAGAACTATTTATTATAGTAGTTATAATAGAGAATTTATTTATTATTACACATTGTAAATAACAATTACTTAAAGAGTAACTAGCATTATTAAAAGTTATTGAAAACTATTGGAGACTATTAATTTACTAATATCAACTAGGCAAAGTTACAATGCAATCTCAGGTCTTGTTTCATAGTGATTACTGGAAATGAAGATTAATAGTAACAGAATTATATAATTTAGTGTCATTTAACACTTATCGCTATTGACTATTGAATGAATGGTGTTCTGAACTATTGACAACTAGTTCACAGTAATAATTGTTGACGTCAGTAGTCAATGCTATTGGCTACTATTGAATAGTAGTTTAAAATAATATCTTATGAATAATAGATCCGTAAATAGCAAATGAATGAAATATTCTATTATCAGTGAATAGTTCCCAATAGTTGGTAGCGGTTATTGTGTAAATCAAGTGTTGATGATTGGTTATCTTCTATTTCGGGCTACTAGTAACCGCTTCGTATTACGTGTGCCAATAGCGAATTGGTTTCTCCTATTATTAATCTTCAGTGCCTAGTAGTTGCCAATTACTTTATTCACCACTAGACGATGAATGTTATCCGCTTTTACGGCTTAGTACATTCAATTAGCAAATTTTACTATTAGATGTCAATAGGAAATGAATACATGTCGTGTTAGTCAATAGTTCCTAGGGGAGATGGGGGATGTGCCGCTCACCTAAGGAAAGTACCGCTTTTAATAAATGCATAAATAATTTCAGATTTGTTTAACGATTGAAATCGATTCTACAAAGCCCTAGTAGTAATATACAAAAAGATCTGAATTTTAACTAACGCTAAACGCATTGAATTATAGAATTTAATAAATATCAACGATCCAACAGGATCTCCTGTCAATGTGGGTAATACCGCTCACTGAATTTAAGTTATTAAACTAATTCTTATTTACTTAGAAACAATGTAATGAAGATGTAATGAAGAAATGTGGGTACAGGCAATGAAAATTGTAAAGAAGAATATATTCAAATTAATGATTCATAAATAATGACTGTACCTAACCAATGAAATTCGATAATATTATAAATCAATTTGTCGTTAACTCACTTATGCACATTCAATGTATATGATTAATTACAAGAAGTTCTATTTCAGATATCCATTATATTAGTACTTTCTGTACATTTATTTGATCAACAATCTGTAAAATATGTCATAAACTTTCTGAGCGGTGTTACCCACTAACGCGCCGCGTTGAAGAGTAATGAATAATTATAAATCGATGTTGTTTTTAGTAGTTTAACAAATACCATTTGATAATTAACAGTACTACGAGCCAAAAAGAGCTAAAAAATAATTTTAGCTTAACGGAAGGTTGAGAAATATGAGTGAGCGGAATTACCCACTGAGCGGTACAACCCCTGCCACCCCTAATAGTTGTTAATGGTTACTGCGTAGATTATTAACTATTCGTCCAACTAGTAATTGTTTCGTATTACCTGAGTCAATAACGAACGATTATTTTCCTAATAGTTGCTAATGAGTATTATCTCCATCAGTAGTGAAGGATTATATCGTCAGGTATTCGTCCTACTAGTAATTATATAGTGATATTTGCAACAATAGCGAATGGCCAGTATCTACTACTATTGCCGATAGTTGCAAATAGTTGCTATTGAATATTATGCACATTAATAGTGAAAAATTTATTCTCTATTACAAATAGCCAATATACGCAGCTAGAAAATACCTTAGTTTTACAATATTGAGTGATTTTGCAGCGATCTCCCGCATTAGCATGTAAATCTCAGTAACGCAACCAGGTTGTAATAGCAACCCACAAATATAAAGTAGGTACCATAGTTCCTATGTTGTCTTTATTATAGTCCAGAAGTAGCACCACCTAGTACCCGAAAATAACTGTTACCAGTATCTAGTTGCTTCGGCCATAGGCAATTGTAAAAAAATACGCCATCATTGAAAACTAGTACAAAATTAACTAATAAATCTTTACTTGATTACTTGAGTTAGTATTATATTATAACTATTGGAGTACATAATAACTATTGGGTATTAAAGCAGAAACTGTGACCAATTACTATTGTAGCATACAGCCATGAACAGTTTGCTATTGAATAGTATTAGAGTACTCAGTAACTTATTTTTATAGTATATTTACATTATAGTTACTACTTAGTATTATGGTTGTTGTTTAGTCTCATAATAGCGAGGTTAATTTCAATAGTAATTGGCGAAAGTGTCAATTTAATGATACTAGCAGTTATTATTGAAAGTGAATAGCAATCGAATAGTTCTCGAAATAGTACCACTCATTTCACAGTACACTCAATAGAAGCTATTCACGATTTCAATAGAAACTTCCAGCAGATACTGGTCATTCTAATATTAGGTATTTATAAACACACTATTATTGCATGCAATATTGAATAATATCTATTTGCAACTATTGGATAAAAGTAGTAGATACTGGTCATCCGCTATTCATACAAATATTACTAAATAATTAGTAGTAGGGTCAATAGTTGAAGATATAATCCTTCACTACTGATGCAGATAGCGCTCATTAGCAACTATTAGGAACTGAAGACTGGTAATGGAAGAAACTATTCGTTCTCTATTGACACACGTAATACGAAACAGATACTAGTAGGACAAATAGTTGAAGGTAATTATTCATTGACAATTAATCTACACTGTAATCATTAACAACTATTAACAACTATTAGCTAGTAGTAGAACATGATATTTATTTGCTATTAACTCACCTATATTCATATAATACCATTTGAAATTACTATTCAGTAGTAGCCGATAGCATTTGTTGACTATTGACGTACGTAATACTCAACAGTTACTATTGCGATCTAGTGGCGAATAGTTCAGGATACGATTCCTTCGCTATTATTGTGCATATTGTACTGAATTGTCAATAGCGCTAAGTTTTACATGATACTGCATGATATAATTCGTTAACTATTAATCTTCATTTAAAATCCAGTAATTACTATGAAACTGAAATTGCATCGTAACTATCCAAATAAATGAATAGTTGCTATTGGTAGATTAATAGTTTCCAATAGTTTTCAATAACTTTTATTCGTAGAGCTTACAGTTCAATTAACTTCTATTTACAATATACAATGTTAAATTAATTCCCTACAATAACTAGTATACAATAGTTGTATATGAAATAACACTGTCCTTAAATAAATACTAAATATATCGAAAAAATTATATTATGAATTGATAATTTAATTTTGAAGCCAGTATAGTTTTAGTTAAAAACTAAATAGTTACTACTATAAATCGTATAAACATAATTATTTCACTAATTGTATCGTTTCTTACATGACATATTAAAAATGATTAGTTATTATAGAGAATTACTAACAAATAGTAGTCCGCACTGTTTCCCTACCAAACATGTTTTTAATCCCAAAATGTGTGTTAAACGTTGATGATTATATCGCAGGTTTACTTAAAATAATAATATGAATATGTTCACCAAATCACTATTGCTTGACTATATTTATTTACCATTGACGTCCATAGTTGTGGCTGATGCAGATGATATTGAGAAATGTTCGTCAATTCTCGTCGTTATTTTTTATTATTATAATTTGTCCATGCAACGAAACCTAATATCTGAACATTTCCTAAACAATTCTTTAGAAATGTCTTCTAAACATCTTTATTAAAAAACAAATTCAGAAAAAACTAAAATCGTTATCAGTACTTTATCTTTATTACAAAATCCATGATAATTTGTTTCATTCAAGATTAAGGACTTGTTTCAAGTAGTCTCGCATTTTTTATAGTTAATTGTCTCCCGTTGCAACAATACCATTAAATCTGATAACGGTAAAATTATACTAACCAAGAACAAAAGTTATTACATGGCCTAAAGCGTTGCAATAATTAAATTAAGTCCGCGACAGATTTATCATCGTATAAATTTCGCCAATTCGTCATCGATCACCACATTCTATAATAGATAAACCAGATAGGAAATTAGTCTACCCCTAAAGGCGAACGAAATTTGTGCCGCGTAAAACCCGATTTACAATCTTTTGTTCTAAGTTGCTTAAATATAAAAATGTAGACGGGTCAAGGCGAAAAAAACAAAGCTATTTACCATAGCTAAACAGCCTTATTGGTCAATTATCAATTGATCCAGTGCCTAGATTTTATATTAATTATAAAGATAAATCGCTGTATTAATATGTTGCAATATAACTTTTTTATTGATCTGTTCGATTTTTAAACAAAGTTGAAATCAATCTACTTTGTTCAATAGTAATATTTAACAATAATTGCAACTAAATTAGTTACCTCGAGCCTTATAGCACACACACAAAAGAAATAGTAGATTTAAAAAACTTGAAAACATTTAATTAAAAAATAGATAACGCCATGAACCAGTTTATAAACATTGTAAAAAGCTGTTTTTTGACGACCGCCTTTTCGATTGTCGGTTTTTTAATTTGTTTTTTCGACCCTTAAATTATTATCCCCTTATGTGGTAAAATGTCTAAGACTGTGAAAAAAATAAACTACTATGCATTAGATTATCAAATATTGATTTCTAAATATAATATTTTCAAATATACTTTTTAACCACTGAAAATATATACATAAGGAGATAAGCTCGTGGGTCTATTGGAGTAATTACTACTTAATAATATGGACCAACTATATTTATGTATGCCAATACTACTTAAATTGAGTGATAATTGTACACTGCGAAAATTTGTTAGTCCCCATCTTATTACTTAAACAGTTTAAACTAGCAATTTTTTGGTGAACATAACGTTTTTTAACATAATAACTTTTAGATGCTTCTAATTAACTAACTTTGAGACATACGCATTTTTTAATATAATTCTGATATTGATAGATTTGAGTTTGGTTAATTTTTTTCTGTTTCTAAAATAGTCGAGTAAATAACTAGTATAGTTAATAGTGTTATTATTATAGGTTAGGGTAAGTTAGTTTTTTAGTTGGCTTTGATATTTAAATAACAGGCTTGGCTGCTTAATGTGTTGAGATCACTATTTAAATAATAAAACTAGATGCCTTCGACCCGGGTGCCTACAATTTTGGCTAATAACACTGCCAGGAAAGAAGGCGGCAGAGGGTAGTTCTAGCATCGTTAGGTTCGAGTAGTTTCTATACATATATTGTAACAATATCTTGTTCCTTAAATAGGGTGATATGCCAATGAATGGACGGTTAAGCATTTTTCACAATTTGATCGATTGTAACTTTTGAATTCTTTTATGAAAATTTAATTATGATACCACCATTAGAATCGTTAGACTCTGCTCTTTATGACCGTGTAGTTCAACCTTTGATTTTATTTAATTATTAACCTCGTCTTCATACGTTTGTAAAAAAATCCGCTAAACCCCAATGAATAGGCGGGTTAAATCAAATGGGACGTTTTCAGTACCAGTTTTCGATGGCTTTAAAACTTTGCTTTGATTTTACAAAATAATAAACACTGGAAGATCAATAGTACTGTAAATATTGTTTTGAATGTTCAAAGAACATAAAAATATGTATTTTGTTGCATGTTGTGCATCATACATTCATAAGAAATAGAAATATGTAGAAAATCGTCCATTCATTGGCATATTCACCCTATATTAAAATTGAAAATGAGCATTTTCAAAACTTCGACCCCGACCGCAGATCAGCCGAAGCACTGATAAATGAGCACGTCTTGTTCACACTGATGCTTAAAAAAACAAAACTTAATGAAATTTTGATACTAAAATAAAATTTAATCAAATTTTTAAAGTACCCCCCCCCCCCCCTGATACCCGCCTCACTCCACTGCTTCCTCTGTGTCTCTGTTTTTCATGTAATGTATATAATATACATACATATGCATTGTATATGTGTATGTACAATTTATGTTAATTTGCTTTTTACGGCAGTATCGTTGATTTTACGAAGAAATGAATATAATCTTTTTTGTAGAGAATTCGATGTTCTATATTTTTTGTTTGAAACATTTTTTTGTACGATTTGTATTTTTTGTTAAAAAATGGAAAAAACGTGTTTTTTGAGCGTTTTTTTGTTAAACTTCCCCATAATCTAGTATGCATTGTCTCCAAAAACTAATCAGATCTAAGTTTGGCCAAGAGAAACCCAAATCCGTTTGTACTTTTTAAATTCGTCCTGCCAGTCGCGAGATATCGCGTATACAACATTTTGCCCACGGACGGACGGACGGACGGACGTACAACCTAACGGACACCAATTTTTTTATTGTTGCTTTGGGTTCCTTAGGACCTAACACGTCGACATTTGATGAAAAACTATAGGGTAATTTTTTGGCGGGAACTGACCAAATTCAATACTTCGCCAGACCTATGGTCTGGGTCGAAGTAATTAACTAACGTTGGCTGTGTTTTATCCTACAATAAGATTGTTTCGACTATTTCATTTGTTCTGTGTGATTTTTTCATTTTTAAGTATTTTTGGTCTGCAGTTATTTTGCGAAAAACTGTTTTATAAAAAGTTGTTTTTGAAATGTTTTTTGTCGTAGTTTTTATTGAAAAGTTTTATTTACATAAATAGAAAAATAACTACAAAATTGTAATTATTATCGTGTTAATTAATATAAAATGTAAATAAAACTTATCATAAACAAAATAAATGAACTAATTTCCCTCTAATACTGTGCAGATGAAATCAAGCAAATTAATCACTTAATGAAATGGCACGTTAATGAAAATAGTGGGAAATAACAAATGAAGTAAAGAGATACATACTTCATTTTCCAAAGAAAAAGTAGATATCCAAAATTTTTAAAATCGGAAAATCTGCATAAAACTTTTAAGAAATAATTGCAAGTAGCAGTTGCATCGTTACTTAATCTTACATTTATTCCTTGAAATAATTACGTCCATTTGGAGCAGTTAGAAATGCATTTTTCATGTGACAAGAAAACTCGAGATCGTTGGTAGTCTTACAGTCAATCAAGACGATCTTAAGCAATAAATAATTGTTCACTTACATTTTATTAGTACTCGGAAGCACATCCCACATATTTGCATAAGAGGAGAACCATTTGTCACATTTTATACCCATTACTCTAAGTTTGGCTGCAACCACCGTCAATAATCATCTGATTCGAATGAGTTTCAAGTACATTTATTTAGTAGGATTTATGCAAGTTTATTTTATCAGTCACGTAGTCAATGCATTCGTCGATACTTTATTAACGTGGAATTATAATAGTTTAAATAATGTAAACAATTTTGTGAAAATTGCCGGAAGAGTATGGTCATTTAATTTTGTCCAAGCACTGTTGAAAATGCGTCATTTTCAATTTCACAATTTTGACCTTAGATTTGGATTCATCGACCTCGAAAACCTTCAAATACCAAATACAAAATCTTATAAAAATTAAAGCAGTATTTTGAGTTTTGGCCAACTTTTTGTAACTACCAGGACAGTATTAGGTAACCTACAAATTTCCATCTTGATTTACTTAATTGCCTGACAGGTGGCGCAGTGAACCCGCAAGTGGATGAAGCGACATTCAATTTATACAAATTTACAAATCATTTTGAATACACATAATATTTAATAAGAATATTTAGCATTCCTGCTTTTTTTTGCCATGAATTCCTTCTACAAAAGTTATTGAACAATTTTGTATTTTTTAACTATAATTTTCTGCCAGAGGACACGAAGACTGAATTGTGAAGTGGTGAACTAACCATGCCATTAGGTTCACATTGACAACAAATAAAAAATATCCTACAAAGAAGCAAAATTTCTCATGAAAAATAAAAAACATATTGAAACACTGTTCGAGGTGAGCTATAATTAAATAACTTAATTAATTTTGTAAAAAAGAATATAAATTTTAAGGAACATTACAAAACAATTTTTTTTACAAAAATAAGTTTAGGAAACATATTTAAAAGAAAAATGTTCAAATGATTAATTAGTAAAAAATTATTCAAATAATGCCACCTGAAAATATTTAAACTTGGAAAACATAACAAAAAATTAAATGAACAAAATCTGTAAAATATAAAAAAGTTTAACGACATTTCGCCTAATTCAAACAAGTCGATGACTCTTGACAAATCACTCAAAAGTCAGTATCATTGCCAGAAGTACCAACCGAGACAATAAACTGGCAAGTGAAACCAATTACCGTGGCACTTTCGCTGGACCGATAAAAGATTTATCGATTCTGGATCGACAGCGAAAAAATCAAGGGAACCTTATTTCCGAGATCCCTATAATTAAGATCTAGGCTGTTTTCTCGAAAATCGACATCCACGTCGAATACCAGGTACCAACTTAAAAATACCGAATCGCGATCGACGAAAAGTCGCGGAAAGAGTCGGTGTTTCACGATATCTCCCGACAAATCTTATGCGAACGCGATAAAATGCTGTCTCAAGTTAATTGACCGCGATCCACGCAATTAAGTTAGTTAGTCTCTGTCGGCCACTCATTAATTGATTAACAGGTTAATTGTTTATTTACATTGAGCGAAACGACTTTCGTCACGCGAGGCTTTAGTCGCACCTATTTCAAAAGTCACGAGGTTTATTTTCTATTTCAAGATCTGCTTGCACTCTCGATTTCTTGTACAATTATTATTTTAATTCAGATAAAAACAATAGTAATTAATGTAAGTATGAAAACACTGCGAAGTGGAGGGAATGCAGTACCTGGTACGCCGCAGAGTGGCGCTGGGGCGCTTCTATAGTATCCGCAACGCTATTGTTCTCCATTCATGAAGTTCGGCCGCAAAATAGATTTTGAATTGCTTTATGTTACTAGCATTATTCTCTTAGTTTAAATTATTTCAGTTGCAATATTTTTTCTAAAAGTAATCGTATATTGATTTCCGTATTATTTCTAGATCAGGCGGTTGGAAATTCCGGAATGACATGAGAAACGAAATGTATGATATTTACAATGCCGCTTAGTCAAAACCGCATCCATTATAGTCATATCATAGCAAATATTTTATCTAGAGTGATAATAATGAGTTTTGAGTCATCGATGGCGATTGTCAGCTATTGTCAGGAGCGAAAAACCATTAGTATCGCGGCAAACCACAATTAACCAATCGCTATCGCCATTCGATCATGCGGTTGGGTGCCCGAGAACAATTACTGTTGGACCGATTGTTAATTATTGTTATTGTCAAACTGTAATTCCCGAGAGCTGTTGTTTCAAATTAAAAGTAATACATGATCAATTAAATTCGTGAAAGGTAACACATTTTTCGTACAAAATTTAATTTTGACTTGCTTTTAGTTAAAATATATAAATTATTATTAATTATGTATAAATTAATCAAATTTGCCACTCTATATAATTACACTCAAAGAAATTATTTACTAATAATGAATGTAAGCTAATTTCAATTACATTAACTGTAAAGTTGTAACAGTAACTGTAAAGTAAAAAACGACAGGTAATTTTGAGATGAAAATACTAGCACTTTTCTGCATATCAGCAATGTTATTGTATATTAACTCGTATATTTTAACATTCAATGAGTGTTCGTTAACTGTTAATAAACCTTACATTAAATTCTGTCGTTTGAACTGCACATGTCAATAATGCGTCGAAAAATTCGCAGAAACCCCCAACTTCCCCAACATACGCCTTGCTATACCTCTTATTATAGTAGATCTTCCCTTATTTTAAGTTCGTCCCTTATTTTTTGTGTTCCTCTATTTTAATGTTTTCCCCTCACTCGTTGCCCCACCACTCCACCTATGCTGCGCTGTCAGTTCATTTGACCTGGGTATACAGGGTGATCCTTTTGTCTGTGCCAACGGACTAATAATGGATTCCTGAGTTGATTCTAAGTAACTTTTTCCTGTACCAAAATTGGATCTGAGGCTCAGAATTTAAGTGAAGAGCCATTGAAATTTAGAAAAAAAAAATTACGTTTTTGCAATAACTCGGCTTCTTTTCAAGTTATTGCAACGAATGAGGGCTCATTTTCAAGCTTTTTTAAGCCCTACTATTCATTCTTGAGAACATTTGTCCTGTTGGGAATATTTCTGAAGTTATGGCCTCGAAAATGGTAAAAAAGGCCAATTTTTGCGGTTTTTCGCATCTAACTCATTTTCAAAATAGCTAACGAAATGTCAAACTAGAAAAAGTTATAGAGCATGAAAAGACAAAGAATTTGCCCCCTCATATGTTCGTTTTTAAGGAAAGTTGATTCCACGGGAACACTTTTAATGTCGTAGAATTGACAAAAAACGCGTTTGGTACTGACGATGTGGGTTTGTCAACAATTCAAGGACATGAAAAGTGTTCCCGCGAACTCAATTTTCACTAAAAACAAACATATGAGGTGGCAAATTCTTCGTCTTTTCAAGCTCTACAAGTTTTTCTAGTTTTACATTTCGTTAGCTATTTTGCGAAATGAGTTAGATGCAAAAAAAAAACGCAAAAATTGGCCTTTTTTACCATTTTTGAAGCATTTACTTCAGAAATATTCACCGCAGGACAAATGTTCTCAGGAATGAATTGTAGGGCTTAAAAAAAGCTTGAAAATGAACCCTCATTCATTGCAATAACTTGAAAAGAAGCCGAGTTATTGCAAAAAAAGTAATTTTTGTTCTAAATTTCAATAGCTCTTCACTTAAATTCTGAGCTTCAGATCCAATTTTGGTACAGGAATAAGTTACCTAGAATCAACTCAGGAATCCACTATTAGCCGGTTGGCATAGACAAAAGGATCACACTGTATACAGTAGTCCCTGTCCGAATTCATCTCGACCTAATTGACTCCCTTGCCTAATTCACGAATATTACTTTTCCAAATTCACAATTTCTCGTCCGTTCCTCTCCCCACTCCATGACCCTTCACGCTATTACAAATATATGTATGTGTGTACCGTGCGCATGGAGGAGAAAAAACGTACCTTGGTGGGGTTATAGAAGTAATGTGAATTAGGAGAGGGGCCACCATTTTCTAAAAACCAACTGCCTGAATTAGGACAGGGACTACTGTAGGTATTTATTCTACTGTAGGTAGATTTTTCTTTGTTGATCGCCTTTATTTTATATTAGCCCTCGAAGTCATAAATGTGTTCCGATTATTACCGCGAGGATATTGTTGTCATGGTTGTCATCATGGTGGATGCAAAATTTCGGTTGACAAATAATTCTATTGTTAGTACATTTTTCTTTAAATAGTTTACGACAGCCTTCATTATTACTTACAAAGCCTAATATAACCATTTAAATAAAACAGTCTTTGATACTCTAAATAATTCAGATTTTGTATTCACTATGATATTCAGTAACGATCTGTTATATTACCGATTTACATTACCAATAATCCACAAATGGTCAACAAGAATAGGATAACTAAATGTCAAATTCATCTAAGACGTGGTACGAGGTAAATTGACGATTTTGCAACAAAATTCCCATCTAACAGAAACTGAAGGAAAGGAAAGATAAAATAAAAAATACTACCCAAGTATCTGCCAATTAAAATTCTATCATTTGAAAATCTCACCAAAGAAACAATTATTGTTTATATTATTTTTCTTTTAAATCTCGAATGAACCGTGGAACTTGCTGAAAATTCCCAGCTTCTAAGGACTTTAACGCAATTCAAGACCCTGTGGGGAGAGTGACGGTTTCATAATTGCTCAATTAGTCGTGAGGAGATCAATTATACTCGTGTATATTTGAAAGACACTCGAGTTACACTTTACGCTCTTCTGTCTTAGTAACTTAATGGCTGACAGGTAAATTAAGTCGAAATAAAGTCAATTTTCTTTGTTTTTACCAATGGCTGCTGGTCGAAGGTTACTCGAAGGTAACATTGAACAGTCAAATCAGTTTTTACGCTATTAATTGGGTTTCAGGGAAATACAGTTCATACTATTCAAATATATATTTATATAGAAATTTTTGATAAATTACATGTGCTGGTAACATCAGAAAATTTCTTTATTTTTTATGTCAATTACATTTACAGTTTACCAATCTTCAGCTAAAGATCTGCAATTTCATAGTAAAGAAATCTGATGTATCTTTTATATCTTATGAATATTAAAAAACAATTTTTATATAATGCGAAATTGCATGATGTCAATTGACGAATGTTCCGTTCTCATAACCTTCCGACGACTCATGGACGACACCTACATACGCGTTCGATTATTAATATACAACCAGTACGATGTATTCCTTATTTCCATACCGAATTTATTGCGGATACCAAAGAATCTTTATGCGCCTATTGTCATGGCATTTCTGAATCTCTTTTGAAAACAGTCTCGGGTTGATTTATGACATTCATAATCTAAGAACGCGATGCTCTTCTGCTTGATCACCCGTTTGAATGTAACCATTGTCAGCTAAGACTTGAAATATCTGCATCGGAATCTGTGGAACTTGATATAAATTGCAAATCTTTTATTATGTAATCTGAGTTTTGAGAAAAACTCCTGGAATTCAATGTTGCAAGTAGTCACTATGTTACAAATAATTTTCTAACATTGGTGTACATACAGATATTTATGATAAAATCATCTTAAAAGTTTCTAAGGTATTAAAAGGGTATTGAACATCGCACGTGACATATTTTTACGAAGATTAACGTTTTCATCAATCCATTAAACTTTCATCAGCATTAATGACACTGTCACTAGTAACATCAATAACGTAACATTTATGATTTTCTTGTATTTACAAATTTGAAACTTACGTCCTATCTCGTCTTTCCTGCGCAGGAATACATGCACATATACAAATTCATGTTTTAAAGTAATGGCTTGACAATTTCACAACCATTTTGTTATTAATAAATTATTAATGTAATAAGATAAATACCTGGATATTGACTTTATAAAAACGTTGAGAGCTTACAATTGTATAGTTTTGCACCACACAATGTTAAATTTAGGACAAGGTCTTTTTACACGGGATTCGTAATATTTCTTACTTTTTTCAGCTTTGACGGAAGTTTTGAATGAAATTGTATGCCCTCAACATTCCTATAACGTAAATATTCAGGTATTTAGTTACTTTTTTTCTTAATAAATGTAATTTGTATGGTTCTCTATATGTTTTCTGAATCCCTTTCTATAGTATTTTTTCGGCAGGAAACTCTAATAAAACTCGTAAAACTTATGTTTGTAAAACCTTTCGATAAAAGTGTGTCTTGCTTCCGTTCAGGTTAGGTTAGGTTAGGCAAGTATGTTATGTTCAACGCAAACTGAGGGCAAACAAAACTCACGATTCGTCACACCATTACAAAGTCTCTTGAGATTAGATGAATTAATACATACACGACTCGCTGCCAATTACAACAAAGGAGGGAACATAAATTTCGATTAGCACTGTAGAAACCCTTATTAGAAACAAGATCTAATAAAATTTTAAAAAAGTGCCAAACCTTTGTTGACAACATTATCAGTACCTTCTCCGCATCTTTTACTAATTACCTGGAAGGGGATAACAATTACGTAATATTAATTAATACAATTAAGGATCCAATTAGGAAGACAATAATTATGGAGGGAAACAATTACGGAGGAAGGGCTTTACTAATGAGTTAAAAATTAAAAAATTTATAATCAATTTTACTACAAAGACATGGATATTTTTTTTGTATTATTGTTTACTAAAATCATAATTCAGTATAATTACTATTAAAATGTTCACTACTTTTTTATAGTCTCTTACTACCTAATGTATATATTAAATTCATACGACAATTATGTAGTTTTAAAATGTTAAATTTTCAATTATCATGAATAGTTCCTACAAACTTTTTTTTTACAAAGTGGTTATTGAATAATGTTTTCAGGACTGTAAACATTTCAAGTTTGTATTTATTCATTTTTGCTGTAACACTGTTAAAAATGCAAGAAGAATTCCACTAAATAAAAATAGTACTTTAAAATCAAATGTTCACAATTCCACTATAGTAATAACATATTTTTTCGGTATCACTCGGATTTCTTTTTCAGAAAACTTCAAAAAAAGAATAGAAATTTTGAATTAAAAATAATAAAACTATACAAAATGAACTCGTAATAAATAATTTCTAACGCAACTTATTACTCCCACATAACCTGAATGTAATTGTTAATTGAATCAATTCTAGAGTAAATCTAATGGATTAATTGCGCCTGTAGATTAAAATTATTTAAATATCTGTTTATTTAAAAATACAACCGTCCTTCATATCTTTACATACTAAAAATAAACACATTTTATAATTATTTCACATTTTTATAATAACTAAGTTAATAAAACATAATTTAATGTAATACATGGCTGTACATATTTCATTCATTACTTTCTCATCTAAAGGAAAATTAACTTGGATATAAATTGTTGCAATTTTCAATACCAACCTGTCAGTACCGCATTAATCACGTCTTATCAAATATTCATGGTTATAGTTTATGTAAGAAACTATTTTCCGGCTAATAATTACAGTGGAAGTTGCATGAATGATTACAGTTTCTGTTTTTTTTTCTTTATGATCTGAACGAAAGGAGCGATTAAAAGTCATCTAGACAGGAAATTATGAATATCTATCCATTTTTATGATTGCTCTTCTTTGGAAAAATAATCATCAATATGATTTAGTACAAACATCTTTCCCGATAAATTGTGAAAACTATTCCTTAATGTGAGTGCAAACAACCGTTATTGCAGTATAATTAATGCTCTTATCAGGTGTGTTAAATGTACACAAATTTGCACCAAATTTAGATATTATACTTTTACAGCATATTTAATCCATTACAAAAGACAATATGTCTTACATAACCTTAAATTCTGTATCATGTAAGGTTTCATTTCATTTTAAAACTGCGCTGGTCTTGTCAACTTTTAAGCTAAAAATCTTACTTTCTGATAGTTTAAATGTTAAGTCGAGCAAATAGTTTGGTTTAGAGCAATAAATTACAAATTAAAACGACAAATAAATAAAAACTTACGACGAAATATATCATACAATAAAAGAACACGATCAAAAGTCAGAATGACTAAATACATGACGCAAAAAAAATCATACGACAGTAGACTAAATCAAAATAACCCTATTCCTATTCTGAACCTAACCTAACTTTAGAAACATTTTGCAAGGTATAGAACATGGTATATCGCTATAATATTACAAGATACTAAAACTTTATTGCAAAAATATACAAGAATATCAAAGACATATATTACAAATACAAAAAAAAACTAAATAAAAAATTTATAAAGATTACGACGTAATAGAAAAATTGTTGAGCAATACCGAAATTATACAAATATAATAAATTATTGTGGAAAAATATAGTAAATTAAGTGTCATATTTTAAAATATTTTTCGGACCATAAAATTGATCACTATTTGCTTATTATAAATTTGATCTTTGTAGTTTAAACTTCGATGTAACTGATTCAATATAGCGAATTGCAATAAAAAAGAACTAAAAGTTGAAGAGTTCTCAAGATACTAAACGCTAATCTGATGGACACATTTTGAAATTTAAAATGACAGATGATTATTTATATTACAATTTCAATTATTGCATTTAGTTTTGCCATATTGACTTCTGAAATTCTTAAGTAAACTTTGAATTAGCGGCCCTGAAAACGGCATTGTAAAGTGACACTGTTACATTTTACTCTGAATCTTCTACATTATGCTATAGTCGTGATGCAGTCCTTCCTCCGTAATTTTTCCGTCCACAGTTATTGTCGTCCTAATTCCAACCATAATTGCAGCCAAAATATTCCGGAATTGTTACCCAGGTTCCCCTTCCAAATGCTCCGTACGAGAGGCACACTCGCACATGCGCACGTATGTTATATTAACTGTTTCATACACGGAGAAGGGGAAGTGGGATGGACAAACAATTATGGAAGCATGAGGGGAAATTCGGCCCAAACCGGACAGCAATTACGGAGGGAGGACTTTACACATTTTTCAATATTTTTAAAATTTACAGTGATTGCATTTGTTAAATTGACTGGATTTATACATCAGTATTACTTTTTTACAGTACAGTTTACTTGTACAGTTTAAATAAATAAGAATAGATTCTGTTAAAAACGAAAATATTTTCGATATTAAGTACTACTATTATAGTCACTATTTTAATTCATTATGCGAAGTTATTAACTTCGCAATAGTCTCTAATAAATGTTTGTATGTAATTAACAAACGTTATAATTGTTTCTGGACATGCGCATATGAAACTTTCCAATTCGAAGAAAAGTTGATTCTTCATAGATATTTTATATTAAATCCATTTTTAAGACTAGATAAGAGTTTTATATTGAGAGTAACAAAATAATAATAGCTATACTTGACATAATTATCAACAAATATTAAACATTCCTGGGTACAAATAAACCTTGATTTACATGATTAGTTATAGTACTTTATTGTTACAAAATTATCATGATTAATATTGTGGTATCCAAAAATGGATCACACTTGATATTAAACGATCATTCAGCTACTAATCCACCATACAAATTGCTAATTTGCGCAAATTAGTTATTGCTTTTTTCTCAATAAAATTGTTTTTATGTACACTTTGCACCGTGTTTGGTACATTAACGTATATTCCAAGAATGTAATGAAAAGTGGCGTCAGCAGCAAAATATCATGGCGATCATAAAATCGCACCGAGAATTATAATCATTCCTTACTTAATGTCGCTGCGAGAAGTAATAAACGATTCGACGAGAATTAATCTTCGTAATATGTGAAGATTGTAATTAAGTTTGCATTAATAATTACCTACATTTGATTAATTGAAAATCCTCGTAAAGTAGGTGAGGCCATTTATAATATTTTTTTCATGAGAAATTTGTTTGTGTTCTTATAGATAATTCTACTTGTTAGGTGCAAAAATATTGTTTGTATTATGACAAATTTAACAAATTTATAATTAGCGCGTAACTCGTTATTTAAAAATAACAGAAAACAAAAACGTACTTACCTTTGTATAATTTCTTGTGTAAGTATAAATAAATATGTGTAAAAAATACTCACGACAAAAATTAACAATAAGGGTTTAAAACTGGATAATTTTAGAGAGAAAATTATAATCGTTCTACTTAACCCATTAAAATCTAGTTCAGTAGAGGTAGTTTGTTTGAAAATATTGTTTACAAAAATTTGTTATTAAAATTATGTCAAAAATGATTTTACGAAAAAACTGATAACGTTGTACAGAACAAATTATATGCAAATCATGTTTATGAAACATTGTTAAAAATGACTAAATTTGGGAGAGTAGTGAACTAACTATTGGATTTAGGACATTAGCTAACCATACCTTTATTTTCGTGTTTTGGCAATTTTTATTGTTTATAGCAATTTTATTTTTTTAGGTGACATGGTTGGAACCGGTAAAAATGTAAAGAATTTAATGAATATAAAGAAAACGTTCCCAAAAAAGATCAAAAAACCAAAATGTTAATTAACCATTAAAATGGTTATAAGTTCCTGGAGGTCATCGTTGAGTTTATTTAAAGTTTTTTCTATTTTGGATAACACTTGGAGATAAAAGAAATTTATTTTTACTGGAAAAATCTTCAAATTTCTTATTGTAAATTGAACAATAATTTGAAAATCTTATATCAACAAAAAAGTTTTGGTTTTTGTATTGTAGATGATTCAGCAACGAGTTACTTCCATCCCCATCTTTTCTAGAGGCACATTGATTATTTGTACTATTTAAGATAAAAAATGAAATATTACATACAGTTGCAAATATTAGATTATCTCCCAAGTACAATAGGCTGCACTGTACACATTCTGCCGAAGAAACAAAAAAAAATATTAAAAAAAAAATTTTTTAAAAAGAAGAAACATTAACACAGTCCCCCAAAAGATAAAGTATATGTTGTGATGGTTATGGGACCTCACCATACCGACAATAGAGGCAGGGAGATAACCTCAAAAACCAAGTAAAAATCGTGTTTTTAGTATTAAAAGCTTATAAAAAAGCATATGATTAATATAAAGGTGAGACCATAGTAGTATCATGTATTTTCTTATGCTGAACATGATTTTGATGACAAAAATGATGGTTCGTGGGATAATTACGGGTCCACAACGAAAAAAACTGATAAAAAAGTTTAAAAAAAGATGCAGAAGGTGAATTCTACTATGTTCTCCACAGTAGTGTTGACAAAGAGCACTGGAATCTCATGAAGCAACGTACATTTATGTTTCTTGTATGACTAATATGATATCAAAATTTCAAAATTTCAAAATTATATGATAAGACAACAAAATCAAACGGCCTGTTTCATACTATTTATGTAGTAGTAAACGTCAGTTTAGTCTGAAATTTTAAGTTCTTAATATGTCCTACCTTTTTGATTTTTTACACTTATTTTAAATATTCGATTATTTTTATATCGATGTAGTAAATTTGTTATTGTTGCAAATTAAATAATTATCTGTGGTATGCAAATTCAAATTATTCTACAATTTAAATGATATAAAAATAAAAATGTTAAAAAATTTTGAAAACCAATCCTCCCCTTTAATGTAGAAATGTAGTAATTTGCATTTATTTGCTTTCTTTGCAACTTAAATATCGAAATAATATATCGTAGCATTTCATAACTGTGCTGCCATCTCTTGCTGTTTGCTCGAATTCCTTTAAAAACTCTTCGTTCTACTCGTTCCACTTTGATATAGTTAACTCCAATACCGACGATTAAGATTATTAAATTTTTAGATTTTATATATACTTATAATTAATATATACATATTTACCAGAAATAAAAATATTCAGAACACACAGAATTTAAAAATTTTATGAAATAATTATTTTAAACTGTTCAAATGTTATTGTTGATATTTTTCAGAACTATTCTTAAATTTAGGCATCTAATTCGGAATTTTTCTAATATTATAAATAAAATACACGATTCAATATTGTACCGGGAATTCCAATTTAAAACTTCCTATTTCGGCTTGTTTAAATGAATTAATGTAATTGAATCACTATTATTTTATTTATAGTGACGCTTTGCAGTGAATTTTTATTAATTAATTATTAATATTACACGTAATTTTACCAATTTTTTAAATTTAATAACACCGTTTAATAAAATACAAAGACTTAATAAAATGTTTGTACATTTAGTCTCACAATTAGTTTCATACCAGTAAGCTCGAAAACAACATTGACATTTTTTTTAAATGTAGGTTTTAGTGATGTTAAAATCAAGGTCAAGACCAAGAGTAGAAGATCTTGGTCTTGGTTTAGGTCTTGCCGCCCTGATCGTGGTCTTGCTTTCGATCTTGCAGCAATGACCTCGGTCGTGGTATTCCTTTTAATTATTCATATCGATCTTAGATTTGTTTTTGCACTTTGGGTCTCGGTCTTGGTCTTGCTTCTACCTTGGTAAATAAAAGTTAATCATATCGAAATGAATGTCGAAAAACAATTCAATGTTCACTAGATAAAAATACATCTATGATCTAGGATCTCACTTCACACTTGGCTCGTAATGTAAGCAATTGTGGAGCAAAATGGTCAGTGAACGAAAAATATTGTTTGCAAGACAAAGGCCAAGAATAACATAAAACCAAGACCCCCAAGCAGCAATCCTAGTCATTTCGACCAAGCCAAAGTCAAAATGCCCTAATGGAGTAAAATTGACCAATTTTCGACCTAATAACTGTCTTAAAAGTCAAAAAGTCTTTATAGTCGAGAATATAGGGCGAAAAGTACGCAAATATTCCCTAAAATATGCCTAGAAAGTTATGTGACTTTACAGTTATAAATGAGGTTAAAATTCCCAAATTGTGACCAAAAATATGTCTTCATAGTAGAATAGACTTTTAAGTCAATATTAAAGTCCACTTGGAAGGCTATATGACCGTGCAAAATTGCCTTATTCTGACCATTAGTGCGAAATGTCTTAATTGGTCAATATTGGGAAACTAAGACTTCATAACCTGGCTAGATTTTAACCTGAAAGTCGAATTTACCGCGGAAAATTACTTATAGGGCATTTCGACTAAGAAGGTTAGCCGACGACATATATATAATGCGCATAAGGCATAACTCACTTTTATACAAAATAACCTAACCTCAAACTGTACATACGTCAGTCTGAACTAAAATTCAAACCACGATGACTCGAAGAAAACCGTTTCGATTTTCATCGACATTTTATAGAAAAAAAGCAATCTGGAGAAACAAGGGCAACCGACAAGTTCTTCTAGAGATGTTCCCACGGATAATTTTCTCGAAGATGCTTCTGATGATTTCGTGATGAATGAAGGACGTAATTCTCCATTAACGGCGGAAGAATTGATAGTAGCTGATGTCTGATGACAACAATTTTGAAAATGACGAGACTTACGAAGTTCATAGGTTATGTACATCTAATGTACATCTAATTCCCTATAAGTCGCCAATTCGTTCACAACTTTGAAGTCAAAATTCCCTAAATAAGTAAATTTTACCTCAAGGGCAAGTAATTTATACTTTGAGAAAGGAAATTTGACTTATAGGTCTTATCTTCGACTATCAGGTCGAAATTCATAAACACGCCAGGAAATCATTATCCGCCATGTAATAACGGACATAACCTGTAATAGTCACCCGTTATTAAATAATATAATTCTGATATTCTGTTGAACGTATCAAGTAAAATAATACATATTTTTTATCATTTTCATTGTACAAATTCGAAAAAATCATTACCAGATGATTAAAATGCAAAATAATATTGACATACATTTCACATCAATTACAAAAATTTTCAAAATGTACTATTTCTCGAGGCGCATTTAATATTAATAGGGTAGTATAAAATTCTGATCGAGAAATTATCAATCGCACGAAAATTTGCCAATAAATAACGCGCAATTTCATTTGCAATTACTTACCATCATCCGGAATTATTTGTTTTATTGCTGGCTTGTGTTTTGGTACAAGCATGGAGGAACCATTGGGGCAAGTTTTAGAGTTTTACAGTACTGCCATTTCATGAGAATATATAGGGTGGCCGATTTATCTGAAGACATCGAAATATCTCGAGAACTATGCACAGAATCAAAAAAGTTGTCGGATGAAAGTTGTTCGACACGAAGGGGGGCATCCAGTGATAATTAAATTTACCCCCTCCCCCATCCCCTGGAGGTGGAGTGGGGGCAAAAACAATAAAACTTAAATAGGAACCTCCATTTTTTATTGCAGATTTGGATTCTCCGGAAAAAAGTACACGAATTTGACCTAGGAGCTATTGCATTTTGGTTCACAGGTGGCGCTGTAATCGATAAAAATCCAAATTTATCCGAAGACATTGAAATACCTCGAGAACTATGCACAGAATCAAAAAAGTTGTCGGATGAAAGTTGTTCGACACGAAGGGGGGCATCCAGTAATAATGAAATTTACCCCCTCCCCCATCCCCTGGGGGTGGAGTGGGGGCAAAAACAATAAAACTTAAATAGGAACCCCCAGTTTTTATTGCAGATTTGGATTCTCCAATATTGACAATTTTCGCCCGCGTAGCGGATATGGAATACGGTCATTCTAAGAAAGCCGGGAAAAAATACATTTAGCGTTACCCAGGAACAACGACGTGGACGTAGTATTTTTTCTGTTCCCTTTGGGGTGCTTGTTTTACGTGAGTCCCCTTGCCTCTCACTGTCTTACTGTTCACTTACTTGAGTAAGTGTTCGAAATGTTGACCTTCCACTTCAATGCATTTATTTATTCTTTCTTCAAATGACTTTATACATGATAGAATCATATCTGCAGAAATTTCTGCGCAAGCAGTTCTTATGCGTTCCACCATGTTTTCACGAGTCGTTGGTACTTGTTCATAAACCTTACCTTTTAGGTAACCCCATAGGAAGAAATCCAGAGATGTTAGATCAGGTGACCTCGCAGGCCAATTAATGGGGCCACCTCTACCAATCCACCTACCATTGTAATCACGGTATAGTATTTCCCTTGCTACTCTTGAAAAATGTGCTGGGCAACCATCATGCTGAAACCACATTGTCCGTCGGACGTCCATAGCATCATCCTCAAGTAGTAATGGTACTTCTTGTTCTGGGAAATCTCGATATTTTGTTCCATTCAAATTATCTTCAATGAAATAAGGACCAATGAGTTTATTTCCTATGATTCCACACCAAACGTTCACCGACCAAGGACGTTGATGATTAACTTGTCGTAACCAATGGGGATTTTCTACGCTCCAATAATGCATATTATGCCTATTGACGCCACCATGGTTCGTGAATGTAGATTCATCTGAAAATAATACATTAGCAAAGAAATTGTGGTTCGTTTGCATTTTTTGAAATGCCCATTCACAAAACACCACGCGGTTATGAAAATCATCGCCATCTAGTTCCTGGTGCAGTGAAATGTGATATGGGTGAAACTTATGACGATGCAATATTCTTTGAATACTGTCTCTGGAAATGCCGGAATCGCGATGTAATTGTCGTGTGCTTACATGTGGATTTTGGTGAATAGCTGCTAGTACAGCTACTTCGTTAGCTTCTCCTGTAACTGTTAATCTTCGCTTCCTTTTTTTCATTTGTACGCTGCCATCAGAGTGAAAGGCATTCACAACTTTGTAAAAAAAAGAACGCGAGCGAGCATTATCTGGAAAACGCTCAGCATACAACGCATCAGCATCGTCAATATTCCTCTTACATTCACCATAAATAAGAATCATTTCGATTTTTTCGGGAACTGTAGCAGGATTCATTTTTAACTTGCAATTCGATTTAAGCAATGAAGGGTAGACAAAAAATAGTCACGTAAACGGAAAGTTGTTATTCTAAAAGCAAAGTGACCTCCGACCGAATTACTACCAATACAATGGACTTCAAAAACAGTCTTACACTGAGAGACCGTGAATACTAAATTTTAATATGGGGATTAGAAAGTCGCGATATCCATTTACTTCCCTTCAGGAAAGTAGAGAAAAATGTAGGTGAACTGGTTACGTGTGACTCAACTTATGTATAAAATGATATGCTACTTTATTTTCGAGTTATGTCGCCCTCTAGCGTTATGTAACAGAACCGGCGCCGAAATACAAGCGATGTACATGTATGAAACCACGTGAGTTCTCTCGGGGTCCGGTAGATGGCGACGAAATCCCCAAATGAAGTAAGAGTTTCGTTTTGTTTAATAGAAGCTGGTTTGACCGTCAATGCTCAGCTTATTTATTCTCATTTCGGAAAAAACATACTTTTTTAATTCATTTTAGCGGCCCGTGTTCAGTATATACTTACGTTTGAAGAAATCCAATATCGCTTGCTGTTTTCCAACAAAAAAATTACAATGAATGCGCAAACGGTGTTCGAGATATTTAGCACGTTTCACTGTGCCCCGCGTGCCACTTAGCCCCACTCTCCCCTAAATATTGTGTGGTCGAGAAAATATCTCGCCCTAATGGAAGGTCGAAAAGAGGTAATTTCGCCCTGTTTTGCTGCTTGGGCCAAGAATTGTTTTGACCCTCTTTGATAAATTTTCAAAAAAAAACGTCCATTCCCATTTTTTTTTAATATGTTAAGTAATTTTTCGTATTAGGTCTAATTTCTTACTTTTTATTCATAGATTACACTTTCGTGAATAAAACTAGATTTTCCTACAAAAAAATAACTATTTATAGTATATCCACAAATGATACTATTCTTTTTTATTCCTTTTATTTATAACTACTGCATTATTTAAATGGGTCAAGAGTATTTTGAGTGTCCGGATTTTTAAAGTTTTCCGGCGTTTGTGGGAATTAAATTTTGGTTTAAATACTTACAAGTCACACCTTGGGTTATGAATATTTTGTACACTAGTGTATTTTTTATTCATAATGAACACTACGATTCTACCCAAAAGACTAAAAGTTTTCTTATTTATAATCCACGTTTTAAGTTTTAGTAATCAAAGTTATTCTCGATTTAAAATTAATTTATGTTCTACAGGTCACAAGGCTACTAAATTATGGTATTGACACCGGCGCCATTATCCTTGCAGTTTCGGGAGCATTTAGTAGATGGCACTTATCATCTTCAATTCTCGCAAGCGATAAAATCATGGTAAATGGTTGGAACCTACCTGTAAGCTAAATAAAACGTTTATACGGAAAACCTGTGGAAAATGTATTTCCAGAGCAACAGCACATTGCCTCATTGTAAATTAGCTGAGTAATTTATTCACCGCAGCATATAACAATAAATGATACAAAATGATTATTGGTGTCTTTTCCTTACATTAAGTTGTAGTAAAAGTAAGAATTTCTGTGTATCTTACCGAATTTCCTACATACCGCCACTACTTGTTTATTGCCATGTTCTAATATACGTTTATAAATATTCGTGGAATACGTATACAACTCCATTAAAGTGATTAGGCACAGAAACAAGTTGATACATGAATAACTATTTTTCGCAGGCATCCATGCTTTCAAAGGCATTCAACAGATGGCGCATATCAACTTGAATCATTGTCACAAGAGACACATTTTATTTTTATATCTAAATATCAAAATTCCTAAAACATGATGTTCCATTAAAAATGTTCATTTAAAATAAACACTCTAACCTGTTGCTGGGGATGAACGCAGCACTGCGCATTGCCCATGTTCCTTATTATCAATTTAATATCCTTTTTCTTCAGAGGCATCCGAACGTTTCTTCTTCCTTCTCACGCTTTGTTTGTCAGCTGCACGTCTTCAATGGTTATGACTTTTGAAACACAGAAATTAGAAAAATCCGTCGACTGTTCACGATTTCCGCGAAAATTTTGCGATCATTTGTCCTTATATTGTCCATTAATTGTATTTCGATAAAGATTCGTATTAAATCATAAAAAAGTAATGATTATTTATCGAATAGTGAATAATAATAATAAAATGAGCTTTTACGCATTATTTGAGCATGATATATTTTTGCATGAACCAGAATTCAAAACCATTTTGCGAAAGAACCAGAATAGTAATTTAAAATATAATCTCATCTGTTTTTGGCATTGATGAATGTTAGGTAAAAGAAATTAAAATTTACAAAAGAATTGTGTACTAAAATCAACGTTCTCCATTTTTCTCCACAAATATTGTAAATATTACAAATTATAAAATGAAAATGACAATGCAGCATCCATTTGGTTCTAATGAACTGTGAGACATTTGTCGTTTTGAGATATAAAGAACCTCGAGTGTCCGAAGACTCGACGACAAGTTAATCAGTCTTTTTCTATAAGGTCATTTTTAATTGAGTTTTAAGTTTTCTAAAGACCCGGCAAGTCGTTAGAAGAAACTGTACAAGTAAAGTCCCCCTCGAGCAACGCTAACTCCTTAGTTACTTTTATTGTTCAAATCGATAATTTAGGTCACGTGTTATTTCAAAAACTATTTATTATTACTCTACACAATCGAACTATACCTTTTTAACTCCATATTTGATTCTGTTAAATATAATACGCAAACAAATTAAAAATACCAATACTGATTTTAAGATGTCAATGGCAAGTTTTGCAAAGATTTTACTTTGAATATAATTACAAAATTAGAAATCCCACACGTTTGTAGTTTGAGGTTAGTTTAGTATAACAAAGGTGGGCCTGGGAGGCGGAACTTCATAAATTATCGGGGCGTATACATCGTGGATGACTCCGCCTACCGTCTCCCCCCTATCGCTTCTATTTGAACCTAACCTGCATCCGCAGTGGGCGTGGCCAATGCTCGATTCTACGCAAATGTTAGACGACTGTAAATATCGTAGTGACAATAAACATGAAACACGTTATATGAATCTCCTCCTACTCGTCCTCCTTTAAGGCCCTTGCCATTGGGTTTACAGAAACCTTTTTTTTTAGAATTTTCTGCTCTTCATTTTCGCGTCAGATTCATATTGATGTGACGATACAATGGAATGGCATCTTTGTCTTTCAGTCTTTTCCGAAAGATCGTTGAATAATGTAAAATAAACATATTTATAAACAATAAATCAAAATTTGACATAAATTATTTAGTAATTAATGAACTACCAGATGTAAATTTGCTATTAGAAGAGGAAAAAATTACTTTCAATTTTGCTATCAATTATAGAACACCCTGTACATGGATTTTAACAGAGAAAATAATACAAACACGTGCAACTTTGTATACATATCATAAATTTATGTTCATGTCCCATTCACAAATCTCATGTACAGTGTTAAAATGCTTTAAAAAGTGTAACAGTGTAATAATTCATTTTAAAAATGTCGACTTCCAGTCCGAATATTTCCGAGGAATTGTTTACGTAAAATGTCTCGTTCGAACGAAATAAATTACGATCTAAAAACGCATCACATTTGAACTAGTTATGTTTTCGTTGTTTGGTTTCAGAATTTTGCGAATTTTATTTTAGAACAAGATTTAAGCGTTATACTGTCCGAGACCAAAGTTGTACAGACGCTTAAACTAATCCGAACTTTGTAATTTAATATTAATTTATAGATAGCAAATGATGGTTTTGCGGAAATTTGTGTTGACCTACTTTCTAAATTTCGGATTCTTAATCCTCAAGTATTTTTAACCAGCTAAACTTACTATCATGAATGTTTATGCTTAAGTAAAAATATAATTTAAAAACCTATTTTACATGTAATTATATTTTTAATTGCAATTCTTTATTTTTATTTTTTTTATATGATGTGGATTCTAGGGCTTTCCCAAAATTATTAAAAATTACGAAAATTGACTGTTGAATGTTGAAGAACGTTGTGGAGCGCAGACAAATTTATCAAAATTCAATAGAAATTAATATAAAATATAAAACACTTTTTTTAATTTAATTTGTCAAAATCAACTTCTATGGATCTATGGCGTAGAATACTATTTTTTTATAATCAATTTTAATTTATAACTAAGTTTATTGTTACAGCCAGAAAGTTGTTTCCAAAAAGTCAATTAAGAAGTGTATTGAAGGAAAACAACCGTTTATTGTGACGCGAATATCATATTTCAACACATCTTGCCAACCATTATAACCGATTTTACAATTACCTTGGATATGGAAATAAAAAGCAGCTAAAACCAAAACAGTAATTATGACATAAATGTATTTTGCATTTTAATTATCAATAAAATGAAATAAATTATTCAAATTAAATATAATTTATTTGATCCTCAAATAACTTTAGTACAATCAGTAAAACAAAAGTTCCAAAATTGATACTGTTATCAATAACAAAAAAAAAAGGACTTGAACACCTCAAAATCCCTACGTTCAGCTAAAGGATTATGCCCACATTAAATAATTTTTTTTTTAAGATGGCAAATGACTTTCATACAATACCATGCACAATTTGTAAATTTGTATGGAGTAGTTATGTACAGTAGGTGCAAACTTTACCGTTTTCTTGAAACTGCAAACAAAAACTTGAAACGAACAATAAGACTCAAGGAAAAAGGGAAAAACCAGAATTAAGACTTGCATGACAGCTTTTCAGAGCACAGCTTTTATGGCATAAAACGAAGAGAGACGTTTTCTAATCTGTTTTAGCCATGTTACTTCATTCGAAAACTAAGAACAACATGAAAGTCTCAAGCAATACATCGAAATAAACATATAAGTGTTTATATTGTTGAAAGTGAGGAGATAAATCGGTACCATAGTTAACGCCGATGCGAAGACCCTATAGATCCACAGTGTGACCGGTGTAAGTTGCCGGTATTAATTTGAGTTTATTTAATCGGTGCGGTTTACGTCCGCGACCGTTTCTAATAAATAAAAACAGATTCTCGGTAATATCATAAACGTCTGATGATGCTCTTGGTCCTTAAAGCCTTAGATGGTTTACTACAAACTGTCAAAGCTGATGCTTAATAATTTATATTGGTTTCCGATGTTGATTTTAACACCGACAGAAGGTAAATACAACTTGTAAACAAAGTCGTTGCTCTAACATCATATTGACCACCCAATTTTTTGTTATTTACAGTTTTTACGTTTATCGTTATTTCTGAAAAATCCTTGTAATAGCATACGAATATTGACACCAAATGCGGATATATTTTACACCTTGCGCCGGTGTCAAAAACAATACCGGAAACCACTGGGTTGACCATTTGTCGAAGACCGTCTAAGGCATCAACTATCACAAACATCGTCCAATTTTCGATTGTTTATAGACAATTATGTTTGTAATTAAAACAATAATTAATTTACGCTCTTCGAATCAGTGCAAGACAGGCTTTAATCGAATTTTTATTTGGCTGAAGGCCAAAAACCAATAACCGAGATTATATTGTATAAAATTTCAAAGCTCAACTATTGCGTCAAAAGAACGTTAGTAAAGTGAGATATTCGTTCGAAAATAAAAATCTCAGAACTCTAAATCACATGTGCTAATCGTAACGATATAGAAAAAAAAAATAACACATCGTTCACTTTCGCGCCACGACCCATGCGCATGCGCCAATGGCGCGAACCCATTTATCTTGCCGGCGTTGCGTCAAGGCGTTGCAAATTTTATCGCGTGCACCTTGGGTGTGTTCTTTTCTCCTCCAAAAAACTATCGTGGCCACGCACGTGGAGCAATGTAAGAGACCCACTTTTCTCGAAATAATCCGCCAGCTGCGACAATCCGCGAAAGACTGAGAGGTTTCGACTTCGACTCGCGCGAAATGTCGCGCGCGCACACGTGTTACGCTTCGGAAGAGTTGGTTTGTTGTATGCATAGAATGTTCCTGTTCGCAGGGGGTACCATTTGCCAAAAAAAAAAAAAAGAAATCGTCGTGAAGCTCTTTTTTGAGTTCCAAGATGTGTCCGAAAAAAGATCTGCCTAAATTCGATAAGAATAACTTTAAAAGGGGAGCGAAACGCAAAGACGAAAAAAATACTGGAATGTCATGTATGACTTTTGTTCCTTTAACAAAAACCTATTTTTTTTACCTACGATTCACATATCTAAAATTATCTATTGGATTGCTACAAAATCATCGTTTTTTTTTTAAATTAACGGCTTTTGAATTTCAAATAACCATCATATAATGTTAAGTTAAGATATTTTTTAATCGGGATACGAAAATTTCTGAATATTAGACCATAATACTTGACAATGTTTGCCTTCATTGCTGGTTTTATGCGCAGTTCATTATCTCCGAAAATTTTGTTTCCTACTTTTTATTTTCTGAATTTATCGTTTACTTATTTGCATATGGAATAGTTTTTTCGTCGCTACTGCCCTGTCAATGTTCACTCATAAAATGAAGCAGAAAACTGAAAAGAAGTTGGCATAGTTTTTGTCAACATTCAATGATGTCATCGGGGTCATATAGAGGCGTTGGAGAGAATACAAAATCGATGTGATCTCTGGCGAAAACTTTCAAAACCTGACGAGACAGGCTCCCGACGCGATCCGTGGAATTGCGTACATCAGCAAAAACTTCAACGCCTAAGGGTGCCTCGTTTGTGTCATTTACTTCTTCATTTCGACAGAAATTTATTTTTGCGATACAGCGTAAATCGTTAAAGTGATAAGAATATTTACTGAAAACAGCACATTAACTTAGTGGCTTCTCAAATATCTTTTAATACTCAACCAGTAACTTTTATTTTCCACCTGGGCCAAAGAAGAAATTATGTAAACCTGTAGATATTTGTATCAATCAATATAAAAAAAATCAACGAATATAAAATAACTATACATTCTGAACCCCCTTATATTGTCCGATGGGAGGGAGCGAATGTCCCTCCCTTATCGTCCGTCCCCATTCCCACACACTTTCTAGGAGAAATTGTGCGCACCTAATATACGTCCGGTGCTCCCGTTACGTCTTAGAACAAATGCTCCCTAGAGTTGTGAAGGGGTGGATAGAAGCAAAAAGCCAATGACGGAGTTCTCACAGCAGACAATAACGGTGTTTGGACAAATACGGAGGTAGATCATTAGGGGTTCAGACTGCAAAACAATATTAGTCTTTACTTCAACATTCAAAATGTCGATTACCTTTCGTGTCGTGCTGAATTTTCCTTTACATAAAATTTTACGTATTCTTTTATCGACCTTACCTTAGTCATCCAAGTGCACGCTTCATCTTGCCTTGATCAACCGGGTATTTAATCATACTCAAGGTCATTAGGCGTACAATTTTTGGATCCTCCCGCTTCTGGGATCAGAAATACGGATTTTCATCCAAAGTCAACTTGACCAGAAAATGACATTCAAAAATAGTCATGGTCATGAGCAAAGTCACAGCTTTTGCTTGTCCAACATAAAATGTTCCGCTGTTTCCATTCCTGTGGTCCAAAATACATGCTTCCATTGACAAAGTCAACTTGACCTTAGAATGACCTGTAAGGATCAGGTCAAGGTCATGATCAAGATTACAGTCGGACAAGGCATTTTCTTTTGCTTTTTCTATTTGTTCGATAAAAAATATAGACTCCTATTTAAAAAAGTGAATTCGACCGAAACGACGTTCAATTATATGGACCAGCAATAACTGCTCATGTTCAGTCAACAATAAATTTGTTGAATCTATATTGTACATCGATTCAATATTATTCGCATTCACGATACCTAGCGTCAATTTTTCACAATGAAGTAAAACTCCATTCCAGTATTTCTTAACGGGTTTATGCTTCGATGTGGAAGAATGCCTGCAAGATTACTGGTTCTTGGAAGAATTTGACTATTTTTAATCGACATTAGTACGAAGAGAAATATAAAAATGGACGAACCCCAAAAGCTTTAGCATCACAAGTTAATTGATAGTTTTCTAAGACTTAATTTGGCCATATTAATTTGGTCTTATTGTTAGTAGAAGTTACCAGGAGGTTCGAAGCATAGGGACGATATCGCATCTCTAGGACGTCAAACTCATACTTCTCAACAAACATCTATTTTGCTACTTATATTTGCACAATGTACAATTTTAAATATACCTTAGCTCAATTAAAAATCGTGTGCATCACGAATTGTAAGATAATGACACCGATAGTGAACCATTCCACATCAGGAGATGATTTGATTCCACAAAAATACATTATTTGGAACATTTCATTGAGTTTCTGAACATTTTCGTTGGAATGATTAGAATTATCCGAGCTCTAAATGCAAGCATACTTCTAATCGTGGCCAACATTATTAATTAAACAAAAGCTTTAATAATATCGAGTCCAGACTCCAGACATTCTAGTACAATGATTAACGAATGGCCTAGGTGAAAAGGAAGGTATTTTCTGAACACCGTCTTTTCCTGAGTGTGTTCGACTACACAATCGTCTGTCCTAAGTTATAGAAGGACCGTTATATCCACGTCTTAAATTATTCATTTGCGGTCTCTAAAGTTATACCAGCCTTTTCCTCTCTCACTACATCGTCTTGCTACATGTCAGGATTGTTCCTCGCAATATTCGAGAGTACTCACCAGGTAGAAATGTTTATGTACCCTGGATGAAAAAATGTTTTATCGCAACTTTTGCTTTAATTTAGACTTATTTTAAAAAAATACGACCAATACGCATTGCGACATATAGAATCACAATCGAAAATGTACCTCGTTAATACATTTCAATCCAAATTTGTATTAATTAAACACGTATTATGCAAGTACATCAATGCTTATTTATACGACCATATCGAAATGTTCACGAACAATATTAATTATTTCCAATTTACTTCCTTAAAACTTACTTCCGTTACATTTTAATTAAATTTCATAAACCCTTTCATAAACAGCGTTGAAATGCATTTAATTTCCTTAAGAAACCAATTCATTTTAATACATTTTAACGAGGTCAAAGTATAAATAGAATTGGATTAAAAATTTGAATCAAATTGTGATTGCTGGGTTCTGCATTCTGATATATTTATATCAAGAATGAAAGAGATTCACTTCTTGATATCTTCTAAAAAAGTGATGAAGCCCAATACCTGCTCGAGCAACTGTGCTCTCAAACGATCCCTTACAATCTGCAATTTTACAAGCAATAAGGAAAAAGGCTTGCCTAGAGTTCAGGAGCTATCGCTCTCCAATTCGTATTGTTTACTGAAGAGGACTCATATCAGGGTTGAAACGTTTAATATTATTATTTTTCAAAGTTTATAATTAAAAAAAAAAATTTATTTGGCTTGTCCCCTCCATTTCCAAAAATTCATTGTTCAATTATTATAATATTTAAATCGATATTATTATCTTTTATCATTTTATTCAGAACGAAACACACCAAAACTAATTTTCGTTATTACATTTGGAACGGTCAATTATTTTCGTTATGTGTTGTTCAGGAGCTTGTTTGAAGTATGTATTGAACAGACGGATCATTGATGGTTTAGAATTTTTTTATTTCGACTAACATACTATACAGCAAGTTAATGAATTAAAAAAAATTTAATTCATTTAGAATCAGTCTTTCTTTATTTTAAATTGTCCACAAGCGCACTGTGAATCGAGTCGTAGAAGAACGAGTGAAGAGGAAGATTGAAATAGGTAAAGAAGAAAACATATCAATGACGTATTTAATACGAGAAACTAAAATAAGCCATGGATTACTTTATATTTTTATATTCTTAAATATAATCTTGGCAGAAGTTTTATGAATACCAATACATGAAGAATATAAACAACTACGGTCAACAAACCTTAATCCTATTAACCTTTTCAGACAAGCATTTTTCTTTATTACTTAATTCACTTTTACTCCTCGAGGACTTTCGGGGTCGCTGATAACGAATCTACCCTCAAATATTCAAAATTCAAAATGTCGGTTCCAAAGCGGCAGAACAAAAAGATAAATAGATTAATTTTTCGTTTTTTCATCCGCCATATTGGAACCGGCATTTCGAATTTTGTATTTACTTATTCATTTTCGTATACAAAAATTCCAAAAAACTCCGAGTAAACAATTTCGTGTCGATATAATAACTGTTTTAATTTTGGTCCACTCTTTTGATTCCGCCGTGTTAAATTTTAAAAGTCTGAAGGCAGATTACTATTCAGCGACCTCGAAAACTCCGGTGGTTTTTTTAATTTTTTAAAATTTTCTTCTTTATATTTTTTTACCCTCTACCTGCCACCTATAAACTTTCAGTTATGTAGGTACAGTTCTTCTACAACACATGAATTTATTGTACAAAAAGTATGTTCTTTTTTAGATTGGACTATTTATATAAATTATTCCAGACAACAAAATCTAAATGAGTTCAGAATAATTTCGAAATGTGCTCTAAAAGAAGTCAGATGACCCATTTTCTGAGGGTTTTCTGAACATGAGATCATAAAGATCTCATAATGAGATCATGTTCCGAAAACCCTAAGAAAGTGGAACATCTGACTTCTATTAGAGCACATTTTGAACTCTTTTTTATTTGGTGTGTGGGTATATAACTAATTTATTATCTGAATTACGCATTATATCGTACTTATTAACGCAATAATTGAAGAAATACATAAAGAACCGAACAAAAATTATAATATGGCCTGAGATTTTCAAAATTCAAAATGGCGGATAACATATGGCGTGTAAAGAATCTTTTTAATATTTTGATCGGCCATATTGGATCCGCCGTTTTGAATTTTGGAAATCTGATCCCGGATTCGTCATCATCGACCATAAAAACTTATTTGTAAAGATTCTCGTCAAAATCGAACTTACAATAAGCTGGAGAACACCTTTTTCCAAGAAAAACTGCATTTTTTTAGTGTTTCTTTATTTATGACATTTCTATAACAAACGAAGTTTATGCCATTCGATGCGTAAAATGCTATTTTACACACTTTTGACATTTTTCGGTCGCATTTTACGCAATCAAGTGACATAAAATATCGTATGAAACATAATGTGATTACTTACATAATGTGATGTAAGCGAATGTGATTACGATCCTCGCCTTCGGCTCGGGCCTCAACCCTTCACAATCGTAGAATGAACATTTACGCATTAGTTTCATAATATACCATTAAATATTAGTGGTGTAATGATGTAGATAAATACTTTAGCTACTGGAAAACCCAACCATTATTTCTAAATATTTAGAAATTTAATTTTTATAAATAAAACTATAGGGTAAAAAAGACGGTTCTTACAATAAATAAATAAATGAATAATTTTATATATAAATATAATCTAAATTTCATATTGAAGACTTTCTTTTCTTGAATACTTTTAAATTTTCATAAAGGACCCCGCACAGACCTTATGGAAATTGGTTTTCAGTGGATTCTCTTCAAACTGCGGGAAAATGTTGTTCATACCAAGCCGATCAAAAGTTCTCCATAATTTCCGTTAAAGCAGGATTTTGGCTCTACGGGCCCTTAAAGGTCGGTAATTTGCGATGAAACGAATCATTTCTTACAGCATACAAATTAGATATATTTCCTCACCAGCGATTAAAATAGTATTGAAAAATGGTACTCGGCGGTGTTCGGGGTCTCTAATTACGAATCTGAGCTCAAAATGTGAAAATTCAAAATGGCGGAACCGACACGGGGGCCAAAAAGAAAAAAAAATATTTATTTAATAATAAAAATTGACCAATCGTTTTCGGGAACGTTTTCGGGAACGTTTTCGGGACTAAGAGAGTACACCTCTTTCGTCCCATGGGGATTACGCTATTTTTCCCCGACTTAATTAGAATGATTACATTCGCGAACTTGCATCGTCATAAGATGATCGTGGAAACTCCAATACTTTCTTATTTTCTAACAGTTGTATGATAAATAAGTAATTGTGAAAATTCTTGATGACACCAAGGAAATATCAAATATCCGTCCACAGGGCTCAACAACGTTATTTATGATGCAGCGAACAGACCTGTTCCTCAATGAAATCTATCTCGTTTTCTGATTATGCACGCGTTGAAACCTTTGACCATCACCAGATGAAGTCTCATCTTATTCGATCAAAAGGCCCTATTTAGGGCCACATCGACGTGCAAAGTCCGATCGAGCAACCTTCACGTGGTGCACATTGGATTACGCTAATGCCGACGGTAAAAATAGGTGGTTACTAAATATAAAATCGTCTCATGCGCTATCAAGTGATTTTCTGTAATGCACATTACAACTTCAGTTCTTTAGTCACATGTAAACCAACGATTTTTACAAATGTTAGATTTATTTCACAAATGAGCACCTTACAACCGATACAGGCTCGCGAATATGATCATTCTAGTTAAGTCGGGAAAAATAACATATTCTACATGGGACGAAAGAGCGCGTACTCTGTTAGTCCCGAAAACGTTCCCGAAAACGATTGGTCAACCTTTATCATTAAATAAATAATTTTTCTTATTTTTGGCCCTCGTGTCGGTTCCGCCATTTTGAATTTTCACATTTTGAGCTCAGATTCGTAATCAGAGACCCCGAACACCTCCGAGTACCATTTTTCAACTATTTTAATCGCTGGTGAGGAAATATGGCTAATTTGTATGCTGTAACAAATGAATCGTTTCATCGCAAATTACCGACCTTTAAGGGCCCGTAGAGCCAAAATCCTGCTTTAACGGAAGTTATGGCCATGAGAACTTTTGATCAGTTTGGTATGAACAACATTTTCCTGCAGTTTGAAGAGAATCCATCGAAAACCAATTTCCATAAGATCTGTGCGGGGTCCTTTAGGATTTGAAATTGCCGCTTAGATACAGTAGTCCTCCTCTTAAGTCATCTTCCCTTAAGTCATATGCTCCCCGTAAGTCATATCTTTCGCTCCCCCTAAGTCATAATTTTATAGGTTATAAATCCTGATGCGTTCCCCAAATCACGCGTTCTGTTTAACGGTAGCTCGCGTAACGTTTTGAATAAATATGTAACTAACAAATGTACCAAAAGTACCAGAAAATTACTTTGCAAAGCCATTGAAATTGAATGTTATGAAATATGACTTAACCCATTAACGCCTGAAATGGCATTTTTTATACTTAATTTTCAATCAAGTATTTCGCATCAAAATCGAAGTTGAAAACAATTGAAAGGTACATATCCTATTGTTTTCGAGGTTGCTCTTCAGGATTCCGGGGTCAAAATTGAGTTTCAGCCATCAGAAATTCCAATATGGCGCCGAAATTTTAAAAAAATTCCAAAAAATTGGGTATTATCTATTCCTATCAATTTTTTTAGAACTATTAGAATATTGGAATTCTATTGGAACCATGCATAATGGTGCATAAAACATTTTTGTTATAATTTTATATGTATTGTTGAAATATTTTCTTTTGTACCTTCTATTATGTAAATAAATACAAATATAAATACAAATACACTTGGATTTAAAGAAAAAATTTTACTTTTATACCCCACATCATTGTAACGGCCTCAAAATGGCGTCAACAATGAAAATTTCTTTGAAAAATTTCTGAACGTTCTAACTCCAAAACTACGTGCTGTTATAAAAAAAATGCTAAGAATGAAAAGTTCTTGGAATTAATCGAGAAATATAGTGGAATTTTTTCAAATTTTTATGAGGACATTATGAGAAATTTTTTTTCAACATTTTTTTCAAAATTATAATTTATTTATGAAAAATTCTGAAAAAAATTTGGTGTATTCACTTATGAATTCTACGAGTTTTTTGTTCTTTGCAATTTTTTCCAAAAGTTGATAATTTTTGGGGGGAAAAAATCCTAAACTATAATATTTGAAATTCATTTCATCGAAAACTATGAACTTTTCGAAAAAATTGCAAAGAACAAATAACTCTTAGAATTCATCAGAGAATACACTAAATTTTTTTCAGAATTTTTTGTAAATAAATTACAATTTTGAAAAAAATGTTGAAAACAAATTTCTCAAAATGTCATCAAAAAATTTTGAAAAAATTCCACTATATCGCTTGATGAATTTTAAGAACTTTTCATTTTATGCATTTTTTTTAAAAAGCTCGTAGTTTTTTAGTTAGAGCGTCCAGAAATTGCTCAAAGAAATTTTCATTGTTGACGCCATTTTGAGGTCGTTAGAATGACGCAGGGTATAAAAGTAATATTTTTTCTTAAAATTCAACTATTTTATGCACCATTATGCAAGGTTTCAATAAAATTCCAATATTCTAATAGCTCGAAAAAAATTGATAATAATAAAAAATTCCCACTTTTTTGAAAATTTGTTTCATATTCGGCGCCATATTGGAATTTCTGATGACTGAAACTCAATTTTGACCTCGGAATCTTGAAGAGTGACCTCGAAAACAGTAGGATACGTACCTCTCAATTGTTTTTAACTTTAATTTTGATACGAAATACTTGATTGAAAATGAAGTATAAAAATTGTCATTTCAATATTGTCATGCAGTCTCAGAGGCAGGTGGACCATTAGTTACGTCACAGTATTCATTCCAATATTCAGTAACACAGTCGTAATTATCGTTGATGTTTGATGTTTCATTCTCTTTCCGAATCCGAAGTCCGTTTTTCGCTAGGAGCAGCCATTTTTTAAACATGGCGGCGAAAAGGCAAAAAAATAGAGAAAATTGCGATTTTTGGATCGGTTTTTCATGTTTTTCAATAGGTTCGCGATGACCGATCATTCCAAAGACCTGGATCTGGTGGCATAATGAGTTTGACTAAAAGTTGACATGATCAGATACGCAAAATATAAGATGGCGGATCCAAGATGGCGGATTTTTCGCCGAATTGTGTGTTTTTATAGCATTTCCGACTATATAATATAAAACCCGCGAGTAACCATTTTCATTTCGGACATGCAACGTTTTGTATTTTCCTCCGCCATTTTGGGTCCGCCATTTTGAATGATGAAAATCAAATGTCATATTCGTAATCTGCGACCCCGAAAACCACCGAGTAGTCAGTTTCATATGGATCAAGAAATTTTGTTGCATTTCAGTCGGCCATCTTGGAACCGTCATTTGGAATTTCGAGTATCGGATAGAAGATACTGTAACAAATGATTATGTAAATCAATAATAAGTGCGTACAACAATATTTATTAATAGCTAATAATAATGTCGGAAATGCTATAAAAACACAAAATTCTGCGAAAAATCAGCCATCTTGGATCCGCCATCTTATATTTTGCATATCTGATCATGTCAACTTTTTGTCAAACTCATTATTCCACCAGATCCAGGTCTTTGGAATGATCGGTCAGCGCGAACCTTTTGAAAAACATGAAAAACCGATCCAAAAATCGAAATTTTCTCTATTTTTTTGCCTTTTCGCCGCCATATTTAAAAAATGGCTGCTCCTAGCGAAAACCGGACTTCGGATTCGGAAAGAGGAGGGTTGAAAACTATAGAATCTAAATATTCAGAATTAGTCATCGTTAGTTTCTATAAGAAATGTGACGATTAAAATGTAGTGAAATTTACGGCATTTTGGGCGGAAACGGGTTAAGGGGAGCAGGACGGTATTTGGTATGTACAATGCTCATACAGTAGGACTTCACTTACTTTAATTAGTAAAGTTTTTCAAGATGGCACCGACCTCTCTTATTCTAATTTTCCTCTTGCCCCCACTTACTTTGCTTGAGAGCTTGTGATTCGTGGACAATATTTTTCGTTGACTTTTCGTGTGATAGTGGGAGAAGACTCGTGGGGGAACGATTAGATTAAGAGAGGTTGGACAATTATAATAAGAGAGGTTCGAATAAGAGAGGTCCTACTGTAGGTCCTCGGTTCGGCTTATTGATAAAACTAGATGGTTTGATATTAGATATGTACTAGAGGAACTTTACCTTACTAGAAATACTCCACTAGGCACTAAAGCACTAGATATCTAGTGACTTAATCGGACGACCACAGCGCCTCTACGTAAATACATGCACCTAAAAACGAAATCCGGCATTCTGCTGAAGCACGTGCGTCCATATTATCGCGTATTGAAGTTAGGAAAATATTTTCTAAATAAACCTGTGAGTTATAATAATTAAATTTCAAAATGGAAGAAGAACTGGAAGGATTTGCCAGTTTGGGCAAGGAGACAAGCGACGATGAAAACAACTTCCCTGTTCCAAAACCTAAAAGTGGAAAAAAATGCGGTGGATTTCAAGGATTTGGTTTATGTTACAATGTGCTCAAAGGAATTACCACTCGAGGATACAAAATTCCCACACCCATTCAAAGAAAAACCATTCCATTGGCTTTGCAAGGTCGGGACATCGTTGCTATGGCTCGTACAGGTAGCGGTAAAACTGCTTGCTTCTTAATTCCACTCTTCGAAAAACTCAAGACAAGACAAGCAAAAACCGGAGTTCGAGCACTCATCTTATCCCCCACCAGAGAACTTGCTCTACAAACTCTAAAGTTCATAAAAGATCTTTCGAAATTTACCGGTCTGAAAGCTTCAGCCGTTCTGGGAGGCGACAGTATGGACAATCAATTTTCCGCAATTCACGAAAACCCCGACATAATCGTAGCCACACCCGGTCGTTTCCTTCACGTTTGTGTCGAAATGGACTTGAACTTAAAACATATCGAATACGTCGTTTTCGACGAAGCTGATCGCCTCTTCGAAATGGGATTTGCAGAACAAATGACCGAACTCTTAAACCGTCTACCAGATTCTCGTCAAACACTACTCTTCTCCGCAACGCTCCCAAAACTTTTAGTCGAATTTGCAAAAGCAGGTCTCGAAGATCCAGTACTAATACGTCTCGACGTCGAAACTAAACTTCCCGAAGGATTAAAGTTAACTTTCATCACGTGTCGCCCAGAAGAAAAATTGGCAGTTCTTTTAAGTTTACTAAAAAACGTTGTTAAACCAGACGCTCAAACTGTCGTATTCGCAGCAACTATGCATCATGTAGAATACTTGCATATGATCCTCGACAAAGCAAATATCAGTAACACATATGTATATTCAAACTTGGATCACACTGCAAGAAAAATAAATACTGCGAAATTTCAAACTGGAAAAATCAAAGTACTCATCGTAACGGACGTTGCAGCGAGAGGTATCGACATACCTCATTTGGACAACGTAATCAACTTTAATTTTCCTGGAAAAAGTAAACTTTTTGTGCATAGAGTTGGTCGATGCGCAAGAGCTGGTCGATCTGGTCAAGCGTACAATATCGTTTCGCCAGACGAATATGCTCATCTTTTAGATCTGCATTTATTTTTAGGCCTTCCATTTAGCATTGTCCCCCCTACAAAAGTTGATACTATTCCGGAGACGGCAATAGGAAAAATGCCACAATCGCTTATTGAAGAAGAACAATTCGAGTTGATAAATTGGCACGACAAGAGTGTCGATATAACGAACATGAAACGAGTCAGTACCAACGCCTATCAACAATATCTGCAATCAAGACCTGCAGCTTCGTCCGACAGTAATAAAAGAGCTAAAACTTTGAACATTTCCAACGCTGGTATTTTACCACAATTCGGAGAATCGAACGCTGAAGCGACAGATCTTCTGTCACAAATGAAAAAATACAGACCTCGTGGTACAGTGTTTGAAATTTGTGCAAAACCTTCGTCGACTGATCACAAAGTAATGAAAGAAAAACGAGCATTTCACAAAAATAATATATTGATGCACCACAAAAAGATCGAACAAGAAAACATCAACGAAGATGAAAATACCAAGAAATCTACTCTTCCGTGCAGTTCGGACACTGAAATAAATAGTGCATTCGGCGAAGTTATAAGTTCGAGAAAACGGAAATTATCAGCGCTTCAAAGTTCGAAAAAGAAAAAGATTTCTCGGGATGAAGAATATTACATTCCGCATTTCGCACCTGATAAACACACCGAAGATAGTTTAGCCGTAAATAACTTTGCCACTGACGTAGAAAAGGCACAAGTCGATTTGCTTGCGGATAACGAAGACTCGAGACGTTTGCAAAGTCAAATGAAGAAATGGGACCGAAAGAAGAAGAAGATGGTTACCGTCAGCAATCCGAAAGTTGGAAAAATCCGAACTGAATCTGGTGCATGGATTCCCATGAATTACAAAACCAATCGTTATCAACAATGGAAAGAGAAGAGTAAAGTCGATGTTCATAGTCATTTCGACGATGACGATTCGACTCCACAGAAATTGCGGACTGGAGGAAATAGTCACTGGGCTCGCCATAATCAGAAGTTGAAAAACAAAATGCAGGCGAAGAGCGAATTAAAAACTCCGGAACAGGTTTTGAAACGGAGGAAAATTGCTGAAAAGAATCAGCAACGCAGCGGTAAGAAGAAGGGCGGACGTGGTAAGAAAGGATTCAAGAAAAGATAAGTGTTTTACATTCAGAATGTAAATTATGTAAATAAATGTAAAAAGCGTGTACATAATTATTACGTAAACTTAACCTCAATTTACGTGTTTTAATACATTTAATTTATATTCTGAATTTTTAATGTTTTTAATAAATATTTACAGTCGTAACAATTTGTTTCATCTCGGAGTTCGTTCAGCGTTTTGTCTTGCCAATTCAGGGAAAAATTGCGAGTTGTATTTTTGTCGAACTGTCGTTTTCGGTGTCTCCGCTGGCGCTGGCAAAGGTTCTCCTCGAAGTTTCGCTAAGAGAGCTTCGGTTCTTAACCTCTCTGTATTTTCTCGGACCAATCGTTCTGCTCTAAGTTTTTCTATATCGATACTGGATTTGATTTTATCTAATTTGTGACGTTTTTCTTTTTTTGATTTTGAACGTTTTTTATCTCTTTTTAACGGAATATCATTCTTTTTACTTTTTTCGGATTTATATTCATGTTTCTCTTTTTTCGGATCTTTGTCTTTGGACATCATGTCTAAGTATCGTTTAATATCGTGAATGGGATCTAGCAACGTTTTACTTTTTTCAGATTTTTCGTTACTTTTTGTGTAAGTATTTCTTCTGGGAATGTCCTCGTACCAAAGTTTGCCAGGAACGTCATTGAGATTTTTACCAAGGTAAGTTAAATATCCAATTTGCCTTTCGTACTTTTCTTGTTCTTCTTTCTTTTCCTTTTCGTATTCTGGATTCGTCCTGCATGTTTTGTCTTTTCCTGCTTCCAAATCAGCGAAAAAGTTTATGTGTTCCGGTTTGGTGGAACTTGAAGGTTTCGAAATAGGTTCGGATTCGACGTGACCTTTTTCTTTCATCCGCTGCTTCAAGTAACTGATTCGAGCTTCGGATTCTGCTTGTTTGACACGAGCTTCGTTAACTTTTTGTTCTTCAGCTGCTTTGGCTTCATCTCGACGTACTCGAGCAATGTTCTCCTTGGTGCGAACATGCCACCTCTTTTTTGGTAATATATTCATTTTTAGTAATGCTGGAAAGCGAATATAAAATTAAGAACATATTTTTTGTAATACGTAAACGAAAATAAATCAACACTTACTTTTTTATTACTAAATCTGATGAATAAATGACTAAACGATTACCGTTTAATATTAACTGAATAACATTCCTACTTAAATGTTCATTACAGACAAAAAAGTTAATAACTTTATCATCGTGCTTTAATATTGACAAATATTATGACATAAAGAGGTTATGTTGAACAGACACTTACAAGGTTGCCAAGTTTCTTACATCGATCAGTGCTGACTAGTTTATAGTTACCAACATGCGGACAAAAAAATCCCTACAATTTTCCCTAGACATTTCCTCGGACATCCAATTCTGTTGATTTTATCAATTTTGTCCACTGTTGGGTAAAAGGAAAGAAAAACAGGTTTTCTACAAATGTATGTAGATAACCGGTAGTTTACGTCGAAAACGTAGAAAACATATAGTCTACATGAAAATGGTAAAATACTGAAACATGCTTAAAAACATAACCTATTCAAATGTTTATGTTTTATGGGTTTCATTAAATTGTTTTTTTTTATGCATTATAAACGAAAAAGAATTTTTCCTAAATTCAAGATGCCAAAGTATTTGAAATCTTAAAAAAAAGATTAAGGTGGTTAGACCCCAGAATATCATATGTTCAAGAAAAATTGTAGAGAATCTTTTCCTCGAAAAAATAAGCCGTCATTCGTTAAAATTCGTTCATTTTTAAAAAATTCTTAACAGCAGAGAAGAAAAAAATTGAAAAAATAACAAAAGTTGCTTAACAAATTATTTTTGCACATTTTAATTTTTTTTTTTCAAGAAGAATAATGCTTTCACTTTTCAACAATATCATTAATAATGAAAATTAAATTCTAATATGTAATTTTATATTCCTGTCGTAAAAAATAATTTATAATATTTGTGAAAGAAATTTTATTAATTTTTAAAATCACAAAAGCATTTTTCAAAAACAAGATATCCTCCTTAATGGTGACATTAGCAAGGTTTTAAAAGTAGTTTTGATAATATTTACATCATTTGTAACTAATATTTTACGGATACCTTATATCTTTTTAGATTTTTCAGTCTTCAGTTTGATTTTTAACTAAAAAAATACACATATAATTGCGCCAAATAAATTTAAAAGTTTGATGTAGACTACCTCCATTTGTGTAGAAAACAGAAGATGTAGTCTACGCCATATTTGACACGTAGAAAATTGAAGTAGTTTACCTCTAGTAAACTACCAACCCAGCACTGATTTTGTCCGAAAAGTAAGCAGAATTAGGTTTTTCAACTATTTTTTTGTAAAATTAACATTTTACGACTTCCTGCATAATTAAAAAAAACTCGCGGAAGTGGAAATATACTTTATGTACGTCTTTTCGGTGCGTAAAGTAAACTTTACGCACTCGATTATACTTTACGCACGGAAAAGCCGTACGTAAACAATATTTCGGCACACGTGTATGTGTAAAGTTCTTTACACATACGCACTTGTATCGAAAAGTACTATATTATTACATTATTATACTATAGCGGGTGCGAACGGGAGAACTGGACATAGGGAAGTTCAGGTTAGCGTGAGCACGCTTGTAATTGGTCAATTCCGGACACCTGGATGCTTACGATCCATCGCCATTGGTTGCAACAGACTGCTAGTAAATTTCAATGTGTTGCTCTACGTTTGTTCGCGACGACATGTAGGGGAAGTAGGGGCAAAGTGGAAATTTGGCGGTTCGCTGTATTAGAACATTTCCTATGTATTTGTTTGCATTGTTTATTTACAAAAGAGTTATCGTAATACAAATTTTGAAATGACGCTGAAGTTAACAGCAGATTCACAGTAGCGGATTCGAAAAAACTATAGGTTTCAGCCATTAAAATTGCCAAAAACACATTATTTGTATAAAATTTGTCTAAAAATGTTTAAATACAAGTCATTTTTAATAAGAAATTATCCATTTCCACAGTTTTCTTGAATCCGCTGCTACGAATCTGCTGCCAGCTTCAGCGTCATATTTTGAAACATATTTCAGTTTCCATTCAGTATTTACCAACCGTTCGAACACGACCTAGGAAGTCGAAGTCAATTTGTAAATTCATACATATTTTCAATCGACTAGTAAGTATCAATAAATTAAGCGTAATTAAAATCTGAATTGGATGACTTAATAGTCTTCTCTTACACTCAATTTTCGTTTTTTATTTGTTTCATTTGGGGTTGAGGATGATTGTTTACGACGTATTTAAAAAAAATTCTATTTTGGGGCAAAGGGGGATGTATTCCGTTTTGATTTAGGTTCACAGAGATAAGTAAGAACTCTCTTTCCCTCTCTCTCTCTTTCTCCCTCTCCCTCTTGCTCTCTCTTGAGTTGTGTCCACGGCTCGTAGTGGCCCAGGACACTAATAAATAAATTATTAATCTCTCTCTCTCTCTCTCCCTCTCTCCGTCTCTCTCCCTCCTCCTCTCTTTCTCTCTCTCTCTCTGTCAAACCTTTCCAGAAGTAATTTTAACAACCCGTCCCACTTTGCCCTAGATTTTCAGATTTCTCAAAAAACAATTTTTTCGTAAAATTGAAATTTGGAATATTAAACAGATCTTTTTTTTTAAATGCGTTTCATAATAAGCTAGTTGAGGACCTAAATAAGGGTTTCCAAACCACACCTAACCATTCTTATGCCCCATATTTTTTGTATACAAGTTTTTCCAAAACCATCCCACTTTGTCCCTACTTCCCCTAATTGAATAAATTTTATTTATTTATATATTTATTTATTAGTGTATTAACGGACATAAATGCCCTTGTTACAAAAAAAAATAATAATAATGGTCACTTGATACAATCTTATATTCAATCATAATATTCACACTTATAAAACTTACATCTAAGTATAAATTGTGATAAAGATCGAGTAGATGTTATTTCCTCAGGCAGATTATTCCACAGACGAGTAATTCTATTTATCGTAGAGAAATAAAATCTGCTCGATTTACATTGAACCTCAGAAACTGGACGATGTACCCGATGTGCATAACTTACTGTCCGAAGAGAGAATAAATCGGCAATTTCTTGAGTGTTAAAGGAGTCAGACATAACCTTATAGACTAAAAGGGAATCTCTAAATTCATGAATTGATTGTATTGTGCGTAAATCAAACATTTTAGAAATAGGACCATATTCATGTGAGAACCGATGCATAGGATTATCAGTTTTATGCGACAGAAATCTTAAAAACTTACTCTGAATCGCTTCCAATCTATTGATGTTGTATTTCAAATAAGGGCGCCAAATTTATGATGCATATATACAATATGGAAGAACTATACTTTTGAAAAAGTGAATTATAGCCTGGCAGTCAGTGAAAAGCTTTGCTGATCTAAAAAGGAAACCTATACTCCTATTGGCTACTTTTATAACAAATTCTAAACAAGTTAAAGAACTAACAAAAATGACACCTAAGTCCCTAGTAGTTACCTAATTGTCCTTAAATGTTAACTTTGATGCATTTAATTGTAAACCATTAATATGACACCATGAGGAAATACCACACAAGTCTCGCTGACGCATATAATATATATGCAATTATTCATTTTGAAATGCAATAAACAAGACTTTCATATTGAACTTGGCTGATTCTACAAAAAAATTGAAATTGATGTTCTTAATGATTTTTACAAACCAGGATCGTTAATTACGAAAGTCTTATTTATTAATTAAACTACCGTACTAGATGTACAAATTCATGAAAAAAAAATTATTTTTTATATGATAAACAAGAAAGATATATTCAAGAAAGCACCCTGAAAATCACTCCCTCACTATGCCCCAACTGCAAAATTCGAAGAGAATTATTAACTTTAATCGTAAAAGTCCTTACTTATTGTTTGTTATTTTATTTTTTACTCATATAGGATAGTATTGGCTGTACTTACATGAGTTTATGGTTTAAAAAATGCGATTGGACATATTTTTAAATATAATTAAAAATTTGTCCGTAAAAAATCGATCATTCCCTCGCCGTTTTAAAACAGTGTGATAGGACAAAAATTTACAGGTTCATCAAGCTCCACCTTTTTTTTAGTTGGCAATATTAGCCTTGACAACATACACTACAACGGGCGGTTGAAGAAGAGATGTTTTGTTGAAACTAATTTGACGACGACTTTTTTGAATATTACATAAATGTAAAATAATTTTTAGTCATTCTCTCATGTAATGTCATCAAAAGGTAAGTACTTTTTTATTGAATAATCATAGCATATTTGTATATGTTTCCGGTAGTAAAAGTACTGTTATACAGTTCGTAAGAAAGTAAGGGGTTATGTTTATAAGCTTCTCGCACTTTTGTCACATTTCGCCATTCTCTCATAAAATTGTTTGACTAGGGAATGATTCCTGTGCAGGACATTAATGATGTATTTTCTAATAAGTATAAGATATTTATGTTTGTTTTATTGGCTTCAGTACGCCAACAATCCATAATGTCGAGAATTTGAAATTTTGTATCTTGGATATTTATTTTAAACTCGAAAAAGTTGGGGACCAGTATAATATTTTTAATAAGCAAAACACAAACTAAGAATTAAACAAAAAAATTGAATAATAAGTTGGAAAAAAATTATCGACTCGATAAAGTTAAATTCGACTCTTTTTTCGAGAACCAGCCACATTTTTAATTCAATTATCGGTTTCTTTAAGTTATTCGCATTCTTTTTTACATTAAAATATACCATGCAGTATTGAAAGCATTTATCCAGGCAGCAGACTAAAATAGTTATTTTCGATACAAGGCCGAAAAATCTTATAGCCGTGTAATCTCATGGCTGTGTGTCGAACATTATTTTTCGTTACTGAAAGCTGTAAAAACTCAATTTTGCGGACTGCATTTAGTCCTTATGGGTTATGTTTTTGACAGCACTATTCATGTTCCACGTGATTCGTGAAATTTCATTTTACGTACTAAAAGTAGGCCCTAAAATCCGATTTTACGGCTATAGTACCGAGAATGTGCTCATAATGTGTTCTACGAGAGGTCGGATACATCAAATTAGGAGATTTGTTTCTACTTGATACAATTATGAGAACATTACGACCTCAAGCTCAGGAAAACCTCATAGTTTGACGCATCCGAACTATTTTTATTCTGCTATCTGGATATTTGCATTTGTAATCGAGGCAATCGAAGGCACACATATTTTCTGCATTACTGTAGCTTCTTCCACGCAACGATCTACAATTGTATTCGGAGAAAGAATAAGAAAATATCCAGGCTTCCGTAATAAAAGTGTTTCAGTATTTCATTTACCAAAGTAGTTGTTTCTGATATTTTTGGCAATATAAAGTTAAAAAGCTTGCACGTTTCGCCACCAGGTGCTGCTGCTTCACTGAAACGCTCACGAGAAATACGCAATTAGACTAGATGCCTTGGCCAACTGTTAAGGAACTATGCTGTTTCTAAGTTGAATTAAGAAAATATTAAGATCTAATTATTGTCGAAGAGAAATCTATGATTCTGTCAACAAGTTTATTGTTCGCTACGCAACAATTAATAGCTCGTAACAACGTGTTTAATTATATTTTTTCTTAATCTAATAACTTTTCCGCGTTGACATCATAAACAATGAGACATTAAGTCAAGATAAAGAACGATGCTACACTGTTTTTCAAAAAACACATGCATTAAACAAAAAAAAACAATGGTATCTACAATCGGGACTAAGAAGCATTTGTTTAAAACCCAAAAAATTATGTAATACATTTTTCTAAAATTCAAATCGCATCCATCAAACGCCTATATACTCTTTTCAAGAATAGAAAATATGAATCTAGTTACCATAAAAAAAGAAACAAAAATTACTCTAATTTATTAGAAAGTTCCTGGAATTGGTTTAGATTACTGGCGAAAAATAGATCTCCACGTTTCTCTGCTACAAAACATTGGATGGAAGTGGAAAGTTTGAAGGGCTATAAATGTCAATCCAGATTTCGATTCAACTATATTAAATGCAGTTCCACCCGCCATAAATATAAAGTCGAACTGAACTGACCAAAGTAATTTGATGCTTCAATGACGATTTCCATTCACTGATCAAAATCGAGGATACAAATTGAAATATTATCAATTTTTGTCAGGGTGTACACAGATTCTATCTGAATGTGTATGCGATCATGGCCAAAAGTTAATTTCCGCTTTCAATGAACTTCCATCCATCTACCCCGAATTCAGATCTTCGTCCAGGATTTTAGTTTTTAATACCTAAGTCTTGCGGAAGTAAACGGATTCAAAAACGATATGTTTGGACAATTCAGTTGTCCCTTCATACATTCATATCCGCGGCTCAATTAGTACCTGCCCAGGAGCAAAGTTTCCACTCGATTCCCGCGAATCAGACAAGTATCCGTTTCAATAATCATGAATCTTTCCGTTTCCGTATTCAGTATTGATGGATAACTGTCGATTGAAAAGAATGCAAAGTGTTCATTCAAACGAATAGATATTTTCTATCCATTTGAATCTGTTTACTTCCATTAGGGAAGGAAAGAATTTGAAATGTTTCGGGTGTGCACAAATCGATGGAAGTGTTCGTTGTGTCATCAAATAGTTTCGGATAAAGCAAATTAAATTGATATAAAAGGATAAAATTTGCCTATTGTCAGATTAGGATCCTTACTTCATTCACCCGTTATTGACATAACGTCCAGACTGGTTTCTTAGATTTTGGGAGAGATGAAGAGGTGGAATTGCTCGATTAGATATTTGTATTCAAATTCCACAACATAATAAGGAATTATACATGTATACTTCCAGGATATTACATTAGTACAAATGACAAGACAATTATATTTTATTATTGTTTTATTGACATATAAGATACTCAAATAGATGATTAGCTCGATACCTCTTCTTCGAATCAAGTATTCGTGAAACCAACCCCGGAATTTGAGCCAAAAAGCTCGAATCCCCAAAGTATATTATGCATTCCTCGAATAGCTTGTCAAATAGACAAAGAGAGTATACTCACAGTACTTCCTTACAATAATAGGCCTTTCGTTAAAATATGTACAAAGAATTCGTTGTAGACATCGTTGTCGGCAAGGGTCCAGAGTAGCGTTGAGGGACTCGAGTGCTGAGGACTCCTTACAAACGAGAAATATTCTATACAGACGATACTTGCTCGTCCCCAATGCCACCATGAACCAATGCCATTGTGTTTTTCGCGACATTGAATGCGAATCGCCGATTTCTTAACATTTATATCGTCATTTTTAGTCTTCTTTCAGACTATTCTTACAAGGTATTTTTACATGCTCTCGTATCACGTATTCTTTTTAAGACGACGTTCTACGACTGCTTAAGATTTCGTTTCTAATTCAAATTCTTACTTCACTTTACGACTTCTTTCAACGCCAAACCTCACAATGTAACAGTTTTATTTTCCAAAATATTTTGGAGGATGAAAACTTGCAACTTCACTCGCTGAATTAAAACGCTGATCGGCGACTGCAGCACCCAAAGAACGCTACGAACACATCGCCCGCGACCCGAGGACGAAGAATCGTCATCGTACTATTGCACGGCTTTTTCAGCTCGAAAAAAAATACATGTACATATATACCAAACGGTATCCCGCACCGATTTTTCAATTTTTGAAACTTACGAGACTGAAGAAAGTTCGACGCTCGTTATCCTGTTTTTCGTCTTACGAGACGTTTTACGATCTCTACCCACCACCATTGTCTCGCGGTGCCTCGCTTACTTTCGATTTTCATTCGTTGTATCATTCGCAGACGACGCTAATTAAACCTAATGTTAAAATAATTTGTTAATTTAATTTCCACGTGATCCGCGTTAGTAAGTGCGTTAATAAAAAGCAGTGGAATTATACGGTTCAGACTGGCGTTCTTAGCGCGTTTTAGTCGCCATGTTAATTTCTGACCACATATCTTAGGCACATAATCCTGGAAATTACAAGTGAAAAGTAAACGAAGATCCGCGAATCCGTTGGGATTATCGACGTCGGCAGCACCTTTCGACTATTAGACCTAGTTATAGTTAGGCTCAGTAAGCGTTAAAGTGGATCGTATTCTGATTATAGCGTAGACTCGAATAATATGCGAAACTGGTTTCGCCTTCCACCCGCGAGCAGAAGACGTTACAAAATTCCCCTTTTTTTTGCATTCGTCGCTACATGTATATGTAACCTAACCATTTTCTACGTATTCACGAGTCGGAAAACCTCCGCGGCGTTTCTCGTCTCGTCAAAAGAACGAAATTCGTTCTCGCACCGGACAATTACCTCGTAATCGTTTACATAAATAATTTAATTAGTAACTAAAGCTACGTAAGTACTTTTTAGAAAGCTTTCAAATGTTTTTCGATATTTTATAATTACAATCGTTCACAACGTTTCGTCGTTGTCGTGTTACAATGTAAAAGTACGAATTTGATTTTATGCGCTCAGCAGTAACTTCAATGCCGAAAGAAAACAGAACAGTGCGTTAGGACCGTTTTGAAATTCAACTGGTATATTTCCAGATGAAATCACTGCTGTGGCTATATTAAAAGTTAACAGATTTTTTCATTGTATAAAAAGTTATTCCGAATTGTGTTATTTTGTCGAATATATCTCGCGTTTGAAGGCTTACAAATACTAATCAGACAAAAATAAAGATTCTGTACTAAGGATAGGCGAGTGGAGAGAAAACTTAGATTTACTGTATTTGATTTAATTGAGAACCGCCTTGCTGACTGAAAGTTTGCTTGTTGGTAGAGAATGCAAAATTTATAATGTCTTTGTAATTTGAAACAAGTATATTATTTTAAACTGGAAAGATGACAAAATTTTGCATTCGCACCACGGCACGTTGAGACGACGATTTGTTATGCTCTCGAGTTCATTAAATACTTATTATCGCTGATAAGAGTTGAGTTACGATCGAAGGAGGTGGACCGGTCGAAGTTAGACGTATATAGGACAGCTTAGTACCGGACTAGTGTAAGAGTGGTCGTCTATATAGAGTCATTAATTTAATAACGTTTCGTTCCGTTCGTCAACTAATTCTCTCAGCCTTGCGCTATAGACGAAGCGCGACGGTTGCGATGTATATTGTTACTATTGTTTTCTCTGGGGTTTTCCGGTGTTCTTGATGTCTGTAATATTTATTTATAGACTTAACGGTTTCCAAAGCATTTTAATAGAAGGAAGTTTATCGTATGATTCCTATAGTAAGCTATTGTCAAAGATTTTCACCAACAAGAACACCAAAACACCCATGAGAATTTTAGGATCGTGTGAAGTACAATGATCTAACGGAATATATTTAGTCGGAACAGTCTCCTTTAGCGTTTCCCAAAAACTATGATTGAACGGTTCTCCAAATTCTCGATAGTTAAATTCGTAGTTGAATGAAGGCGAGAGAGAACGTTTAAGGAAACCACTTTGAGTCGTTAAATTCGAAATTTGTCGAATTGATCTAGTTTGTGGAACATTTTCCACACTCTCGAATACTGAGTTATATTTCATGGAGTTCAACTTTTTTTCGAATAAAAGACGCAAAGCTATAAGTCGTTTTCCGCGATTAAATTCTAGAGTTTCGGCCTCGATCCCGTCAGCGGTCGATTTATCGTGGCTTGGTGACGGAAAAGGAGGAGGAAGGAAGGAGAGAACGTTCATTTTCTTCCTCTCTCTTTTTCCTCGAGAAGAAAGGAATCGAGAGCGAATCCAGGGCTTCGAGACAATGGAGCCGTTAAAGCAACTTCCGTTGCGGGAAATCGTCGGCAGCTACAAGATCGATTAGAAAAATCGGCGATGTTGCCGAAACGTTTAGCTGCTGTGACTGTAGGCGGTGTTCGTGTAGGGCCCGCTGTAGATCGACGATCCTGTGGTCGATACGCTCTTGTGTCTTCGCTTGCCCAACAGAATTAAGATGGCGCCGATTATCGCTAACAACAGGACCAGGCCGGCTATCGCGATTCCGATGGCGAAGCTTTTTTGCGAAATGCAGATACTGCCCTGCTCGCTAAACGCCTGAAAAAAGCATTTAATGACATTAGAAATAGATTTCTCTTCCGTTAATTAGAAAGCGAAAATAAAAATGAAATAAATATTCTGGCAATATTTTAAATCAGCTAGTTTTTGTGAAAAGCACTGAGACGATACAATATTTCGGAGATAAAATTAACATTAATGGACAATAAACTGTTTCGCTATTATCATTCAACATGTAAACACATAATCAACGCGAGATTTGATTAATGGCAATTTAATTATTCGCGACGATTATTGTAGTTGCACAATATATTTACGATTCTCTAATGTAGCAATTACTTACATAGTTAAAGACAAAGAAGATTGGTATTAGCGCGCAATATTACGCATGATTCACCAGGGAAAAAATGTCATCCACTAAATATAATTTAATCCCATCGTTACAATGCATCGATGACATCGATAACGATAATTACAAATACCTAGTTGCAGTCTTAATTGGCGTGACCACTATCGTTCCCACAATAAATTAAAAATGTTACTTCTTATTAAAGAACAATATCTAGGAAGTGATTCGTTAATATAAGTCATACGGTAATTGTATATTTTATAACGTAAGAAATAATCCATTTTAAAACTGATGAATACACCTCGGTTAAACAAAATAAAGTTAATAGGGAAAAAAATACATGCCAGACGTTTTCCTTTACTGGTTTATGTTATTTTTATTTCGTCGAAAATCTCCGGAGCATATCGAACGTTAATCCGACCTTTCAAAAAAAATTTTCTACGGAAAAACTTTTTAAAACTAACAGTAAACAAGCTTGGGTAGAGAATGAAGTAATAAAAAATCCTACCCTTTCTTTTGAGACGTCATCGTAACCCGACTTCGGATTCACGTCGGCGGCCTCGTTCACGCGAAATCCGCTGTACACCTCGATGGTGGCCGGCACGCCGTCAATGTCGAGACCCTCCGTATTTTTCACGCTTTCATCCTTTGTGTCCCTGCGCCGTCTCGATATTTCGTTGCACAATGGTGGCTGGGTGAAAAAACGTGACATTATTTTAAAGATCTTCTTATCGAATGATCGATGGTGCTTTACCTCAGGATACAGGAAGTACGTTTCTTATTATGTAAATCATTTTGTCTTATTGCGAAAAACATTTGCATTATTCATTTCTTATATTTTTCGTATCTTTATCAAAGAAATGTACAAAAAAATAAAAAAAATTAACTATGACATCACGACGAGTTAAAGGATTAATTAACCACTTAACGAAAGCTATAAAAACACTAATAAACTCACCGTGTTGGCACATCCACCATCATGTTTGATGCACAAACGGACGTTGCATTGGTAATAAACGCTGGACGTGTATGGAAACTTGTGTGCTTGAAAATGCACTTTGGCCTCCGTCTTGTCCTCGTTGTATGTAAATTGCCCCATAATTTCCCCGTCCACCGGACACCTGAAACGCGGAAAAGCTCATTTCAAATCTTCCTGTTTTAAACGCAATCCGGTTTTATGCAAAAACGAATAAGAGTTAAAGTACAAAACATCGACCCCAGGTTCGACAATTTATCTCATCAATTATGTAAACATGAAAAAATATAAATTAAATATTGTTCGGAAATATGTCTCTAGGGTATAGTTCTAACGGAGTTCATCTTTGCAAAGTTCCCATTGTCAAATCAAGTAATTTGAGGCACGATTTGAAACGATTCAGCATTAAACCATCGTTAACTTTCGTTTCTTTGAATTATTCATCAATTTAATGATTCGCCGCAGAGAATTTGGTGAACCGATAATTCTCTTTCTGACCTCACAAGTTTGCATCTTTATGAATTTTTCAACAGATTGATCCGATTGTCTTTTCTAGGTTTTGGTTAGAAACTTGTATTCGAAAATAAGTTCGTCGTAGATCATATTTTAAAGACTTAAATTTATGCATACCCTTCATGATTTATTAGCCGTTGTTCGCCCCAACCGAGGCCGTCTCGAACTATGCAGTCAGAAATTCGTAGACCGAACATTTCCTGCTTGTCGATGCTAATGACGAGGGTTAACGGATCTCCGATTTTTACGTTTTCGGCGACATGATGTCTCGATGGATCTCCACTGTAAATCTTCATGTTGCATCCTGGCATCGGAGCCATTGACTAATGGAAAACAAAATGTCTTATCAATGTATTGCCCTACATAAATGTTTAATTAACAAAAAAATGTTGAAAAAATATATTTCTATTTTCTTGGATCGGATAAGACCGACTTGATATAATCAAAATCTTACCCGTAGAGGCAACGATTGCAGCATGTCGACTTGGGTTTGGTCGTTCGATACAACTTTGTCTCGCGTCTGGTAGCGACATCGCACGTGAAACCCTCTGCCCTGATTCGTGACCAGCTTCAGGTGTGGTTGCACCACTATCGTATTAAAGTATTCGATCCCACCATCGTCCTGCAATCAGAAAATACAATCAAATTAATATAATGCAAAGTTCGCTTCGGTTAGTATTTTATTCCTAATAAGTAAAGCTATTACGATTTCGTAATTCGTTAAACAATAGCATTACTATCTTTACGTGTTTGGAAACGACGGAAACAGAATCCGGTAATGTACTTTAAAGTATATTCATTGCTATCATGATAAAGATGTTTGTAAACTTTGTACACAGATTAGATATAGATATGTGGTGACATTCAACAGTATTTACGATAAATAAACACTATTACAACAACAAAGTTACACTAATCTTCCATGTATTAATGGTGACCTCATTGACAATCACAGATGGAGATATACGTGGCCTTGACCACATCAGTAATTTCGAACGCTCACTTTGTAATAAAATGACTACAGTAGACCGTCGCTTATTTGGCCTCGATGGGACTGGACCAATTCCTTCTCCGTCGCTTATTTGGCCACTCGGCGGAGGTAAAATGCTCCCCCACTTAGGTCTATCTGACGTTACACCGCGCTTGCGCATAACGAGTGCGAGCTGGTTCCAAATTTTACATACTTGGCAATAGAAGAGTGGGGAGAAAGGAATTAAGGTGACGGCAAAATACGCGACGCATAGATAGGCCAAATAAGCGACGGTCTACTGTACATGGCAATCTCCATTATATAGTTGTCAACATACATTTAGGGTCACCTAAGGATAGATGGCGTCATAGCCCTAAAAAGATAGGAGTAGGTATTTGTATTCAATAATACTCTATCTCCCATTCGAGTTACAACGACATCTATCGTGGAATGAATGTGTGTAAGTATTTCCTTGGCAAAAGAAACTCTGAAATTCAAGTTTAAACCCCTATTGAATGCGTCGAAAATCTTCATCGACATCAGCAGCTCAATTATTAAAAAAAAAGGTTCAATCATTCGAAAATCCGACGATTATTTATACAACTTTCATTTTCTCGGTAGACATATTATTATTTCAATTCTAACAACGTCATTATATACCCCATAATTTCAGAAATTGAAAGCAATCAATCATTTCGTTGAATTCGTTCAAATAACTGTCAGCAATGAAATAAATATATTACACGTCATCATCGAACATGTATGGGAATTCATCCTATACTTTCATCGCGGACGTTGAATACAATCCGAAATTATATGAGAGAAAATAAAACAAGTACCATAGTTACAAAAAAACGCTAGCCTTTTATTAATGTTAAGGTGCTTTTTTTCTTAACCACCAAGGACCACGCTCCCACGCGGTAACCCTTTCGTAACTGTTGAATTATCCAATTACACGGCGTCGAAATTGGTTCGTTGGATATGATCCGTTGACGAAGGGGCGATTGGTGCCTAATTGCAATTGCTCGGGGGACACATATTATTGACGGCGGTGCATTTTGCTCCATACTTTCAGCGTTGTCCTTGCCGTTCTACTCGGCGGGCTATAAAAAAAGTGCCATTCTCGGTTGCTCTCGCGAAACGCCGCCAAGAAGGACGTCGGCAACGGCGGTGGCGAAAGCGAACAAATAAAGTGAAGTAATCCAGGAATAAAGAAAGATTCTGACGACGAGATGGAATTCCCAGAGCGTCGTTTATCGGCGGGAAGATTACTGGAGTAGAAAACTGTGTTTCAAGCAATATGGCGGAAAACGAGAGGAGATTCCCGGTACTTTCCGAAAAAATGAAAATTGCCTGTCGAACATTCGAACGAACCATAATCGTTTGTTTTTTCGAAACGATGTAAGATTTATCTTAAAGACGACCAAATTGTATGTAAAATCCTGGCGTTTAAGGTATTAGCAGTGTAAGCAAAGTGCAGGTATCAATGTTATAACTTCACCGGCTAATCGCTGATTCGTTCTGCAAATACGCTGACTCCACATTTCTTTTTACTGGAATGAACATCGATTCGTGCCAAAAATAAAGGATACAAGATGCGATGATCAGGAATTCTTTGCCCTTCTCGCCTGATAGGATGAAACGATCGTCTGCCAAGGTAAACTTTTCCAACTAGTACTGGTCGTTAATGGTTTTAATGGGGTTAATTTAATGATCCTTGCTAATGAACTCATCCGGCAATCGACTCAATCTCCGAATCGATTTCGCTACGATTCGCGGTTAATTGAAGAAGTGCAATTTACCCCACGGAGTCAATACGCGTAGCAAAATTTCCTATATTTCCGATTGATATTCTCTGATTGACTTTACTTTCTATAATTTCTTAATGTAACTGTATACTGTTAAATCTTTAATTTTAAAAGATGATCAATATCCAATAAAAATTGACGCTTTTCAAGATTTGCGTCAAAACCCCATCATGGCGAGTTTCTCCAGAAATAGAAAAATTGATCTGCCATCCCTCGTCTCTACCATATCAGGCTTACCGAGATGTTTGGTACAAATGCTTTACAACTTGAGAGAAACGTGCGAAGACCACGGGGAGACATTGGACATGGCACAAAAAGGAAAAGGTCTGAAATATACGAAGGGGAAGTTTAAAAGTTAACGAGATATTTTCGCAAGGCGCAATAATGGGTGTAGGAAGGAATCTCGTATCGAAAATAAAATTCCCTGTGTACGGTTCTCATTAAAGTTTTGCTTTGAAGCCTGCAAATTAAAAAAATAACTGACAAGTTGACATTCAATCGAACCATTTCACATTCACTTTGTGTAAATGTTATGTATGTCCTATATTTATTTCAATATGAGAGGGGATATTGTATAATCTATTTAAAAACTGACTTCATAATTAATGTATATTTATAACGCTATTTAATTACTTCTGTAATTTTGTGCAAATAAAGGAAAGAATATGGCAATGTTCCCCGTCGTTCGAACCTCTCCACTGGTGTTCCCTTAGTGCATTCTTCCGCACTATTCATCACGATATTTATCTTCCATCATGTACCTATTTATTTTACTCCCACTTCCACCCTCTACACCTTGTCATTTATCTCTCAATCCGAGACTTGTTATTTTCTGTCAACTCCTCCATTTCCCTTGACGCACTATTTCTCTACGTCTTGCTCCTCATTCTTCTAATGCCATCTTTCTACATCTATTTCCTAGTTTATTTATCTTTTTCTTCATCTGTCTTCGTTTCCTTTCTGCGCTACACCTTGCTTCCTTTCTATGCCACTTGTTAACTCTCCAACATCTTGCTGATGTTACAAGCATTTTTAAACTGGTGATTAAGTCAAGGCTTCAATTCTACAAGATGTAATCCCAGAAGACTTAGAATTGATGCATAACATTAAAAATAATGTGACGTGAAATAAAAGAAATCATTGACCTGAGATACCCTAGGAAGGTTTATGCCGAATGAAAATAATGAACAGGACGATATGATGCCAGAGCTAAAAAAGAACTAAATTCATACATAAATATCACTTGGACTATCATGAAACAAAATAAAGGAGTGATATGTGGGATGCAGAGAAAAGGAAAATTAAGACAGTCGACGAGGCTCAAGAAAACAGCATCAAGGAGGAGAAATCAACAGGAAAAAGATAGAGCCAGCATAGAACCACGGGGTTGCAGGAGGAGCGGCCTTGGCAAAAGGGAATATTGTTAGGGAGGGGAATATTGCTAGCACTATGGTAGTGGGTGTGAAGCCTACAACGAGAGAACCATCGAAGGAACGTACGGCTACAGAACGAGCGATCCGTACAGCTTCAGGCCGATGCACTGCAGATTGCGAGTATCCTTGCTGAGGTCGGCCGGGACTCGTCGAAGGTCGTTGCCTGCTCCATATACCCGGTGTACTCTGGGGATCCTTGATCATGTTCGCTAATCGATCACTTTTAGCTGAGTCTTGTTTGTGTGTGCCTGCATTTCGCGACTAATTGGAACCCGCGATGAGGCCTGCATTCTGCGACGGAAGCGCACAAACACCAATATCATAAATCGAAACGCCAATTATAATCGAGGCGGTCGCTCGTCGTCCTAACAGCGTGCCACGGCCTAAGGCCTGAAAAACTCATGGAACTTCGAGGCCGAAGCCTCTGTTTACGTTCTGCCTTTGATCGTCTTCTTTCCTTTTATCGAAGGCGGACAATTATTTTTAATACGGCATTAATGCATTATTATATCCCTATTATACTTTAGACTTAATCTTTGCATCAGGCATTAACTTCCAATCGATCTTCGCGGCGGAATTTGAATAATCCGGTAATAAATTTCGATCGTAATCTTTAAACTCGATGTTAAATATCTAGTTACCTGAAGTACTGCAGGTATTCAATCTTAATTTTTCAAGTATAAACCTGCATAAACTTTACTTTAAAACTAGGAAATTCAAACAATATTTGCTCGTTTAACTTCGTCGTAACTGTAAAAGGTAAACGATGTTACGTCGTTACGTTGTAAACGACATAATGTGTAGCAACACTTCTGAAGTTAGAAAAATCTCATTTATTATAGTAGTCTACGCGTAATCAAGTTCAATCCGCGGTGCGTATGCATTATCAGCAGCTATTAAAACGGCGATTTTCCCGTGGCGATCAGCACGTTTATACGATATTGACGTTCGCGTAATAAAGGACGCAAATTACGCAGCTACTAATTATCAAAACGCACGGTACGACAGTGTACAAATGACCCATGAATGCGATTCCGCGCAAATTATCGGTCTGGGTAATCGAAGGCCGTGGACTGTTCGTAACGAGGATGTGTTCGCACTTCCCCGGGTGATCATTGTTCAATGAGGTCATCCTCCCGACTTCTCAATTAATTCAGCACGGTGTTGCGTAACGATCAGGTACATCGAAGACTCCGGCATCCCGTCATCGATGGATGATGCTAGACCGTACCAATGCAAAAAGACAAACTTGTCATTAATGTCAACAGCAGCATTAAATGTAAGATATATTGTTATTAGATATCTTTGTTCCATCAAGAAGTAGTTGGCGTATTCTACCAAGGATGGGAGAATAAATACTGAAGGTTAATGTTGAAGTTCATTGAAATAAATAATTCTCAACATGATGCTGATTTTGACTAACGTTACTCAATGCTGCTGATGAGGACCTAAATTGGACTTGAAATTGATGGTCGAAATGTTGGAAAATGAACATTTATTCATATTTTATAAAGGTTTGAATTGACCTTAATGGCCAAAATGTTTTATAATCTTTTATAATGTATTATAATCTTCTATATTAAAGTACTCGATGTTTTCTTCCGTTACGATGTGCATGTATATGTTATAATATAAAATGAGGAAAAAACAAATGCTAGGAAAACTACTTGAACCAGTGATTTAGTTGAATACAGTGAAGTCTATCCAACTAACTGGGCATATCCTGCACTAGCATAAACGGAAGAAATCACTCGAACAAAAAAATTACATTTTATAACAAAATTATAATGATAAACTAGCACGCAGCTGCAAATTAATATTAATTTATTCGTGCAAGAAATAAAAAACAGGTTGTTGTGCGTTATCCAATATAATTTAATGATTTTTAAAACTGTGAGTACAAATAAACACAACAAAGATTGAAAACATGAATGATTTACACTGTAATTTCAGGTGCGCGTTTTACAAATCGTTTTGCAAAGATATATTCATAAATCGGGTTATCACGGCAAACAGATAATCCGGTTTGAAGACGTAATCTTTCGACTACTTTGAATGGAAGTATGAAGCATGACGCAATTTTTAAGAAATAATAAATTAGAAAAAATTTCTTATGTGTCTTGACTAGGAGTATATTCACGAAGTTACCATTCATATTGTTTCGTAAACATCACGAGTTGGAATGCACGAGCCGAATCGACGGGAATGTGAACAAAACGGATTAAAACAAAATCGACATTGAAGGATGTGTTCTTCGCAGAGGTCACGATGTGTTGTTGTTTTCTTCATACTATTTCACGGAACAAATTTAGAAGTAATGTATTAGTTTGTGTACAAATAACCATGTGCTTCTACACCGCAATAAGGTGGGTTTTTTGGGAAAGTAGTGTGCTGCGTGTTGTCCGTACTGAGACAATTGTGAAAAGCACTGAGACGATAATTGCGAGTAGCGCAGATATTTTAAGTATTGAGTCCATTTAAATAATTAAATTCTATTTAAAAAAACTAATCCTAATTTTTATTTCAAAAAACTCCATACGGAAATATCACTAGATAAACAATCCATAGTTTAATCTTGTGCCTGTGATTATATTAAATTAGTTTATAAACTTTAGAAGACGATACGTATATATTATCTTTAAAGTCTTACACAAGCACATAAATTTTGTCTCACCGAGATGATTAAAATGTAACAAAAATTAACTTTCAATCAATTTTCTATTTAACATTCGTCTTCCCTAGGGATCATTGACGGTGTAATTTCGCAACATTATTAATTTACGGCTGAGGCAGAGTGCAAAAATCAGGATCCGATGACACATAGACACTTACGATCACCCTCGGGAAAAGACGTCGATGACAAGTTGTCTTTAAGGCACGTTATGGGGGAATGACGCGTTTAAAGATCGTCGGTGCCGTGAGGAAACGGGAGAAACTGGAGTGACGGGAACAAGATTCCAGAACCCGCGCGGATAATCGGACCTTAAACCGCGAGAGGTACGACGAGCATTCGCCTTTCCTGGTGGACCTTTTCATTTTCTCGTTTTGTACATAACCGATCTCGACCCAAGTCTATAAATTACTCAGTTTTTTTTCGAATACGTCATCTTCTTTTGCCCGATTATAACCTGCTACAGTTCTTCGAGCAAACGATAATAGAAATAAAGCATTTTATTATCTGGCCGCTCCTCTATACGGAGTTCGTGGATAAACAGGATGTTTTCTTTGAATCTGAGATTGCAATTGAAAAACGATATACTTTTCGCGAATCGATTATCTAACTCCAACCGATTACATGAGAGGCTTAGCAATCGTCAACAAAGAGTCAATTCCCACGAGTAACGTTACTTTGCCTAACAACGTTCAACATTGAACGACTAGTGTCAGTTTTAGATAAAATATAATTATTTATGCACATTTTGTTTCATTGTCACGATGGAGGTTAACGTTGAACAGTCTACAGCTTTTGGACTATTTTTTAAATTTTTTCAAAAAAAAAAATCAGGATTAAACTTGAGACACTCCATAAGCTAGGACTTAAACCCAGGACTGTTTGATTCCTGGTCGAATGCTCTATTCCTATTTCATCTTGGCCCATCATAGGGCAATTTATATAGTATTACATTCTATTGAATAAACCGTCTATTTTAACATGCTAATTAAAGTTGCTTTTGAAGAAAGACTAATTTGTGTAAATCTACAACTTTGTCTTACACATATAAACCTTAAAGTGAATAATTATATTATCTCAAAGGGTAAATGAAGTGTAATATTTCAACTCCAAACGCTAACAATTATGTCCGCTGAGAATTAATTTGAATGCCAAGTACACCAGCTTGTAAGGAATGGCAAAAAATAATTGAAACATGAAACGCAATAAACGTAATTTCGAGAGTTGCAACATACATGAATGCAATTTGTTCATCGCCTGCACATGCTCGACAATTAACACCTTGAAATAAATGGTGTCTGAGCATGTACAATAAACAATACTTCAAGGAATCGAAAAAAAACCCGATGGAATAAACAAGTTCGTACATTCGTTCCATGTCCCGCAAATAAATCGAGCATATCACTCAAGGAATTATCAGTACCACGACGTTCCTTGCGTCACTTGGTTACGTTCAACTTAAATCGAATCGATAGAAACGTACTCGCCCTCTTCGACCGTAAACGAACGGCTGATTGAGTGTTATTTGTACTCGGGGATACGAAGAAATTTGTACGCACCTACTTTATGAATACGTGGCGTTATAAACTTTTCGAAGCAGCACGAGCGTAACGCCTCCCATTTGTGCGACATAAATAAACGATCGCGGCAGGGTAACACGTGCTTTTTACCCCGATGAAAGTGTACGACTTTACAATTCAAATGAGTACCCGTAGAGGCCTTTACCTATACGTACATCGACAACATCGCGTCCGGGACTTTGTGTTCCCCTCTCGATAAATCCTCGAGGAAGTTGGGACCGGAGGGCCCTGAGGGGTCCATGTCCATTAGGCGCTGGCAATACTGCACTGCCGAGTGTACGGGCGAAAGGGCCCGGGACGAAGGGTACTTGACAGTCGACATGCAAATGCATCGCTCGCTACTAAAACGCGCATACCCTTTTCACGCGAAAATTTAAAAAATCGCCTGACTCGCGGCTGAATCCCCCATATTTTCAACTTATCGTGTTTCTCGCCTGGAGAAGTATGTGAGATCGAAATTAATATCCTTTACCCTACAGGATAATTAATACTTGATCCAGTTACAACTGAAAGTTATACTTACTATGTAATAAAAACAATTTATGAAATACCGCACCAAAAGAATAACCTTAAAAGTAACTCCTAAAATGTCATGATATGAATTTATACATATTATGTGATGAAATAATTAAACTGGTTCTCACCTCAATAACATATTATTCATATTGAGTATAATGTAATTTAAAACATGACATTATTGGGTGTAAGCTTGTACCCAGCAATAACGGAAGACCATTTGTAATAATTCTATTTCTGTAATGCTCAAACTGTCATTTTTCACCTCCCGTCTCTCCAAACCAGCGCTACGCATGCATTATAAAGCAATTTGTATTTTGAATTTTAATAACACACCAATAATAATAATTATACGGTCTTAATATCAATGGACTGGAAATGAAATTTCTACGCGTTAATAAAATAAGAAAATTAAGTCTTGTCGGGTCTAAATTGCATTTTAAGTTTCGATTCTGGATGGTGTAAATAAAAGGAACGTGGCGTATCGCCTACCCCGAGGTAGCGAATTCGCTCTAAGCCACTTGATAACTGCATACTTAACAACCCATCAGCATTCCGTAAATCGAAATTGCCCTAGCAATCCCATCGCCCGTGGATAGAAACCTTCCACGTTAACAGCGAAGTATAACGAATTTGAATTCCTCAAAGTCCCAAAATGCAATCTAGGATACCTAACGAAATTGAACAACCCATCCTGGAGTGAACGGGTGTACAAAAAGGGCCATAACGACCCGTAAAAAAATGAAGAAACCAACACATGAAGCGTGATTCCTGCAATCTTGCGATAGTCTTCGACATGGAGCGTATCATCTCCGCATTCTTGGCCGTTGGCTCGTCTGCATAAACGAAATAGAAGGAAGGGGGAGTACTAGGAAGAAGAGCAATTGATGAAAGATAACCAAGAGGAAGACGCCAGGAGTGCATTGGACGAGGTGAAGAGGAGGATGCAAATGGAGGTGCACTCGCGACCGATAACAACTGATGTCGAAGTCCCCGGCGTTTCACTCATTCCTTCTGGCGTCTTCCTCGTTTCTTTCCTTTTCTTCCTCTCGTCGCCGTAGTCCACCGATCGCCCTACCCCGGGGCATTTTGTATGCGTTCTTGCGATACATCTAGCCAGTGCACTTCCAGGGTTCGACGCCCGGTCAGTCCAGTTCTCCGTTCCGGAGTCTGCGGAGAGAGGTGCTTTTCGCTATAGAAGAAGAAGCTGAAGAAGCGGAGGAGGTAAAGAAGGAAGAAGACGAAGAGCGGAGGCAGGTAATGGTGGAGGATGAAGAGGCGCTGGAAAAGGATAAGCAACCGGTGCCCATGATAACTAGAGTTTTCCTATCCAGAGTACCGTCAGCCGGTTCGTTGCTCGTCACTGACCTTGCCGCCATCGCCGCCGTAGAGAGCTTCCTCGAAGGGTCTTCTTCGGTTTCAGGGAAGACGAGTCGACGGCACGGAAATTCCTGAGCCGACCAGAGACTCTTCTTCCGCCCTTCGGCGGCCGGTTTTGCGTCCGCTGGCTCGCGGGATAATTGCATTAATTACGCGGTTCGCTGATTCGCTCCTCGAGGACGGGAGCTGGAAAAAAAGACGGGCAAAAAAAGCAGAGGATCGTCCGCGGCCGGGAAGCGAAGGGTGGGCTCTTCGTCAGAGAACGAGTGAAATTAAAAGCGGAGAACAGAAGGCGTCATTTCGCCCAAAAAAATTCGAACCATCTTCTTTGGTTGTTGGTTTACACGAACCAAGACCGGTAATTGTCGAATATTACAGTTTTTGTGTGCCTCGTATGCATCCAAAGACCCTTACTCGCATGATTATATACATTTAAGAATACCATTTTAATTTTTTTTAACCTTCAAGATCCTCACAAGAATGAAATATGGATTGTCAAAAGAAGATATCTTCTGAGTTACAAATTTCTTAAAGAACCTTCCTATTTTTAAACCGAATACTTCGAAATGGAATCTAAGAGTGATACCCGATCGTCGTATAAGTTGAGAAGTTTTTTTGGTAACACTCTATAATAAATACGTTACTCAAAAAGATTAAAAATGTATAAACGGTTTGAATATCACACGATATAAGCAACGTATCAAATAGTTATGTTATATTTCAAGGCCGCTACTACAGGGGGTATGAAGTTTGTGTCCCGAGCGGAGCGAGGGCGTCAATCACACTCTATGGAGAACATTATTTCGCACATGATATTTCGCACTAGAAAGAATAGGAAACGTCTATATTATTTATGTAATTTTCGAAGGAATAGAAGGCGATTTTACTCCTCCAAATGGTGGCGCAAAATCGGATTGTACAACCCCGTGTAACGAAAAAGTTGTAGGGAAACCTCCAGACCATCGGACCATATATGTGTGGTTGGAAGTAAGCTAATATAAACAAAAAGAGAGGGTGTAGACGACCTATTTATTATACTAACCTATCCACTAACTATGCAGATTATTACCATTCGTATAGTGGAACCCACATAAAATATGTATCTCTGAAAAAACATTGCACGAACTTAGGGTGTTCTTATGATCTGGCGGGCTGAATCCCCTACTACTATTGATAGATCAGAAAGATGAAGTTATGTACTCTAATTGTCGATTATGCGTTTATTATAGAAGATACGGAAACCGTGCATAAAATATTGTTGTACAAAATTTCCCAGTTTACATTTTTTTATTTGGAACGTTTTCGTATCAAATTTGTTTTTTTGATAATAAGCGCAAAAAATGAAAAATATCAAGATGGCGACCACCATAATGCCAAATCGCAAATACAGTCATCATATTTGTAATCACAAGTCATAAATATGTCGAAAATATATCTTTTTTACCGTTTTTTCTTAATAAGTTATTCAAATATTCAAATCAGCCCTTTATATGTTTTCTACTCGAAAAAGGTGTGTCACCATTACTGATTCCATGCATTTAAATTTTACAGGGTAAATAACTGCTTAGACTCTTATCTGAAGTACTTGGCAAGAAACTGTCAAGTATATTCTCATGTCTATGCGACAAAATGTCGAAACTACGTTCTTTCCGCATTCTGATAGGGTCAACAACTTAGGAACAATTGTTCAGGCAATAGAAATACGAGATGTCAAACGTCTGAACACTCTTCTTGTGTGTCATGAAGAGTATTCGCATTTTAATCCAAAAATCATACCGGAACTTGGCCTGGAATATTTGGGATCCGGGTTCGCGATTACCCAACCCCACCATACACTCGGGCTATTCATGACCGAAGCGCGCGATAGGTAATGCCGACGTGTTTTACAGTTATCCGTATTACATATTACATACAACAGTTATCCGTGGAATCGCTACGTGTCTTCAACGTGCCAACTAAATGGCAAACCATTTTTCTCCCTAGTAATGGTCCAAGCGTTTTACAGTGCCGATCAACCGTTAAGGGATTTGCACGTTTTAAATTGTCTAACGCTATATTTTGATTGTGGGTAATTTTTTGCACGAAATCGCATCACGTCTATCGCGATGGTGCAACGTGATTCGACAACGTCGTTGAAAGAACCGACACTCGCTAATACATCGGATTTCAGCGAGATTATGTTCACTCTATGCAATAGGCACCACCATCGAAAGAATAGGATAAAATTGACATAAAACGTTTTTGTTGTAATAGCGATGTATTTTCTGAAGTCATGAGCACCGAAGATCTAGCGTTTCTTACGGGTATGCAAAATTTTTTGAAATTTTAATCCGATGTACCGTTGCTAACTTGTGAAGTGAAATTTATTTCATCCTTAGAAGGTTTGCAAATATTATGAGTACGTATACAAAATCAAAACAAACTTTTCCGAATGAAGGGCTCATTTCCCCGGCGAATGATTTAAGTCAAAGTTTCTTTTTTTAGTTAAGGTAATCGTTGGGTTCATCCTGGATTTTATCGCCTTCGGCATAATCGAAGATGCGTAGTGTATTCGTAAATTGACCACAGGTGGTGTTTCAAGACCATTCGAGAAAATCGAAAGGAAATTAATTTCATATGCAATTTTGTTCTATCACCTGCCTTATATCATAATAGAACGTGTTTTTGTTGAGATTTTAAGAAAATCCAGCAATGCCCAGATCATTTGTTATGGTTATGGACTCGTATAAATCAAGTCACATTGGAATAGTTAATCAAGAATTTATAACAGCTCCCTTGTCATTGGATCTTCGAATAAATAATAAATTTCCAACAATAAGAGAGGGAGAATATTAATACCATAAAGCTTTCTCAGCATCTGCTTATGCGATCACTCAAAATATGCAACCTTGAATAAGAAACCTGTCTTAATTATCCAACGTTAAGTATTATTTTGTGTGTTCGAGGTGGTCATTATGTCATGTCCTTGGAGCTTTAGTTTCCGTTTTGAATGAGAAGATATACATTAATTTTGTCCTCTTAATTGGCGTCAATAAGCGTTTAAAATAAAATTGACATCATTAGGCCTCTTAAAACGCGACATAAAGCATTTTATTAAGGATTTATAAGTTTCGAAATCAAATAATAAAAAAGGTAGAAACAAGCCGTATGTAATAAATAAATCTACTTCCATCTGACGTAATAATTATTACTTTTCAATCGTAAACTGTTTGTCTCTTATGTAAAAAATTGCAAAGCTCGTTTGTCAGGACTGAAAAATACTTTGAATATACGCTTGACATGAAATGAAAAAGAGATGATTACTTCTAATTTTAAACCACCGTTCACGGCGCCTATACAGGAATGCAAAGTAAACAACGTGTTTTCCATTCCTTACTTCCAGGTCTCCTCCAGTAAAGTTTTATTAATTTATCTTGCAGACTCCAACCGATCATGCCACTGCCATTAAAAAAACAACTCTTATGATGACTGAAACGAGAAATGGAATCGGTAACCAGAACTCAGGACGTGGGCGAGAACCGGTCGTATTCTGTAAACGACTTGAAGCGTTCATGGAAGGTGAATTTGGCAATGCCGAACATTAAATCCGGCAAGTACCTTTCTAATTGAGTCGAATCTATGATGTCATCTAGATCTAATTTGTTATTCTAGCACGTGTCAATTGGCGTTGAAATTTTACTTGGATGGAAGCGGCATGCAGGATTAACGTCGAAAGAACGTCAACTTTTTTCTGCAGTTCCAATGTTCAGAAAAAGTTGTTTATTGAATAAATTCCATAAAAGAACTGCGACGTTATCGTTTCAGGTCTTCGTTCATGAAACCTTCCTGGAAGCAAGGAAGTCAAGGGCATTCCATTGCAGATAATAGTTTGTTCTTTCAGTAAAATAAGAGTATAATAATAACAGTGGCGTAATATGTCCAGGGTGATGTTGAGGTCAGATTCTATTTTAGTCCCTAAATTCATTAAAAAATAAAAATGCCTGAGAAATATGAATTCGAATGCGGTTCTCATCGGGCGGAATAATGCCCCGATCATACGACCGCTGACAGGCAATTTTTCTCCCTCACATTTATTGGGACCTTTTTTTAGTGACCGCAAAAAGTCCTTGCAAAAAACGCATCATGACCGAAAGCCCGGCGACGGTTTTGCATTATTCAAGGCGAAATACCGCGATCTTTTAAAAAAGAATTGAAAGGACGTGGGACGACGAATGTCTCTGACCACCCTCCCCCCTTCCTCCACCCCATAACGATGCGTTTCCAGACCAGAATTAAAAATGGCGCATTGGGCTCGCGATCCGGTTTTAAGGTCTGGGATTCTGCGAAGCACGACTGTTCGACCTTGAAGCTAACTTTAGAGTCATCTATAGATCCTTCTGGTATTTCTCAAACCAGGATTCCAGACTCCACTTCCAGAGTAGTTTACACGACTTTTGCAGAGATAAGCAAGTTTACGACGGAATCTTGAGGAACCGGAAGTTAAATATAAATACAACATTTGGAATCGACGTAATCAAGGAAATAATGAAGCAATTTCGAAATGCATATCGCCATCAGGCATTACTGTGCGAGAGCATGAGGAAAAACTCGTCATTACTGCACGTGGTGGTCATTATTGAAGTCTTTAGGACCAGCATGCACAATAACGTTAAAATGCCTTTTAAATACTTAAGATGCAGTAATGAAGCTACTTCTGGACTAATGGAAGCATAAGTGTGTAATATAAAATGTGCGAAAACTATAATTTCCTGAGCACAGACAGAAGTGGAAAAAGCACAAATTACAGCTCTGGTGATTTTTGCAACGTTTGTTTTTCCAAACATAATCGTTCTTCTTTCTCGAACATAGATTCAGCTACCGTAACACTCGATGACCTCGAAAGAGAGCAGGAAATTTGCCACAAACGCGGAAGATGAAAAGAGAGCCCTTTTTGTCACAAAAACGTAACGCGAGGAGCAATCAATTAATGCATTTACTTGCGCCGAGCTTCCGCTGAGTTTTTCCAACGGGTTCATTTCATCCTGCTAACTTAACGGCCATCCATTAGTTCATAATTAATCGTTATCTTCGCTTCTTGACTTTATCAACTTCACTATGTGCACAAGATGTTCGCGCTTTACCCCGATCTGTTTGATTTTCATCTTCCCTTATCTCGAGTCTTATCTTTATTTGTCTTTCATCTTCCTTTCAAACCTTGCAAATAACTTAGCGTCGTTACACGTGTTCCCTATCGGGACTTTATCGTTTATAGACTTATCCTTCGCTCTTTGCCCGTGGTCTCTTGGAATATAATCAACTTTTCTCTTGTACCTTAGCTACTTATCTCCTTTCTTCTCACGTTTGCACCAGAGCCAACGACGTTCCTCGTTCGGACTTTTTAATTTTAGTCGTGTATTGTTCGCATCATTTATTTGTTCGGTCCTCCGTATCTCTCCTCCCATCTTCATCATTCTCACGCTTCGCTGGTATATATTTTAATTAGATCCTTGCGCAATAAGGAAGCGTGCGCTGCGCATACGCAAATGCGTTTTCAACTTGTTCCTTATTGCGTAATTATTTTTACCTTTTCGTACTCGTTAATTTCGCCTTCCACCTTTCGTCTTCTCTGTTTTTAATACAATTTTCTTGAGTATCGCGCTCTTACTTTATTCTTCGTCTTCTTTGACTGCATCTCCGTTCCGCTTTATCTTCATCTTTCATTTCTTCTTTTTCTCTTTTTCAAACTCTCAGATCTACTTCACTTCCCAATCCTTCATCTTGCCTTTCAACCACCTTCCACCACTCTACGATTCTCTCCGTAATCCGAAGTATTTCATTTCTTTTTAATCCTCTCATTCTTATCATTATTTTTAATCCTTTGTGCGTATTCGAATCATCTTCGTAATTTTATACTATACCCTTCTCATCATTTCTTTTCCTTTATATCCATGCAGTTCATCTCATTCTCAGATCTTTTTATTTTAATCTCCCGCATTACACTATTGTAAACTCTACACCTCTTTGGCTGGTGCTTTTCTCTTGCAATAAACTCACCCTCTCGCCTATCTTCATCTAGAGTTATATTTCTTCCCTGAATTCTAGAATTATATTTCTTTGCTGAATCTGGCAGTTTTAATCGTTCGTCTTCACTAATCTCTTCTCTTCGCGTGATTCTTCCCTCTCCCAAACTCCTCTCTCTATCTTTGTCTAATTGTCTATTTCATGCAACTCCCTCTCATTCTCTCTTAGATATTACTCTCAAATTTAGTTTCCTTATTTACTCCGTGTTCGCATAATCTGCTACACGCTCACTTCTTTCACATCCCGCCGCGTTTCACTTCTTCCGTATCTTCATTATACCAATTGGTCGTAGCTTCTAGTTTCGTTCAGTTGCCATCATAATTTGCCACAAAGATTTATTATATGTAGCACTTCATTAATCAGCAGTTGACATTTAATGAAACGAAAGGAAATTTAGCGAATAAACAGGAACTCTACTGAACTGAACATTGCTTAATTGCACACTGGATCGATGTACATGGACGAACATGATAACATCTTTACGTTTCACTCGTAAAGATCTTCAAACATTCTTATTACGATTGGTCATCCGAATTTAAACAGGAATGTAATGGAACATCGTTCTTGGAATACACGTTGAAAGATCTTTCATGTTTTTCAACTTTAGAAAACATGCAGGGATGCTTGGTGTATTTTGACGTTATCTAAAGCATTCGGAATTCCATCATGATTAATCAACAATTTTTTAAATCACAGCGCTTTTCGAAACCGCTCCTTTACATTTTCACCTGCACCACTTCGGCTTTATCTTTCTTCATCTTTCAGATACACATATCATCTCATCACGTCTTATTCCTATTCATATGCTTTGTTTCCTACTCTTATCTCTAGCTCCACCTATATTTCATTGGAATTTTTATAATATCCCCAGCTATTTTATCAATATCTTTTCCTGCGGGTGCACGTTCGCTTATTATTTTGATTTCTAATCGCTGCTTATTTATGTCTCATGCTTATCTTCTTCTATCTCATAGAGTATTCCTTCTCCTTTATCCGTATTTTAATTCTCCTTCGGCTTTGTTTCGAGTCTTGCGTTTAATCTATCCATCTCGAGTTCCCTCTCATGCCTCTCTTTCTAATCTCGACGTTTCATATCTTTGTAAATTTTTCCCGATGTTTTCACGTGATTAGTGGGCTACCTCCAGCAGCATCTTTCAAGCAAAAGAACAATCAAGGTTATTATCACCGATCGATAGATCCAGGCCTTGGTCGTCCTTCCTGCAAATGCCAACTTCATTTCTGTCTCACCTTCGGTTAGTAATTGTGAGTTCAGACTTGTACTGCGTTGTTTACGACTTTAAAGCCCCATGCCGCTTTATCTGTCGCGGACGAACTTGGGATTGAATTATCGCATTGCAGTGACTCCTGCGCGAGAATTCGCAGTGAAAATCCCTCTTATACGTCCACTAATGAACTTTTACGGCAGTGCGCTTATAAATCGTGCAGATCCTACTGGAAACTTTCCTTCCCTACCCGCGAGCGTGAAAAGACTTAACTGAAAATAACTTAATCGCGACGGCGAACGCGGCTTCTACGGTTTAAACGTGTTACTTTACGGAGCCGGTAAGACTTTACGATTGCAAGTGTGCACTCTCAGCGTGCTCCTGGAGGTACTCTTCTTATTTCGACTTCTTTACGCTTTTATGCACAGCAATATATGGCGGGATTTACCCTTCGATCCTCTTCTTTCTCGTGCGCGTTCACGACTTGTTCGAAGAACTTTCATCTGATGGCCATTTAAAAGCGAACGTTACGGTCCCTTCCGTGCCGTTTGGCTTTACATCACTCGATTTTTTGCTCACTTTTAGGGCTGTTTACGCTAAAAGGTTTTTGGACCCCTACTTTTTGCCATAATTTTACTCGATTCGTTAGTCCCGGAGCGATCGTAAGCGTGTTGAATGGGTGATAAAGGGAGCGTTTGCCAAGCGAAATTGCGATCGTTAATTTGCAGCATGGGGTCGCTTCTGTCGTTCTGTTGCATTCGCTCCGAGTAATAGTTTAAAGATATATATAACTAATTCCTCAAGAACTACTATTTTTTTATAATAATGAGTTGGACTCGTCAATCTTGCATCTGCTAAATACCGTATAAGATAATTGCTCTACAGCTTCTCTAATTTCTTTATAATTGTTTCATCTAGTAGCAATTTGTATTATAGGATATATTTTGTTTCAACTTCATCTAAAAGTAAAAATGGTAAGGTGTGTAAGTGACTGAACGGGTAATCCATGAGAAAGAATTAGGTGCAAGATTCAATATCCCCCATGGTCATCGGTCCTGAGTCTTCATCCAGGTCGTTACTGACGTATCGCGAGTTTAGGCATAAAGCGATGACTTTCACCTCTCTCGGCGTTTCCTCCATCAGACTCTCTAATGCTTGATGTAGAACGTGGAGGAATATCAAACAATGCCGATGTACAGATGAATCATTGGATGCTATTCTGGGTAACGCGAATCAACCAAACAATAGGCCCCTTAGTCTGAGACATGAGACGGATTTCCTGCCCGGTGAATGAAAACGAGAATTTTCCATTAATTTTCACCAATTTCATTGGATAAAGTACCTAGATTTCCAAATAAGGACGAAAGCAGTAATAATGCTTGACCTTATAACGTCTGCTTGCCGGAAATTGAAATAAAGGTAATCTGAACGTAGCATAAATGTTATATCAGAAACTACAAAATCTTTGAGTGTAGATTCATGATCTGATTGTAAAATAAAACAGAGAAATCTAAGTTTACAACGTTCATATTTTGTTTCGAAACAATCTTGTCATAAAAACTATTTTTTCTGCTGGTGTCGACTGAACTAATCTTATCGACAACTAAATGACTCTGGTTGATGTCGAGATACTGAATCGCTGCTGTAGACATGATATCTTTACCAGGAAAATCTAAGAGTATATGCAATTTGTCGCAGTTGAAGGAAAAGCGGAAATGCTCGATGCTAACACGATGTCACGCGAAGAAAATTACTGAATTTGCGCTACTAAGGTGTGAAGTGCATTCTGCGCCTCATATATGGAGTCCACTTCAGGCGACGAGACTGTCAAATTGGCGCAAACATGATGGACTGCACGCGGCCGCTGCGTAATTAGCCTTCTTTGCTACAAAACATAGTACAAAGTGCACTCAGTTACCAAATATGCGGTAATGATAGTAATTCTCAAACCTATGTTATTGGCTGTTGGAATCTTAGTGAACGATTATTTTTTTCTTCGACCTGAAAGGAATTTATTGCGGTCTTTCGATAGAATTAAGTTTCGTGGCTTACTCAACAAGGAATTAGTTAACAGCAACTAAACCAAGGTCGTCCTGTGCCAGTAGCGAGGATTACAACGAGATATTCCTCCTCACAGACCACGAAGTACTTTAATGTAATCCTCTCGTACCGTGTGTTCTGTCACGCTAAATTATAATTTTAATGAGTAATCCGTTACGCCGCCGTTACATTTTCATAACGGCGCATAGTGCTGCGGGAAATAATTTTGTAGTTAAGATCGCCCACGGTACTTAACTCTTTTAAGACACATGCTTCGAAGAATTTTGCCAGGTGTTGTTTTGTGAAGACGTCAATTAAAAAACTTATCGAAGCTTCAAGTGCACGTGTGTTGTTCGATCTGTGAACATTTTTTTTTGCTCATTAAAAATCCTATGAGGTTCGAGGAACCAAACAACTCATTATTTTAGGTAGGAGGATGTAGGTGTACGTTAAAAATAGCTCTTTGGTGTGTCTTTTGCCTATTCCAGTAAAGGGACCCTCGACAACGCGGTTTTAAAAAGACGTTTATTTTACACTTTATTACTAGATTACTGCTGCGGACATTAAAAACGTGCACTGGTTATAAATGGAGCTTGCATAAGTTATGGACACGTGTTCTTCAAACGTTACCGAGGTTTTGGAGAATCTCATGAAACGAGGGGGTCATTTCTCAACTGGCAATCTGCTTTTCCAATAATTCAATTGTCTGTGTCTGCCAATTACTCGATACCTTATAACAACTAGAAAACATGACCCAGTCGACAAAGAAACAAATAAATATGGTGCCTCCATAGCAAACTATATACAGCAATTCCTACATGAAAACGGTAATGGTTTCGCTTCCGAGCTTCGTGTCGATAGGTTGAGAACCTTGATGGAGTCAGGCGAAGGACCGTCGGAGAGGATCGAAGCTCCGATCAACATACGGGCTGCCTCGGCATCGAGCGAGTTGTGCTGAGAGCAAGATATCGCAGAGTCTGCAGCTTCGCCACCGGATCAGAACCTTCGGGCTGAAGGGCCCGTTTCTCGGAAGATAGAGCGCCATAACTCTCTGGGACCGGTCCCGAGTCGCGGCTCTTCACCAGAGAGGAAAACGTGAAGCTGGACGATGACCGAGTCGTACCTCGTTGTCTCTTTCTCCGATCGGGTTCTCTCGCTCTTTGTTCGCGCATGCAACCACGCGAAGGGACAATGCTGCTACTGGTACCTCTGGCGCCGAGGATGTTAGCGGAGACGCGTCTCCGGGGTCATCGTTCGGTCCCAAATGCAGGGCGAGGGCAAAAAAGTCAGCTCTCAGTCGCGTGCTTCGTTGAAACTTTTAAGGGTCTCCTAGCAAGTACGTGAGCAGCACCGGAAAAAGTGGCGGACTTGGTCGAACAGTCGTGGAAAAAAGGGCTGAGAGGAATTTTCATTGTATTCAGTTTCCTCGTCGATAGTGATCACCGGGAACTGGTTGTCGCTGAACTAGGAAAGATTCCCAGATAGTCGAGTAAATTGCAACGTAAAGGCACACTGAATCAGGAAAGACGTCTTTAGAATGTCTTTGGGATGTCTTGAGAGCGAGTCATTGCTCACTGGATGCTTCAGATCCTTGTCGTTGGCAATGTCGTTTAAGTACTAATTGTCCTTTCCCTTTGGCAGTTATTCATTACACGCGTACTTCCTGCTTAGCGGGAACATTTATCCTCACTATGCTATGAGAACGCAATATTCGAGTGTTGCCAAGATCCCTGAATAGTAGACGAACCGTTTCGGCAAATTTAATCTGGTATTTCCACAGTGTCCTTTACCATGAAGATTGGGTTTTATTCTTACATGCAGTTTTTATGCAGTTCACATCGTTAGAGATTCCTTGGAACGTTATAAATCAATCAATGTTCCTGATGGAAACAACTGAATTGAATGGATTTGGGATCAGCACAGTAAATCATACTGTTCGTTTTGGATCAAAAAAGTTTGATCAACTCGTCAGAAGTTTGAATAGACGTTCGTCAATTACGTTTTACGAGAGAAGCCATCAAATTGCGCAGAACGGAGATCTTCGATGTTTGCACATAAATATCAAACAGGTTTTCGATCTCATTGCATTCCGTTTTTATCTAACTCACTTCATTCTCGCATGTCGTAACTATAGAATAGTATTCCTATTTCTTTGTTCATAACTCTTCCGAACGACTGGGAAACAGGAATTTTTAAACAATTTGTCTTGTCCAATGTGCTTTGTTTCTGTACGACTTTATTTTCAATTTCAAAACAATGACCCCATTGTTACGTCAAGACGGTCAGACTTAAGCGGATGTATACAATTGGGTGGCTACAACTAAAACAACGAGATACAACTGTGTGCTTTCGATACGATTCTATTCAGGAACTTACATTTCTACGACTGGGTAATGTTATTTATCTCCTTGGAATTCATGATCAAATAACTCAACACAATATGAGCGCATCACATCTCGAGACCATTTGTAGAGCATTGGTATTTATCCTATATTTTCGGTTTAAGTATCTAAATTAACATAATTGAAGACAGTTTTCAAACAGCGTTTAATCAGCTTGTCGAGTCTTTTTACTTTCTAGCACTTACAGTAATTGGTCCAAATTGTAGTTTCTTACATAAATACAAGTCGCATAATCTTAGCTGAAGTCATTTTAATTTATGGGCATTACGTAATAATAATAACGCGTTGTCGGATTTTCAGTGCTTTCCTGCGACTATCCTTTCGTGAAGGTTATATTAAATCCCATTAATTTGTGCCAGTACGCCTATCTTATTTAATTCTGCAATGCGACTCCATGTAATTTCAGTTTCCCTTTGGGTCCGTGTCTGGGATAGAAATGAATCAAAAGAAACCTCTTCTTCTCCTTTCCCCCACATTTTTGCTAGCATTCGTTCTCTCGGTTGCCGTGATAACCACAGCGAGATGTTTATCTGCGCTAATCGTGGCAACGAGTTAATTTGACCAAAACATTTACCCGTTCACGACATGACCGCAGATAATGCGGTGCCAGGAAGGAAGACTCCGAGACGGAGTAACGATTTTGATATTTCGCCATTGGGAACTCGCGTCTTCTTATTCAGTTATCAAAAAAAGAAGAAACAACCAGAACTCACTGAACTTCTCTTCATCTGTCACGAGGTTGGGATTCGTCGGTCAAGTTTCGCTTTTTTCCTGATTTACGATTAACGCAGATCACACGCGCCGGCGCGTCCTGTCAGGATCGAATGACCGAATCGATCCCGTGAAGATCGCGCCGGCAAAGAGCGTGTAATAAGAGCACGTCGCTCGCATATTACTCGCATGCTCGTGCGAGCATTTGTGCAGCTCAGCGCACTTACAAGGACGAACCAAGGACAAAACACTCATCCAGCCGCGAGAGATCGAAGCGAACTTTATAGCGAGGCGCATGCAATAAACACGCACGACTACCAGCATTAATCGTCCTCCCCGTCCGCTTATTTTCAGCGATTCGCGAATATCGCGCGGTCTCGATCGGCAATACCTACATGCTCGCGGGCTGCGCATTTGCATATACTCGCTCGGTAATAGCCCGACGCTTTTCCTTCTTCCTTTTAATCGACCGCTTTTCGCGGTAACGAAGATCTCGCGAATTACGTCGCGAGATTCGTTAAGTCTATAAATACACGAGGGCTGATCGTTTGACATTGAAACGACAATGCCATTGAAAACAATAGCGATCGGATGCGCGATCGTCCCGATAAACGTTGCGTAAGTGCGAAGTCCTGTAAAAACGATTGTATAATAGTGTGCACCAATGTTTTCCCCGTTCTTCGGAGAATGTGAATAACGGTAAATCTGCGTCATTCGAACCGTCGCGCTTTCAATAATTCTTCGTTATTATGCGAAATTAAAAATATCTTGGTTACGGGTGGCAATTATGCAATTTATTTGTCTCGTGTTTCTAAGTTGATGTAAACTGTTATGGTAATGATTCTATTACGGCATTTGTTTTTCATTGCAGCGTATAATAATTGATTTCATTTTCCACTTTTCTACAATAAGGATGTTCAAATTCAAGTGGTGAATGTACCTTTTTACGTTCACAAGAAGGTTCAGTTACTAGAACTAAACCATTCGGTTGCTCTTAATTCACCCAAACTTGCGGTTGGTAAAGGTTTCTAGATCGTTAGCACCTGTTCAAGGTAACCAGCGACCTTCATATAAACAAGCTGTTTATTTTGATAACTTTTAGCATATACATCTGAACCGATTTAACCGAAGCCAAATACGGTTTAACGGTGTGTATACGAGTATCGACTAAACAGAATAGTTTTGGTTATCGGATTTCAGCTACTTTTTGAATGTGTTTGTTTCCGATAAGCCAAGGGTTCTGATAACTTTTAGTACTTACAAGCAAACCGGTTTGGTCTAAATAACCAATCATTTAGTTGTATAAACCTAGCTAGGTCTAACTGTGTGTATTGTCCGAATCGAATGGTTTCGACTACTGCCATCCGGATGTTTTTTATTTATGATGACCGAACAATTTGAGTCTGACAACTATCAGTATTTAGAACCAAATCAAATTGGTTAATAAAACCAACCATTTAGTCTGGGTTTTGATTCTGATAATTTTTTGTATATGCAACCAAACCGGTTTGGTCTAAATAACCAATCGTTTAGTTGTCTAAACCGAGCTGGCTCTAACAGCGACTATTGACCGAACGGAATGGTTTCGACTACTGACATCCGGATGTTTTTTATTTCTGATAAACCGAATAATTTGGTTCTGACAACTATTCGTATTTAGAACCAAATCGGATTGGTTAATATAACCAACCAATTAGTCTGGGTTTTGGTTCTGATAAATTTTTGTATATGCAACCAAACCGTTTTAGTTCATACAAGTAATCATTTAGTTGTGTAAACCAAACAAGATCTAACATTATGCATGTAAGTGTTGCCTAAACCGTTTTGTTATCGTAATCCAGCTGCTTTGTTTAAACTGTTTGTTTCCAATAATCGAGGTGTTCGTTCTGACAACTTTTTCTATTTGCAACCAACCTGGTTTGGTTCATATAACCAATTATGTAGTTGTGTGCACCGAAGCAACTGTCTTCAAAAATTATTTTGTCGTCTTCAAAGTAATGAATGAAATGCCAACGTTGAACCAAATTTTACTTCTTTAATCATACTTCCTTCTGCGAATTTGCCTCGACGATTCTTCGACCCAGGTCGCACGAATACAAATTGGTCAGAATTCTCCGGACATTTTTAATAGTGTAGTGAAAAAAAGTTAGGTTATATTTGAACTAATTACAAAAAAAGAAATCGATCAACGACGCTTAGAGGTCTTAATAGCAATATTACACCGCAAGGTCGAGAGTCAGTTTTCTTATTCGAAAAAAAAATAGAAAAAATTATAATCACCATTTCAGCACCATCGTTCATTTTGTTATTTTGCTCTTTATATCCAAGTACCCTAAGATTATTGAGAATCTTAAGTAATTACATGCGACGAACCATATAAGGAGATTAAGTCTGGTTCATTTGCGTATGTTGGAATCGCGAATGTTTCTACTTATTTGTCTCGCGTTTCCAATGTAAAACTGATTTGCAAGAAGTCTCAATGCAGAATGGTAAACCAATGTTAAAAAGTGTGTATTCGAATATGATTTCGCATACGTGACATTTAATTTCACGGTATTCGTAAATGAATGACTAAATTAAGAAATGATATTACCAGAAGTTATGTAGTCAATGTACTAAATGTTACTATAGTAGTTTTTTAAGAGTTGATTATTAATGGTATCACAAAATCTGTTATTAAAATTATTTAATGCGTGAGTCCAAGTCTTTATAGCCACAATCGACACGAATCGAAACTTACATTTTTTATAAACCGTGCGCACTAACCGGATGGAGTATGTGATTAAAATTAAATTTATAGTTAATCATTCTCTGACTTATTTCCAGAATTACTCCTTTTAGCTCAAAGTTCATTATTTTCCTATTTTTAGTTCGCGCGATCTTTATATCGCAGTCCCGCTATTACGTTCCGTTTTAATTTCTTAAATAGATCGTACGTTGTGTATTTTACTTACATGCAAATAATATCAATCCATTTACAACGCGAGCGCAATGAAAATTGCTGACTAGTTTACGGCAAGTCCGGGATATAGTTTTAATTAGATGGAAGCAAGATTTTTTCACTTATTACAGTCAGGTTTTATAATTTTTCGGAATTATAAAGAAGATAACCGTGTCGCGCTCTCTATAACGTGTTTAGATAAGTTGCCTTGAAAGTATCCTTGAGATGCCGATAAATAATAACATTTTACACAGAAATAAGCAGCTCTTTTTACGTAATAACAGTTATATTTTGAAAACTTGTTTCTCGTAGTTACATGAGAATTAATGTTTCTGATCTTCGATCCAAAGTAAATTACTATTAACGTGATGACTTCAAGTGACATGAGTAGAAATTTACTAAACAATCTTCTTTTTTCTTGAAGCTATCGATTACTTATTTACGTTTATTTTTTGTTTGCGTGTTCAATTTAAAACTTTACAATATGAATGTTGTAAGCATGTTTTATTTACATTTAATGCGAATATTGTTATTCCCTACCTCTGTTTGTTATGGTTATGAAAGACAAACTGGTTTATTTGCAAGTGCCAAATCAATTTGGTTACAAGGACGAAACGGATCGTTTGCCCCATCCGAACCGTATTTTTTTTCCAAACCATTTTCATTGGACGAAGTTTGGTTCGTTCAATTATATGGTTGGTTCTGGAAACCAAATAAATTATGAGAGAGTATATGTTTGTAAATATAATGCTGTCTATAACTAAGCTACCTATTGAGTGCGTAAATCGTCATCTATGTCAACCAAACTCAAGTGCAAGAATTGCCGAATTGAATACGAAACCGTATATTCTGTGAAACGCGAATTTAACCATAACTTCGGGAATTGTCCGTAAACCAAACAGGTTTTGCAGCATCTAATTTTTCAACCAAATGCATTTACGAGCTACAGTCGGCCTGTTCGGTTGAGGAAATAACAACAAATTATTCAGTCCCATCGTTTACATGAGTTTGCTCTAACACAGTGAGAATTAGGTGAAATAAATAGAATATCTTAAAAGAAACGTTGAGATTCGAAGTGTTATACCAAACTGGAACTCTTCAGGTTCACTAAAAACCCAATTCAACATATTGTTAAACTTTATTCAAATTTTATTCAAGATTTTAAATCCTTTTTACCATTCTGTATTCACAATGCGTATATGCTCCCATGAAATTGTACCAAAACTGGACAGACGAGTACGAATACGATTATACGAATGTCAAGCAGCTTTTTAATGTTATTTACGTCCCTCCGGGCAAAAAAACCGAAAGTCGCGAGTAAAGTTCCTTATTCGGTAGGACCCCGAAAAGCAAGGATATTTTTCGGCACGAATGCGGTAACGTGATATCATCCCGTAATGGTCAGACGAGCACTTGTATGTTAACTACACGCAAAGAGTTTCATAACACTCGAAATCATCGACTTTCTCCATACCGGCCGTCCTTTTCGCGATCTTAGTACATCGAGGGCCGGTGCTAAGAAAGGACATGTCTCATTACTGCGGGGCCATTTGAGCCGTACGAAATTACCCGTATACTTATCTGAAAATGCTAAGACTGCATTTCCATCGCGCAATGCCCCGCCCATTTCGTGCGATGCTGCAATACGTTTTTTACTTGATATTATGTGGTAGTAATTGATGATTGGATAATCTCCATTAAAATGCATGCAACTGTTTTCGGGTTGTTCGCATAATTAGAAGTCAGTGTTTAATATGCCAAAGTTCAACGTTAATAAGTAACCAAGTATAAAATTGTGACCGTGGCCTCATTATCTACCAAAAGTTGGAAACTAAGTTTTCAGAAAATTCTCGTCTTGTTGTGGGACAATATAAAGTTCAGTTTTGAAAAGGAAATAAACGACATAAGAAAAATAATTAATTAAAAGTCTTGACGAAGACTAATGCATCTTCGCTTGCGTGCGACATTAAATTGGATAATTAAGTTTTTTCCATCGAGCCATAATACCGTGGGTGACGCAAGTCTGTATTAATGTCAATTACACAATGCCCCTTATAAGTATTCATTTCTGCGTCACCCCGTATGCGAAACCAAATACTAAGCGTATTACACTACGTACGGTAAGCGCACATTCGCGAATCGACTGTCGACTTTTACTTTTATGCTTCAGGCGTGGGCAATGCTCACGTCATTGCCCACGAGATCAGCCCACTCACCACACAAGAGGACTGAGACTTCACACCACAGTAATCTCTACAGCATCCTCCGGGTTACAATCCGGGATGGGAATGGGAAAATAAAAATCTTGGAACAGTCGGCTTATATCCGAGCGGCAGCAATTAATACCTCTCGACGCCCAGTGGTCCCTCGCGAATTCTTTGTTCGTGAAAGAATTCTTTCGACCCGAAGTAAATTTCGTGAAGATGACACGGAAATTTTGAACAAAAGCTAGTTTATTAATATTTTGGTTTAAATATATTTCCAGCCCAAACACATGTTAAAGACACGCTAAAAGTTTCCCGCTAATTCCAGTTTTATGGTAAAGATGCCTAAAAAATGTTTACAAAGCTGGAGACTCTTGGACAGCAACATCTTTGATTCGTTCTGCAGTTGTGAGAGTGTAACTAAATCATTTCGTGCTAATCGTTGGAACGGCGCGTGAGAGAATTCGTTCCGCGAAGCGACTTTTAGCAGGCAATAATCTTTCCTAAGAAAAGTCCGTCTCTCGATGGGTGTAATAACACCCTCTTGGATATACTCTGACTTCGACGAGGTACACGATTCGCACTTTAGGCCGCGACTTTATCTTAGAATTCGAATTTTCCAGACCTCCCAAGCTGAAGACTTTCGTTTGTTGGTATTTTTTTTTATAAAGCATAACCTTGAACTTAACTCTAGTCTTTAGGGTTTAGTTGATACGTGAAGCAAAAGGGTCCAAGTTGAGACTATGACCTTTATGGAGAAGATGATGGATGATCGTGAAACGTCATTATGCCATGTTAAAATACACGAATAAATTTGGGTCTTTGGGATTCATTAAAACCAAACAAAATTTTGGATTCCAATTGGTGTTTCCTTATAGAGCCCAAAAAAGTGAGGATAAACTCATCCACATGGCTGTGCCAGTATGTTTTGGTTATTCCCAGAATGTTCAAAATTTACGACTCTTTGCTATTCACATCTGAAGCAGTATGTGAAGCAGGAGCTTCCAGATGCTACCTGCGTTAATGAGCGGATTGAGTCTTTGGCCTTAATATGGTTACACAAAAAATCCGCCACTGCCAGCCACACGGTTTAGAATGTCAAGTTTAATCGAGAGAGTTTAAGGTTAGAATATACAGTTAAAGAGAAATCAATTTCCCAGCATTGACGTACGATCAATCCGACCTTTAGTCAGATTGGATTGAATGACGGGCGTATTATTAACAAACGATATATTCTCTTGGGATTTGGTCCCGCGGATCGCGGACGTTATGGGCGATAAATAATTTCTGTCTCCTGTCGTATATCGCCGCGTCCGTCCCGCACATAACGATCCCTGTTGAGGGCGTCGTAAAGTCGCGTATGCGCGCATCTAAAGGTGCATATAAAGCCAAAGTCACGTATGCGGCATGCACACGGGCATCCGCACAACCCGCCGAGCGGATAGAAATCGCGTAAATAACAATCCTCGAAGGCAAAACTGCCCACAACCCTCTCGCAGCACGCCCACCGTGACCTCAGAATTTCCTATACGGCTGCCCGGGGTCAAAGACTTTTTACCTACTGATACGCCGCGAACGAGACCGGAGTTCCGCGGGCGACTTTAATGCCGGGACAATAATATCCGAGTAATCGCGTAATATCGCGAAATTTACGAGCGGGCTGCACAATTAGCCGAGAATTTCAATGCTGGACTGAGCCGTGCCAAGATCCGAGATCGTCTCCGTAGGCTGAGTATGCCCGTGTGTGTGCTTTCCGCTCCTTTTGTTTTTTCCTATGCGCTTTTATGCGCCTTGACCCAAGTGTAGGCGTTCGCTTAGCTGTTATTACACCTTTACTTTCGTTATGTAACGACACATTAAAAACAATGAGGCTCTAAACGACATGTTTTAAGTACCTTTCGAGTTCGGATGGGGAACATTTTAAATTGTTCCCTGTTACAAAAGAAACTGACAAAATTTAAAAATCTGGAATCTAATCCTGATATAACCTTTTTATTTCATATCATTCGATTCCACGGTCAGTCGTAGGGTTACTCTGTTGCATGAAAATGGATTCATAAACGCGAAAATTAAAAGTACAGGCATAGTCCATTATCCATTAAATTAGTCATTAAACACAACGAGAAGAGACAGAATGCCGCTACTGATAAACGTTGTACGACACAAGTAAGAATATGCCAACGTATTTTTCAAACTGACCATAAAACATTCATAAACGACATAGTAACCGCGCGTAGACTTTAGTCACTTTCATTAAACACATTCTGGGCGCATAGCGGCTGTGCAGTTGCGAATGTCCATTACGGTCGCCATATTTTAATGCGATTTAAACTTAATATAAATGCTACCAGTCCACATTAAACATGAGCAAAAAATTTCAAATATGCGCGATCACTTAAAAATGTTCAAAAAACGACTATTACGCATGCGGTAATTGTAAACAGATACGACGCGCCAATTTATCCCGAATAGTTAATTCGAATTGGAATAACGGTGAAAAAATACCTACACGTAGGCGCCGGGGTCGCATGGAGAGCGTTTAGCGCTAAACGATTCAACGTCATGATTATTAATCGCAATCCAAATGGACATTAAACATAAGAGTTCAAATAACGGTCTTCATGCCCATTACACGTATGCCGCTCTTGTACGACAAACGTTCGGGTCGAAAGTAACCTATCCGTCCGTTAGATCTTCGATTTTTATTGGCTGTCTTCGCGAACAATAGACATGGCACGTCCGCGTATCTTGTTTATTTTTCCAGGACGTCGTTTCTATTTATGCTTTTCTTCGTTTATTTTACTTTACGTAAATGGCCCGATGTCGAAGTCACGTGATTTTTGTCGTAAACCGGTGATACGGTACAAAGATTTTTATGCAGTTCGGTTAACATAAATTTTGTGCAGCATGAAAATGCGGTTATTAATTAAGCGTCTACAAAAGCATATAAAAGGAATATTTTTAAAAGATATTTTGTTGCAGCAGTGGTGCCAGGGTCGTAAATTATTCAAAAAAGTCCAAAGTGAGGAGTTCAAAAAACATTTCCTGATGCGGGAAATCGTACATTTAAAACAAACATCATCGAAATGACAAAATGTAAAAGTCTTGCAGCAGAAGCAATAAGTGCCTAAAATGTCATTAAAGCTTGGCTTGCAACAATCCAAATTGTTTGAACACAAAACGATGATATGTGAACAAAAATTTAGTCAACTACGACATTTTTAATGCAACTCTTTAATGATTTAAAAGGATCGTAAAACACTTTGCAGCAGCAGCAACATAGGAATAAAGATTTGTTAGTTTACAAAGACCTTAAAATATATTTGAATATCCTTCCCGATGTTGGGCATGCTTGTGCAATACACAATGTAATGGAAAATTACAATAATCCTGCGAACATGTTATCGACCTAACAAACGAGGGGTATAAAGCAAAAGTAAACAAGAAAAAGTATTATGAACAAAATGAGTAACATGCTGCAAATTATATTCATTTCCCCCATCAAATTATATGTACACGTTCTTACGCATATTCGTGTATACACAAGTTCGAAAAATATGATAATCCCGAAGCATCCTCCATATACGGACGACGAAATCGACCAGGTCGTTTTTTTTCTACAACAAGGCGCAAAGGCGATTATTACACCTTCGCATAAAGACATAATACACATCGTAAATCCCGCCGCCAACCCTGGAAATCGCTTAAACCCATATATACCCCATCAAGGATTTACATCCCGGGCATTACGCGTTGTTTTTTGCCCCCCAACCCCGACACCGATGCGCGAACGCGCTTATTAAATGTTTCCCTCGTTATCCATGGCGTCGGACCGCGATTTGCACCTCGCCGTGTGGACTGGCATAGTCCGCCGGGTTGGGTCGCGAGAGGGCGCAAAAAGACCGCGAGAAAAACGCGGGAAAAATGGCGCTCGATGATGAAGGGAGCCAACGACTTCCCATCATCGGCTCGTTTCTCGGACCATCCTGAGAGATCGACAACGATCGAAATAATAACCCGTTAAAGACGAACACCTCCAACGTGACGACGTGCCGCCACACGTACACATCGCGATGCACGATGACGACGTCGATGTCGAGAACTGAAAAGCGGCAACCGGCCTTTCGCACACTTCTATAAGCCAGGTTGCGAATAAGGAGTCGGGTCCGGTCACATAACGGTCCAGTTATAGTATACCGAGGAAGCGATCTTGCACCGGGTTGTGCACATATACAACCATATTGACGTGAAATTTACACTGCTGCACACATATAATCACATCTCATATTACCTACTTTCCTAATAAATCCAATATGTATATCCACCCACACTTTAGCCAAACAAACATAAACCACTTGGTTTATAAAGTCTACATTTGTTTAGTGGACACCTTTCGATTCCTTTCATCTGCTTGTTTGAGTCTGCGAAGAATTTACATTCTCAATCTTCTCTCACCTCCCTTTTCTTTATCACATGAATTTAATTTTAATCCCAAGCATGGCACATTCCATGTTACGATCATTTCCTACTTTCGTATATGCAACAACTTTTATGACAATAAAGCATCCTTAATCCTAATTCTTGTTTCAAACACATTAGAACCAGAAAATCCCTCTGACATTGTCTGCTGAATGAACAATTATTTTCTGAATCAAACACGAAGCAATAATACTCTCAGTAATCTTTTTGATGTTATTTATACCTATCAGTTTAAGGTCGCCCGGTTGGTACTGCTTCATCAGCGTTACCCAATGAGAACTATCAGTTGGATTTATAGTTGCCTACCTAAACATCTCTCATGCTAAAGAGCATTTCTATCTCCTTCAGGTCCATCCCACAAGTGAAAGATCACCAAGGGTGTACAAGTCTACCCAAGAATCGGGTAGAACGATATTTTATACCAAGCCAGCCTTGTTGTGAATCAACATTAATGTAACTGTAGCTTTTGATTAGTGCATTTTGACAACAGCAGTAAAGTCCTAAATGCGAATGGATCGCAAGATTTGGATGTAGAAGATCATGGTTGAATGACACTGAAATAGACGGAGAAGACATCTTTGAATTGGGGAGTTCCATATTAATGCTTTTTCTAAGGTCAAAAATATGTCAAGGACTTGTGCTAAAAAAAACCGAGGCGAAACATGAAATTGTAATTTGCAGTGATTACTGAAGGCTTGGGGAATATATAGTTAGAGAGGCTTGACTAAGGCATACTCCTGGAGTTTGATCTAATCAAGTTGCTCCGTGTGGAGGTTACCCACTACCCAGTCACCTTATGCCCCTTGCTCGCGTATTAACGAAGTATGGAATAAAAGGCATAACGCCTGAGACTAGAATAAGTCCTGTAGTTTACTATAAGATTCTTTTCATATTGAAATGTTTAAGGATAGTTAAAGTATCGCATTTGCATCTGGATGAATCTTGAAACCATCAATTGGTCATTATTATTGATCGATCCTTATATATCAGCGTTATACGCTTCTAAAGATGAGTCTATGTTATATAAAATGATTTCTCGTTTTCCATAACTTAAGAAGTCTCTGAAGGAATTGAGAAATCCCAATCTTGTTTTGAAATTACTCAAAAACAAAATACATAGCCGGTAAATACACAATTTGTGGAACGTCTCACTAGACGTATTACGTGATTGATTTCGATTCTACAAGTTGCTCGAATGTCACGCATACTTTTACCATAAACGCTGCAGCGAAAAGACAGAGACGTTTCGAATGGCATTATCGGGTTGGGCTAGGTTAACTGCTACTAGGTCGAAATAAATAACCGGCGCTTTCTTCCGAGCAATTGATTCGATTGCGGCGCAAGTGACGAATTGCATTTAGCAGGTGCATCCGAGCGATTTCAATTAATTTGTCGCCACTGACGTTTCGTCGTAAAACCAACAGGTGCACCGCTCTTTCCCGACGGCTTTCTGCGAGAAAAGTGAGAATTTCGTTGATGGGATAGTAGCAAGGGATTTAAGAGATAAGTGGTGAAAGCGATATGGTAATCGTACGTTCAGCAGCGTGACTATAGGCCGACTTGTCTCTCTTGACGCGGGTACCGACGAAAGCAAAACACTCGTACGTGTATATGTTGGAAACGTGAAATTGGCAAACGAACAGCTCCACGCCCAAACATTATATAAATTGTATAATATCATTCGCGAGCGCATGTCGCCGGTTGCTTTAAATGCGCTCGAAATGAAGAAATCCCCGAGTTGTAAAAGGAGTTATCATTAGCCAATGCTCGAGCAGTGCGGTGCTTTCATTTTTTGTATATGTCAATTGTTTTTTTTTCAACATTTTCGACATAAATTTATCATGGACTGTTTATGTTTGATTAGGATTTGAAATTAAGATTGCAAGAAGTAGATATGATGTTTTGCTGGAGGAAAAATATGGTTCGAGCATATTCAAAACGTTCCAAAATTGCCAAATTATTTTTTGATCATGGATCATCAGGAAAGATCCAGTAAATTCATCTAATGATGTACGAAGCTCTAGAACATCTTACAACAGCGAAAAAATAAGTCGACAACAGTTTAACAATTTAGCATATGTTGGAATATCGTAAGAGCGCTGGACTGACATTACAAATTGTTCTCCGCTCGACGCTTGAGGAGAAATCCTAAGATGGGCAAGAAGTAAGCGAATTAATTCCTTAGCTTCAATAAGGTTACACCAAAAATCAGCCGGTGTATAAGACTGACAAGATTGTTTAGTAACTACAGTAAGATCTCCCTTGATGCGATGGGTCGGTTCTCGGCTCAACCTCTTAATGGGCCGCGTGAGGGATGGTATCGTTCCCCTATTACTGCGGCGTTTACCGCAGTTAATATATCATGTTATACATATATATATATATATATATATATATACACATGAGTGGGGGTCGGGTAGGCACGCGTTCGCTCAAAAAGAGAACGGCATCTGGCCGCTCAACAGAATGCTCCGCTAAAGAGAAAGCCTATCAAGGGATATCTTACACAAACAACACAATCTGTCCCAAGATATCCTGAGGAGCTCCTGAGGACGTCCAAATGTCCGCTTTTGGTCCTCGGGAGCTCCTTAGGGGCTTCTGAGGACGCCCTGGGATAGTATTGTGCTGTTTGGGTACTGTACCCAAAAGTTTCAAAAACATTGAAGGGTTATAATTGGTACATCACATATATCCAATGGCCAAACCTGTTGCAATAATGATAATAAATTCTGCAATATTGTAAATTATTTTAAAATATTTAAGAATTCTTTATAGTCTTAGAAAACTTGAATAATAAACTTAAATAGCACTTTCCTCTTACTACCCAGTCTGTCTCTTTGGTTTTGCTTTTCCCATTCCTTTTCGATCCCTTTAAGAGGAATCTTGAAAGTTCCAATTGAAATAAAAAATAATCCGACACCAACTTCGACTTACGTAAATAGCGAAATTCTCGCACGAAGCACGAGGATGCAGATGAAAAGTGACCGCGAACTGCCCGAACAAAAGTGACAGATGACAGGGGAAAGTACTTAGACAAGTAGGTAGAGGTAAAAGAAAACGTATTCGAAACTCACCAGTTCGCTGGGCATGGTGTTGCAGGATCTGAGTGGCAGCGTGTAGGTAATCGGAACCGACTGCGTCTGGTACTCTTGTAAGCACGAACTATTTTTTGATAAGCCCCTCGGATACACCAGACCGTGGAATTTCGCGTTGCCCTCGGTCGATATGTGGACGATTATAGACTCGCTGGCGCACTCGATTTGCACGGTGCTCGCGATCGCCACCGTCGCTGAAAAACGAACAGAAAATAACCTTTATATAGCGCCTCAACGCCCAGTTTCGTATCTTAATCTGAAAATTATTCACCACCGTTTTCAAATGCGCGAATAAATTGCCGTCCTGCGAGCCGCCTTTCAGAACTATGAAATCTCGTTAACGTCGCAAAATGCGATGCATTACGGCTCATCGAAGCAAATTTCGATTTTTTCCGCGAGAACCTTGTCAAAACCTTACCTTTCCTTGGAAATTGAGTCATTACGTACAAAACGTGCGATTACGTGAATAATATATTTTTAAAATAAACAGAAAATGTACACTGGCAGACTCTTTTATATATATGTTGACCACGATCGTATTTATACTAAACGCTCCGCAACTTCATTTATGGATTGATGCGCCACCTAGTGGTTATATGCATACAATTTGAATTTTTCCATTCAGTCATTCGAAGGTGATCTTTCTGGAATATATTTGTTTACAGCAGTAACTCCTCAATCAAAGTTCATGTAGGGACCTGAAGACGCATTACATTAAAGATTTATTAAATTTAAATGTGTTTGTTTGTTGTTATATATTTTTATCTTGTTTTGTTCGTTCATGAGTGAGCGAATTTTAATAAAGGTAATTTTGCTCGCTGAATACCCCTTTAAAAGAGATTGACAAGCGGATAATTTCAAATTTCAGAGTTTAATTTCGATACGTCAAGACGGACAACTGGAATAGTCGGTCGCAAAAAAAAGTAAAGAAAAGTGCACCAACAGTCTGTGTAATTAAACAAATCGGACATCCGGTAATTAAATGCGCGTAATCTTATTGGGATTGCAGAAACTAATATTCTCTATTTTTCCGCATCACTTCAGCAAGCGCGCTTTGATTAATTGCAAGAACGCTGAGGACGTTGATTGAAATTGATGTTATCCAATTTTCACTGTCAGGCGCGCTCTAAATCATCGTGGTCACTGAAGGTTCTCATTGACCTCGGGTGTTATTAAAGCATTTCTCATTCCTAAGTAAGGAATGCGTTAATATGTTAAAGTTACGCGGTCGTTGATCGCTGGTAGTCGAATAAGCAAGGCTCTGGACATTTGAAAATCGATTCGAAATCATGTACTCTATATTTTGACAGGAGAGAAAAAATCAGGTCGATTTCGAACTCGTCGAAAACTGTAAAGTTGTGGAAATAATAGTATTTCTGGACAATAAGTACAATGCGTTACTTGTCGTAACGACCGAAAATAAAAGGAACTGTAACACCGACGGCTACAAAGTGACAGGAATGTGGGGCAAGAATTCAACCTATATAAAAAGTCGAGGCATGCACGAAATTTACCGTACTTAATGCCGTTTGCGATTTTTCTCTTTTAGTTTATCTGGGCGCGAAATCCATTGTCCGTGTGGAACCAAACTTGAAATTGAAACCGTATCCGGTAGAACAATTTTGAACAATAATAATGTGAACAGTACCAATGAGAGTGTACAAGACAGAATCTTTGTGGTACGAGTTTCACTCCCCAGATAATTCGCAGAAACTACGGCGCACTTATTGCCCTGGATAGTGCGCATGCGTATAGCTGGACTGATTTAATAATTTTACTATGACAAATTCCACGCTTCGGATTAATATGGAGAAAAAGACTTTTAGGTTCGAATTTGAAAGTCTCTTACTGCAATAACTTGTAAACCATAATTTAAAATCTGTGAGATTCTGATCAAAACATTCTTCAATTTCAACCTATATATTTACGTCCACGCATAAAGCACGGATTCGCTTTTTCTTTGGACTTGTAAATAAAACGGATTTTTCACCATTCGTGATGGGAGGCAAGCTGATGTGCTTTAACTACTCCACCGTTTACATTTCAATCGTATATCATTTCCCCGGTGCGCTTAGGCAGGGGAGCGGTAATAACACCGACTTTCGTAATTCACAACGAAAAAACCCCTCTCGGCAAAACGATTCACGCGATCTTGCATTTTTTACTAATTGAAATGATTTGTTGGGACCGATTGAATTTCACCTCTGCTTGAACGAAGGGTCGGCCGGCTGGTGAGTTATAATCTGCGTCGAGATGCGAAGAAAACGAAGGCATTAATGCACCAGCCGAGTCAACCAGCCACTACATGTGCAAAGCCTGCAAGGGTCTGGCGAAAATCAACGGTTGAGCTGCAGGTTTTGACCTTTGGAAGGTTGTTTTCCACGTAATTAAGGGGTAACAATCATAATGGTTCATCTAAATTTAATGTAAATGAGAAAAAATTATGTTTGAATTCGACGTGATAACCATTATATCAAGTGCAAAGGTCAAACCAACTAATTCAACTTTCGAATAGAATGAGTCATGGTAAGAAACAAATAAACCAATAAAACGTAGCCTGAATCATGGTATAATAAGAAAAATATAGCAATGAGCATGTGGGAGAAGGAGACAAATAAAAGGACAAACCATAACACTGCGAGTTTGTTAGGCGCCAGTCTGCGCATGTGTAGTATTTGGGGGTTGAACGCGCAGTGAATTCGGCGCATTTTGCTGAGTATCAAGCGGATAATCATAATTATTCGAAGTTGTACACTCTCATTAGTAGTGTTTAAATTAATATTGTTCATTCTATCTACCAGAAGTCACTAAAATATTGAATGTTTTAATTACACACCCATGACACATATTTGGTCCTATTTTACCAACAAATTCAATTATTTTTTGGCCACCTAGAAATATTCGTCTTTTTATAAAATTGATGGATAATTTACATTTCAAACAGTCAAAATATAGGACAAATTTTGACTTTCAATTTCCGTCCTAACAAAAGAATGAGACTCTAAAGGCAGCAGGTAACGGATCGTGCCCGTAATCCGGGGTCATTTTCGGCCCTACCTGGTCGTTCGGTGTGACGAATTATAAAATGTTTCCACTTACACGGTCTTGGATTTCGAAGGGGCGGTGAGAAGAATACAAGTGACACGCGTGAACCGGCGCCTCAAACGCGTGACCGTATTTCAACCGAATCTAATTTCGTCAATGACATACCGAGTTTATTCTTGAAACAGAATCAATTACAAATAAAAAAAAGACTACAAATTTCATTAACGTCCATTTATTTACGGGTTACAAGAATCTAATTTGCGACGACATTCACTTACATTATACTGAACCAAAAATTCGGTAAATTTCAAATAAATATTTACATGTCTTGTTGCAAATAATTATTTATTCAAAGGATTTACTAAAAAATATAAACATCTTATAAAAATTAAAAACATGTTTTCTTATTTCAACTAAATTTTTTTCTTGAAATTATTCTAATAAATGTTTACTGGAATACATATTTAATTTTTGTGTAACAATTATTGTAAATTAATGTAAAATAATTAAAACTATTTTTATTAATTTATTTAATAATTTTTTTAAATATAATTTTATCTTTTCTTTTAGTGACATGTTGTAAGAAATAATGGTAAGAATTTTAAAAAGTTAATTATAAAATCTTTTAAAAAATTTTAAAAATATAGTTATTCTGCTATTTATTTATCATCATGTTAATTTAAGAGATAAAATGTGTGTAATATTTAATTTACGAGCAATAAACATTTCGCATACCTAAATTGTTCTTTGGAAGAGAATGTTGCTCGGTTGCAGGATTATTACGTGAAACATTACCAACTCATTGTTCACGGTCGACTAGAAAGGTCCAGTCCGGCAGCGGACCAACAAAGCAGAATTGTAATATTATCGCCAAGTTGCGAAAGTGAAATAACGCGAAAGTATATTAAAGCAAAATATACCTACAAGTTTGCACTGAAATTTCATATGCCGTTTCACATAAACATAGAAATTGCGAGCGATCGATAACGTTCTCTATAAAAATGAATAAAATAAATAAATTGAACAGCAATTTCTATAATATTTTATATCGATTTTTTATTTTAAGCGCCGCTTTTAATTTCATTAAAGGTTTTGTAATTTCCTGCAGTTCAATTCTAAATTAATCCAGGGTGTTAATGTAATGGTCGATGCCATTTCCTTTCATCATTTATATTTCATTAAAATAATTTTTGACACTCTGGCCGTAAAACTCGATTTCTCGGCCTAGGGCGAAACCTTCGGCCGCGAATTATCGAGCCCTACGACAATCGGATAAAAAAATACATTATTGGTCACGGGTGAAATATTAATCTCCGATCGCTCGGACGACAAACTTCACAATAGTCGAAGATCTCGATAATTGCGCCCTTGGCACATAATGTACTATTATTTAATTAGTTTTACATTTGAAGTATTATATTTCTTCGGCTATTTTCTTCATTTTTTAGGATATCATGATCTTCGCGCGACAAACGTCGTACTCGTCGAAGATCGGTAATTACGCCCTTGTTACATAATATACTATTATTAATCAGCTTTTTAATTGTTTATATTCTATCGAACTATTTGAATATTTTTTCTATTCCAATAATTCTTAGTTAAATGCATTTTTCCATTCGAATGGTTTTAAAACTTAATATTATTTATTCATAACCTATAATATATTGAAGTATTTAAAGAATTCATGAGTTTACTTCAGTCCTTAATCAATTTGTTCCATTTATTCCAACGATTTTTCTAATCCATTTTCATTTTTCACGACATGTGGCTCTGGAGTTATTTCTTGGCGAGTTATTTTCACACGGGAATGATATTTTCTGGTCTGTTTATTCGTTTACACGTTCGTCTTACTCAACCGGTACCCTAGCTGGTATTCGTTCTTTATTCCTTGATTTTCATGCCAATTCGAAACCACTCCATAAATTTCCCGTATCACTCGCACCTTATCGCCGGCAATTAAAATGGGTCTATCGTCATGGAAACGTCTCCAACATTTCCTGATCCAATTTTTTCGCGGGAAAAAAATGTTGAAAATCTCGTTAGGGACGGTATGCAAACGAGGTCTCTCTCTCGAGTCCTATGTAGCAAACGAGCAACGTAGTTATATTCATCGAGGTTGGACCAGTTCGAGGCTTCGAGGAAGAGGTAAGGAATTACGGCGTGACTTGCTCGGAGCCTCAAAGCCAAGTCAAGTTCACGACATTCTCATCATTGTCTGTCTCCTCTTCAATGACAAACTCCTATCATACTCGTTATTACGAGGAAAGGAAGTTCTCTAACCCTACAGCGTCGTCACGACCGCTTTTTAAATAACAACAGCTCCTGGTTCATCTCACAACAATTTCCGTAATGTACATATTTATGCTTCGTTTTCTCCCTGTTCGACGAAATAATAAAGTCAACTCAACTACTCTAACGACTGTATTTTTTTGCGACAAAAAAATACATTTTTACGACCCCAGGAAACGTAAAAGGATGCGGGTCCATTCCAAAATACCATCCACACAACTAAATGAACCAAAATGAAAACTTTTTGAGTGACGGAAGTCATTTTCATCCTACCGCCTACTTTGACATATTAACTCTGAGATTTTATATACTGCCATATAGTTCTAATTAATGTAATCGAATAATTACCTCAATAATGAATCTCATTTACATAAAACATTTTAGCGCAAAACATGCGATTACTTTATCAATTTCATTATCATTATTGCCCGGGAAGCATTAAAATGTGAAAAGCAACCAATCCGATTTTATCGCCGACTACGTTTTAATGCAAAAAGCGCCGCTAACTCTATACGTTTTAATGGTAATTTTACCTTGGCAACTTTGTGCTTATATTGGCTGTCTTTATCGAGGAATCTAAAAAGATAACGCGCGCAAATCGTGTGTTTTTTTCGAGGCACAACCCTGGTAAGAAGCGCTGCGTACGCCAATTATCCGTGTAAATAAATGATGTAAGCAATTTAGGTAATTTTGTTACAGCGATAGTTCTCTCACATCTTCTTAATGTTTTGCTTGACGCTTCCGCTCGGGACCAATTAGCGACACGCGAAATGCCGCAAAGAAATCACGGACCAGTTTGACCAATCAGAGCCAAGTTCAAGTGAGTTCAGAGTTATGGAATAGGAACTGCTTAGAAATTGATTGTACCGACTGACCATGGGAAAACTATCTTTGGTATGAGAACTTCCTATAACAACAATCAATTCCGAATGTGAATCCGACTGATTAAATGATGACCTTGGATTTGATCTTGGATATCATTTCCCACACTATTTAAGGTTCTTTTCATTCCCCAGGCAGAACATACATTGTCAGTTGTAAGATCGGGTAATTTTGATTCCATATTCAGTATCTAGGTTAAGGGATCAAAGGGATTTCTAAGGGTTAAATAAAAGGCACGTAATTTGACCCTCTATTTGACCTCCTACCTACTTTGATATTGCTTCTGGACATAAAATGTCCAGTTTTGCCAACTCCTGATGAAAAAAATACGTGTTCTATTTAATAAATTAAAAATGACCCTGAAATAACCTTGAAAATTATAACCGAGGTCCAATTCCAAGGTCATCGTTTAATTTCTCATTGAAAATTATTTGTAGATTGACCTAATTATTACTCTAAATCAACCCCCTACAGTAGGTTCAGGTGCATTCTTATTTTTTCCTGGTCCTATATGTATAAAAATGTAAAAAACAATCAATTATTTTGATTCTAAATTATAAAATTTCATGCTTGTTTCTTCCCTAATCTTCTTTTTACACTTTTGATCTATCGATCATTTAAAATATCAGTAAATTAAATCGAACGACCCACTCACAATAGAAGGTCTTATATTTATGTCTACATATAATGAAAAAGTCATGAAATAAGTAAAGATAAAATCAACGATGATGTGGACAAACAGGAAGAATGACTAAACTGTGATATGTAAGAACTTAGAAAAATTCCGAAAGGCTGGAAAAGAATGGACGATAGGCGGGAACGTGGTGACAACATGAGATGAGAAAAAGTGAAGAATGTAATGCGAGAGAAACAATTAAACGAAAGAATGGAGAAGGACGCAATTAACGCGTAAAAAATGCTATGAAGGAAATAGGAAGTAGCAGAAAAATAATGAAAGTAGATTAGAAATGAAAGAAGGAAGAGGTAATGAGCGCCCTTTAATTAGACAAAAACAGACACTAATTCCTGAATTTCAAAATTCAAAGTGTTCTTTATATTTTATTAACCGTTTGATTCAAGAACTACAAGTTGAAAAACGTTTAAAAATCCACTAAAAGAACACTTCAGTATAAAAAATTGGAGTGGTCCACTTTTATTTTCTTTATAAGGAACTGCTTTTTATAAAATCGCTTTTTACCAAATATTTTCTTTTCTAATTGACCGATGTTCATAGAACGACCTTCAATACTTTTTGTCCCAGCACGTTTTTCACTATTCCCTGTCTTCCGGTCGGTACTTCTTTTGTCCTTTTTGGTGCACGTATGATTCAGCGAAGATCCACCGATGCTGAGGAGAGACAAAGGTGTGTCGAACGTGAGACGCTCCCTTTGCAATTTGCACGCGACTCGCGCGGATACGTACTTCCGGTGGTTACTAGTGACGTTGACATTTCGCTACTTCCAAAGAAAGCAAAACAGTTCAACGGCGCCTTTTAGTCAATGAGTATCTAAAAATAAACGAATCGAAACCCGTGAAAGAACGTTAAATGCAATCGGGATTCAGTTTAAAAAATTCTCGACCACCCGTAATACGATTCGAAGGTAAAAATTAGACAAATTGTCCGGAAAATAAAAAATTGACTCATCCAATCTACGATTGATTTAATGAAGAAATACTATACATTTTTTTTGTTTCAATAACAATATCAAAATAATATGTACAGTAGTGCTCCCCTTAAGTCATACATTCGGGGCAAGCAAGATGGCGGCATCTCCCCTTAATTCATATTTCATAACATTCAATTTCAATGGTTTTGCAATGTAATTTTCTGGTACTTTTGGTACATTTGTTAGTTACATATTTATACAAAACGTTACCCGAGCTACCGTTAAACAGAACGCGTGATTGGGGAACGCATCAGGATTTATAACCTATAAAATTATGACTTAAGGGGAGCAAAAGATATAATGACTTAAGAGGAGGACTACTTTACATACATACATACAAATCAAGCAAAAACTAACAAAAATGCTTAGAAAGATTCTTCGTTGCCGGATTTGCCTAATACGGTCGCCCATCTATTAATTCATGTGACGGAATGTCAATACGCCGCGCAACGTTGCGTGCAATATAGCAATACACTAATCACGTCGACCGACCCCATGTATGAAATATTCTTTACTTTGTTTAAAATTTAAAACAATTTATCATAAAGCACTACTGAAACATAGTAAACCGACCTTTTTTCTAATTAAAAATGATGATATTAACAAATTTTGTCGCGTTCTTGACATTTCGCGAGCGCAGGTAATAGTAATAATCCTATTGTTGTAGTTTCTGGCGCTTCCCATTGGTTCGCGCGGAGCGGAGTTACACTAGCGCTGCTGTTTATGTACTGCATAACTATGATAACGGGGTTAGATAGGGCTCCGTGAAGATTTTGTCCTTTCGCGCGGGTATGGCTCTCTCAGTTACTACAGTTCGCACATCAAACTGTCAACGAAACGTAGAACGATTTTATTTATAGATTGACACGCCACCTACTATTCTTCGAAGTATAGTTATATATACTTCTGGTAAATTTTGTCGTATAAGTAAAAGCATATTTTTAGTATTTGGATATACAATAAAAATTGTTAACGAAGGGGAAGAAACGCACTCTAATTGATGTTTCCGCATCAACTTCAGCGTAATGCATATAGTGAGTGCTCATAGGATTGCCATCCTTCCACATGAGATCTTCCCTTGTGCAACATGATTTTTGCAAAACTTAAACGTTACGATAAAGCTAGTTCAGGACACATTAGAGTTTCAGCAGAATGAGTAGCGAATAAGACTGTATAGGATCCGGCGGAAGCAGGTAAAGGTACTCGACCGACAGACTTCAGCTGCCTTTTATCATAGGCTGTCTTTGTTCGGCTGAGTCACGAAGTGCGAGTTAATGACCGTTAATAAAAAGTGCCGAACACCTATAGGAGATAAGAAGCGTGAAAATGTTAATCAGCCGCAAAGAGCAGGTCAAAACCGACCTTCTGTCGCAACCTTTTTTCCACTTACCAGGAACTGGATTTTTAAAAAATGAGAACTTCGAAAAATCGAAATTGAGCCATTGAAATTTTTTGCATTCTTCTTCAATTGATTATTTTAAGTTCTTCTATTCAATTACTTTAATATATCACGGTAAAACAATGACAGCGGCGTTAATGGTAATTAGTAAAAATAATTTTTTGTTCACAATAAAATCACATCGAATAATGTTTTACGAGTTTCGAAAACTCATAAATCATTAGAAAGCTTTAGCTCCCATCAGCAATAAAAAGTGGTTATTATAGTCATAAACGTTGACAGTTACACGTTCGAAATAAATTGCTCGGCGACGTTTCTGATACGCTGTATTAAAACGCATATTTATCTCCTTGCTGCATTATTTTCTTATGTACGATGTGACAAAAGACGGTTTCCATTTTTTAATGCGAGATAATAAATAAGTGACCATATTATGTTTCGTCATTTACCCAGTTATTTAAAAGCCATACATTTCATCTTATTATTTATTGTTTAATGAGATATTGACGCGGAAAATAAATCAAACCAAATGTGCAGAAAGTAAATTAAATTCAATCAAATCTGAAGCAGAAACATCGTTAGGAAGTCTCTAATTAGAAGTAAAACTAACCACACATGGAAATTAATCATATAATATAATTTTTACAGGTTTGAAATTTAATAAAATATTTAATTTTAATTAATTACAATAAATATAAACAATTAACATAAAGTGTGGTTTCTTTCAGAGCATTTTAAGTTATAAAGTCGGTGATGCTCTGAAATCATCATTCTCAAATATTAAAATTCCAAAAATCCTAAAGTGAAATAATCCCAGTGACATAATCTTAATGTAATCCCACAAAGTTTCCCACTACTCTCAATTTACTTGAAGGCTTATTTTACTTAATACCTTTTACGAATCGTTTGACATATGTGAGAGAATCTTGTCATAACTTTAATATAAAATACGAAGATTTCTTTCAATGATACTACCAATACTATAACATATCGTGTACTGAAAGATGTTAAGATATTATGTCGGACTTAGTATTTACGTCCTTTTAGCTAATAAAAAAAAATATTAGGAATGGAACGAGCACAATTGGAAATAGTTGATTTTTATTTATTTCCAATAATTCTTGGTCAGTTCTCAATTAATTTCTTTAGTATTTTCTAGGATACCGTCTGCAGTAATTAGAATTGCCTTTACAGAGCCCGAATTTTACCAAATTGATTCAGACATTTGTAATTTACGTTTTTTAGCGCAAATTCCTACTTTATCGGCGGATAACTCTAGAACATCCTTAAACATAAAAACAATTTCTTCATAGTGTCCTTTTGCTATTTTTTTTTTAACGTAAAAAGTTTTTCGGGTAATTTTAACTTTTATTTCCGTTAAAAAATATACAAAAACATTTAAACAAAAATCTTTTAAGAATAGTTCGAGTACACGTGCGATGAATTTAGACCGTATCGTACAAGTTTGCGTCGAGACTAGAAACAGACGTAAAGTTATGCAAGTACGCATCGTGCATGAGATTTTAATGCGTCGGAATTTCGCCGAGGTAACACTGTATAATTCCCTAACCACAGCGATACGTCACTGGAATACAGAACAAAAGCTTACAAATCTTTTTTCAAAAATCCCGAAGCGACACACGTCGAAATGATGCGTGTAAGCATTTCGCCAAACGGTTGTCTTAAAAAAGGAATGTCTTTTAACGTTACTCTATAAATTGTTAATGCAGCGTCATTTTATATACTTCCGTAGATGTCGCTGCAGTTCGGTACATGTGCTGAATACTCTTATTTTAAATAAGGAGGTTAGGGTAGTACGCGCAAGTGCATTTTTGGACAGCAAAAGAAATTTGGCAACATCGCTCGCAAAGAATAATAAAAAGTTTCTAACATTTGTATCGATGGATGACGCAATTGTTTTTTTTTATAACCTTAAATTTTTTAATTTGTTAATATTTGGTCCTTTTGTGTTTATTAAATTTTTCTTTAAATTGATTTAAAAAGAAACAATACCGATTAATGTTACTATATAAGGAGCTAATGCAGTGATATTTCGTAACGTTTTTCTGTAGATGTCGCTGAAACTCGTTATATCGTTAGCTCGAAAATTGTTAATTTAAGTCATGACATTTTGAAATGTTTATTGCATTCATTTATAGCTCAGATTACAACCCGTTCGTTTTTAATATCTAAAAAGTTCTACCAATTTTATTTGTTATTATATCCTGTATTTTATGAATGTTGTATTTTTTAACTTTATTTAAATTTGATATTGAAGAAAATATACAATTTGATATAAATTATTGCAAAAGTCGTTATCTCGAGTACAATTCTCCTGAGCTAATACAGCGAAACCAGTTTTCATATTGACTTGCGCATTATGACAACCTATCAACGTTTGACTGTAAAGCCAAGGAGAGAATCTTATGTCATCTTGATTTGTTTTTCGTTTTAATGATGCTAGTACTAAACCATTGCAATATTGGTATAATATTTATTGTAGGTATATAATTGTAGAATAAATTCGAAGTCGAATGTTGATGGTATTTAAAATGATATTTTTAAAATCTTTAATTGAAAAATATGTCTAGAAAATTAAAATTTATCACCAACTTCTTAGAAATATATTGCGTCATATTCCTGACAGATTAAGTAAAAGAGGGTCGGTGTTGGATGGTAAATATTGCTGTACCACTTGGGAAGCGCGTTTGTACACTTTGTTAAAGCGACGATATTTCTACCCAAATACATTCTCTAATTGACACGAAACACAGCACAGGTTTATATCTCGATTATTTCTAAATTAAGGCTCTATAGAGTAAGTATCTGTTTCATACATTTTTATTCTTTTATTTTTATGTCATATTTATTTCTTGTTTATTTAAATGTGAACTCAATTTTGAATTTTTATCTTCATTTTTAGATTATTTATATACAAACATGTTGGCTAATTATTTTTTATTATATATTCCTCGATTAGTTATATTTTGTGTTGATTTTCGTATACTTTTAGTCGAAGACCAATAAAAACATGATGGAATTTTAATGCAGTCGCTTACACCGATTTATTTATTGTTGATATACATTTTTTAATTACGAATAACCGGTAATACAAAAATTTCTGACGAGTTGTTCAGACGAGACCTTGACAAATTAAAAAAAAAATTATTTAATAATCATTATATTTTTAATTTTATTTTATTTTTTTTTAAATTTTATTACTGATTCTAATTTCAGGAAATTTTATTATTTTAATATAAATAAAAGACAATAGATTTTTTCTAATTTATATTCCTGTATTATTCACGTTGAACGACATATAATTATCAAATATTATTTTTTTTATTAATATCATATGCATTTTTAATTTATTCTTTAAATTTATTTTTAAAATACTACTCTCTAATAATCGTAATAGTCCTAATTCCTTTTTGACATATTTTAAAATTATTTTTTGGGGTTATTTTATAAATGAATTCGTCAAATTAATTCAATAAATTATTTAAAATTTATTTATTAATGACTGGGCATTTATAAAAATTTGTTTCGGTCAATTATTATTTTTTAATTAATGATTATTTATTTTTAGATATATATTTGTATAAATTATCCTGATTTTTATTTTCTTAATGGCTTTATTTATTTTATGAGCTGTTCCACGTTTTTATTATTTATTTTAAATATTCCACTAAAAATAAATTTTTAAATGAAACAAAAGTACATTAACTTGCATGCACACATTGCGAACGGAAGAATACCGAGTGCAGTTCGATCCCCTAATAACGATACATTTCAGCAATTACATTCCTCGTCAATAGCCAACATATGTCCACTTTAATTATTAGAATTTGAAGCTACCATTCACGTTACCCGCATATTCCCTCGACCACCTGTTACTCGATTTTCACCATCAGTACGTTAGAAGCAGCCAGACACTCAATGTTAATGTACATTATTCTGCATTTCTTAGAAAAACAAAAGAAAATAATAAAAATTAATTTTACGACAAAATATTTTGAAACTCCAAAAATGTTTTATATTTCAGATCACGTTTCATATTAAATTTACACTGTGGATTAATATCAGGTTACGCCACTTGATTTATTCGGCTCCAGGGCATCCTAAATAAAATTTTATTCGTCATAAATATTTACATAACATTTCAAATTCCGAAGGCATTTTTTCGATGTTGATATTTCGTAAGAATTGCTATCCCATGAATCTTGGTTTCGGATGTCCATGTTGCCTTCGTGCTTAGTCACAGGTTAAATCTCACTGATTACGTGAATCCAGTAATTTGGAACTGATAAGAAATCAAAAGGGACATCAAAAGGGTACAAAAGTGGTAATTGAGAAACATTGCTATTGTTCTAAATCGTTTGCAGAACATCATCTGACCATTTGGATGAAATTGTTGCAGCATTGTTGTGCAAAGAATAAGTCTCGGTTTTCGGCGCATCTTTGCACTTCACCTGCTCACCGATTGACGGTATCCTTCCTTTAACCCCTTTTTATGTAATTAATTAACCTGTTATAAGACCAAATGTTCGTCAGGTTGTTGAAAATTCAACGTTCTTTTTTAGCAAAGTCTATTTTTAGAAAAAGAAAGGAAAAAAAGAAGAACAAATAAAACAAAGAAGAAGACCAAATGTCCCATAAAAAGTCCTACCTCTTCTGGAGGTTCTGAGAATTTTCTGAAGACATCATCAGAAGAATTTCATATGTTGTTATTTCGTACAATTTGAACATGAACTAAGTAAACTACTAACCTAATTTACCTTCTAAAAAATAAATAACAGATATTGACAAAAATTTTATCTACACAACAATCGCATTTCCCTGCATTTTTTTGATCCCAGTAAGAATTTCCCAATACTTGTTGATCCCAGAAAGTCGCACGATAGAAATCCATAAGACCCTTTTTTTCCTAAACTATGAAGTCTTCTCAAAATTCGGGTCTCGTGTGCGACTTGCGATGAATATTTCAATCTCGATTGCGCAGACACATGGAAAACTGGACGGAATGATCAACGACGAACGTAACGGAGATTAAGTCACACTCGAAGAATGCCTCCGGCACACTCCCTCAGGTCAAACTTTTATGAAGTAAAAAACTTGCTAAATGGTGTAGGATTCGTTTTCAAGTCTAGATTCTTAACTGATTAATTATTTGATATCGATCCATGGATCATTCGTCAGATACGATCACAAAGGTGGCGACGTGTTATTTGCCCTGATTTCTAATAAATAAGTCAAATATTTTTTGGGTATGTCATTATTTTGGCAGTAAATAAAAACAGTTGTATTTAAGTCAATATTTTAAAGTATTAAATTAAAGGGAAATACGTGTATGAAAAAAATTCTCAACAATTAACACTTTTTAATTTTCCGTTTTATTTCCTTTACATCTACAAATTTTTATTTGTTTTTTCCGGCGTTTTTCGATGAATTCTTTTCTAATGTGTTATTATTAGAATTTTCTTTATTTTTCGTTCTTTGATGATCTTAAAAAGTGCACTCATTGCAATAAAACTTGTTAATCACGTTTCTACTCGGCACCAATTTCAAGCGAGTTTTTTTAATAGCCGGTTTCGTGTAACTAGTCATGTTTGATCTTATTCAGACACCTTTACATTCCAGTTGCATAGTTTATTTTTTGTCAACGGCATCGAAATAATTGAAAATAAACGATCGCCACAGTTTTCGTTTAAAGAAATAGAATTTTTTATATTTTTATATTTCAATATCTTTGGAAATTCGCAAAAATTAGTTACAGCCACCTTTTAATTAACAGATTATAATATTTAGAAAATATGTACAATTGTATTTAAATATTGGACTGTTGACCCCATGACTCAGCTCAAAAATTTTCGTAGCTTTAATCTAGTTAATGACTTTTCAAAGAACGTAATAACGGTTTTTAATATAATTAATATATCTTGAGCAATTGTCTATGTAAATGATTTACACTTTTTTCTATGGCAGATAGAACATCTAGATTATTTTTGTTATTAATAGTTTTTCTAAAGATACAGATCTCGATCAGTCTTACGCGGGTGTCCAGTCACCGTTCACGCGCCATTTTAAAACAAAGGTTCTATTGGAGATTCCTAAATGACGTTGTTTCAAACTATGACAGTTTAAATGAAATTAATGTTCTTTTTACAGTTAACTCCACAAATGTCTTGTCGTCTTTTTGCAAGTTTTCTTAATTATTAGATTCATAATGCATTTTTTAATTTTAATGCAATTTAGTAACGAAATTGATTTTAACAAAGTAAAAGAAAAACGTTTGTCATGCGATTTATAATCACTATTTTTACATCGAAGGAAACGGAATAAATCGAATCCCTCATGTCCACTTCCTTCGAACCACAGAAGCATACGAAGAAATGTTAAGTCGGAAGTGAATCACGAAGGAACAGAAAAGGAAGTAAAAAAAGATTATCACGATAATGGGCAATGAACATAATTAAGAATCCGTTGCAAGGATGTAATCATAACCTGAATGATTTTATACTTTTACGTAACAATGTATAACAAGGGCTAATAGAGAGGTTTACACGAAAAAGAGGAGGAAATATCAACGACTTCATTCATACTTCAACAATATTGAAGGAAATTACTACGTTGAACGTTCGGATATTCTGATATTAATGATACAAACAATTTGCAACTAGTTTTACAGTAATGAATAGGATGTAATAATATAAATAACAATGAACAATGTAATGAAAACGTCGGTTGATGATAGTTACAATAATATTGACAACAACAAAGGGCGCCGCAAAAGCATCAACATGACTTAATGACAAGAACGAAATGACAACTCGAAGAAAATTGTTGGCCTCGACAAAAACGTCAACAACAATAAGTGAAATAACGAAAATATATAACAGGGGAATAATGACAACTATACCGAAGTCAAGAAATAACAAAAGGAAAGACGAAAACAATAAAGGACATCCACGGTTAGGAATGAGAAAATCACAACAAAACCCCAGAGGGAATGGTCGCCGATGACGACTACATCAATTATGGGAGTGATAACAAAAATGCATAAAAATAAAAATAAACTTGCAATGTCACTGAGGATAAAGGTCATGAAAGAGAGAAATTAAAAGCAGCAGCAAAACCCCAGGAAATGTTTAAAAAACGACAAAATGCTTATTATATGTACGCCTTCAACATTAATAATAATATCCAATACAACATTTTTGCACCAAGAAGAACCGCAATCGAGGAAATATCAGCAAAATATTTAGCAATTCATAACACAGAAAATCGTGCTTTTTGCAAACTGATCACGCCTAGTCCACCGTTAACTTCCGTCCATTACTGAAGCCGACCAAGAAAAAGCCAACATTTTGAAAAATACGTAAGCCAATTTTCAATGTATATTAGAAATGTAATTGATTTTGAAATTAAGTACCGTAATAACACGACACATGAGATCCGCCAGTCTTCACGCCAAGATCCGATAACCCATCAGAGCGAGGAGGATATTCAATATTCACGGCGCAAAATCCGTTACACTTCCCTGAGATCTCCGTGTATGTCACGTGGATTTTTTTGTTTTTTTTTCTATTTTCAGCGTTCGAACGCAGCCATTATAACTGTCATTGGGAATGGGACGTTTCTGCGCACGCGATTCGCGCGATAGATCCCGCTAATGACAGGAAGAGTCATTAGCTTCACGAGAAGCGGCCATCGAGAAGACAAGGGAACCAAGTCGCGGAGGAGGTCACCGACTTTGGTTCCAGGCGTGAGATCCTATTGGCTGGTTCCAGCACGTATAGGGATATTGAAAATCGAAGGGCGATTTTTATCGATTCATCCCGCTGGGCGGAAAATTTACCGCGTCGATTACAGCACGCGGTAAATTAATTAACGACACGAACGCGACTTTTGAACGCTTTAATTGAAAAAATAACTTTAATGATAGACACCGACCCTTCGAATTATTATAATCAAGGTAATTAAGCGTGTAATGGAATATGAAAAATAGGAACGCCTTTGCGTTTATTTTTCACGATTTACATAAACCGTCAGGAGAGTTCAGGTTAAGGAGCCTGCAAAATGTCTCTGCCATTATATTCAGGATGTTTAAAAAAATTAAGAAAAAGATCCTTTAAAAAGTCGGTATTCCTAAAAAAGGTATAAAAGGTAACTAAAAAATGTCTTTGGGTATTCTACTCGAGGTGAATAAAAAAATGTAAACAGTTTTCGATGCAGACCAGCGCAAAATGACGCAATTAAACGTAACAATTTCAAGAGACTCTGAATCAACATTTACGTAAGAAATCACTAACATCAGACGCGGATCATCGCACCAGAATACTAACTAGGATCGAAGTGACTTTCGATCTTCGAAAGGTGTTGGAAGAAGACCTTTCGATCACGGAGGGAAAGTCTGGAATGCCATTATTTTTCAACCTACAAAAGCGCCACGGGCTTGATGAAAGTTAAATGACGACCTTCGATTTTGCTCATGTCCCAAACCGATCGTCTGTATGATTTTTGACATTTTAATGCACGTGCGGTCGTTTCTAATACTATCAAGTATTATGGCGTGTACAAATATCGCTTATTTGATGAGTTTGCAAAATCGGTAATTAATGGACTTTCACTGCAACTACATCCAGTAAATTAACCACAGTGAAAATTCTATACATATTTTCCTTATGATAAGAATTTGTTAATTATTTGCGATTTCTAATGTTTATTTTAAAATATCAAATTACAAAAGTTGTACAACAAAAACATCTTGCAAAAGACGAGTCGACTGGATGATGTGCACTTTTTAAAACGAAAAATCTACATAGGTCTTACGCAATAGCTTTAATTCCTATGAAACCGCGTAAAATGAGACCAGCAGCGAAGACACTGATTTATGGGCGACAGGAAAATTAAAGGATTTCAAGGACAATGGATGCAAGAGATTATCTAAGCGATCTTCGCAGCACCTACATTCACAGAAAACAAGTCATGGTAGCAATGCGTCCGTTGAGCCGAGCAAAGAGTTCGCCTCCCATAACGGAAACCGGCCCTCGTTCAACCGGAAGTCTCCTCCTCGACCGTCTCGTCTCACGTCAAGCGTGTCCGGTTCGCGGCCACGTAAAATTCATGAAACCGTTCGAGACGATAAAACTGGAAAAACTGACACGTGGCGGTGATTCGTTCATCCTTGCGTTAACTTCCGTCATTGGGATTAAAAAAGCTACTTGGATTGATCGACAGGCCTGTTGAGAGCTACATGTTCAGGGTGGCACGATTGCAACAATAGTGGGTGATTTTGCCGTTAGAAGGGAGGAGCCAAATACCCGTGACGTGACGTCGGTTTCGTCCTTTTTTTCAGTTTTTACTTCGTTCCACGCTACCGGAAAGAATCGGACAATTTTTTGCTCGCAAAATGATCTTCAAATATGTTCGTCAATTTAATTCAATTTTTCACGAAAGTTGCCAAAAACCGACGAAAACTGTTGAAGACCGATGAAAATTGTCTTGAACCCATGATAGTGTATCGAAATCGAAGATCATTCCCTATGAAATGAAACCTAGCGAAGTGTTGAACATTTTCACAAACATCGAAATCATTAGAAACCGACATAAACTGTCAGAAAATGCCAACAGTAACTTGCCGAATGTTATTGGAGCTTAGGAAACACGATGAGCAGAAGTTATTATTAAATTTTTACGTTTTTGGACTCTCTAACTCTGCCCAGATTCAGTTGTGATGAACTTCAACATTCACGGTTATTATTTAAATGTTCAATAAAGCCTTGTAAAATATGGTCTCAATTAAAAGTCAAAGAAAAATTGAAGTAACTCGAACTCATTACAGCAACGTCTTCTAAGCGTGTATCTCCGGTCGTAAAGACACTCTATCTACTTAGCAGGACAATTTACGCGATCGTCCCAGCGAATTCTCGCTTCTAGCCGCGCATTCTGGATAAGATGCATTCCGAGTCCGAGCGAATTACACCTCGCAGAAGAAGTTCCCGGGAAATTTCAAGAATCAAGATCGCGAATCACCTGTTAGCCTCGGCGAATCCTCCGAGTCGCTTTTAAAGGAATTTCTCCATGTTTGCGGCTATAGGCGTCGCGTCGGTTACAGGATCCGCTTGCATAATCAGCACGTGAGCTGTATACTTGCATTAGGCGTCAACCTGTTTCCATCAGATGGAAAATCCGCGTGTGAGATTCCGAATCGATCAGATAAGACCGGATTGAGGAATCCCTCGAGTCCGCTCCGTTCTTGCGGGAACCATGTCGGTTTCGTAACAAAGAGATTGAAGGGCGTCGGCAGTTTTTCTTCAATCACGACCCTCGCGTTCGAGGAACCAGGGCGACGTAAAAAGGGCCGTAACGGAAGTTGACCGATGAAAGAACCGATCTTGTCGGATAACGGTCTTGTTTTTTCAAATTCTTCCAAATAAATCATACCGTTTCGCTACATCGCTAAGTTGGTGGGACTTAAAGTAACTTTCTGAATGGGAATGTGTTAATAGTAAATTTGAATGAATAATGGAGGGGGTAACGTTTATATTCCATCAAATTTGTTAGTTTCAACAAATTCTGACTTGATTCCGTCAATTTCTTATGATGCATGTTCATTGGCAATATTTATTCGATAATTTCTGTACGCTTGACCTACTTGACATTATCATTTTGCGTTTTTAATGAATTTCTCAGACATCTGATAGATCCGTTAGACCGGCGCCGTTGTTAGACATCAGTTTTTATGCATTGTCATGTTTGGTATAGTGTTTCAGATGATTTCAATGTTTTCATAAATTTCTTAGCGTTTATGGGCAATATTTTACTGGGTGCCCCAAAATTTGCAGTGTCTGATAGATTCCATTAATCTTTATGAGGATTTATCGACTTTTCATTAATTTCCAATAGTTGAAGAAGGTTTTTCATGCAACTGCACGTATGTCACAAGTCTCATACGAATTATTTACTTTTGTTTCAAGAACAAAGAAAAGATTATTACGAAAAGTGTATTATCATTACTTAAATTTATTAAAGAATTATTCTTTATGTTTCATTGTTACAATTCACAGAATAAGACTAAATACCAAACATATAGTGCAATGAAAACATTGAACAATAAGACAATACTGAAATCATTGTTTCATTTGTAACTTTCATACGATGTATTTGATAAATATAAGTATATCAATTAATAAAATTTGTGGAATAAACTATAAATAACAAAATGAATTAAATTATCATTTAATACCACAAAACTAATTAATAAGATTAGCACATGCATGAAAAAATGGTTCGCAGCGTGTTGCCAGTAGGAGGGATTCACGCATTACGTATTAATTATGTAACGCTATTTTTCTAAGCTACGCAATGACGAATTAATTATGAGAGTATGTTCTTCATTATGTTAGAAATTATCGGAAGTTTATATGAAAAATCTGCGCTGATAAGATCCGTTTGCACTGTAGGGTAAAAATAATTGTATTCAACCTTTAAATTTCTTTATCGCGCGTGCCCTTTCTTCGATATTGCTATACTTTTTCCTTCATCCTAATATTCATTCTATTTAACTGTTCATTTAAAACTGCGTTGTAATAACGGCGTGAATTAGGTATGAAATAAGGTATTTAATTGTATACCTTGGCAAGGCGTTGCTTTTGGTGCTCACACCTTCCGTATTTCGCCATCAGATACCTGATGATTCATGTTAGATCCCAATAGACCACAAATGTCTTCATCTTGTCACATCTCATTACTTATTTCCGTACCCGGCCACTTTATGAAATGGCTTTTGGTATTTACTGTGGTACTTAAGTATTGAAAATATTCAAGATCCTTTTCCCACAAACTTTTTTTGGCATCATGGACAAAAAAGTATTAAACATCCGCCATCGCTGAACTAGACAGAAACTTGGGACAATCGCCTTTCTTGCGTCCCATCTTATCAAGGTTTCTCGAGTTCGTTACATAATTTATGTAACCGTACCCTCTCCCATCGCGTGGAAAATCGCCGGATAAAACAAAGAGAGTAAGATCGAGCGATCGAGAGAGAAGAGAGAGACGAAATACGGTACTATGGTATAGAAGAAGGCCGTAAGGAAGTCGAAACAACAGCGCCGTGATCTACAACGATCTAGCGGCGATCCCACTCGACTATAGTGTGGATTGTTTTATGGGACGGCACATCGGCAAAATGAACGCGGCCTGTTGCTAGTGCACCAAGATATTACCGTAAGGCGTCCATTCCTGAGGGGATGCGGTCAGCTTACTTACGCGCACGCCAGCTCGCTAGAACCGTTACGGTTGGCCATAATAATTGCGCGAGAATTTCAAACTACCTTGCATTCCGCCTCTTTTCCCTTTTTTCGACTTTTCGTGTAGGCCTCGACATGTGCAACATAACGATTCCGCGTCGTAAACTTCGCACACGAATGAACTACTGTTCGCCCGGTGGCTTGTACCGATGTTCTCGAATGGGAATTTCAAATTTATGTTATGTTTCCATTTAACCGTGCACGGGAAACCTTTTCCAGTACGATTTTATCCGGTGGATAAGAAGACAGTCGTTTAAAATGCCACTGAAGAATGCTTTATGGATTTTTATAGAACTCCGCTTCCGGCTTTACCTGAGAGTGTCTTGGATTTTTTCATTGTTGATGTATGGTCCGATATTGTCATTGTTGATGACATGGTCCGATATTGTCATTGTTGTCTTCATAGTCTCTTCTTAACGTAATCATCATTCCTGTTATTCGTTTGTTTATTTTCCTTACGCGAGGAATGTAAACTATTATATACACGAGGTACAAGAGGTCACCTACAGCAGGAAAGGCTCTGGATTCTAGTGATTATTCTGGTAATGTTTAAAAATTCAATTTTTTATATGGAAAAGATTCTACATGATGTACCTATGCTTTTTTGCCCAGACATTTCTTTCCGTGCACTGGTTTAGTAACAAAGATGTTTCAATATCTTTTTGAATTGTTTCCATCACTGACGTCGCGGTCACGTCATTTTTCACATTTTTCTTGTTTTACATTGTTGCTTTCATTTCGATTTGCCATTGTTCTAATTCTTGTGTTCATTACTATTGTTGTAATTGTCTACCATATTCCTATTTCTGTCCTCGTTCCGGAATGTACCGTTATAGATCATTGGCTATGGTCGTACTTTTTTTTAATTATTAACACTCTTACTGCCTTCATTGTCGACATTGCCATTTTCTTTCTATTTCATATTTATCAGTCTTAAATTAAAACCACGGAGGTATTACTCGCCATGACGTCTTCATTGAAACGGCGAGCAATTTATGTCACCATACGCGATAGCCATCCGCTGATGGCATTTGCGACACGTGTAATGGTCCGTTTTGGCCAGTTAAGAGCTTTCGCATTTTATGAATGTGTTTACATTGTTTAATAAACATGCCCGGTTATATAGTGCACAGATGTCAACATAAATCAGATCGCCAAATCAATCGTTGCACGAGTCAATAACGCCACAAGGCAGATTAATGTCTCATTAAGCTACATCAGTGACTCCCTGCAAATTGCCAAGTGGCTCTCCAGTAATTAAAACGAAAAGCTAGTTAATCGCAAGGCATGGAAGAGATCTTTTTTTAATGGAATTTGTGTTTATTAACGGCTGGATACTAAACTAATGCAATTTAATAAATAAAAGTTCTTATCTTCCAGGTTCCTTCCCCAGAAAAGATCATTTTCTTCTTTTAAGAATTGGTACATATTAATAACTAAACATTCTTTAAAGGACTGTTGGAAATAAAGTATTGTTTTTTGAATCCTATATATTCGCCGCAATATTAACAATGGTCGACACGAGAAGCTTTCGTGATATGTTTACGTAGAGTAACAGTGTACGTGAAATTGCTTGCTGGAACAATGATGAATAATTCTGATGGGCTCATATTGAAGTTTGAGATTGATTGACGCAATATGCGTTTGATAGTTGTGGAAAACATAATCACACTTTTAAAAATACGGAGTTAAACCAGTACCATAGGAAAGACCGGAGTCCATAATCTATATAGATCTACACCCTGACCGGTGTTCGTTTTTTAACGTGAAAAATCGACGCGATAATAATAAACAAATAAGTTCTCGGGTATGGCGATCAAAACACTCAATTTGTAAACAAAGTACCGAGTTACACACGTATCGTATTGAATCTTATATTCGACTTCTCTGTTTGTTTACATTTTCGACGTTGACCATTATTCCCGAGAAATGATTTTGACTCTGCATACGGATTTCATGTGAAAAATAAACGATACAAGTTATAATACATACAAAAAGCAGGTTTAGTAACTGATAACTAAAAATAATACCCTTCCATTTCATGCAAGAAAGTCTAACATAAGAATGCTAACGACTTGGTCTTTATATGAAAATTACTTCTGATTAAAGCGACGAATTAGCCTTCTCATTAATTAGCACTTTGTCATAGCAACTCAATATCCATTAATCATGAGAGCTTTTTCGAATGTTTTCATTTTGATATCGGCATTATGATATACCAATTATTTTCCGTTACGCAGATGAAGAATGTAAATTAGTCAAAGTTCCGCTACCATTAAAAGCGCAGTTACATTTTAATTAATATCTAAAGACGCAATTAAGTCGTCGGCTCGTAATAATGACGTACTCGTACTAGCGGAGGAACGTGCATCCATTGCGATCGGCTTCAATTTATTTTTGAAATCATTCCTAAGATCTTTCTGCAGTTCATTTCTCTGTAACGCGAATCTGAGCCATTAATGGTCGTGTGTAAGGTATTATAAAATTACGATTTTTGCGATCAAATTGCAATTGAATTCTGTGTTGAATACTTCGTTGAATCCTTAATCAAGTCTTATTCATTGCATTTTTAGGATCCTAACTCTGTTACTAGTAAATATTCTACACTTTTTTTTGTAACTGGAACAGCTCAATCAATCACAATCAGCGCTCGAATGTCCCACATGAACACTCAGGGAAAGGGTTCATTAATTAATCACGAAGTCTATCAAGAAGTCCTCGAAAAGAAAGAAGGTTGCTCGGCGGATTAATGAAGGCATCCTTTGTCTCTCTGTACGAGTGCATTTATCGCGTCCGAGTACGCTCGCGCGAAAACATCAACTCGTTTTCCATCGGGCGTTACGACCTTCCTATAATTAAACTCCAGCGCGCAATTAGCGTACGTGTAACGAAGGGAGGCCCGTGGCACGACTCGGTTGAGCAATCCGTGAGTTTCAAGCACGTGGAAAGTGATCTTCGACCATCGATGAATAAAACATCAGAGAGGATACGCGAAAAGTCGCCGCTCTAAAAGCGATTGAAAAAAGAGGGAAAAAAGCGTAAAAGATAAAACCTAATGATATTTCCAAGACAAAGAGCCGAAGGTTTAAGAATCGAAGCTTAAAGTGGAAGTGCGTGCAACCGAGCGCAGCGGCGCGGCGATCGAGTCAAGGTTGTATCACCGACGGGTCTCAACTCACCCAATGGCAGAAAGCTGATTCGTAAGTCGAAACTCGCTCGCGTCGAAGATAACTATAATACGGTTATGCGATAAAGTCCTTTGTTTCGTATTTGTTAAGAACGCTGAAGACTAATTGCGTTCCCGCTCTGATGGGCGTACACCAGGGGTTGATAATTTATAGACTCGCTTTATCGGTGCTAGAATCTTCGGACTCTTCTTCTTCTTCGTCTTGTTCGTATATCTCGCGTAATGGTCTTGGCCGAGTAATTTACAAGGTTTTAATTGTATTAAACATGGCTACCTGTCTTCGCAAATCCCAATGATACGAGACTGTTAGTACAGGTAAAAAGTCTTATTGGTTTAGACCCAGAAGCTTGACAATCACTCCCATAACGTTTGGGTTACTCAATCTCCGCCAAAGACCTTACCATTACAAGCATGAATCGAGTCCAATTCAGCTCTACATATTTCCATACCCAAAGGGCATGAGTTCAAGAACTATCGTGCCTATCAAACATTTGGGTTGTATCTATGGTTTTGACATAGATACTTTAGCTATTCCAAAAGTTTGAGGAAACTAGAAAAAGACTTTCATCGCCAGGAGATAAAATAAAAGTCGAGACTTTCCAACAAGTACATGTTGTGCATCAAATAATTCAGAAAAGAGGCTAAAAGGCTTTCACACGCAAGAAGTTTAATCAGATCGTCACCCGACTCCAGTAAACGAAGGTCTCCTGAGAGAGCATGCAAAGTTCGTTACTTCAACATCAACCAGTCTTTGAATAACATCGCAAAGTCCCATGTACTTCGCGATAAAAGCTTCGCAACACCTGCGCATCTAACCAAACCTCGAATTATCCATGACGCGGATTCACTAAGCTGCTCACGAGATACGTGGCATAGCCACTGCCACAATTTCGTAGTCAATAGCCGGTTTTGTAGGTCATAAACTTGCACATTAATTGTTATTGCTGTAATATCTGGGATTTACGCACTTGTTCCCTTAAGTATCTACTATTTCATAATTTTATGCGCGATGGCTGTCGATCGTAAAAGGCTGAAACGCAAACCAGCAATGACGATAATCGCAGGTACGTCTCTGGTGGCATAAAGATGGCGAACACCATGTTCGATCTCGTTATCGAATTTTCGTTTTCCGCTCTCATCATTTCCTACCTTATTGAGCTAATCGCAGCTGCTGCACTTACGGCGCAAAAAATGGTCGCAATTAGCGCCGGTACTTGAACGTAACCGCAACAATAAAGCCATTACATCCCTGGCACAAAATGGCGTATTCCCGGAACGCCATATATTTTGAATAACTTCGGATTTGAAGAAACAGCCATGTTAGATCGCAACCACAGTTACGGCGATTATTCTCCGAATACCGTATGGCAATTACGCTGTATGCGCGTACCGGCATTTCCATAATCTAGACAAGTTATCGCGGCATTTACCTCGTCTAATATCGTTCCGTACGTTGCGGCGAATGTCATTGAACAAATCGACGTTGCAGTTACCCCACCTACATTTCTGATCCTCTCTATGGCCATCTTTAGAGAATTCCGTTAAATGCAGCAATCTTCTTAGGTTACATGCCGCGCGAAATTAAATTTCACGGGCCTTTGATGACTCTGACCCAACTAGTCGAGGATCGTACGGAACTTAACGACCACCTTCGCAAGACCCGTAAAAAATAACGCGAGCCCCTTTATACGAAAGCGAAGGGAACGCTAGCATTTTGCATTCTCAACGAGCGAAGCTATCGACTATTGGACAAACAGCCGGTGGGCCATCTGACGAAGTATAGCCGAAGGCTTCTCTCGCATGACTTGTATTATACCGTTACCAGGATTCGAGAATCGCAAGGGCCACACGAAACGGTAATCACCGTGCGTTACCGATATGCAATGGTGATGGCCATCGAAACGATCGTGGTTTTACTGGCATCAGCGGATGCGATCATACCTACATCGGTTACACTTACTTCGGCGGGGTACTTTCGCTTCGAATCGCTTGGTCTCACCCGCCGAAGTCTCATCATCGTTGTTCATATACGATAGAATCCTCTTCTTCTGCTCCTTTTTCTTCCTTTCCAAGTTCCCAACATCCTCTTATCGCGTCCGGCCTCATCCCCGACATCACAGAGTCCTACTGTTCTTATTTTTTGGGTTAAAATTCCTGCATCCGTTCCCAGCCTTCGTTCCCTCCATCAGGTTGTTCATTATTATATTCGATTCCTTACGCGTACATGTGCTTTCTCCTCTTTTCCCCATTATGCATCTTGCGTTATCTTGCATTCATCTTCATTTTCTTCGTCGTCTTTGTATACCTATTAGGCTTACTATCCTCTTATTTGTTTCCGCAACCTTGTACTTTATCTTCGTCCGTATTATCTATATTTTTTAGTTTCGTTTGTTTATGGCAAAACTCGGGGTGTACAGTATTTCGGAATGTGAACATAAATCCTTCCATGCTGTAATACCGCGATTTCCCGTCGGGTGGCAACGGTACTCCTCTGTACCTCATATTTCACTACATTTTTCGTTATTCCTTTCATAGCTTTTTAATGCCTAATGTTCAGACATATTTGCTTCGCCGGCAACTTCTTCTAAAGTCTATTCTTCTTCCAGATTTTTATATTTTTCGCACGTTAGGAAAACTTTTCGAGTTCTAAGTAGCATGGAAGGTTTTACGGCAGTACTTTTAAAGCTCTAACGAAGGAAATCATTATTTTTCCGCGAAAAGGTAACGGAGCTCAGAAGTTACTGCGTTGCTCATACGTCGTTGTCCGTTTAATGATTCTCTACGATCATTAAGCAGGATCGTTTGCGATCTCTGCTGCTTGCTTCCTGTTTATATTCTGCGCATGCGCGTCTACGTGTTTATATCCTTACAGCAATACTCGAAGCGGAAAGTTCTGAATAATCAAGGATGACAGTGTATCTTGAACGTTCTCGATTGCTGAGCTTGCACGACATTTCGTTGATAAATCGATTTGTCTCCTGGGACGTTGATCGCCATTTTTACTGTTTGATTTGATGACTATGTTGATAGTAAAAATTACTTTTAGTCTTTTTGTAAAGTCCGTATCTAATTGGAATCTGCACTGTCACGTAGCAAACCACTCCATCATCCCCAGGCTAAACATTTGACGCCAAGAGCACATCGTAAAATCAAAATATGTCGCATTTACCGTCACTTTACGGTACCGACTGGTGTTTATTGTTTCGCCGAAGCGACTTTAATGGTCAGTTTTGCATCCAATATAATTACATATCTTGAATTAAAAAAAAATATGTACTCAGGTCGTTATGATTTGAAGAGCCGCGCATCGGCAAAAGGTAAAAATCAAATAATAGATCACGGCAGTTTATCAAGGAAACGACTCGGCGGAAGATGATGACGATGATAAATATCCACTGTACGTATTTTTTGTTCATGGAAAAACAAGAGCCGCCGGCATTCCTTTAGGAGAGGGGAACTCTTATCTTCGCATGATATTGCATCAATTATTTCGTTTACTTCATATATTTATTTACTTTCTTTATTTCTTAATTATTTTAATACGAAAAAAATATGTAATGTTTATAATTTATTTTGACAATTGTTAATGCTGCTCTCTAAAAATTATCTTTAAAACGTCGGTAAATTCTAGTAATGCCTACCATTTGCGCAACTCGCCTTGATTTCTAATGTGAAAAAGTGCTTTTAAAAAGTCGCTCTCGTGCTTCACCTGTATAATCATGATATAGTTGCCCGAGCATTTTGAAGGTGATGATTGAGGAAGAAAACTACGTAGACGGCCGAAGGCCGTGCAAAGTTAATAAAGGGAGGCACGGGCATTAAGGTTGAACCATAATAACGCGAACCTTCGCAATTGTTGGAAGGCATCTCGGATACAAATACAATCAAGAGATTGACTATTCCTACCGAGACGTTTCTCGGACTTTGGTTAAGTAAAACGTATAATTAAAGAAATCAGCAGTGTATCGTGAAATTTTCTTCTACTTGTTCAGTCTTGGAAAAATAATTTAAAAAATTAATTGAACTTTGTCTGCACTTTTTCTCTTATTTTTTAAATGGAATTTACGCTAATTGTGCTGAATTTTTCTTTCATGAAATATTAATTTTTATTGATACATAATCAAATTATTTAAGTCTTATTAAATTATAAATTGACGTTGGCGCCATTTATACCTCAAATAAAAACTGTAAGAACCGTGTGGTCTGCACAGGGCGTAAAATTCTCCTATATTGATTAAAAAAAAATTCAAGTCGAAACGACGATTAACGAGAATAGACATGTCTCTCAGCTGGTGACAGATAATTTGTTAGGGTAGAATGACCAACGTTGACGTCCACGAAAAGGCGCAACTTTAAGAAGAAGCGATTCCTTTAAAAAAATGCTAAGTCACTGTCCGATCGTGCACACACAAAAAATAACGATTCTAACGGCACGCTTGCTACCGGAGGTTCGTGTACGTTGAAAAACAATGGTACATTATGCCCGAGAAATGGACATATTTAGATCGGAGAAAACACGAGAAAATAATTGATTAGAACAACAATAAATTCCGATTAAACATTCTATTGTGTGCGTTTCAGACGAACGGCATTCTTCGTTCAATGCACTTTCCTCCAATTAATTTGCAAATTAATAAAAAATTCATTTTCCGGTGGGAAAATTGTTTTAATTCATTGGACTACGGTATATACAATTAATTAAGCCGGAATCCATGAGATATGATTTATATTTTTAATTTTCGTGAGAATTATATTTCTATTAAAATTTTACAGTTTTTTTACCGTTAGAGGGCGGATTTTCTTCTTCAGAAAATTGATCAAACAGGTATGTAATATGTAAAAATTATCACGGGTAGATTTAGATTTGTATCGTATATTATATCTCGGACAGCACATGCCATTTTTCCTATAAAATTATGATTGGATTGTTTCCAAGACCTTAAAATAAAATATGGAATTTTATGAAAGTGCGCGTAACTATTAGATGGGAGAAGGTCCCGGGTTCAATTCCCGGCGTGTCGAGTCTCTCGAGTTCGGGCCTCATTTTTTTCGAAAATCAAACAGTGATTAAAAAAATGTAAAAATAAGAATAATATTCCATGATAGTTAACAACTGCATTAAAAATTATGCAGACGAGTTTCTAATTGTAGAGAAAAAGCTTTGCGAAAAAAACGAATTATTAGTTGCGCAGCCATTTTGAATAACTATATGAGATTAATACATGCCTTTGATAGTAATTAGTAAAGATGTGAAACTATATTTGTAAACAATTTAATAGTATTTCTATTCCATACTAGATAAACTAAAAATGTAATTACAAAATAAATATTAAACTAGAATTATTTTGATTATAAAAAGTGGAAGCGCGCATAACATCAAACAAATTAAAAAGGTAAGCGTTGACAAGTTTAAATAATAAAAGCTACTGCATAAATTTTAGTTCTCCGGAGGTTTTATGATTATTCAAGTACTAGGTGTAATGCGCGGGCGTAAGAAACGGTGAAACCGCTAGTGAGCGGATAACTCACATATATAAATTGTACATAAATGATTCACCAATACGTCTAAGACTGCGCATATATGGGATGTGCCACTTTATAGGTTCTACGCAAATATTTATCATGAGTATAAATTTAAGATCGTCTTTACGTAAAGTAAACCACTCGTGTGTCGCAAAACGAGATCATCTTAAAATCAACTTTTCCAAGACTTGTCCTCTATATTTTACCCTTTTTTACATTTAATTGAGACGTTCCAGACACCGCACCTTAAAACGGTATTGAAAGGCAATAACGTCAGATACATGTATATCAGTCACTGTACTAATTATTGTATAAAATTGACTATAAGTAACGAAAGATTTAATAACTTTTCTGAAAATCAGTTACGTTACCAAGCAAATCACTCCATTGAACTTACGACATTAAAGAGCGTGTGCTGATTATTCATTTGATAATAAAAAATTAATATTTTAATAAAAATTGACCGTCACGCAAACTGATGCCGCCATATTGAAAAAAGCTCAAAAAACATAATTCTTATAAAATCTGTAATTTTTTGTTCTCTGTTTAAAGAATTAATGAAACGATACATCTAACCTAACCTAACCTAACCTAACCTAGTCTAGTCTAGTCTAGCCTAACCTCTGTTTAAAGAATAAATGTAACGACCCATTAATGAGTTTCTAACCTGACCTAACATAACCTAACCTAACCTAAATAAATACATTCAATAAATGCGGTAATAAAGACACGAAGGAAATTAAAGTATTTGTTTATATATTCTAGCGTAATACCGTAAATAACAATATAAAATATATTTGGCCGATTCAAATTTTGATTTTCAACCAACCTTTTTCTTTTTATGAATATGGTTAATAACTATATGTTTCTGTAATACTTTATAAAAAAAATGGTAAAAACCTACTTTTTAGATATTACCCCCACCGATCTAGAAAAAAATGTTGATGTTCAAAAATGTAAATTCGTATTCATCTCTTGTACAACTGAATCGGTCATCGGCGTAACGTAAACGAGACAGGAGATAAGTGGCGCATGTACGTACATGTCCGTGTTTAGAAATCCTGTAATCGCTGCAGTGACACGTACAATTACATGTGAAAAGGCTGAAAGACCAACAGATACGTTAGGAGGCACGCGTGATGTTTGCGAATAAATACGTACGTATATAGGAAAATTCCCTTTTGCATCGGCCAATCGGTACAAACATCGATAATAATCGGGAAGCTGGCGTCTGGTACACCACACCGTCATGGTCAACTTTCCATTCATGGCTAACGACGCAAGATGCAGTGCGAAAATAAAATTTCCGGAAGGCATCATTTTTAAGGTATTTTCCCATGACGGAAACTTCGTTAATAGATTTATCACCAGTCAATTTCCCAAAAAAAAATGATTATTACATTTTTTAATGAATTCATAGATGTTATGGTCTTTATTTTATTTTTATTTCATTTTTTGTTATTTTATTCTATTTCTTTTTATCATATTTTATTATATGGTTATTAATAAAATGTTTTTTGGCAAAATAAAATAAGGCAGCATTTGTCTTAAAAAACATGAAGATTAAAAAAAAATTTCCACAATTTTCTAACAATCGTGTAGTTTGACAAAATATTTTTTGGTCTTATCATAACAGTCATTAGCGTCTAAAACCCGACGAGATTTTGAGACCCCAGGATTTGAATCTGGTGGCAATTTCTTAAATTCAAAATGGCGCAACCAATATGGCGGACAAAATTTGTAGAAATTTTTGGACTTGATGAAATTATTTTTTTATAGGTTTCTGGAGTGGCTAATTTCGAAAATGGTCTCAGATTTTCGAAATTCTAACAATAAAAAATATATTAAATAATACATGACTAATTAATTTTTTATCAAATTTGTAAAATATGTCAAATGAACAATGTATTCTCCGTAGTGTAGTTACGTCTACATCTAACTAATTTACCACACGTGCTGTTGCATCTTTTATGCAACATTTCACCCGATTCCGTCGATTTCGCACGATACCGCGTGTCTGGATTTCCGAAATAGGACCAAATAGAAGCCGCATTAACGGAAATGAGTTCGGGGAAAGTTTTTCCGCAAATCGTACATTTATATCGCACATTTTGCTACTAACTTAACGTATTACTTCTGGGATGTTGTCGCCGGATGTGGGCCGCTTTTGCTCCTCGTATATACCAAACCAATTCTCAGCGGTGCGAGGTGAAACCGCCTCGAAGGAAAGTGTTTTTCTCATGAGGCACTCTCTCACACTCGTTATGTTACCCTGAATCTATTGTTGGGCCAGAAATCGACCAACTGTTATCTCGTCTTTAAATCATCAAAATCATATCGATTTTGTTACAGAGCGGATATCGAAATTGGATAGATTTCCAAATGACTGATGAGGCGATGCGTTTCGAGAACAGTACACAACGCAAACATTTTTATTAGAGAAACGTTTCCTGCTATATGGGAATTAAATCGCGAGAAAATTCCAGATTTGTCGAACAATGGGGATTTCTTCAACCGAAGATATATTGAAAAAATGGGGTCGTAACTTGTTATCGCGACGTTATAGCGTTTCTAAAACTTGGTGAAGGCAACTGCGTAAGAGATGAGCATTAATTGATCATATATAAATGAGCATATTTAACAAAAAATTAATTAAAATGTAATTAAAAAGGAATTATTTAAAATTTTTTAAAATATAATAGTATTTTTTTCGTTTGTTATAAAATAAAATTGAAAGAGAATGTTTCATAAAGACGAATTGAAAAGCAATCGTTTTCGGACGATTACAAGTTTAATTTAGCTCGTGCATAATAACTTCTCCAGCAGATTTTCCTTTCAAACCTAAAAACTTAGCTAATAAGGATTCGAGGTGTCGGGAGAAAACCGCAAATAATTTTTTCGTGGTCCGCAGCGTTTAACGTCAAAGTAATTGTTTTATATAAAAGTTGGAAGAAAGTAGAGAAAGTCAAAATAATCCTGAAATGTTGAAATTAAAAGTCTAAATATTATTTTTAATTTATTTTTTTAGTTAAAAAAATATATAATTGTGAATAATGGGCGTTGCAATTTTTGGTAGCACTTATTATTGCGCATAATATAAAAATTATGTGAGATAAATTTGACATTTTTAAAATAATAAAAATTTTGTAATTTGTCAGCATATGATAAACTCATGAATAAAATTATCATCCATAAAATAAAATTATTTAAAAATTATATATTATTTTTTTTTAATGTTTAACTGGTAATAAATTTGAGTTGATTTAAATTAAATTAAAACACAAATTATATATATAAAAATTTATTTTTCGTAATTATTTCTCACTTTAATTCAGTATTTTTATTCATTCATTTGTACCAATAATTATTTTATATCGTAAAAATATATAAACGAAATATGATTTATTATAAGAGATAATTTATCTAAAATTATTTATTAAATTTGAAATTATATGTTTTATTTATTATTTTAATAATTTATGTTTTTTATATTTAATTATTTAAATGCTCCAATTCATTATTTTATTTTTAAATTTATTTATTTACTCTATTCTCCATTTCATATTTTATGTTAAAACAGAAATGTTATTTTTTAAACATTTTTCTAAATTAAATTTTATGTATTGCAAATCAAATTATTTTGCTATTATATAACTACTAACAAGTTGACTTTTTTAATTGGTATTTTTAAATATTTGTCATTAATTGACAACAAAAATCAATAGAAACGTTTGAAAGAATTTAAAGAATTATTGTCTCCATATAGACATTAAATGAGAGATTAGTTTTTGAATTTATTTTAAAGATGAATGGCAATACCTCTTATTTTTTAAGGTATTGTTTGTAATTAATCCGACATAAAATGGAACAATGCCGCTTTTGCATCACACCCATTAGATGACGAAATGAGATCAGGCATAGATTAAGGTGCGAATGATTTTCCAGTGATGAAAACACTAATGAGTTATGAAGTAACAGATTCGTATTCAATATCAACTTGACTCATCACCACCTATAGAAAATTATTTTAATCTAACTTTAATTCGTTTTGATTGATTAAAGTCTAATATTTTCAATAGGATTTAAGATACTTTTTTCACGATTCGGTACATTTGAATGGCTGACAGATTAAAGGTGAACAATCACTTCATTAAGGAGACTTTACCAAAGAAGCAGTCTCATGATTTTATTCATTCGTTTAACTAGATACAATTAAATATGCAACTGGATCAATTACTTCGAGGTTATTTTTTCATCATGTCCTATATATGATGGACATTTAGTCTATTTGATAGAAATAAAATGAATCTACCCTATTTTTTTACTCCTTCAGCTTATTTATTTATATTTAAAGCTCTTAAAGAAACCATTCGCACGTACGTTTTTAAAATTTCTTCACTTTCAAGATCAATTTCTCCGTTCATCATTCGATCCAACCATAAATTTCAATATAACGCAACGCGAAGTAGACCGTTTCCACTTTTGCTATTCGCCACAAGATTTCGAAACGTGATCAAACCGTTAGAAAATTATGACGAATGTTGCTGGACTTTTAAAACTCAAACATAGAAAATAAAATTGACCGAGTATCTAAGTCGAATTCAATAAAACAGAAGTTGAAGTTCGATGACCTTCACGTGAGTAAAAAAACGGGTCCTAAGATCTTTTGCAGAAGTAACAGAAGGTCAATGACGCTATTGTAAGAGAGACCGGCAGTCTTCCATTCCAACACCTTTGTGTAATATCATTGCAATTTTAACGGTATAATCTGAAGCGGCAATAACGATGTCGTGGTGACCACTTCTGGAAAGCTGCAAAGAATATTCCTTTTCTAGGTAGCTTTTTAAAAACACATCATTTGTGCGATCAATTATATTCAGTTGTTTTGGTATGTACCATCTTTATTAACCATCCATTTATCAATTAAAAATAGCAAATTTGCCATTTTCACTTCAATCAGCGCAGCTATTTCGACATCAAAAATGGCGGATTATCACAAAATAACAAGTAAGTAAAGATGGGCCATTAAAAAACACGCGTTCTTAACACGAGCGAATACCATGCTATTTGTAATAACACCTTATTTTAAGTATCGTTAAATTCATAAAAAGCCACAGACGCGGACTTCACGCACGCATTATTATCCATTGAATATGCGAACGTCGAGATGCACCGGATATTCAATTTGCCCGACAAAAAGCGCAGTTTGCGAAGTGCTTTCGCGCTTTTTTACGCGGGACGTAATAACGGTCCACAATAAAGAGTTGGCAATAAAAGATAAATTCGCACATGGTCGTAAATATGAAAATTATCTTTACGCCTTTCCAAGGTGGTCGCGAACGCGTACTGCTCTTTAGATAATACTTTCTAAGTGAATGCTCCCGTATCGATTCAATTATATGCATTCAGGAAAGACCATTTCCTCGTAAAGGCGCTATGAAAATTTTATTAAATGCAATTCCATTTAATTATCACACAATCGGTGTAACCGTTTTCGCACAAAGGCTACGAAAGTGGATTAATATTCCCGTGCACGAGTAAAAATCGCAAGTGTCAGATTTGTTTGTGTCGGTGCATAATGCGCAATTCCCTTCACACGCCCGTTCTCTTTTAAAAATAATCAGAATTTATACCCTGAATATCACACGATCTTCCTACTACAATAGGGGTTTAAACTCGAAATTTTGAATAGATTTTAACAACTGTAAGAAATTTTACAGAAAAAATACCGAAGTTCTCCGCGCACTGCCGACTTAGACCGAAGATAAACGCCATGCCCAATTAGACTTCTCCCAAAACGTCTGCGTATTTCGAACACGAAATGTTTGTCAACAGATTTTCGTACAACGGTTGCATAAAATGTTATAGCGCAATATATATCGCAGAGTTCAAAATTATTAATAATTCCCTGGGGAACCCATCGTGACTTTCAAACGGGCCAAAATGTCTCATCTCGTCACTCATCTTTCATCTTGTTCTTTCTCCCTTTCTCCAACCGAACAACAGAATCTAGGACGCACGACAACGTTCACCTTCCAATCTACGTTGGAAGGTCGCTAGTCGCTCCTGATCCATGAAATAAATACTGTACTTATCGTTCGAACTTCACGAGGGTCTACTACACTATAATTAGTGATACAAAAAAGGCCCTTGAAAAATATTTTATATATACAAGCCTCTAATGAAAAAAATGTGCTTTGTCGCAGTTCACCGTCATTAACCAATTGCTGCGGTTGGATTCTACTCTTTTGTCCAGTTTCAAAAACTCGTACCTTTTTTTTGAAGAAAAGTTGAAATTCATTGTTTACTTACATTTAGTATTTGTTAGGGCGCGTTTCAGTCACTATAATTAAATGTTAATCCGGTAAATTTTTTGGAATTATGATTCAAGCAGAAAATCGTGTGCGGTATTTTAATTCTTTATTTGAAAATAATGTTTGTTTTAGGTTAAGTACAAAATTTGAAGAGATTCAGAATTATCAGTGGGAACTTGGACAGCGTTTTTAATTAACGTCAGCAATGTTTGGATTTTTCTTTTTGTAAACTTTTACTTCTTAAAAAATGCCTCTATACCTACGGAATGTTGCATTTACCGCTTCAATTATAGAATATGATAATATCTTTATGTGACAAATGATTAATTAAATAATTGCTAATTACGCAGCGCAATTTGCTGAATTAATAAACTCTGTGTTGGAGTCAATGAAATCGTCTCTGATAAGATCGAACGATCGTTTTTATCCTGACTTTTATCGTCGCGAAATATGCAAAATTGACGGTATTGGTATTTCAAATGAGCTCTGAAAGAAATTCCTTTTCGACGATAATTAAACCATTATTATTATTCAGAAAATAGAAATATAATAAACATTTCTAAATAAATTATTTCTGGAAAATTGTTAAATTTATTGAAATAAACAGTGAGAATGTTAGATATTCACTCAACGAAAAACTGCCAAACAAAGTAAATATCTTTGGATTAATGCCATCTTATCGCAAGTAATGTATCTTGCGAGAACATCAATGCATCGTTAAGGCTCTATTTATCGATGCTTTCACATACGAAATCGAAAATGAAACGAAAATGAGTTCTCGTATTACGTAGCAGACGTTTACGGACGTGAAAGTGTTGCTTGTATTTACGAATACTAAAATTTAACATATATGAATATTAATGACCAATTCTTCCAAGTTAGTTTAAAATAAATTATATTTTTCTGAATACTATGCATAATTACTTCAAGGTGTTTACAATTGTAATATACATCAGTATACCTCATTTTCTTATTTTAATATTCGTTTGGGGTTTAAGAGACACCACTCGCGTGAAATTTGGAAAAAATTATTTTTGTTTAAAAGTAATTTAAACAAAATTATTTTTTGTTTATTGGTCCCTACTATTGCGTGGTAGGGGGAGGGGTTCATTAAGATTACTTTTTTTTTATATCACTGTAGTGGTGCCGCTTAATGTTTTGAGATACGCTGCAGATAAACGAGAAAATATATATTTTCCAAAGGCCTTGAACTTTTACAACCTAGTAATTTCTCGTTCGTGAAACTTTCCTCTTAATTCGGTATAGGAGATTCACCTATATATGCAAACACGTGCGGAGGAGGAAAGGATCGTTTAAGCACCTTGTAATCGAGAAGGCTGTTTCTCTGGCGAAAGTTATCGTATTTCTCGGACCTTAACTCGATATCGAGTGATAGCTCCAAGCATATTTTTTTTAGACTTTGCGAGACTCCGGGTGAATCGCCGATTTAATCGATTATCAAACGAGCCATTAATAATATTATCTATTATTCGGATGGTTTCGTAAATTTATCGAGATAAGTTGGACTTTCGACGGTAGAAACTGAGTAATTATCACCCACTCGCGATTTACGATTTCTACGCTCGTTATATCTATTTGCATGTTATGTACTATTTATAATTATGAGAACGGTGTCATCGTTATTTTCGTTTATGGTGCTGGTAATTACTTAATTGAAAGGAAAATGCATGGTTGATTGATTAATTAATTAATGACATTAAAACGTAGCTAATAAACCTTGCAAAAAAAGTACAGAGAGTTTCACATCACGTTTCGCTGAATATTCAAAATCTTCAGCTGTATCACGTCTGTTTGACACGAAAAAATCAGGTAAAGTTAAAATATGATTTTTTTAAGATCACTTTTCATTTTTTCTAATCTCGTTTTATAAAATCTGCCAGTGTACATGTTAGCGCCCAATGAAGGACCTACTATATCTCGCTCGTAGCACAGAATTCAGATGTGAAAAATATGCCAGCTGCATACTAATTTATATTCCTACTATTTCAATAAAAATAATAGATTAAGTTCAAGAGTCACACGAACGTGACCTTGAGCACATGACCCCTAAAGGGATTTTTGAAACGGGTGCTGTAAACAGCTCGCCATTATTTCGTGACTACTCGCGCGAATCCTCCCGCGACTTAGCTAAATTACCACCATTAGTCACTGACAATTTGTTAATGCGTTGAATTAGAAAGCTGGACGGATACTTACAGGTAGGTAGCGACGGTATCTGAGCCGCTTGTGTAGTGCTGTGCCTCGCTATTGTCATCTGCAATTCAGAAAAAAGATACGATTATGTTTGGTTCACGTTTAGCCGTTAACTATATAGATAAATACAGATATGTGTAAGTGCATGAGCAACTTCCATTCACGTTCACTACCGCGCTGGCTGGCTTTTTCACTCGCTTCTCATTGAGGTAATTTTATTACTGCATCGCTTCGCTATTCATATGGAAGTATTAAGGAATGAATAGCCGCGTCCAATTGTATAGGCTAGATGATGCCTATTATTTGCGTTTGTTTACGGTGTGTTTGTTTAATGATGGTTTAGCGATATATCATTTTTGTCGTATCTTAAGAATTTTCTACGAATCTTAGTATTTTATGGCCTATAAGAGTAATGTTAAAAAAATTGTAGATGGCATCAAATTCATGTATAATAACTGTCACGAAATAAGCGTATTGCTAAACAGTGTATTGACAATGTCAATAATATCGCTGGTCCCAGGGTTCATGTCAATATAAACAATAACTATTACAAGATCCCAATAAAAATGTTAACACATTTAAGACTCCACATATGGAAGTACCAATGACATCACTAACTAAATCGATGACAGCATTTAACCTTGACACCGGTGACCAAATCGATCTAAGATGTGGCAGTCGTGGGACCACATAAACAGAAACAGCGGTGATGTTTACGGAACGATGATGACGTCGATGACAGCAATGATGACCACAACGGTAGCTTTTACGAAATCGAATTTCACGCGTGGAAAATTATACAATACCTCGTTGCATAAACCGCAGAAAGTGTTTTTCAGTAGGAACAACGCACCCCGAAGAGATTTTTATGAATGACAATGTGAATGCTGCGTGCCTTCTTCGGCGCGGCCTACTTATCGTTCGGTACCAAGCGCATTGTTAGTGGGTAGAAAAGGCGTGATAAATAACGCGCAGGAGTGTCGCAGAAATCGTTTAGCGGCGCCGATAGATAGTCGCGGGACAATCAGCAGCGGTCTGACCCAGTTTGGTCCAGACGCCGAAGTACATGTATCGCAGGCCACAATGCAAGTACGGTCTAATTGCGCAACTTTGTAACGACTCGAATACTTCGTACACTATGGTTCGAACCGCGCCTTGGCTAAAATTCGCGAAACCGGTATTAGCTTCAGGAAAAGAGAAATGGTTTTGTTGTCCCATCCGCATGCTTCTCCACTAATTGGATCGATAAATAAAATAGACAATAATTTACAAACTCTTTTTTGAAGAGAATTTTAGTATTGTGACATCATTGATATTTTGGTGTCATCAGCATCATTTAGCAAAGTTACGAAGTTGCTAATGTAGATTTATCGATGCCATCAATGACGTTTCTATACTTTTCGCGGTCATGAACAAGGTATATATCGACATTTGTAATATAGTCATCAATCACTGTTGCCTGTCCTTGTCGTTATTGTTATTATAATCACCACTGACACTAGACTTAGTAAAGTCACTGTTGTTATTTGCGCCGTTGTCAACATTGTCAACGTCATTTCTGTTCAGAAGCCTATTTTATGAATTTTGCCATCTTTGTTTTTACTTTTTCCGTTTTCTCATTAGTGTTTCCTATTGTTATCAGTAATCATTGTTGTCCTTGTGAACATTGTTATTGTAGTTATCAGTTAACAGATTGTCATTGTTGCTATCTTTGTTGTGATTGTTGGTGTCGTCAATAATCGTCGTCATCGTCAACATTGTTATATTTTTCTTGTCACTATGATTAGCAAAGTCACGATTGTTGGTGTTGTTATGGTTGTTATTGTTGTCGCCGTTGTCGACGTCGTCATTCTCGGCGTTTTTAATCATCCGCCTTTATTATGTGTTTTGTCATCTTTGTTTTCACCGTTTCAGTTTTCTCAGTAGTGTTTCATATTATTGTCAGCCATCATTATTGTTATCCTTGTCAACATTGTTATTATAGTTATCACTGGTACCGATCTTGTCATTGATGCCATCTTGTTATTACTGTTGGAGTTACAACCACTGCCATCATCTACATTGTTAAATTTTTCTTGTCGCAATGATTAGGAACCTGACTGTTGTTATTGTTGTTGTTGTTGTTGTTGTTGGTGTTGTTGTTGTTGTTGTTGTTGTTACCGTTTTCAATGTTATCATTTTCTTCTTCTTTGTTCGGTCGCCTTCATTACTTGAGTCGTTCAACTTTGGAGTTTTCTCTGTAGTGTTTCCTTTTAGTGTCGGCAATCATTATTGTTGCCCTAGACATTCATCGTTATTATTACTACCACTGCCACTGATATCTTTGATGTCTCCTTTACAGTTTTGTCATCGTTATTGTTATACTTTTAGTGTTATTTTGGCCATCGTTGTTATTGACCTCATTCAAGTCATCTAGATTACTCCTGTCTTTATTGTGTTTATTATCGAGAATACCTCAGTTGTTATGGTCGTTCTCGATGCCATCATAGATACAAAATTACTCATTGAATTCAAGCGAAACATACCAAAAAAGAACAAAACAAAACCAACGTACTACAATTGAATATCTATGTCAAATTTCTCGTATCACGAAACGGGGTAATCGTTACGGCCTCCAGGTCTCGAGATCGAGCGAATCGCCCGCGGAGTTTCCCGACGACAAGGACACGCGCCGTATCAGTACACTCCTCCTACTCCCCCGAGGGCGATCCCACTTTTGTTTTCACTCGATTCCCTTTTTGGAATCGCATTATGACTTAACGACACACCAGACGCCGCGTCGTGTAAGTCTGCGGGACACGATTGGATCGCTGGAGGCGCTGCACCGTACCCAGTATAATTGGCCCAAACGAACGCCACCCAGCAGCTGTTACACTCCAAACCAGTGCAGGGACGTCGATATATGTATATACGGTTTATATGTTTTTCCCATCGAGTTTCCGACGGCGCACTGCAAGTCCATCGAAAGTAGTCTAACCAGTCGGCACGGCCATTTAATCCGCAACCAGTGTATACATAAAAACGCGTGGCAATGTATCCGTGAAAGATTTCGGTACGGTCACCAATGATCACGAATTTTGAAAGTGCAAGTTGTAATGTCTCTATTTTGCTATATTTTCCTCTATTACACTTTCGATTTCAATTTTCAGCTTATATTGAGTGTGATTATTTCCAATGAATCATCGATATACCTACTGCACTGATCAGAGATAACGAACTAAATGATGGGTTGCGCAATGTTAAGTAATTATCAATTTGTTTTATTTTATTCTCTTTCCAGAAGTGAAAGCGAATGTAATATCTTCCGTTTTATTTGCAGACCTGTTCATCAAAATGTCCATCCAGATGAAGACTGACAAAACTATAGATTTTTTTACTTCTACAAATAACGATTGGGTCTGAATCGATCTTTTGACACCATTCGTCGGGATGTCATTTCCAATAAGACTTCACACAATTTTAATCTGTTGATAAAAAATTGTATATTACAAATTTATGATTGTCGAAGCAAAAATGAAATACATTCATCCTTTTCTTAAACTAAAGGCAACTGTTGAAATGTATCAGAGCAGAAGTTGTTCTTGACACAAAGCTCGATCGCTCAACCGAGGAAATCGATATAGATATTTAAATAAAGATCAATATTTTATGATTTCTGGCTGATAGCTTTATTGTCTTTTATGCTTAACGTTTATTCCAATGGTCGCAAAAAATTAGTAGATCAAGGATACGTTAATTGTTTACCGATATAAATCACATATCCGCCTTAACGCGTGGGACGGGGTTCGTATTTCGAAACCCTCTACTGTACCCTATAAACACACTCTAAATCTATATGTACCGACCGTACACGCGATGACGTCATCGATCACCGAGTTCCTTATAGTATGAAATGCCACGTATAAATTCAGCATGCGCGTACGACGCCGTGTGTCTTTATATAAGAATGACTTCACCGTTAAGTCAGAGGACAATTCGTATCGTGTCATCGTGAATGGACAGCTTTCGCGATGTTCTGACATCTTGGTTCTGGCTCCACTGTTTTCGCGATGCCTATTCATGTACTTCGACATATGCCAATTACGTATACCTTTTCTGTTTTCTTCTCATTTCGTCATCATTTTTTAACGTTCGAAGACGGAGAAACGGACTATTTCAATAATAAAAACTAACCAAACAATATAACGGCAAGTAAATAAATGACACAGAATGAAACTTTGAAATGGAATTTTTCCAAACTCAGGGACAGTCTTATAATACTTCGTTACTGAAATTTACGTGGGAAGACATTATATAATTGTAAATAACGTATACAAATGTAGGGAAGACGCATAATCTTGACCTACTTAATTTAGTACGCAGAGGAACGAACTGTAACAATAAGATTATAGAATAGAATCTTTTCAGTTTTTCCCCAGAATTTCACTTGACAAAGAAGTAGACAAATGCGTTTGAATTCCAAAACTGTTATGAAAAATCGCTCTCGTTACTTTTAGTATCCCGAAAAAAGCCGCCCGGTCAGATTATAAATCTGTCGTATAAATCATACATTAAACATCGCACCTACAAGTAACCGCCTAATATTTCAAAATGTCGAGACCCCAAGATGGAACTTTGAAAACGATTACGTGATTGGACAATTATAGTAATTAGCCAATTTAATATTTCGCATTTATTTCAGGCAGTCTATGCTGGGAGGTAGTAAAGATTAATGGCGGTTTCCCATGGTGGTTCTTGCCTAATTCGTATTGTGCGATGCCCCACTGAAAAGTGTCCATCGTAAACTTGGTTTATGGGTTTTAAAGGGGCTACTTTCGAGAATAGAAAGTTTAGAGCTCGGGTCAAGTTTGGGACCTTTTCCTCGAAATGACATAACTCGACCTGCGTAACGCAGTTTCATTCATTAAAGAGCATCGTTTTTAATGGGATAACAAGCCATGGTTCTGAAGAAAGGGTATTATGACCGATGTGCTATGCAACGACTCATCAGATGCGTACGACTAACGATGTCATGAGTTATGATAAACGATAATGATAAATAAATAAGGATAAATTAATTTGATTTGCTAACCATGGTTAATAAATGATGAACACCTTAATATCTGAATAAAGGAATGCATGCGTTCCTATTTTAACAGTACCGTTTTGCATACTGTAACATTTTTAAATAATATTTATTTTTATTTCATGCAGCTGCCGAAAATATTGGAAGAAGATGAAATACTAATGTTACATCTCAAGAATTAATAGTAATCCTGAAGATTATTCTAGGTTTATCTGTGAAATAGAAAAAGACGGGTACAGTTGAGAACTCTTAGAACTGGAAGAAGCTTATGCATTTAGACCTTCGACATTTCACAGACTAAAAGACTTTATAGTGGTTTAACACCTTGGACTTAATGGATTAAACCAACCGAACACCTCAAGAGCTTACTGAAATCGACTTCTGTCCAGCGACTATTTTACGAGCGATTACGTCATCCGCGATAAAGCATCGAGTGCTGTACTAATAAGGATTTTTAAAATCGATAGGGCCTTCCGCCTACACATGTCATAAAGGTAAACCAACAAGGTCGCCAGATGAAAAAAGACAAGTTCTGAAGGATTCAAGGAGAGCGACTGGCAGAAATGTCGTGGCCTGCGAACGCCTACTTATATAGGTAGGAGATGAGACATGTACCACGCGTCTTAGTCATTGACGAGTCTTCACCTGATGGCGATTTCTTCAGAGACCGGTCTTGAGACGACTTCTGAATTTGGTCTGCTGCCGGCCGCGCTTTGATGTCACGCGGTCGACTTATTGCAAAATGTAGAAAGTCCCTGTGATAGGATGTACACGGACAAAAATACATTTTGATCGAAGGGATAATTTCTGCAGCTCATTTTTAAAGGTAATTGTCCATGTAGGTAGAGTACTCGAACATCTTTCTGTTACGAAACTTTAACTCCAAATATAAAGGGAAACTCAACTTTAAGAGATCTCCTATCTTTAACATTGATTTATATTACCGGGATGCATGAAAGAATTTCTTGATAAAGTCGGACGCTTGATTTTATGATAATTTGACTACCTTATTTGAAAAGTATATGCTCACTAACAAATTATGTCATAATACCCGTTTTTAGCACTCTCTTATTTGAACACTTCGTGGACATTGTTACTCCATCCCGCTGAACAAATGATTCCTGACCATATTCAGACGGTTTTGCAAACACAAATTGGTCAGCGTATGTACCATGCTTATGTTCAGGAGTCTACTTTAAGTCTTATTCAGAATCTTCAATGATTGAAAAAGTAAACATAAGTAAAATACTTTGGGTAATTGCTCCCTCGTAAATCATCTGGACTGACCTAGATGTTTGTCTACATTTTGATCCTGCTAATGGCAAGTCAGATTAATGGAGTTTTCCTTTCGGTTTCTTAGTGATTGGACTTTGCTGGCTTTATTACAGCTGGAGGAATTAAGCACTGAGTACATTTGATGATTTCCCATGTAAACATAGTCGAACGTATATTATCCTAATTTCTCAAGTTGGGTGAACCTTCTTCTAATTATTATACCAAATTGATTAACATAAACAAAAAAGATGAGTTTAATCTACAGCACAGACCGAAACAAATGAATACACGTGTAAAGTGTTTACTGGCATGTGCAACAAGTTCGAGTTCAACGATTCTCCAATAAAACCAAGATAGTAAGAAGAAAGGAAAATGGCGTGAGATAAACGATTGCACAATTCAAAAAATCGCACGGGCGATTTATCTGCGTAAGCGTCCCATTTACGTTTCTTTCATCAGAGTAACAAAAATGTAAAATTGAGCACATCGCTCGCTACATTACTGCGCATGCGCGTTGCACCTATTAATGTCCGACAAGGTTCAAAGAGATAAAAAGCACGTTTTCTCCTATTTCTTCGCAGACAGCACGTACATCCGAGAATAAATTTCCACCATCCATCTCAGAGTAAATCTCGTCAATTATGTATCCGACGGGGATCAATTTCGCGTAACGTCCTTTGGCTACCGGCTCTGCGATTAACGTCACACGTGACGTACCATTGTCGATCATTGTAATCGCACGTTACACGCATCGGGTGCGGGATTATCGCGAGATCATGCACGCAGCGCGATTAATAATTGCGCGTGCTTAACATTAACATCTCCTCGCGACTGGACTCCATCGATCACAAAGTTTGTTTTTCCCGTGATAATTTATTACTCAGCGGCATCTCTCGGCCCGCGACGGGCTTCTTTTATTCGGAGCGATTATAACGATAATCAATTACAAATTTGTACATAAGCGATGCTGCGAAGGATTATAAACAATGAAAGATGCATGATCGTGTACTTCGATAAATTTGATTAATTCTATGTGTTATGTTAATGCGCGAAGAATGTAATTACACGGAAATAAAATAATTTGTTTGATGATAAAATAAGATTCTCGTGATAAATGATTATCTCATTTTATGTAAACAAACCACTTGAACGTTAGTAAAGAAAATAAACAAATCTGGTGTTTTATCTTTCTTTCTTCATTTTTCTTCATCAAAGTGTAAACAACCAAAAGAAAAAAACAAACGTCTGTATGTGAATTGGTATAGTTTGTGGTTGATTGAAGTAAAGTAAACATATATGTTGATTCTTTTGGACACATGACTATTGTTTGCGAATGATTCGTGTGCGATTTGTGTTGTTTTTTAACTACATCTCGAATAACTCATTTTGAACAGAAATATTGATACAAAGGACAAACAATCTTGCCCGAAAATAAGAAGGAACAATAAATGAGTTTGTTTACCGATCATTGGATATACATGTGCCGTTTGCTTTTCGATGCACATGTGTATATTAGAGGGCTAGGGTATTTACGAAAAGTTTTTATTTTTTCTTATTCAATATGGCGTCTTATGGGAAACTGCACTGTAACTATGAAAAACAAAATTAATTATCTTCTAAAGAGAACGAACTTCCTTAAATTCGGTTTTACATCCGTTTTTCATTAAAAAAAAACCTTTAGCGTACTTTAACAAGCAATTATACAAGCGATATTGCCGAATCATGTTCAGAAAATGCCGTCATTTAAAATATTTATTAAAGTATAGTAATTGTATTTACTTATGGTTTTATTTTAATGATTTATTTCGGTGTCGCTACACAAGAAACGAAGGTAAACACTGCAGTTCATGGAAGGGCGCTTGTTTGTTTTGTCTGACCTTTTCTCGGATGTGGATGGCATTTCCAATATTAAACAGAAAACGTACAGAACATGTACAAATAAAATCAAATTTTATGTTTTAACCCTTTTTAGTTATTTTCGCAGAAATATATTAGATATGGTTCTATTTCATATTTTCGTAATTATGGGAATAAGTTAAACGTACCAATTAAAGGCCAGGTCCCAGTTAATAACTTGTATGTTGCTCGCTTAATATGCCTCATTAAGCTGCAAATTGATTTAATGCGATAAATATTATAAAACAAACATACTGAAGTTTACGCACATAATAGGCCCATCGTCATTACTTCGCTGATTTACTCTCGTCTTTAAAAAACGTTTACTAAACTACAAGGATACAAAAATGTGAGTTGCTTAAAATTAAATGCAAAATACAAAAACTAAAGTAAAAAATGTTAAAAAGTCTCATGAAATATGCATTTTTATGGGTGAAATTTCCGAATTTTGCCCGAAGCACTGCGGGAGTAGAAATTATCATCTCTGAAGATGTTGCAAGTAAGAACTTTCTACAACACAGTCAAAACCTTGTCTCATGACTTTCAAAATTGTATAACTACTATAGCAATTTAAGTAAATTTGAAGAGTCTTCCATTCTTACGTATATTTTTTTCTCACGCTATTTCACTAAATGTTCAGATTCAGTAAATAACGAACTCCACATACTCGAATTTTACTCAAAATGTCGCCATATATTACGAACAAAAATCAAATAAGTTGTTACGATTATAATGAAAATACAAATATTTAAACAAAATTTTTTTAAATTGGCAACGCGGAATTCCGTTGTAAGTTAGCGTGTCAACTTAACGACATTATTTAGCAAAATTTGTAGAAAATTTGATTTCATAACGCTCCGTTTGTATACCTGTCACCAATTACGGCCAATGGTAATAAGCACTGAACATACGTAAGGAAGCCGGAACTCCGGATGTCCTGGGAGTTTCTACGTGCGATGTCAATGATCTGCATAAAGTAATATATTTTTTAAATACCACTTCTTATACAATATCACAGAATCGCGTTATAAGCAAATATCCTGTTTGTAGTGCATGTAGTTTATCCACTTTCCTGAAGTAATTATTCCTATTTTATAGCATCGAGTTTTATTTGCTTTTTATAAGTACAGATATTACATTTTATGTTTAATCGTTTTTCGTGACAGTTATTGCATAAAGTTAAATATTAATCAGTAGCCGCAATTGGAAAAATATTTACTTGCAAATGACATCTATTTTTGCCCTTGAAATCCAATGACACTATTTACGATAATAATTAAACTCGACGGAAGACTTTATTTGGTTCTACTTTGCCCATTTTTTGTGAGATTTAGAGAGGAGCTTTATAATTACTTTTTTAACAAACATTTTTTTGGATTAAACCTATATAGTATAATACATATGCCGATTCTAAATAATAAAATATTATTTGCCATATTAAGCTCTTCTTGTGACGAAATTGGAAGCTACTAAGATGGATCTCGATTATCTTTTAAAAATTTTGGATTTATGATTATTCCGAACTTCCATGACAAACCGCCAGGCGGCAGCAGTAGAAACGAGTTCTGTCTATACTACACTTGGATGTATTGTATACAACTGTTGTGTGCAAGTGCAACTTTGTGTAATTTACAAACATCATACATAACCTCAAACGCTTTTTTGTCCTTTTTTTGCTTCGATAACGATCTTTAAACACTTTATATATACAATGAAGTGTAGTATAGAAGGCTGTAAGGGTAAAATGTGATTTAAATTTCCGACAAATATCAAACAAAGATAAAATGTGTGGAAGCGAACAAAAAGCCTTCTTTTTCTCCAAAATGGTTTATGCATTGAGCGCATTAATCCAAAGGACATTGTCACCGAATGTTACACAGTTTTTTTTATTATACTTTATTTATACTTTTTTACCAGCTGAAATTTATAAGTAAACATAATGTATGGCGGTGTGAACTGTGGAGAAACGTTTGGAATTGTGGAAACTCGGACCATATTTTGAAGTGTTTCCTGGTATTCGACAAGTATTCGCGTTTCAAGGGCTGTTCTGTATTCTTCACAATACAGTAGTCCTTCCCTTATTCTAATGTCTTCCGTTGTTCTAATTTTTTCTCTTCTCCTATTCTAATATTTCCCCTCACGCGTTCTTCCCACTGCCATGTGTGGACGCGTGGATTTTCTATAAATACAAATAACGGCGCATACGCAAGAAAAGAAATAGAGACAGAAGTCTAAGTAGTGGGGGCGAGGAGAAAATTAGAATAAGGGAAGAAGGCCAGCATCTTGCCTGACTGGACAAATTAGAATAAGGGAAGGACTACTGTATTTTTCAGATGAAATAGCAACAGAAATTGCTATCTATCTATCCCTTGAAATTTTCTCCAACTTACCAGACGAAATTTATCGTACACATAACCTCAAATGGCAAATACCAGAGTTGTACAATTAAATAGTCATATTAAACATTTCCTCTTTCAAACTCTTTTCGTAGTAAAATTCCGCGGTGCGGTTTATAATTTTCACGGTTCCATTGACGTTTTTTTCTCTTTTTGTTGCTTATAACTCTTAATTATTAGTCACATCTAAACATATTGGTAATCGGACTGAAAAATATATATAATATAAGGTTAGTTGGTTATTTAAAAACCAATTAATTGATATACAAATATATATTGTTTCTCCGTGTTTTTTTTTATTGCCATCAACGAAACGGACTGACGAAATCCTACGCAAACGAAAGAATATTAATATGAAATATACGATTTAAAACTACTGATAAATGAAAATAAATAATCATGAGAAATGTGTCAAAATATATCAGCACCAGTTGTGACCAATAACAAAAATATTTCTGACGTTGATTGAAAGTGCAATTACGCAATGCAGTTAAAAAATGAATTCTTGGAGTTACGAGTTTCACAATCGAGGCGTTGAAAACGAGAACATATTGTTCGCTGGGGAAATTACGACGACCATCTAAACGTACTAAATGTACGAAAACGATGGCAAATATTGAAAAATAAATTTGCGCCCGACGCGTAAAAGTGTCTGGGGAGAAATCTAAGACAGGCATATATACGTAATTGCTAATTACGTCTTATGACGTTGGGAATTTGAGAGCGCTGAAGCAATACGCGACACCCTGCTTAGAAACCAGGGGAAAGACAGTCTATCGGAACGATACTGGCCACGCCTACTTTTACTTAGTTTATTCTTTCAAATATCGGCAGGATCTGAATTGCGTTCGTGCGCTCGTATACGGACGTTTCACTAGCGCGAACGCTCTCTTATAATAGCACGATATACGTACCGGAAGCCGTTCGATTTATACCCAGTCGATATTAGCTCCTTCAAGTTCATTTACACGTAACTCAAGAAAAACAAACGTTCAGAAGTAACCAGTAAACTTGTTAACGTCCGTCGATGAAAAATTTTAGATTTCGTTTTTTAATTATATATTTGCAATAGTTTTTTCAATCCGGAACAGGTCAGGCCATTTTTGCTAACGATTTTATGGTGGTTTTATGTCAGATAATACGAGGTTTACTTCATTTATGTCGAGTTATGAAAAATATTTCTAATGCGCTTCTGCGCATGCGCGGAGGTTAGCCGACTGCGCATGAGCAGACCGATATTTCGAATCTCTATGTACTACAGTAGTCCACGCTCTAAGCTATACCGTCGAAAGTTATACGCCTATCCTAAGTTATAGATTTGACTTGTCCAAAATTATGTCACTCTCTTCCTCTCCTTCCCCCACCACATTGTTTCGCTGAGCCACACTTGCTCACGATACACAAACACAGAATCAGTCATTGCACGGATATAAACAGAGTTACAGAAGTGGGGATAGTGAGGAGCTATAACTTTTGATAAATTGCCGCCATTTTGAAAGAACCGACGGTATAACTTAAGATGGAGACTACTGTACGTTAAGCTATTGTTCATAAAACGTGTCGAACCGCTAAATAATTGTGAACCTGCTACAAAAAAAAGATAACGAAACTCTTTCTAAACCCGCACAGGTACTAAAAGCAAACGATTGTTTCCGGGCACACAAGACTTGGTCGTTCTTACTACTTCATGTTCAAAATTCTTTATCCGACTTCAACACGTGAACAGGGAGAGTTTCGTTTCAATATTTGAGTTGGAGCCCCATCACGCCTACGCTTGGATGCGAAGCAAACACGCGCTAAAAGTTTCGAAGGTTTTGTCCTGTAAAATTGGCGGGATTCTATTGTGTGCATTTATGACGTAAATATGTCACGAGCGTAAGAGTGAGAGTGATGCTTGAATATAAATACATACTGGTATTTTTTGTGTACCTAGAATATCTGTTGAAAAGTGAAATTAGAAGCGCGCTAGTGTTTGCACATAATTTCTGACATAAAGGAATAATTTCAAGCATTAACTATCGTACGATATAATTTGTATTTCATCAACCGATGATGAATGTCCTTTAAGGTGTTTTATTTTGAAAACGCTAATTTTCCTTTATGCAATGATTTGTTACTACAAATTAACTCTATATTCTATGGTACATATTTTCCAACCGTTATATTAAAGGTACCATTTTAAACCCAAGACACGAACAGAACTCTGTTTGTAAACATTTCAAAATTGGAAATGCGAGAATAAGGTCGGAAAGTCTTTCTTTTTTGGTCCGATTACAAACCTCGTTATATATGGAAACGAGACTTTTCTAGCACAAAACGTGTAAGTGCAATTGGCACCGATCTAAGGTGACACCAAGTTCGATTGCATCTTTCGATTGGGTTAGCACATAATCAGACTTTCTCCGCATTTCGCGATACGATAAGGCGCGTGCCGTTGTATCGTGGGTACGTTCAAAAGGAATGCCTCGTATATTACGTCACCTTTTGTTCGGGTCCGATCGCCAGCGAAAATTGACGTCGGCCAAGATCGGACCGAGGTCGCGAATACAACGTCGCCTGCTAAGTTTCGCCAAAAAGTCGTTCGACCACTTTCGAAAAGATTTCCCGGATATAGATATCATACGAAAGTGAGTCGAGGCTGTTTTATAAATATGTCATAAATTTTTCCCATCGAAAGTTCTATTACGAATCACATGTACGTAATAACTATTATAAATTGTGGCCAGCAAAAAAAGCTGTCAATTATTTTTTTTCGTTAAAAATATTTTTTGGATTAAAAAATGTTAACCAGCATTATTATAGCTACAAGAATAAAAAAAATAAAATTAAAAATCCGAAAAAAAAGAAAAAATTGTTTGAAAGAAGTTCCAATCATATTGTCTAATTTTGAAACATTTAAAATCTTTCACGTTCATTGATCTCAAAGATAAACGAGAGGTAAAATCGGTTTTATTGTCGATTACGTATTTAAGAATTTAATGTAGATTCGATATATGTGCACTGGTAGCATGTATGTGTGAACGTAGTTTTGCATATTGATAATAATAAATCTGCCTTACCAAGTGAAAGTTAATATAACAAGTAACGTTGCGTGAATAGTCAGACTGCATAAACTTGTTCGGTTTAAACTTCAACGTTGGAACGTTACCAGCGCTCTCAGTGTTCATTATGTTATTTTTTCCACATTTTTATTATTGCCATTTATTCTTAAACGTCGATACGAAGTAAGAGATAAATGCTAAAGACTTCATCTTACGGAAACCTAATGAACTTGATTTAGTATTGAGAATAAAATTTGAGGTTAGGTTATTAAAATACAAAATGGCAGATCCAATATGAACGACCAAACTTCATAATTACGTTTATTTTGTAGACATATCGATGTTTGGAAGAGGTTAGGTTGATACGGACCAAACAAAAAAATTTCTAGTTGAACTTTATAGATTTTGTTAACTTTTTGGTCGCCATTAAAATGCAATTCTGACTACCACAAAGACAGTAGAATCAGTAGATTTGATTTTTTGAATTATTTTTTACTGCCAAAAAAAAGTCTCCATCGAAAATGTGTCCTTTACCCGGACTTAATGGGTTAATCAATTCATTGACCATAATGGAATTTAATAAATTACGACGAATGATTAATAGTTTATTCCAAGAGCATTAACTCTGTATACCATCATGGTTAATGTATAACGATTAATGACATCTTAAGTTCATTTTTTTTTAAACAATTAAAATAATAGAATGAAAATCAATACGTGAAATGCAATATAAATATAAAACGTATAAAACTTAATAGCGTTACTAACGTATGCGAAATACCTCAAGTACTTGATTATAATTAAGGGCTGATGAAATCTCCCTGTTTAATATTTTTATGCTATTTTCAGATGCGCGATAGTCCTTCATACATAAAACAATAGCATGGTAACTGGTCTGTGTTATTACACAAATTGTCTCTTAAATAGATAAAAGGTATATAATTCTGCGTAGACGTCTACATTCGACATTCCATAAACGAGCATATTATTACAAAGGAATTTCTTCGCACGGGATTATGCAAATTATTAAATTTTTTGTTTTAAATTCTTCATTTAGTAAATGATTAAGTGTATTGTTTGGACGACTCTGAACATCCGCCATCTGCATTTTGAGGTTAGTTTTCCACGAAAAAATGCCATGTAAACAAAGTTTTTCTCATTAATCGAATTTTCAAATAAAAAATATTGTGTAATTATTATTATATGTAAATCGACGCAATTTTACATTCGACAACTCAATCAAAAAACGATGTTCGCATTTATCGAATCTCGTCAATTGAGAAGCAACTAACGACTACACGTTACGTATGTCTTGTAAAAAGTAACAAATTAGTTGAGTTTCATCGAGAGACTTGTATAATATGTGTGCCACGATTTTTCTTTGACTTTCATTATTAAATTATCGTAGAAAACGTGACCGTAATTACCGTACCGAAAACGGAATGTGACATAAGATTCTTTTTCATTTTGACCCAGAGGTGAATGGCCTTCCCTCCGTTTAATATGAAAAATGAGATAAAAACAAATACAACAATTTATTGAAGAATGTGACTAAGTACGGAATAAAAATCGAAATTCATTAATATACTTTGATAGGTTTAATCCGTAATTATGCAATATTAAAATTTACAAACCGAACTCAGCGCGGGCGGTAATAAAACGCGCGAGTAATTAAATATAAATTAATGAAAGTATTAAATAAAAACAGCAATCGTGCAACTTTCCTTCATACGACGTTCATTATGATTCGAATTAAAACGCACTTAATGAATCGACTAAAATATCGTCTTTTAAATACCTTGTGATTTTAATAATCCATAAAATTGTAGGCATTCTAAACGTCAAATACCAAGCAGAAAATATGCAGTAATTAAACACAATTAGTAAATTATTAACCAAATTCAAAGATGAATGTTCAAATTTCATGATCACGAAACGTGAAAGGTTATGAAATGAAGAAAAAATAAATTTAAACGTTTATAAACTCGTTTGCTAGATAGACGACAATTTTTTTATTGCGACGTTCGAAACGTAGTTATTAAAGTATGTATTTGCGTTTTTGAAATACGTCTAAAGCGGAAAGTAAGCTTTCACTTTAAATTTAAAAGCGATTATACGCGTGGAGAATAAAAATATCTGATCTCCGTTTTTTATACGATTCGATGACATTTTACGAGCGTTTCATGCCGTATTATTTTTATCGATCGCGATCAAATGAATCGCATAAATACCAAAGTTACAATGAATTGAGAAATCAAATTAATTGAATTCAACGACTTTTACACGGGCGAAGGTATGCACTATTGTATTATTTTTTTTTTGAGAAAGTGGATTTTTAAGACTTTTAAGTTCGTGTATTTACATTGCTAAATGCGAAATGTTGAATAAACAGTACGATTCCACTCTTAAAGATCACTTTTCAGTGTTTAATGAGTATTTTTATACTATTACACGGCGAGAAAATTAAAGGGGTTTACTTAGTTGGTGTGCATACACCAGATGACGCTGATGCAACCAGTAACACGCGAATATTTGAAATCGCGTCATGACGTTTTCATATTCCCGTTTTCTATGTAATTTGGAAATACATCTACTCTGGAGATACCTGTAAAACCTTTGGGAATAATTACTGTTAATATCGTAATTAAATAAGATGTAGTATAAAAATATAATTGCTGAAACACAATCTTCTCAATTCGCGACAACAATTCGACTTCTTCAGTAGTGGGTGAATTTACTTTCACTTTTTCTTTAATTTTTTTAGTTTCCTCTCTTTTTTATAGTCGAAACATAGGCTTACAAAACAACACATACGTGGGATTTGAGAAATCCAAGAACTCGAAAAGAAAGAAGAGTCCATTGAAGAACCGCACTCGGTGCGGTCGCAATCTCCGTAAACCGCAAGGTTAAGCCGAGCTTACATAAGACCGCAATGCGCAGTGTCAGCCGGCAGTGAGTGAAATGTGCTTGAAATGTGACGGATAGAGCGTAAAGAATAAAAGCCAGATATTGATCTACGTATGTACTTACCAACAAAATCGTCAGCGTGGTCCCCCGCCAGTCCATGGCTAAAATAAAAGAGAAAGTCTTATTAATAACTGGGTCGAAGTGCCCGCGGTACAGGAACGTACAAATGCGCGGGAAAACATTGCCCGTCACAAGGGCTCACAAAATATTGTCATTTTTTATGGAAAATTTATGAAAATATGTCTTTCCACAAATACACAAGCAATAAATGTTCGAATCCCGGTACTGTCGGTAAATAGTTTGTCTGGTCACTCATTGTTTCACACTGCTGCTGAAATTGACGGTTCTTTGAGCGAGATGGTTTTGCACATTAAGATGATTGCCTCGAAAATCCCCCAAAAACCCATTGGATAACTTTCCCAAATTTAAGTAAACATAAACAATTAATTGATAAATTGGAATCGAAAGTGCTAGCATACAGCAAATGCCCATGGACTTGGTATTAAATTGAAAGGCAAGACAAATGTATCACTTTGAACGTCGTACCAAGAATGTAGCTAACTTACAATATAACCTACCGTAACCAAACAATTTTTATTAAATATATAATCAGGTAATTTCAGTACAATAATATTAATAAACGCGACTGATGCCCCTATATACGGCTACGAAAATTCGTGATGCCCTTATTGTGGTCAATACGTGGTGAACAACGAATCCGCACCGCGGCGTTTGCATCTTCTAAATGCCTCCCACTTCCCGTCGATAATCGCGAACGCGCACGAAATTCCTCGAGGATTCCCGATTAAGTTAACGAAGTTCTTCTCACGTCGTTTGTAGTTTTTTTTTAATATCTTACCCGGACTAAGCGATCGAGTATACAAAGAGTATGTTGTAATTTTGAAAAGAAAAGAGTGAATTAACTTAATTAGTTAACTAGTTTAAACAAAAATCTTGTTTGAGTTGACCGATCCCTGTATTCTTAAAGTGAGCGTGGGGGAACACCACAAAATGGATTAAATCAATTAAATCTTAAGTCTCAATAAGAGCACACAAAAAAACTCGCAGTGTCAGACCCATGCATGCATTCAAACAAACATAACTTCTAAAATGGTACGTCAAGCATCGAGAATCGTTGAAGAAATAGTCAAAAGAATGGGTTATAACATTCTTTGGTTTCTGGTACATTCTCACGCTTTTTCGAATTTAATTTCTGATAGTCAGATACTGTACAGTTAAAATAAAAGAAGTAATTCTTGCCATATTGTGTAGTTCGTAGATATTGAGGAATGACGTAAAATTCTTGGCAGAGAACTCCTACTCTAAATACTATTTCTGTTCAATTTTTAATCTTGTCCGTAATTTGTTACTTAATTCCGAGTCAGTTGAGTAAATTTGTAGTAGTGTGTGATTTTATCTCAAATCTACATGCTATTTCAAGTAAGATTCTCAACAATAAGACTTCAGATATTCTTTGTTAAAGAAGTAGTTACAACACTCAGAACCTTTAAGGTAATTTATTATATGCAATCCACAATGTCTGCGTATACTAATGAAACAATTGTGCCGATAATTGAAAAATTCAAGAATTTTGGCATTTTCTTTACATGTTTACATAAAATATGTTTTCATTGTTGCCTTGAGAATATAGAAACAAAACAGTATTTTTCATAGACTTGTAAACAGTCCATTAAAAAACATGTAATGTGCCATCTGAAAGAAACTTTTCACAATTATTTAACAACATATAAAAATTGTTATTTCAATGAACTTATTTCGGTAATATTTTTGCACACCAGAAATCCTTGTCTGAAGCAGTAGGTCGGAAAATGACAAAAGAAATGATTCCTCCGGAATTCCCACCTGTATGTACAAATCTGAACAATCAGTTCCCACGAGGTTTGCCATGTCTTGGATGTGGAGATATTGAATAATTGTTGCTTTACTAACAAATTTTTTATCAGTTGAATCTTTTCTTAAGGTAAACTGTAAGAAGATGTCGGAATTAAAGATGCAAGAATGTGAATAAAGCATTGAAGCCTTTGTGTTTGTCACCATTATCATCGGAAACCTTCTGCCTTTACCAATGCTCTTGGTACACACAAAGAAAAAGCAAGCCAACGTCGATGTAAAATGAACAAGATAGACCACAGAACGACATGTAGATGTAATACCTACTAAGATATAACATGTCATACCCTAAGAATAAGGTACCATATTGGTATAGAATTGTCTAGTTTTCCTAGAAACGTTTACAATCATACTCTGTTGACGATAACTCAAGAAGCTTTTCCTAAGTGTCGAACTTTTCATATGGACATTGGAAATTGACCGTAAAATATTTAAATCTCTTTAGTCCTACACTCGTAAAACATCTTTTTGCCTCAAGCGGAATCCTATTGCCGCAAGTGGAAATCCTCTTGTTATATGATCAAGCAGATTTCCACTTGCCCCAAGTGAATTTCGCTTGTGGCAAGAGAGCTTACAAGGACTGTTTTAAGAGTGTAAGTAGAAGGTGTGCAACCAGTTAAGGCAGAGTAATTAAAGCAAGAATTGGTAATAGGGTCTCCTTGGACCAATTTCAAACTCCATAAGTTCTCAATCACAACGTTTACTAATTTTCAAGTTCCCAATTTCCAAACCTTTCCACTGTTTGAGATTCGTTTGCTCTCATCTGTTCTTCTTCAACATTCCTATTTGCATACATCGGCGAATCAATAAGAATATCAATTCAATGTCTTTAGATATTCTTGGTTGTTGTTACCAATGAAATCCCTTTACAGTTAAGAATTAGCTTCAACTATGGGAATAAGAAAAATCCCAACGTCCTTATGAACTGAACAATCTCCGTATCCATATCCATATCCATTGTCCATGAAGTGGACAAGAGAATAATACAGCGCACTTGATCCTCATTTCATTATGTTTGATGAATACATCCAATCAAACCAATACAAATCTTATGTTTGGATATACGAATAGAGCATTTGTATCCGCCAAAAAAAAATCTTTTATTTGGTATATTTTGTGACGCCATGTGGTGTTACCTTGATAACAAAATTTAAGAACCTATTCCTTAATTCAAAGAACTACAGCAAAGTAGAAGGAAAAGATTCATTTTCAATCAAGTTCCTATTCTTTCAGGTGTCAGAAAGTATCAATAAAACATTTAAATATGAATGGTCTACGTTGCAGTTAGATAGAATCCATTAAGACTTCATAATCAAACCAGAAATTAATTAGTCTCCTACAACTACGCAAAGTCTTCGTACAAAATCCGTTGAAGTCTGTTCATATTCAGCTCCGCATCTTCCAGATTTTTCCAAATTCTTCATTTTCCAGTTTTAGTACAGAGTTCGAAGTGACAGCCAGTTTGTCTTAATTTGCGCAATGATGCTCATACATTTATGGGTACCCAGGTGCACTAAAATACCTTTTTAATTATAATATCCTGTGAACCATGACAAGAACTGAGCCTCATTCATAGGTTTTAAGTGCATGACAGCCATATTGGCAGCTTCCTTAACCTCAAAACCATATTTCACCACTTTACTTCGGTAAACATGTGTTGCTTATACCTCATCATCAACTATGACAAAGACGACAACAATAAATATGAACAGGATGACAAGACGTAGAGTAGACCTCCAAAGCTGGTCCTGGTCTTAATAAGTTATACGACCATGGTAATTGTGATATCAATTAATGAAGTAAAAAAAACGTTCTAACTAACAATAATGATGATACCAACCCCATTTTCAAGAATTACTTTTTCCGGTAAAGGAATGCACTACTCTCTAGACCCTAAGACCTAACCATATTGCAACTAATCTCGATTAGCAAAATGTACAGACCCATCTCATCGCTCACTGAATCGTCGTAAAAAAAGGAAGGAGACTTTCGTTTTCTGACTATTATCGACTAACTGCCGAAATCAAAAGTCGTTTTACCAGAGTCGGATGGTAGTGTTCGATATTTAAACAAATCTCTCGAGTTCGCCAGGCGCGACGTTTAAAAAGCGTTTCCGGCCCGCGAACACGTTTTCAGGCCAGATAGTAGCGGCTGCTTGAGAAAGCGACACAACATTCGAGCCCGACGAAACGCGTTCACGTTCACTTTTTCGTTGATGCACGCATAAGACCGATCTTGAATAAGGCGTGCCCTGACCACAGATGTCGCTGGACCACTTGGCGCGACAATTTTCGCGCACTTTTTCGACATCGCGACAAAGCGATTTTGTACGGGCGATGCCGCGCCACGAACCGTGGGATGGTTCGCGAAGGGACTGAAAAGATCTCTCTCACGAGGTAAGTTCTCTATGCACCTTCCACCTTCGCCTCCTCGACAAGAGGCGTCTGGGATCCGCGGCCTGAGGCACGAACAGGGCCGTATCGATCTTGTTGCTTTTCGCGATTTATTCGCCTTTCTCGCGCTATGTCTGGATGCAATTTGCGTACGGGCTTCTTTCGGATGATGCTCTCAAAATTTCCATAAATGCATTTTTTTTCAAAATTGTTGTTTTCTATCCGCGACAATGTTATCCTGCTATATTTGTTTGTTCAGTTATCCTAATTTTCTGCTGGTAACATTTCTCTCTTGTGGATGGGTATTGTTATTGTTTTCATACCGAAACACATTTTTCAAAATAGTTCATAGACTGTTGTCAATCCGTTGGGACCCAAAATAATTAAAGGCAGCAATGAAGCCGATGGAGGCATCAATAAAACTCCTCTGCAGATGCAACTTAAAAAATTCTTACCTATTTAATACATTGGCGTTGTATATTATGCCTTTTTCTTACTTTGCGTTCTTTCTCCAAGATACAATACTACCTGAACGTCCCTGAATCATTCGCACAACGGAACTGTAGGAGAAGTACAGTCTTAGGAATTCGCCCAATGTACATTTAGCTGCACGAAACCAAAGAACTCTAACAAAATATGTTCAATTCCTTCTTCTCTGATGATTTCAACTAACCGAAATTGTTTACAAAATATATGAACAATGTTCTAATGGCTGGGAATCAACAAGATTTTTGTCAAAAACTGTGATATATATCAGCCAGTTTCAAAGTAAATCACAGTTACTTAATTATATCAGAATTGTTATGGAAACAGAAATCTTCAGTCTAAAGTTACTATTTGGTGCCAAACTGGAAAAGACAGAGAAAATACTTAAAATGCCCCCAAGATTTCCTAACATTTTGTCATTGGAGACAAATAGAATTCGATTCTTCACTGTTCGTTTCTGATTTCAGAATCTCATTATCAAATGGCCAAGTCAGCCATAAACTATGTAATTTGATACAGACTCGTTTGCAATTGTTAATTGTCCGATGAAAGCAGAAGAAATAATTGGTCCATTGGGTATTCACTTTGACTTGTTTTATTTTTAAATCAAAGTGTCAGTGGATAGGTATACTTTAGTGGATTTATATGGTCCATGATCAATTTGAAAATATAAAGTTTTTATAGGTCTAATTCTGGGAAAGGGAGAAATCCAACAAACGTTTTCAGAAAATGTAATAGAATAATAGCATTTTCCGTAGCTTTTGCTAATGATTCGCCGTTTTTTATAATTTTAGAAGATTTTTCGGGGTATTCAGACAACTTTTGGTCGGTTTATTGGAGTTCTCCGCCTTTTTGCGAGTTTTCCGACAGTTTTCCATCAGTTTTTCATCGTTTTTCGTACATTTTTCGTTGGATTTCGACACGTTCTACGAATTTCTCATTATTTTTAACAGTGGAGGTAATGAGAATTCGATTCCTTAGAGTTCATTTCTGATTTCAAAATTTCAATATTAAATGGTCGAGTCAAATGTGTCGGCGTTTTTGATCGGCTTTCTCAGTTTTTATCAATTTTCATTGTTTTTCGTCTGGTATCACCCCGTTTTCTCAGTTTTATACATAAAGTCAAGTTCTCCGATTTGTCGACAGCTTTTCGTCTATTCCCCCTGGAAATTTTTCGATTTTTCGCGTTCTTCTTGAATTGTTTTTCGTCGTATATGCGATTTGTTCGTTTTATTTGGCATTATGTTTTTGGTCCACTTTTTGTTGATGAATCCCCAATTTTTTGCAGTTTTTCTTTGTTTTTCGTCGGATTTCAGCGTCTTTTACCATTTTTTCTGTACCATTTCACTAATTTCTCGATGTTGTCATCGTTATCGTCCATTTCTCCACAATTGTTCGTCGGGATTACTTGGATTTTTCGACGATTTTCCGTGTTTTTCGCCAGTTTTTCTTCGGGTTTTACGAGGATCTCATCAATTTTCATTGTTTTTGACGATCTTTCCGTTTTTTCATCTTTATATTGCTGTTGTTTTTTTTAACAGTTTTCCTCATATTTCACCGGGGTTTTATTTTTTCACAGTTATCGACATTTTCCTCGGTTTCCCTATTTTCTCTCCAGTTTTCTATAGTTTTTCGTAGATTTTTGCGAGAATTTTATCGCTTTCACTAATTTCTCATTCCTCTTATGTTTATTGCCAATTCCTCTGTTCTCGCGACAATTTCTGTTGAGTTTACCTCAACTTTTCGACGATTTTCGACGTTTTTCATCAGTTTTTCCTCGGCTTTCTCATCGTTTTTCTTCGTTTTAGACGATTTTTCCGTTTTTTCTCGATATATTCGTGTTTTTTACCAGTTTTCCTCGTATTTTACGAAGGTTTCATTTTTTCATCGATATTGACATTTTCCCCGCGTTCCCTAGTTTTCGTCGGTTTTTTATGTCCTTTTCATCGATTTTTTGCCTTTTCATTTTGTTTTTTTTTCTATTTTCGGAGTTTTTACGAGTTTTTTGGCTTTTTTCACGAGTTTTTCATCGGGTTTTAGAAGTTTCTCGTCGTTATACGGTTTTTCAGACTATTTTTCCAACTTTTCATCGATACGCCGACGTTTGTTGCCTGTTTTTCATTGTTATCGAGATTTTCGCCACTTTTTACTAGTTTCTCTTCTGTTTTTACTGTTAACCTTTTTTTGTTTGCAAATTGTGCGTTGGTATGTCGGCGTTTTTTATCAGTTTTCCTCGGTTTTCACTAGTTTTTCATTAATATGATAAAAGTGGTAAAAGCTGTTTTTACTAAGTTTTTAACGTTTTCAGATGGGCTTCAAACGATCTTCGGAAATAAAATTTAAATATATTAAGTAAACGCAAAAATAGAAATAATTATACAGGTAGTTTTAAAAGAGAAATAGACATAGCGTCTTATTTGTATGCCGTTTAAAACAATTAAATTGTTATAAACACCACAGACGGTGTGGTTAATCGTTTTCCGTAGATTTTTGTCGGTTTTCCACGCCTTTCGTCAGTTTTTCCTCGCTTTTCCCTCAGTTTCTTATTCTGTTTTATCGTTTTCATGATTTCTTCGGTTTGTCGTAAGTTTTTCTTCTGTTATTCATTGTTTTTTTTCGGTTTTCGTCTACTTTTTGTCGTTTTTCATCCGTATTTCGTCAGGTTTAAACAATTTTTCAACATTTTTTGTACTTAACGGCAATTTGTTATGCTTTTCGTCAGCTTTTCCTCTGTTTTTATCGTTTTATAGATATTTTTGACATTTTTCGATGTTTTTGGATGTTATCCAACATTTTATATTCAATCAGTATCGTTGCTGTATGCTTATACTGTATTTTATTATCGCTATATTTTATATATTTAACGATGTTTTCTTCACTTATCACAGTTTTGGTTAATTTCAAACATATTTTATTATTTTTTACCATTTTAATGACAACTCTTTCGAAAAATTATATAGACTTAATCCCCTTATTTAATATTTTATGGTCTTTTCTCAGCCATACATTGGCTTGTCTACAGTTTTTTAATTTCTGAAAATTATGGGAAAAAATCCATAGGCAAACAGTTTGAATGTCCTAAAATGATAGCTATAACATACAAACAAATATGCAACGAACGTTTACGTTTAAAGCGAGCTGGGAAAATCGGAAGAAGCCTGCTGTTTTATGCGTTCATTCTAAGTAGTACACCCTAGAGGTCGTAGGTATTTTGGAATGAAAAAAAAAACGAATATGCATAAAAAAATTGCATTACCTCCAAGCAGCATAATTATACGCGGTTAACAAGTGTGCAGTAATTGCGCACTCAGTCTTTGTTTATAAAATGGAAATATACGTAAGAAAGGGAGATCAGGAGCGTACCTTGGCGTTCGTTTATCCTTTCTACGCAGAGCGTCGTGTCGGGGCATAATTCATAATAGGTGATAGGCGTACATTGGCAATTTATTGTTGAAAAACGTTGATTACAGCTGTTACGAACCGATTTCGTAAGTGCAGAAAATACTTTATTTATTTAAATTTTATTTTATGCAATTTAGAAAATAATTTATAAAAATATATTAATGATAACTTGCACATAGAATAACAGGTTATAATATTTAGTCATTTTAGTTTTATTTTAAAAATAAGTTTCTCGGTGTTAAAAATCAATGGTTTATTCATGTACATACGTCCTGCTGCGCGTTATCTACTTAATATTCAACGATTTATTGTTACATGAATTAACTTTTTTAAATTGAGCAATATTAGTCTTCATTTAATGCTGATTAATAAAAGTCACTGTTAATTTGCATTTTAACATTTTAAATCTTTAATCTGTAAAGTAATAAAATAGGCAATATAAACATTATTAATCGTAAAAGATTTTACTTAAAAAAATTAAACGATCAAAAGGGCAGTTATTTTTATAAATGATCGCTACTAACTGGATACTGTGTATTAATTATATAATACTCAATAAAATCCCGTCGGTTCTTACAAAATATTGTAACACCACATTAATTTACATTATATAATTGTCATTATTTATGCGTAATATTTATTATATATCTGTTGTAAAAATGGGTCATAAATAAAATCGACGATGCACGACTTTGCTCTAAATTATGCTCTTGTTCGATGCGCTTGAAAAGAATTTAATGCGTTATATAATTATAATTCTATTTATAATAGCGATAAATAATGTTGTATACACTTTAAAATCAATGCAATCAGTGCAGTGCATTTATGAGGATATTAGCAATCTAATTAATGAAGAGAAGAAATCAATTTCGAGATATGAAAACGAAGTGATCAACCAAGAATTTTGTGTATTTGACATTGTATTTACAAAATTTATATCTGAATAAAATGTATTTGTAAAAATTATTTAATTGGCTATGAATATAGATAAAGATTTTTAGTAAATGCAGGATTATGTAAGAAGTTCGTTTAATTTTATTAATACACAAATACCAACATTAATTTAATTTTAATAGAAATTGTGTTATGTAATGGATATTTTACGTATCTTCTGGCGTTTCATAAAGTAAAATCGTGTTCATTATGTGCAGATTAAGGTTTGACCTTTCTACAGTTGATTTTTCCTTGATGATTTAATCAGTTGTGTCATTATTTATGTACTTCCTATCATATTTTTAAATACGAATTTGCTAATATTATTATATGGAATAAAAAATACGTATAATATGAAAAAATACAATTGAATATTTGAAAAACCATTATCTTCAAAATTGTAAGGAATTAAATAAATAAGTGTATTTTAGAAATAAACACATTTATCTTTATTATACACAACGTGGACTGAACGTGATATATTTCAGGTTAAGGGTGACGGGGTTGAATTCTTTTTTTTTTTCAAAGTCTTGTTACCACGACAGAATTTGCTTAATAACAGGCAAATTTGATTTGTCACGTACAAAAATATTGTGATTAATTGCTTTTTAAATGTTGTAACTTTTCCCAACCAATGAGACAAATTTTTTTAATTTCAAAAATATTTTATCCAAAATGTTCGCACCTAAAAGTGAATCTAAAAGTTATTTTCGGCTTAACGATTGAGGATTTTCCGAATGCACATATACATTTCACATGCCTCTAGAGAAATTACAATCGATAATTTCCGTAAAGCCAGTAGCAATGCGGGAAATCAATTTCGCTTTCCAATTTTATTGCCTTTTTGTCGCGACATCTAGTTACGATAATCTCTATGATACACTGACAAATTGCACAATCGGCATCGAATTGCAGGGATAATATTCTCCTAGTATAGCAATCGGAGTAATTAGAAACTAAACTGACATTGTCGGCAATCATATAACTTATTCTAAAAGCATCTTATAACATTGCAAAGCAGATAATAATGTAATGGATATTTTATGTATTTTAATTCATTTTCTTTGTTTGCTTTTTATTTAATACGATATCCATAAAACTTTTGAAATAATTCATTCTTTTGCATATAAAAATAAAATACAAAAGTCGTGCAACTACTTGCGATTAGCTTACGTGATCTTGGTCGCCACCTAGTTAGAAAGGATATAACTAACCTTTATAAATTCTCAATAAAAGTTCGTTGGTAATGTACATTCGTTAAAAATTCGTATAAATAAATAAAATGTCTCCATAATTAAAATAATATTAATGCCATCTCGAATATACATTTGCACTTTATTAACATATGTATTTCAAATATTTCAAATGTTTAAAATTACCACGTCATCATGAAAAATATAACCGCACTCGCACTCCAGAAGGTTAGAAAGTAACAAGGATGCACATTTTATCGACCAATTACCTTCGCTGTTTTGTCAATTATTAATACGCGGTGAATCTACTAATTAGAAAATTAGAAATCAAAAGTTTGCATTTCGTTTAATCCCTGATTCCAGTATGTCTCTTCTTCAAATAAGATCCTCAAGAATATTACAGTGTTTGCGTTATAAACGAGCGTCGATTAGCAACTGCGAATACTTGGACTTTTTTTACCTCATCGCGATATATTTTAATTCAATTAAAAGTTGCTTCGAGACAAGTTATATCCGTGATCAAATACGAAAATTCTTTAATGATTCGAATAATAATTATTATTAATTATTATGTACTCGTCGTACCGCGGTATTTAAGATCGGGATGCATTTTTTTCTAGTTCCATGTTTATTTATTAGAGTTTTATGTGCCATTTATTTCATTTTTTTTGTACATTTTAATTGGACACAAATGAATTTTTATACAGATTTTTCTTTTCATTTGAAATATTCAAAATATGACACAAGTTGATTTTTACATACTTTTTTGTAATTATTTTTTATTTCTTTTTGTTTAATGACATTTTTTGTTCCTGTCAGATTTTTTATTCAGTTTTATAATATTTCTGCCGAATTCATGTCACTTTTTAATAAATTTCATATTACATAAATAAATAAGTATAACACCATTTTCAAGATGGTTTTTGGATATTTTTTTAAAACTAATTTTCCATTTTTAAATAAATTCTGACATTCTTTTAAATTTTAATAACTTTTAATTCAACAAAATAAATTATTTTTATGTAATTTTGAATAAATAAACTTTATAAGTGTAAGAAAGTTTTTTAAGTTGATTTTTGTAGATAGGTTACACTTTTTGTTGAATTATTTTTTACTTGTGTAAAATTAAATTTTGTTTAGAATTTTGTCAGATCCTGTTCAGGTCTGGCTTAACTATTTTAGGTTTATGTTTTGTTTAATAATAATAATAATAATAATAACTTATTTATTTGATTTTATATGATATTTAATTTTTAACAAATTTTAATACAATTTGAAAAATTAGTATTAAAATAATTTCTCTTATTTATAAATAAATAAAATTAAGAAATATGACAAGATTTTTCAGGTATTTTTTGTATGCAATTATTTTAAAAATTACTTTTTTATACTCCTTTTTTAACATTTTGCAAAAAAATATATACATATTACACTTAATTAAAAAATATTTGTTAAATATTTATTTAATTATATTACATCAATGTATTCCATTTTATAAAGTTATAATTAAGATTTAGAAATTAAATCTACCTTAAAAATTTGTGCTGGAATAGGTACCAAAATCTCAAACACTTTATTAAATAATTCTTTTGTTTATTTTAGACTATTAACAAATTTAATTTGTAAAGGATATTTTTTAAATTATATTTACGTTAATTATTATTACTAAATATCTATTCAAAATAATAATTAAATACGTAGGTAATTTTGTAACTTTATTATATTTTTTAATTTATAATAATTATAATTTAATTATTCTAGGATTAATTATGCATTCATTAATAATTAGTTATAAATTGAACAGTTATTGACTAGCAAAAATTTCTTATAATAGTAAAAAATGAATGTAAATAATTTTTAAACAAAATATTTAAAGTAAATACCGATAAAGCAATTAAAATTAAATGAATTTGAGTTAAATAATTAAATTTTCTTACTTTATAATTTCATTTATACATATTTTATATTATCAATAATTTTATTCCATAATATTTCATTTAAATAATTTTTTTAATTTATTTATTTTTTATTTATTTAATTAAAAATTGATAAATTGATTATTTATTAAATATAATTAATCATATTATATTTTAAGAAATTTTATATATTTATATCATTTTCTTCCATTGGATGAAATACCTAAGAAAAATAAAAAGAAACAATTTAAATAAAATTTAATCCAATAAAATGAATATATACATAAATATTAAAAATAACAACTGTAACTTGAAGTTAAATTTTATTTAATTTTATGCGTATTGTTTAATTTTTTTATAATGTTAGTTTTATCTATTTATTAATTTCTGTATACTTCATTACATTTTTGTTATTTTTATGCACAATTTTGTAAAAGTTACATTCGACCATTTATAATAAACAATAATTTTTTAAAAAGACAGTTATATTTAAAAAATTTCATATTGAAAATAAAAATAGTCAAGTATTAAAAATAAATAATTTTATTAGTAATATTTTTCTACACGTAATTCTTATTTTACTAAAATCCCTTTCGAACAAAAAGTGACAAAAAAATGCCACATGCAAATACATCCCATAATGCATTTCCCTTACACGACCCTTCAGTAAAGTAACAATAAAACGAAAACCGAGGGGCGATAAGACTGCATTTTACAAGTGGGGCCCCCCCTCGGTTCCCTCTGGGGCATTTTTCGGTTGCCGGAAACAGGTGGCAGTCAGTCGGGCGTATTACCGTCAGTCGTCCCCCAATAAAAAAACGTAATTAATAGTTTGGAATGATTTCAAGGTCGAACGATGCTGCACACCCGTATGATGTTACGTTATACGTAACACCGATACGCCAATGCATAATTGTACAAGGAGATCGAAGAAATCAGAACCGTTTAGAGTATCGGGCTACAGATTCATCGTTTACGTTTTACGCACTTTACAAGATAAGTTCCAGTATTAATGAGAGTACAGAAAATATTGCACCTTGAATACGCATTATCGCTTGTAATTGTATCTCGTAAAGATTTTTATTCGCCTTTGTTCTTCATTTTTCCAAAGGTCTACCTCGGATATTTCCCTTCATTAAAACTCTTGTAAAGATTTTTAAAGTTTTTCAATTAAAAAAAATTATTTAATATTTAATTCTGATGTTTTTAATTATATTCCCAGCAAATACAAACGTGAAATTTTCTTAAATAGGACAAAAAATTCTACCAGTCTAAGAGAAATCTTATAACAATTATTTGTAATGACATATCTTTGATAATTCTCCATAGTAACTTGTAGAATTACACTTATAAATTTTTTCAACTATCGCGATGCACCCAACAATTAATTATTTCTTATATTTTCTGTAGTCTGTTTAAAATAGCCACTGAGAAAAATGTAATGAGAAAATAGTGGCGTCACTTTTCCTACAACGAGATCTAGTCTCTTGATAAAATCACTTCACAAAATCTCAACAATTATTCATAAGTATACTTTTCCCATTCACTGCAATGGAAATAATTGAAGCAATAAACATTTCGAAAATCTTGTATTTTCACTATTCAAATAAAACAGTATGAAATTTTTTCAGATGCCTTAAAATTTTCTTCGTATTAGCGCAATGACAATGGGAGCGTTCGATTTATTTATTTTACATGCTTTTTAAATTTAAACGGGTAATTAGAGAAGAAACCGCGAAGCGGCGAATACTATATAATGCCGAGATTTTAATGAGAGTGCTGAAGAGGATGATTGTTCTGGCGTTGAAATCACCGCGCAGCGACTTCAATGGCCGAGAGAACGTGGCTACCATAAAGATGTAACTTATATGAATTGCATAGTTTCAAACCATGTTTTAATTTAACGCAAATGTGTGGTTTTAAACAAAAATACAACTTCAATCCTCAACTGCTCAGTCTTTCTTTTTAATGAGAGAAAATACTTTTTTCTGACGAATTCTCCATACGCATAAACGTGTGCGTTAAAATTTTTAGATGAAGTCCGTATTAACAAACCCAAAGTCATTTTCTTTCTCATCAAATTTAAATGAGTATTTTCCTTGACTACTCGTGTCGTGCGTCGTAACTCGTTTCCCCTCGATGTTCCTTTTTTCCCCCGAGTGATTATAACGTCGGGAAATAAAGCACCCTTTAAATTACACTGTTAAAATAATCGGTGGTTGGCCCGAAAGGTGAAACATTTTTAACGAACACTTATATTTACTCGTCGTCGAGTTGTTACGTCAGTTTTCAAAATGCGTATACAATTTGCGCTGCATAATTACGGTTACTTACTTATTCAAGTAAAAATTACGGATGTTACGGAAGGTCACGTTTGCGATTTTCAAATCGTGGAGCAATTTTCAAAGCAATTTTATCGTCAACGTTTTACTTATTTTACAATGGTATTTTAGCGATGGAAATCTTAAAACGAACCGTATAAATAAACTTTCTTCCGTTTGAAAGACAAAAACAGAAAACAGACCAACAATATATAACTTACGAGACTATTAGAGGACATTCGAGATTAATTATTCGAGTTATACCACGCCTTTGGAAACGGGCATCCTTGGCGCCTGAACGTATTTGGCAAGACTCTCCCACGCGTTCGACCTTTTCTCGATCATAAATGGCCAAACTGTATAAATGCAATTTAATTTATATTATAGAGATAAATGATTTATAAAATGATCGTGTGTTCTTTATTCTGTTGAAAACGATTTAAAGTTCTGGAGAAGCTGACAGAGGACCTTGGGCCAGTTTTTCGTTGCATAATCAACCGTAATTAAACCACCTGCGTTAACTCCATATTAACCATCCGGTCTCATCCCACACCCGTAATCATCTCGTTAAGAGGATACTCAGGTCTTTTTACGGATGGGTTTAAACTTTGTTTAAAGTCGAGAAGATTCAAAATACAGTAAAACAATTTCTGTAAAAGTTTACTATTTTATTACAACGAAATTGCTTTTCAAATTTCCAGAAGGATTTCAAACGTAGAAATGAGAACACTTTCGAAGAAAAAACATATGAAATTCGAATTAATTTCGCGGAAAAGCGAGAAGACTTTCCAAGAAAGAATGTTTGCTTTTATTCGAAAGTATTATGTATATAAACTTTTTAATAATTAAAATAAACATTTTTTTAATTGCAAATAATATGTATAACCCAAATGGCACAAACGCTTGAGCAAAAAATTAAATTCACAATAGAAACTTTAAATTGAAGAGCGACGGGTATTTAAATTGCACTCAGAAGTCCATTAAGATTTTTTCGTTTCAAAATGATTCCAACCTTTATTCCGGTTAACGTTTAATTTCTGAATCCATCTTTAATTACACGACGTTAAACCCACAAACGTATTAAAAATGTTTCACCTATCTGACAACCCCCCATTATTTTAACGGTTGATCTTAAGTGATATTTTATTTTTGACGTCGTAATAACACAAAACAGATATATCATCTTCCTTAAAGAAAAAAAGTTACAGTTAAAACGAGTCACGGTAAATGCTCCTCTGGGAAGAAAGGATGTGACTTTGATTTTTTTGTTACGGTTGTGAATTCACTATTGCAATTAAGCGCCGGCTTTTAAATAAATTTTTGCAACAATTTTCCTCCTTTGGGAATCAGAATATTAACGAAGTACATTCCTATACGCGTTAAAATTTATTGGGACTCCATAATTTAGAAAAATAGGAATCGATCAAATAAGCATTAACTAATAAGCCAGTAAATCTTTGGTTAATTAGTGTACACAGTTTGAAACATCAATCCTCACTCCGTTAAGTATGTCGGTTAAAGTATACTTAAATAGTAATTACTCGAACGTTATAATTCACCACATAATTGGCCAGTGAATGGTCTGAGTCCAAAATAGAGTATATTTCGAATAACTTTCTGAGGGCTCCAAATTGATTTTCACTAAAATGGCAGGAACATATTAACACAAAAATAGCACAAAACTTTGATACCAAAATATCTCCAACCGAACATCCAATGGTTATCACCCAAACGTAAATGAAGAAATATGAAATTGCTTGACAACATCAAGAAAAGATAATAATCAAACATCAGAAGCTATTAGTGAAGAAGTGACCGGAGATTTAGAAAAAGCGTTAAAAGAAAGACTCATCTCGAGTCTATTTCACACATTCGATGCGCCGGTTGCGCTTCCTTCCCTTATCAGCAACTTCCTTGACACTTTTCTTTTAACGCCACCGACTGGCCATGAATTGCCACCGTTTTTTTCACAATTCCATTGTTGTTTGATAACCATTGTTTTTTAATTCGCTTTATCGTTTCGCAATCACCCTTTTTCACGGTGCATCCAGTAGGCAATTACTTTCGAATAATCGTCGGAATAATTAGCAAACGACTATTTACAACTAAACACGAAGACGCCCGCAATCGTTGGCTCGATCACGAAAATCGCACGAAAGGTGGAAAAGACATCTCGCTGCAAAGAACCGTAAATCCCAACGGGTAGCATATTCGGGAGCATCGTGAGGTTGTAATAAAATTCTCACCTGCTGATCCTATCGGTGCTTTCCCACAAAATCCAACGCACAATAGGAAAGATTTCCTCGTCTCTCGGCTTCCCGCGAGAGGAACAACTCGCGGAACGAAAGCACAAAAATAAGGAACAAGAACGGAACGTCACTGATTCGCTGATGCACCAAATCAATTAGCACCCGCGAACCCACAAGCGGACCCGGGAACCGATCGCTGGGAGAAAAGAACGAGACTGACGATGCCGGTGCCTCGTGCCGTGGATCGATGTGATTCCTCCGGCTCCAAGGTCGTCGAGGACGTCACCGATCGACTCATCATCGCGAGCAAATCCGAAAGTTTCGATAAGAGACCACCACCACGCACCACCCCCGCAAATCCTTGGCTCGATCGTCTACTCGTGGAGCGCAACCTCCGGCGAACCGCTCATCCTCGCGACCTTGGGAACCCCGCGTTCTCCAATAGCCGGCCTGGTGGTTCCCCACCTGGTTCCTTTTTCCGAAAAAATTTTTCACTCCAATCACCTCCGAGTCCCTTCCCGGTCGGTTCCACCAAATCCGTTTCGCGTTTTTTTTATTTTTCAAACGGCACTGCACTACACCTGCGAGCAGGTGGTTCGGAAGTAAAAGGCGAGCGAGGACTCTCCGAGTCCGTAGCGTTCGGCGCGAGCCTCGAGACTGGTATAGGTCTCGGGCCGATTCGAATCGCTCGGTTCTATCGTGGGACTCGACTCGGAACGAAGGAACGAGTGAAAGAGAGACATGCGTATACACCCGAGCTTAAGCTCGGACCAAAGAGTTCTCCGGAACGACATCTGCGTATCCAAGTTCGTACTTGACCGGATTGGCGAACATCTCGAAGAACCTGGAACCATGGAAAAATCGCGAATGCCAAAGAAAGGAATCGACGATTGCATCCATCCCCCCTTTCCCCAATCCGCCCCCAAGTTTTCGAAATTTGACTCCAATTACCAAAAAAGTAGCGAGGTTATGAACTGACCTTAACATCCGAATTGAGTAATTGGAACCGGAGCAGCAACGACAAATGGCCATTTATCTATGCCTTTATTGATATGGCTTGGATTGCACAATATCCATATATGTTCATCCAAGTTCCGAGGCTATGACGAATTTTTGTGCCGCGACATTGAGAGTCTAATGTCCTTCGGAGTAATGTTTGGAAAGAAGTGCGTCATATGTCAATTTGTAGAATTCCTTTGGAAAATAGTAGGTAACGGTTGAGTCTTCTCTTATTTATGTCAATCTCCATTTTCAACATGAAGATTCAGCGAGTAGTCTTTGAAGAATGTCCTATAGTTTCCATCAGTAACTCCTTTCTTGATGGACAATTCGGAGAACATTCATAATTTGTATATCCAAACAAGGTTGTATTAACCCTTGAATTTAGAATCAAATATAGAATAAATAAATAAATAGAATTTAGAAGTTAGAATCAAACTTTTTCTTTCTGGAAACTATGTACTCTATGGTTTTAAAGGTCGCTGATCACGAATCCGAAGTCAGAATTGCAAAATTTCAAACATCTGATCCAATATGTCGGTTCAAACATAGAAATAATGTTTTTCAACGAACCAGTTGCACAAATCAATCTTTCCAACGTTCGATATAAACGGCAGTCGGTTTCCGTATGTTTTGGGGTCGCTGAATACGAATTTGATGTCAGAATTGCAACATTTAAAATGGCTGATTCACAATGGCGGTCATCCAGAGGGTAATTCTTACATTGCCGATATCTAATTCGCAAAAGTCGATGTATGTAAGTTCTTGAGGACCCTTTCGTATCTCAAATTTATAAATGGGATGTGATTTTGAATCGTCCGTCAGTCGTCGTATACGTTTCCGGGCTCTTACTGCGAGGAGGTGGACAAATAGAGAGTCATTTTTTTATACTTTTAACATTTTTTTTTCATTTTCTGTCGTTTACATTTTATTTTCAATTTTTCATGTTATATTTTTGTGTTTTATGTTTTACTAATTATTTTTATTTAATAAAGTTTAGTTTAATTTTATTGTTTGAATTATATTTTTTACTGAATATTATAATTTAAGTACATTTAATAATTAGTAAATATACCACGATTGTGAATCAGCCTTTTTGGTTTTTGTAATTCTGACTTCAGATTCGTAATCAGCGACCTCAAAAACCACAGGGTACATAGTTTTCAGAAAGAAAAAGTTTGATTCTAACGGATAAAATCGCTTGTGCCCAAAATCGCACCACTGGTATATCGTATACGCTAATGAGTTAATTATCGAGAAATTATAAGAAAATAGTCCCTCTGGTGAGGGTAAACATGACTATTTTAATAAAGACACGTTTGCACTATTGGGACGTTACTACCCAGACAGCGTAAAATCGTCGAATAAACGTTTTGAAACGTTTCACGATGTCGTCGGAAAGTTATCTCGAATATTGATTACAATGGCGTACATGAATTTCGTTCCAAAATCGTGTACATCGATTCGACGGGATTAACAACGTATTTAATACGCTAGCCAATCGTTTTCTAGTCAGTCATCTAGAAATTGACTACCTAACACGTTTTCAAAACGTTTTGATAAAACTTCTGAATGGTCATAAGCCGTTTAGAAAAAAACGTCGAAAATACGTTATATTTCGACGTTAATCCGACGTCAGATTTCTTTTTAAAGCACGCTTTGAATAACGTATTATCTACGTTACATGGAAACGTTTAAATTCGAACAATTTAAACGATTTCTAAACATGACATTTTTAGTAGCTGGTTGGGATTATTTGAAATTTTAAAATTCCATAGAAAATTTTAACAAAAAACATAAAAATAGTCACATTTAGAAATGGTTTAAATTTTCCGAATTTTAAACGTTTCCATGTAATGTGGATAATACGTTATTCAATACACGCTTTAAAAGAATTAATTAAAATGAAATACTTATTTTACTGTTCTCTCAATAATTGTTATTACCACGTTTCAAGAATTACCTTTTTTGGTTTGAATATTTAAACCTATTTTCGAATACCTGCATGAAACATTCATAAAAAAAATTCGCATTTTGCAATTGACATTTTTACGTATCGTGGCTTTTTTTTGAAAACCCTTTATGTAAAGTTAACTAACAAGATACCTCCACTAAGAGGTATTCCCAATCAAGTGTGCAGTGGTTTGGGGAAAACCACATTGTGGGAAAACCCAACAACACATACCAGACTTTGTAAAACGTCATTACTGTTCATAATAAAAACAATACAATTACTCTCTAAACAAAACTTATTACGATATACTGCAGGTATCATATGTGGTGCACTGAAAAAATATAGTTAATGGGACCATTTTACAAAAATAAAACACGGAATTACAAAACCATGGCCCTGCCAGTGTTCTGTTTACTATTTCCTGATTGTTAAAATTGTTTAAAGAGTACATAACCTCAAATCTTCCGAAGTATTATAATTAGACACTTTAGCTGTTCGTGAATAGTAGAATGAATGTAATAAATAATATTTTTCGATACAAGGCCGTAAAATGTTACGACCGTGTCTCAAAAATTATTTTTCGGTACTGAAAGTTGTAAAAATTCGATTTCCCAGACTGCATTTAGTCCGTGTAGGTTATGTTTTTGGCAGCGCAGATTCGTGTTTCACGTGATCCGTGAAATTTCATTTTACGACTAAAAGTAGGCCGTAAAATCGGATTTTACGGCTATAGTACTGAAAAGGGATTTAACGAAAATAATCTCTTGTCAGAGTTAAAATAGTTATTGTCTGGAACATTTTTAAATATTCTGAAGTGTAAACCTAATAAACGGCAAATGGTAGAATAAACGTTTTAAAACATTACGCAATGACGTTGAAAAGTCTTCTCGAATAGTGGTTATAATATATATGCATTTCGTTGCAGGATCATGTATATGTCCGTATGAAATGTTTTTAAGACGCTGGATAAACATTTTCCATGCAGTCGTTTAAAAAATGACTACCCAATACGTTTCTAAAACGATTTGGTAAAACTTCATGTTGGCTAATATTATAAGCACTTCGAATTTCGACGTTAATCCGCCGTCACTTTAAAACCTTTTAAAACCGTGCTTCGAATACCGTATTATCTACGTTACATAGAAACTTTAAAAATTCGAACAATTTTAACGATTTTTAAACGTAACTTTTCAACGCCGTCGCGAAAAGTTTATTCTACCATTTGATTGAGAAAGTAACACCCAGCCAACGGCAGCTTTTCACATTGTTAATTTTGCTATTATTGTATAAACGATCTTCTACATGCGGTGAACTTTATGAAAGGTGTAATTAATTATGAATACAAAATGTGTGATAGTAGATATGCGCTCGTCTATTCGGTACGTGCACATTTCTATGCCTGTGCTAAATGAGTATTTATTGTAAGTTATTTAATTTGTGTTTCAATTATTTTTATTTTAATTTAATTTTATACTGTTTCTTTTTTGTAGAAGTCCATGAAGAGTATCAATTATTGGATCGAAACTTTAAGTTTTTTAGGCAATAAATTTTAATTGCCAAAAATGGGTTTTATTTATTAAATATGAGATTTTGAAATTACGTAGATAAAAGTAAACGTAAACTTTAAACAAAACATTATATTCCAAAATACTGAAATTAAATTATTATGTAGTTTTTAAACATTTGACACCAATTAAACTCTCAAAAATTTTAAGCCATATATCACTTTTTGTTATGAAAATAAGGTATCTTTATGTTTATAGTGTTTCTAGATATCAAATTAGGTTAGGTTTGATAACCTAATGGCGCGAATAGTCCATTAAAATCAGGTTTCCATATCAAATTCCAGAGTTACAGATTTAAATAGTGTGAAATAGTAAACGAAACAAAATTTATCTTTTTTTCTACAAACCGTAGATAAATTCATTACTATTCAGTGTTCACTAACTTAAACTAACGAACTTAACGAACTAACACATTATTTCTCTTTATGAAGGCATATACAGTATTTATTAAAATTGATTGAGTATGTAAAAATATACAGAAACATTCAAATTAATAAAAATGCAGAAAATGACGAGGAAAAAATAATAATCAAAGAATAAAATATGCAGATTTTTTCGACAAAATTCCAAATGACAGCTCTATCGTTTAATGTACGTTTATTATACGTAATTTCGGTTTAAAACTACTTTATATATGTGATATAAACGTTTATTAGCAACGTCGCGAAAGGGTGGTTTATCATATACTTTTATAAACGTAAAAAAATCGTTTACAAAGTACCATAAATAGCATTGGTTTAAAATGTGTTTAATAAACGTGTAATATTGTATATAAATATTGGTGTATGAAATACATATAAATCGGCTTAAGATTCTCCGGTTGTAAGACGTGTACATAATTCAGTTTAATATTCGTTTATGACATACGTTAATACGACATTAAATCAATAGCAGTTTTAAACCGAAAATACATTTTCATTATTCGTTTACTAAACGAAACACCAATATGGACAGTTTAATTGATCAGAATACACTATCGTATTATAGACGTTTACTACACGTAAGTTTGGGTTAAAAATGGTATAAGTGTAAAATGTAACACGTGCATCAAACTGTCGTATAATATACGTTTACGATAAATGTTTATAATATATATGTATATAACACGACACGTGTTTTAAACATAGAAAAATCGTTTTTGAAATACCATAAAATCACGCATTAAATGCTAACAATAAATATGTAATTCCTTACATAAATACTTATGTTATATATGTATTCCTTACATAATAACGTCGAAGTTTTCAACAAAATTCCGAATAAAGGCTCTATCATATAATATACGTTTATTAGATGTAAATGCGAATAAAAATTACCATATGTTTTGTATTTTTACTATTAATGTTGGAAAATTAAACATTCAAGGTTATAGTTACATTTAGTAAATAAATAACGTTTGCATGTTGAGTATTTGAAATTTCTTTTTTTAAATAAATTGATCAACAAATACAAAATGTTCCGATGTATGTTCTTTAATGATTATTTTAAATAATAATACTTATAATGGTAAAAACAATGTTTCGCAGTTTAAAATTTGATATCATTCATTAAAGACATAACTGCTTTGTTTTGTCGACACAAATGTCTCATCGGCGAATTATTTTGTAACAAGAGTGTATAATTTATATTTTCAATATTAATAAAATGAATTCAAACTCATATAATTGTTTAAAAATAGTGTTGGATAAAATCTAACACGCGTATTAAACAGTCGTATAATATTCTTGTTCGGTAATATGCGATAATTACATATAATTTCGTAGAAATAAAATAATATTCCTGGTTTTCCATTAAATAATTGATTAAAATCATTATATTTTTGCTGAATAATATATTGTCTTACGTTGACCATAAATTAAACGCTTATTAAACATTTACGTGTCTACTGGCATAATCGTTTAAAACACGTGTAAAAATGGTATGTCAAAATATTTAAATGGTTGTATCCATCTGTTTTGTTTGTACTAAACGTTTAATTGAATTTGAAACGTTTATTAAAGGATCGAGCTTTTATTGGGTTAAGAACATTCGTAAAAAATCACATGAAATATAAAAATAATTGAAAGAAGAAGAAGAAGACAAAATATTTAAAGACGATATTAAAAGTATTTAAATATTATAATAGACAGTCGTTATGCAAAAATGGTTTTATTATAAGAAATACTAAAACGCAAAACGCAGGTTTTCGAAAATCTATTGACAAATATTTATAAAAATTTCAACAACTAAAAACATGGACCGGTGAACAAAATTATTACTAATAAAATTATTACTAATATTTTTGCTAAAGGCTGATGAATGTCCGCAATAAAATTTAAAAACCTACGTATATATTTCATTGGCATTTGGTTGTGACCAAAACGACCTACCATTTAAAAGAACAATCAAAATTGTGCAAACAAAGCTGCAATTTGAAATACAAGTGGGTCGACGCCAAAAATTCCAAATCGCTTACTAAGTGTCTGAAGAAACAGAATGACTGTTTAGCATTGCAAACAACTATGTACCTACACATTTCCCTATTTTGGTAGTACTTAAAATCGACCATGAAAATTGGAGAGCTTTCGATTACATAAACGTGCGAGGTATAAGTATTACACATTTACATACATTAAAACGGAAACTGATGCTCGTATAACGATTGAGAAAATAAAACCAAGGACGCGTCTTATATATGCCGCAGAGCAAATTATTTTCTGTTTCTCTATTTTGTAAATATTTTCGTTTTTTCTTTATGGGCTGCCCTTGGACAAAATCTTAATGAGGTAAATTAATACATTCTTAAGAAAAATGGAGGAAGAGTGATTCACATTAAAATGTTTAACGGATCAATTTTAGTAGTACACTCAAAAAAATGTTCTGGTTAAATATGACCGTACTATTTTTTCTGGTTATAATAACCAGAATTCTGGGCAGTTTAATTAGAAAAATAATTCTTTTAACAATCTCTCTAGTTAAACCAAATACATTTCTGGTTAAACCAACCAGAATTCTCGTTATTTTAACTAGAAAAAATAATAAGGGCCTATGCAATCATCTTTTCTGGTTATTTTAACTATTTTTTTTAGTGTATTGAAAATGTAAACTATGAAACTCAAAAGCAGTTATGTCTTTAACAAATTCCTGTGAATACAAATATTTTTTGTATTGTCAATTTTAAAAGTGTGAGAAATTTTGGTTTTACCATTACATGCAGTGTATTATATCAGTATAATTTAAAATAATCATAAAAAAACTTACATTAAAAGATTTTGTTTTTGATCAACAATTTATTTTTTAAAATAAAAAAAAAATACCTCAGATGTTCGATGTGTGAAGATTCCTTATTTACTAAATGTTGCTATAATTTTGAATGTTTAATTTTCCATCTTTAATTGTAAAAATAAAAAACGTATAGTAATTTGTATTAGAAATTATATCCTAAACTATTTTTAAACCAAACTTACGTATAATAAACGTGTATAATTCGATAGTGTATGTATGTGTAATTAAACTGTTACCATTACTGTTTCGTTTAGTAGAAGGATAATAAACTTTGAAAGTATTTTCGGTTTAAAAATGGTATTGGTTCAACGTCGCATTAACGTATGTCATAAGCGAATATTAAACTGAATATGTACACCACTTCTAACCTGAGAATCTTTTACGCCGATTTAAATGTCTTTCATGCATGTAATTTTATATACAATATTACACCTTTATTAAACGCACTTTAAACATTTGCTATTTATGGTACTTCTTAAACGATTTCTTGAGGTTTAAAATACGTTTCGTATAATATATACCTATTATAATGCACGTAATAAACCTCCATCTAGCGACGTTGTTAAGAAACGTTTATATAACATATATAAATTATTTTTAAACCAAACTTACGTATAATAAACGTGTATTAAACGATACTTTTATTATTTGATTATTTTTTTGTGATGTACTTTTTACAAACTACTATTAGAAAGAATAATTCAAGGTTAGTAGTGGAATGGTGAATAGTATACTATATTCACAGTATTAGTTATTAGTTACTAATATTTTAGTCATCAATTGATTCTACTTTGACAAGTAACTGGAATATATTTTTCAATACTTATAGTAATATGCAGCAAAAACAAAATCGTTTAATATACGTTTATTATACATAAGTTTGGTTTAAACATAGTTGAGGTGTATGATATTCACGTTTATTAGTAAAGCGTTTATTAAATAATTTAATGTTCGTTTATACAATTGTGTATAATTAATTTAGTTTGATATTCGTTCATGATATACGTTCATAAAACGTTGAACCTATGCCGCATGTAAACCGTAGATATTTGAAACATTCATTAACCGTTTAGTAAAGAACAGAGCGATGTGGACAGTTTAATTAATCCCAATAAAGACACTGTATTTTAATATACGTTTATTACACGTATACAAATAGTTTAAAAATAGTTTAAAGATAGTTTCGGCATACAATGTGATCGTTTTGTAGTAATACGTGTATTAAACAGTCGTATAAAATATGTTTTCCTAATAATATGCGTGACATCCGTATTTTTCCCACTGTTTTTATGGCAGGAATCATTATTTCCATATGTATACGGAAAATATCAATTTGGATGCAGGAAATGCGAATTCCCGCACTAGGAATAAAATGTATTATTTTTATATAAGTTTTAAATTTGTATATGTAAAAGACGACACGAATGCAAACAATCCACTAAGTAGATACATGGCACAAATTTGAATTATAAGGAATTTCAATACTTTTTATTAAAGACCCATTGTACGTTTTCAAAATTTGAATATGTAATACCGAACTTCGAAAACAGATCAGCAATTCTTAACTATTTCAGATTTTATTCGCATTGAGTTACTAAAATGTAGTACCCGAGTCATCAGAGGCCCAAATTAACTTTTTTATTCTCTTCAAAATCGGAATTTGGTTCGTCATTTTGAACGCCATATTGGATCCGACATTTCTCAATTCTGACCATCTTCGCAATCAGAGACTAAAAACAAACCCCCGAGTGACCATTTTCAACCGGAAACAGTACAAAATATTTTGGATACTTCGACGTGTTGAATCCGTTATTTTCAAAGGCTCGTATTTATCAGAAAAAAATGTTAAACTCAAACTACCCCCACTTTTCCCACAAGTTCTTAGAATTCAACAATAAATATGTCGGAATTTTTTTTTAATTTTTGTGAAATTTTGACAAATTTATTATATAAAATTTTTAACATTATTTTCAAATTTCCAAAGAATTTTTAAAAAATTTCTAGATGAATTTTAAATTTTTTTTGTAATTTCACATAAAAGCTGCTAATTTTGGAGGAAAAAATAAAACATAATATACTTATACATTTTAAGGTTTTTTTTCTTCGAAAACTACCAACTTTTATAACAAAATGTCGAGAACAAAAAATTCTTATAATTCTTTAAGGAATATACTAGATTTTTTTCATAATTCTCCGCAATTATTTTGGATAACAAATTTTTGAAAATTTCATTTAAAAAATCTTTAAAAATTCCGGTGCATCCCGCATTGAATTCTAACAACTTTTAATTCTTACCACTTATTTGAAAAAGTCGATTGTTTTAGAGTTAGGGGAGCCTGCAATTTTTTAAAAACATTTTCATTTCGGACTCCATTTTGGGGACCGTCTTATTACATTTTTTGAAAACAGATTTCACGATAGTGACGCCTTCACTTTTTTTACCTATTATACAGGCAAAGAAAATGTAACGAAAAACCGGACTATGGTTTTCCGAAGGTTTTCGTTGCGCTGAATCCAAATCTGACTACAGAATTGATCCATCGCCTCAAGATTTGGAGATAGCCTAACCTAAATGTATAAAAAAACATCGTTTTCACTATTTTCAATACGTTTTTATGGTGGAATAAATTTGTTTTCGCAATTTGGCAAAACGGATATTAAAGTGCTTTTTTAGTCATTCCGATACATTTTTTTTTCACCGAGTAATCGAAGTAAAATTATAAATATGAGTTTCGTACATTTAGTAAATGTGCAATTGTATTGAAATCACTAATAAAATGAAACCTAACCTAAAACTAAAAATAAACACCGTTGTTGCCCATTTTTAGTAAATTTTTGTGGCGAAAAAAATGTTTTTTCGCAATTGGGCAAAAACCAGATCGAGGTAGTTTACTACCTACTAACAAAGTCAAGCGCATAAAATAAATGAGGATATTAATTATAAGAAAAATTTGTTTCGGCAAAAATAATAAAAAATATTTATATCTCTGTTAATGAAGGAGGCAGTGCTATAATTATGTTTAAGGCAATAATAAATTTCTAATTTGACTATTTGACTTGCGCCTCAGGGTTATGGTTTGTGTTGTCAATTTGACATTTATTTAAAATTGCAAAGTTTATCATTGAATATCTAACAAACGGTATGGCTAGACCTCATCAATTTTTTTTTACAATGTTTCTAGCGCTAACTTCTTGCCAACTTTAAAAATTTATTACTCAAGATCCGAGTGCTAGGGCCGCTTAAATTTTAGGAGAATGTAGTTAATATGCTTAGTTAGGTATTTACTGTAAAAATTTCAAGTAAATCTACAAAAATTCGATTTACTCTAGAACCTCGTTAACCCTTTTTGGACGGGAAGGCCATTATTTTTTTTCAACTTGCAACGATGTATCTTTATTCTTTCAATGCAATTGGGTTGAAAAAAATTTGGCAGATAACATTTCCTAAAGTTTCAAGCCTCCTCTTTCAGATCCCGTCATTCAAATTGGCTTCCGAAGCAATATAAAAAAGTTACAGCCTATTTTAAAAAAAAAACGCGAAATTTTCGCGTTTTTTAAATGAAAATTCCGCATTTTGAAATTGAAAACGTCTTCCCAGAATATTGTAACCGCCGTATAGGTGGCATGGATATCGGTTCTAACAAATCCCATTGGGCGTTTTCGAAAATTCAATATGGCGGTTTCAAGATGGCAGCTTAAATATAGGAAAACTATATATTTATGACATTCTAATCTCAGTAAACCTTCCACAAACTCATTTCAAATACATGATTTATGTATCCAATATGTGTAGAAGTCATAAAAATATACCTGTAAGAGGAAAACGTGAAAAATTATATAAAGATTTTTTAGAGACAATACAATACTGCCAAAATACATTGCCGATTTATTCGTAAAAAACATGTATTTGAAATGAGTTTGAGGAAGGTTTACTGAGATTAGAATGTCATAAATCGGAAAAACATAGTTTTCCTATATTTAAGCCGCCATATTGAATTTTCGAAAACGCCCAATGGGATTTGTTAGAACCGATATCCATGCTACCTTTTACGGCGGTTAAGATATTCTGGGAACACGTTTTCAATTGCGGGATTCTCATCGGAGGCCGCAATTTCAACGACGGGATCTGAAAGAGGAGGCTTCAAACTTTCGGAAATCCCTATTGAAAAAATCCATGTGGATTCCATATGGATTTCCATATGGATTTTCCACGTGGATTCCATATGGATTGATGTGGATTCCATGTGGATTCGTCTGGATTCCATATGGATTTTTGGTGTGGATTCCATATGGATTTTTGATGTGGATTCCATATGGATTTTTGATGTGAATTCCATATGAATTTTTGACATGGATAATCATGTGGATTTGCATATGGAGTCTACGTGGATTGATGTGAATTCAAAATGGTTCTTTACATAGATACTACGTGGATTCCATATGGATATGTAAGTGGTATATGAATTGCATGTTGATATCTGGTATGGATTCGTTATGGATTATTTTATGTACATTCCGTGTTGTTTTTTGATGTGGATTCATTATGGATTTTTTATGTGAATTCCATATGGATTTTTGATGTGAATTTCATATGGATTTTTTATGTGTATTCCATATGAATTTTTTATGTGGATTCCATATGGATTCCATATGGATTTTCAATGTGGATTTCCATATGGATTTTCCACATTGATTCCATATGGATTGATGTGGATTCCATGTAGATTCGTCTGGATTCCATATGGATTTTTGGTGTGAATTCCATATGGATTTTTGATGTGGATTCCATATGGATTTTTGATTTGAATTCCATATGGATTCCATATGAATTTTTGACATGGATATTCATGTGGATTTCCATATGGAGTCTCCGTGGATTGATGTGAATTCAAAACGGTTCTTTACATAGATACATACTACGTGGATTCCATATGGATATGTAAGTGGTATATGAATTGCATGTTGATATCTGGTATGGATTCGTTATGGATTATTTTATGTACATTCCGTGTTGTTTTTTGATGTGGATTCATTATGGATTTTTTATGTGGATTCCATATGGATTTTTGATGTGAATTTCATATGGATTTTTTATGTGGATTCCATACGAATTTTTGACATGGATCTTCATGTGGATTTCCATATGGATTTTCCATATGGAGTTTACATGGATTGATGTGGATTCAAAATGGTTTTTTACATAGATACTACGTGGAGTCCGTATGGATTTTTTATGTGGATTCCATATGGATTGTTTATGTGGATTCCATATGGAATCCACATTAAAATAACTATACGGAATGCGTACATAAAATAATCCATAACGAATCCATACTAAAAATCAACATGGAATTCATATTCCACTTACATATCCATATGAATTTTTTTTAGCCCGATTTCATTAAAAGATACAGCGTTGGAAGTTGAAAAAAATAATGGCCTTCCCGTCCAAAAAAGGTTAAAGTATCTACATTCATCAAGATTTTGAGATATCCTAACCTAAAAGAGCAAAGACGAAAATCATAATCGTCCCTTGTCAGAAACTTTGATAACTCGATAAAATATATCAAATCGGAACTACTAACAGAGCATTTTAAAGCTGATGAATAGCACATTAATCTGCGTTTTTCCAAATTCCGATAATCTCTGTTCCGAACAAAAATGTTGTTGCGACATTAAAACTTATTGAAAATGGTCAAAACGGTGTTTAGAATAACTCAAAATTCTTTAATCCAGAATTTACACGGTTTACACATTATATTACTTCTGAAAATACCGCATGTGGCGCCTCATGTCAATGGGGTCGTTCTTTGTGCTTGTATGATAACCCAGGAAAAGGAAGATTGGCGCCATCTCTCAGCGAAATATCGAAGCTCAGTGGCATTTAAAAAATGGCGCTCATCATGCGTGCCACCTCGGGCATAATTTTATTTTCTCATAATTGTTATTCTAAATTGACATTAAATGGTGCTAAATTAAAATTATGCAAGCATTATTCGTCGAAAATTTCGTCCTACAGCGGTCACTTTCGTAATGTTCGTTTTTCACATAATGGCAAGTGTCGAACCTAACCTTTCAACTCACTTTTCGTTTTTCAATTAAATTTTATTCCTTTTTCAAATATATTTAGATTTTTAAAAGCTTTTATTTTTAAATATTTACTAATTGTAATTTATAACCTTTAATAATTTTTCGAACATTTATACTAAGTAATAACATAACCTATAAATTACTTTTTGTTTACAAAATTGTTAGAATAAATATTTCATGATATAACAAATAAATCTTTTAATAAACTCGAAAATTACAAGACAGTATATTAGTAACATTCCAAATGTGTTTAGGCCAAATCGAGGCTCGAATACAAAAGAAATTCGTCACCTACGACGAATTAATAAAACAACGTAGGCTGCAAGCCCGCAAGTCTGTTATTGTGCAGGTACAATCAGACAAATCTTGCAGCGACTTGTACATATATTGCAACAATTACGGTAAAATTTCCAACATGTCGCATTACACCACACAAGGATTAACAAATGTACGTAACCCCAAAAAACCAAAATAAATATCCAAAATTACATTCGACAAATCTTTTGCAGCACTTCGTTTTAGTAGAATTCGAAACGGAAGAAAGTTGCAATAAAATTCTCACAGGTGCTACCCACATAAACTTCGAACAAATAATTCCTGTCCGCTCCACAATGCTCTGGTTCCGTGCGGCTAAAAATCGAAACAAAATGATTAAACACGACTTTATTTGTCCGAAATACACACAAAAAATAAACGGACAAAAAGAAATCGGAGATTTCCTAATGTCTTCTAAATCCGTATCGGATCAAATGTTAAACTTGTACGAAAATACAAAATTGAACGATGTTGGAACTCGACTGCGGTTTCTCGCCGCTCATCAACTCGAACGTAGTTTCGTCGGATTATTTCCGAACATTACAGCATCTCCGTTCGGTTCGTCTGTTAACGGTTGCGGCAAACAAGGATGCGATTTAGATCTAGTGCTGAGTTTAGAAAACGAAAACATGGTAAGTTTCCGACTTTACTAATCGGTTCGAAATAATATCTTTGAATATTTAGGAAAAGGTTGAAAGTAGGCTAGTGTTTCAAACGAAAGCCATTGTAAATAACGACAGGCAACAAATGAAAATGTATTTGGAAACCGTCGCCGACTTGATGTACCATTTCATACCTGGAATAACCGACATCAAACGAATACTAAACGCACGAGTTCCGATCATAAAATACACTCACAAATACACGGGACTCGAATGCGATTTGAGTATGACAAACATGTAAGTAAATTCCCTACGATTCTGTTACGCCCTCGTAACTTTGTATCGATTTCAGGACGGGAATTTACATGTCGGAATTGTTGTACATTTACGGCGAAATGGATTATCGAGTGCGGCCATTAATATTTACAATTCGATACTGGGCGAAGTGTATAAAATTGACAAATAGTCAAGCACCAGGTCGATGGATCACCAACTTTTCGTTGACGTTACTCGTAATCTTTTTTTTACAACAAAAGAAAATTATTCCGTCGTTAAATAAACTGAAGAGCAACGCAAGTGAGTAGATTACAATCGATGACGTTTGCATGAATAAAATTTGTATGATTTTAGAAAAAGAAGACATTCGAATAGCAGATCAGGGCATCGATTGTACTTTCCTGCGAGATATTACGAAACTGACGAGAAAGATCGAAAATGTTTCGTCTCTGAATCATTTGCTGATGGAGTTTTATAATTATTATTCGAGTTTCGACTTTGGTACTCAAGCAATTTCGATACGGGAGGGCATGCCGATACCAAAACCTGATTATTCTCCGTTGTATATATGTAATCCTTTGGAGACGACCTTAAACGTAAGTAAAAATGTCAATATCGAGGAGACTGAAAGAATCCGAATTGCGGTTCGCAACAGTGCGTGGAATTTAGAAACGTCGAAAGGAAAATCTCGTAGCGAGTCGTGGGGTTTACTTACTGTATTGGACTCGAAAAATATGATTCTTCAACGTTCCCATAACGGCATCAATATCGCTAACCTTTTTAATAACGATAGCGAGGAAGTAGTGGAAAAGAAAGAAGCGAACCAACGATGAGAGGTTTGTTGACATCGATGTATATAAATTCGTGCCGTTTGACTGTAAATAAAGACATGTAGGAAATTTCTGAATTCTTGTATTTTTTTTTTCTTGCCTTCGACATTTGTCATACATAAGTGTCGATTACGTTTATATACTATGTAATAGATAACGTTCTCACAAAATTCGTCGGCTAAGACGTTTTTTTCGTCCTGTGCGCTGGCTTTTTATAATTATGTCGTGATTACCATCGATTAAATTCGTAATGTACCGTAGTTGGCAGTGTTCGCTTACTAACTTTGCTGAACCGGAAATTGCTAACGTTTAATAAAAAGTGTAAAGTAACAAGTTCAGAGATCACAGAGAAAACTGGCAATTCCTGAATAAACTCCGGCTCTTCCCGAGTGTGCGAATACAAAATTTTAACTGTCGAGTATAACCTAAAAGTTAACCTACAATTAAGTTACAAACATAACAAAGATTTGAAAATCTAACCTCAAATCGTGTAACCAGTTTTAAAATCTATAATCCCGGATAGCAACGTGAGTTCATATTGGGTGCGTAATGACGCTCATGAATGAGACTGCTATTTTTGTCCACCAATCAGATGACGATCGTCAATCGTATGAACAATTTGCGCATGCGCAACAATTCCACTTGACGCTGATTGGTTGCGCATCAAGACTATTAGCCAATCATGACAAGTATCACAAAAATCGGAGATTTCTTGCGCGTGCGCAAGCCAATCCCGTATGCAGTACTCCTTCCCTTATGTTTTACAACCTCGACAGACAAGATGGCCGCTTCTTCCCTTAAGTTATATTTCTAATGCATTTTAAACGAATATACAATTAAATGTAATTGAAAATGGATTACTAATAAAGAAAAATAAACGATAGAAGCACCTGGTCCTTCAGGTTCATCAAACGCGAATCAATTTGAAACTTAACCTCACTTATGAATAACATATGGCAACATTGTCTAGGGGAAAATATAACATAGAGGAAGGAAAACGTACAATATAAAGAAAATCTTAACAAGCTTCAACCCAAAAGTGTTTGAAACTTTCTTTTTGGGTTTAAAAGTGGAATATTTATAGGTTATTGTTTCGTAAAAAAGAAAAAATCGGCGGGGCTATTTTAGAGAAATGGCGGACAAAATTTACAAAATTCATCATATACCCTTGAAACTCGTTATTCGGAGTTTTTTGGCGTCGCTGATTACGAGTATAACGTTAGTTATGAAAAATTCAATATGGCGGACAAAATTTTCAAAATTCATCGGATTCGTTTGAAACTCGTTATTCGGGGGTTTCTGGCGTTACTGATTACGAATATAACGTTAGTTATGAACAATTCAATATGGCGGACAAAATTTTCAAAAATTCATCGGATTTTTGCCATCGCTGATTACAATGTAACATTTGTTATGAAAAATTCAATATGGCGGACAAAATTTTCAAAATTCATCGGATTCGCTTGAAACTCATTATTCGGTGGTTTTTGGAGTCGCTGATTACGAATGTGGTGTTAGTTATGAAAAATTCAAAATGGCGGATTCAATATGGCGAATAAAATTTTCAAAATTCATCGGATTCACTTGAAACTCGTTATTCGGGGGTTTTTGGCATCGTTGATTAAGACTATAACGTTTGTTATAAAAAATTCAAAATGGCGGATTCAATATGGCGGACATAATTTTCAAAAATTCATCATTTTTTTGGCATCGATGATTACAATGTGGTGTTTTAAAAAATTCAAAATGTCAGATTCAATATGGCGGACATTGGCATTATATCACGAGGCATTTTAAAAGTTTTTGTGCCGCATATTGAATCCGACATTTTGAATTTGGTAAAACTTGAATTCGTAAACTTCGACCCCAAAAACCCTTAAAATATGATTTTTATTTTCAACGAGATGGATTATCTGTCTGTAAAGCAATCGGGAAACAAAAAGCAATAAACAATATTTTTCGTTATAATAAGCAGTTTAATAATTAATATGTTAATTATTACTGATTTAACATATATACTTAACCTAAAAGAAATATGAACGAGAATGAACTCTAAATATTATGCTCAGTCAATTATGACCACAATTATAGGCACATGTAGCTTTCAGAAGCTGTTCTGAATACTTTTTATGTGATTCAGCATCTTTATTTTTAATTTTCTCGTTTAATGTTATTCTTCTAATTGTTATTAACAAATAAAATTGAAAAAACTGCGTTTTTGGAACAAATTCATTTTTATGCAAACTTTACAAGGTTTTTTCTATAGATTTATTTGGAATGGTTTTTGGGGACACCGATTACAAATCCGACTTTAGTTTTAGCAAATTCAAAATGGCGGACCCAATATGGCAGAAAAAAGTTTCTGAAATGCCTCATGATACAATGTCCGCCATTTTAAATTTTTCAACACTAACAGCATATTCGTCATCAGTAACCCCAAAAACTCCCTAATAACGAGTTTCAAGCGATTCCGATGAATTTTGAAAATGTTGTCCGCCATTTTGAATTTTTCATAACTAACGTTATACTCGTAATCAGCGACGGCAAAAAACCACCGAATAATGAGTTTCAAGCGAAATCGAGGAATTTTGACAAATTCGTCCGCCATTTCTCTAAAATACCACCGCCGATTTTCTTCTTTTTTACGGAACAATCACCTATTAATATCCCACTTTTAAAACCAAAAAGAAATGTTCAAATGCCAGCACTTTTGGGTTGAAACTGGTTATGACGCACCGTGAGAAGTATATAACATAACCCAAACAGCACAATCCGCCTCGGGGTGTCCTGGGGAGCTCCCGAGGACGTCCAAATGTCCGCTTTTGGTCCTCGGGTGCTCCTCAGGGGCTCCTGCGGACGTCCTGGGATGGTCTTGTGGTGTTTGGAAGGAAAAAGAACAGGGAAGGACTACTGTATTTTACTCATTCCCGAACTCTCATATGCATTCACATAAGCACTCATAAGTGAGATCTCAAACATGAGGACATCGTGAGACTCACGCCTTGCTATCTGGGTTACTTCAAACAGAAAATTTTACATTCGCATCACTGTCGGTCCATTCTAATTCGTCTTGCTTTTGCGGTGGTAACGATGATGATGCATGTGATGATGCCGAAGCTGCGACCGTGTTTCCTGTACCGCTGCTACCAAAGTACGCACCGCTTCCTCGTGTCCTTCGAAACTGTCCGCCTTTTTCAACTGACCCAAACTACTTCGGTTGACGCTGCCTTCCGAGTGACTGGTTCGCTTGACTTTTGGTCGTGGAAAAGTTTCCCAGGAACGCTGCTTTTGAACGAGACATGACCTTGATCTAGGCCCGATAAAAAGTACCAAAGTTTTCCTTGGATCCGTTTGACCTACCATTCCTTCAGTGATGCTGGATCGTGGACTGTTACCGGAGCCGGTGGTGCTGAGACTGTCGCAACTAGCGCGTCGACGCCTGCGCCGATCGGCGCTTCGTTCCCTCGAATAGAACAGATCTTCGGAATCGCTGGCTGGGTAAACTTTTGGACCTTTAGATTTCGGTCGCTCATCCGGCACCGGGTGTACTTGTGCTTGAACTCGTTTCTTCGCATCTGTCATACTCGAAGCTTCGGATATCCTTTGATACTCGCACTCCTCACCTGTCGTTAACGGAGCCTGACAATTAATATATGTTTCATGGAAAGTTAAAAATGCTACTGAAAGGAATAAACTCATAATTCGGTAGCTTTAAAATATTTTATAACGGAGAGTTAATTTAGAGTTTCTTACACGTTTGTCAATTTACCAGATTGAATTTGTTGCTGTTGCGAGTCAAGTCCGCTTTGTTGGTCGAGGGCTTCCACCGAATTGTCCCCGCCACCACCTTTTAGTGATCGATACAACGATCGAACTTTACTGCCTGATGAATGACCCGTTGACTTGGATTTATTGTCTGGCGACTTCCTCGATCTTCGACTTTGACTTCGATCGCGAGCTTCTTCTCTCCCTGGGGATTTTTTACGATCCTCTTTCGTTCGAGCTTTGTCGATCAATTGGCTTAGAACTCCGCGTTTGGGCTCGGAGGACTTGGCTGTGCCGTACACTACTATATTTCCGCTGGAATCAAGAATCGCTCCCACACCACCTGATGGCGTTCGACAACGGGTTGGGACTTCCTTCGATTCTAAAATTTGTACACATAAAAATATGGTATTGTCAAGTAGTTTTTTGGTTACCTTTCATGTATAAAACTTCATCGGCGTTCGAAGTAGTGTTGCGTTGGAGCCGGTAATCTTTTCCCTGAGCATTAATCTGCATTTGCATCTGCTGCTGCTGCTGTTGCAATATAGGATCCTGCAATTGCAAACGAGCCAAGTGATCGAGTAGGGCTTGAATGTGCTGGTGACCAGCCGCATCGGCAGCTGCAGTGCCAAGTTCTCCTGCGGTGACTCCAGCCGAAAAAGACTTGACAAATGGTTCTAATTGTTGCGCGAGTGTTTGCAATTGCTTCACTTCACCTTTCAGCGATAAAATGTCGTTCATCTGAAAAAAGAATTAAACACATTTTTAAATTTCGGGGTTTTGCCTTTCACTTTGTTGTCCGACAAATGCGCATCGTTTCTTGCGCACCTTCCAGCCGACACAATAGGCACAACGCTCACATTACGAAAGAGGGAAGAAGAACTAACCTTACCTGCGCTAAATACGTGAAGGACAATAAAGTGAAGTTCTACTGTACGACTGTCAACGTTGTATGCAAGATAAAAAAGTTGTATTTTTAATAGAACCCAACTGGTATTTTAGGGTCATTATTTACTTTTTCTGCTGTTAGTTCTGTTTTTAACTAGTAAAACCTTGAATGTGATTTTCTACTAGTAATTTTATGAACTGACACGTGAAAATAAGGAACTAATTCGTATAGAAATAATTAATAAGATTTTTAAGCATTATTGAAAACCAGTTAATTTTGTGTTGATTGCTTTTCTTATAATTTATAACCTAACCATTGTATTTTGAGGTTATTCTTTACTTTTTCTTGTATTATTCGAAGTATTAACTCGTAAAACCGTAAATGTGATTTCCATCTAGTATTTTGATTAACTGATACGTTCAAATCATGAGTACTATTTTTGTGATATACATATTTTTAACTCACAAAGCCTTAAATGGGGTTTGCCAGCGGTAATTTTATGAACTGACACGTGGAAATCAGAAATTAATTCGTATGCAAATGATTAATAACGTTTTTAAACATTTTGAAAACCTGTTAATTTTTTTTTACGTTTACTTTTCTTATAATTTGTAAACTAACCTTTGTATTTTTAGGTTATTGTTCACTTTATTTATGTTATTCTTTTTCAACTCGTAAAACGTTAAACGTGATTTCTTAATGGTAATTTCGTGAACTGACACGTGCGAAACATGAATTAATTCGTCTACAAACGGTTATTAACATTTTCAAGGATTTTCAAATTTTGGTTATTTTTTTGTTTTCAGTTTTCTTCTAATTTCGAATCTAACTTTTATATTTTGAGGTTATTGGTTATGTTTTTGTGTTATTTGAGGTTTTCCCGCTAGTCATTTTATGAACTGACGCGTGTATTAATTATTATTAAATTAAGAAAAAACATGTACCTGCGAATGGAAAATTTCTTTCTCGACATGAATCCTGCAGAGCTGCTCTTCCCAAATTCCATCGAAAATACTTTTTAATCTTTCCAATTCCAGTTGCTGATTATCCAATTGTTGTTCCAAAATTCGACAGTCTCTCGCAACATGTTCGTATCTTGAACCAACTGGTGGGGTATTTGCTCTACGAAGAACAGCTACATCTCGATGGAGTTCACCAAGTCGTTCTTTCACCGTCATTAATTGGTTACTTAACTCCTTAAGTTGATTATCAAAAGAGCGGCAATGATTGGAAAATCGACCTGATTCACTTCCCATTTTGGATTGTGGTCGAGGTCCAGTCTTTAAGATTTGTTGCGCATGCTACAAACGAAAAGAAATATTGAAATTTAAATTTTATAATAAAAAATTATTTGGTTACCTGAACAAACTGAGGTTCTTGCGGAGGGTTGGCATTCAAAGTCTGATCGTATAGTGGATCCTTCGCAGTCTGCATTTGTCCAACATACGGTTGTAAAGTTTTAGCAAATTCGTTTTTATAATTGATCTTGAGGTGGGCAGCAAGCATCGGTGGTCGTGACAAATGGCCCAATTGTGCAACACGACCGAGACGTTCAAGCATCGGATGCGCCATTTCCAAAAATTGGTATTTTGTCGCTCCACTAGTAAAAACAGTACACAACATAAGATGCATCTGTAAAACTGGCAGTGTTCCTCCTAAAGATAAAAGTTGTGTTCTAATCAAACGTTCTTTATTCTCGTATTGTCGTTGCAAGTCTGATAAAACTGACGTCTGCGTCTTATTGATAACATCCTGCATTCCCTGGCAGTATGAATTTAAGCCTCGTTTTTCCGTCTCAAGGCTATGACACAACTCGTCTAATTGTGATTTCAAAGCCATCAAGCCATCTCTTACGCTTGCCTGTAGTTCGCATATAGAATTCGCAGCTCTTTCCATTTTTTTTGACGCTTGCTGCCAGGCTGTATCAATGTCTACACAGTGTATCCTCGCATCGGCGGGTGTGTCTCTAAAACAAGTTGCACATAGCATGCACTTGGCACTCTGGCAAAACATAATATATTGTTCACCATGTGACGAACAACGTCTTTGAGTGTCCTTCGAACATTTGCTCATGTGAACGACTTCGTGTGTCGAGAACATCTTAGCCCTATGCGTGTTTTCTCTGCAGTGTGTGCATAGTGCTTGCCCTTTAACAGAAATGTTAATTAATCTTATTGTCTCTTTAATTGAAGTTTTTAAATGCATATTTATACATACCACACGTAGTGCAAAAAAACATTGTTGATTTGTCTCGCTTGTCGCAGTTGGCACATGGTGGATTTTCAGAGTTTGCCAGTTCAACCAGCTGTCGCATAAGCGGATCCGCAGGAGGCAATTGACTCCCATCCTTCAACTGTGTTAATTGCCTACGAAGATAACTTGAAATCACAATTTGCTCCGATTTCAACTGTAAGTTTCCCTATCGCAGTTTGAATTGTCAAATTTTACTGTCAGTTCAACATAAAGATGAATAATAAAAAAATTCATCTTGTGGTAGAGTAAATATATGCGTACAGTCGAAAATTTCTGATAAGTCAGGCACAATAGCTGAAGATGAAAATGTACTGCTTGATATATAGATGATCGATCGACGGGGTAGAAATCAGAGGCTTTGAAAAGCAAATGAGACACTAGGAAATTACAGAGATAGAGACGAGAGTAAATACTCGAAAAAGAGTAGACCTATATGTGCTCTCATCTCTCACTTGAAATGAAACAATCGAAAGTCGAACAAAGAAGAGGACCCCAGCAAGTGGTGGCTGACACGCGTATAAGACGTGTATAGGTTTCAGATGAGATATATATGCCGCCATTGACACCTATTTGAAGCCGTTGTTCACAATCCGGATTTTTAATGTCTTTTAATTCTGTGTTGTGCACTGCAATTCCTTTGTTGGCATAAAAAGCCCGCATAATTAAAGACCTTTCATTCTTTCTTCTGCGCAAAAATGTGTTCTTTTCAGGATGAGGTAAGTAATGGGCTTGTTTCTATTTGTAAATTTATTACAAGGCTCCCGCATGAAAAAAAATTCGATGAAAATAAATGCGAGAATATATGTGGCATATATATATATATATATTGCATTTTATTTAGCATATATGTCGCATTTATTTATTTTCCGTGTATGCTGTGAGTGTTTTGAAGACATAAATGGATTTTCTGACGATCCCATAGTAAAATCGATTGAAACATATTCATAATAATTGAGAAATTGATGTCTAAATTCCATTTCTGAACCCCCCTCCAAAGATAGCAATTTGTAATTCGTAGCAATTACCTCGCCAGATGGCGTTAGTTGTATTATTCACCCACTTGCGTTTTTCCTAATATTTGGAAAAGGAATAAAGGTATAATTCCACGCTGATTTTGACGTTTTTGTACTGGAGTCAATAGACATTTTTTATAGTAACGACAAAATTTGTCATGGCATTTTCCATTTTTTACATATGGCTACTTAAATGGAAAAAGAAACGCGGAAAAAACGAAAACTTTTTCAGTAACCTCGATCGTGCTAGGCCTCATAATCCCGCGACATAATGAGTTTTACTACCAAATAAATAACAAAAAAATTGTGACGACTGAATTCTTTTTCATTTACTAAGATATATTTTTTACTTTACATTGAAAATCATGTAATTCACTGGTAATTTTTTCTAATTCAAAAACAGAATCCAGATGAATTTAAAAGAATTCTTAATCTGCATCTTGTTCAATCGATTGTCGCTTACACGAAAATATAGTGGACTGGAAATTTAATCCGATATAAACATGATAATACGAGGAAATGCGGAATATTTTTCGTCTATCGAATTCGAGTTATTTCTCAACGATTATTTTCAATCCGGTTGCACTATTTCACTGTATCGAGGAATGTTATCCATTTTAATCCGCTAAGAGTCTAACAATAAGTCGTCTAAAGTTACTATTTGCTAATAGTTATTATATTACAGTTGAAAACTTTTTAGTTAATTTTGGAAAGTTAGTAACATATTAAATTGTTATTTTTTGTGAACAAGAATTATGTGTTTCTATTTTTAATAACGTATTATTTGATTAATATTTTGTCAAGCCTGAAATGAGCGTATAATTTAATATTCGGTCGCATTTGTAAATGTACTTACTGTAGCAAGATTTATTTTTACTTCCTAGGGGGGAATCTGTTACGATATCACCTCTGGGTGAGAAATTCAATAAAATCGTAAGCTAATTCTCAAAGGGGACACCCGTACGACGTCCAATTTTCTTGGGAAAAAAAAGTCGATAAAACCGGATGAAATATACTTAAGGAGTAATACCAATTTAAAATTATTTACAAATATTTTGTTTGAACTTAAAAACCGTCATAAGCCGTTAGAAGTAAAGAACATCATATTTTATTGAGTTCTATTGATACATGCAGACCACTTGTTTCATTGTCTCACGGGGAAGTAAAATATTACTATTAACAAAAAATTTTACATAAAGCTTTAATATATCCATTACACATCGTGTTTTAAATATTGGGACGCATCACACCCAATGTGGTCTCTCTCTCTCTCTCTCTCTCTCTCTCTCTCTCTCTCTCTCTCTCTCTCTCATCTGGTATAGTGCATAATAAAAGAAAGTATTTTCCTGGATGAAAGAACTATAGTTTTTTTAAGTTGCCTCTGATTTTAAAAAAATATTTTTTTAAAACCCCAAGGTATGATATCAAAATAGAAGGGATACGATCCAACAAATACAAAGGGATGCATTTATTTATTAAGTTTTTCTTGATTTATAATCCTAAATATTACCAATTTTCAGTGGTCAAGAATGTACGTTGGTTATGCATTGTTGAATTAAGAAACCACTTTTCTCTCTATCTCTTTATCTTTCTTTCTAGATGGATTGTAACAACAGTCTACAAAACATTTGACCAATTAGTGTTGAAAATCAAGTTAAGAAGTATCCCATTCGAGGCCGAAAGCCTAAGCAAAGTCTTCCTACTACTTAACGAATCGAATAGGTAGAGAGGTTATTTACATCGCGAGCAACATTATACATCTTGTGTCGTTATCATAGGGGACTGTAACTCCTAATCTTTGAAATACAGGACTGGCTCAAAGGAATTGTTCATGTAACCCCATTGATGGTCTGGGAGTCCCCTAGTTCTAGTACTGCTGATCCCACCGTTTCTTGCACTTTTCGCTTTAGACGCGAATAGCGAAAACCCGTAAATTCTAAACAGTGGGGAGGGTAACCAAACGATACTAGCACATCTTCGCGGGGGAGTTCTACTTTTGGTCTCAATAAGGTTACAGGAAATCTTATAGCCTAGTCTAGGTGCTTTGGTTAGAAAAGAATTCTGAAGTTTGGGCGATCGATCATGAGCCACGTGGCTGTACTTGATTTCACGTAAGTTTCTTGTCTGAGATACATCATGAATAAATATTGAAGTTTTGCCTATTTGAAATAAAGGAATAGGAAATATATTTAGATGTCTTTAGCTGAATATAACTTTGCATCCGGGATCAGCTTCAAAGTAGGCTTCAGATTTGGTATTAATTTGAATCGCAAACAGACCAAGCACTTCCGAAAAACTGGATCACTATAAAAGGTAAATATTTACAACAATCCTCTAAAGACAATAAATATAAACAACCAAGGTTTACCAAGAATATAATGAGACTGTAGTTGATATCAAACCCAAATTTGAAAACCATTTAATAATACATGGATTCACAAAGTAATATGCCCCAGACCCTACCCTTTTACGAATATATATATTTCCTCGGGCACTTGAAAGTATCCAAAACGTAAAGTAAGGAGGAAATTGCGAATTTAAACGAAAAAGGTTTTCATTGGCGGACGACTAACGAAGGGAATCGGGTTGTCCTACTTTCGGTAATTAAGTAGCGTTTGTTATTACACTTTTTCCGCCCGTCGTGCGACGGTGACTCGAAAGGTACTCACCCGCAAATTGGGCAGGTGACTTTAGCGTCTAGATGGGGTCCACGTAAGCAGCGGGAGCAAAAGGTGTGAAAGCAGGAAAGGAGACAGGGCTCGTTGTAGTAATCGTGGCAGACGCCGCAAGTCAGAGGATTCCTGGTGGTTCCAGTGGGTATCCCCGTTACGGTCTCGTCGAGGTTTTCACCGGTGACTCCGTCGACCGCCACGGAACCGGAACTCGCCATCCTCCTTCTGTAACAGAGATGTCGGAGCTATTATTACAATTTTTATGTAAATGATATACTTTTCTTTGTATGTTTGTGCAACCGCGAAATGTTTCTCTCGACGATTTAAAATTTTCCTCTAAAGCTCTAAGCTTAATTGATGTACAACATAACAAGGATGGACACTGTATTCCCTAGTAAAAGTAATATGCTCGGTAGGTCGAAGTTCACGCTTCATTTACCAGATAAACGTTCAATAAGCATACGTAGAGCTTGATTTTAAACGATTTAAGCGTCCGTAAAGAGTTCTGAACAAGTCCGAACGTTTCCACTGTGGAGTTCTGACTGTTCTGTGGTAGAACAATAAAAATTGGAAATTTCCAGATGGTAAAAACCACATAGTTAGGCCATGACGTTTTGGCTAGGTGACCAGGCGACCAAAGTTGCCTAGAACTTTTTTTAAAGCTAATTCAAGAAATTTTGTAAAACGGAAGTTAAAATGGTTAAAGAGACCAATTTGTTCAAAATGATGAAAAAGATCATTTGAGATAGGTTTGACGACGTGGTCAAACCATTGGATTTCAAAGGTCACAAAGACAAAACAGACAAAATGTCATGATTTGGCATTGTAGATTAATAACGTGGTTTGATCAAGTGGTCCGGAACATCTGGAAATTTTCAATCGAGATTGTGGTTCCCGTATTTTAAACTTTGCTTTGGCAGCATATTTTGCACGTGGAGTTATTAAAACAAAAATTGTTCCTTTTTCAGTTCCACTCAGAGAAAATCATCAGCGGTGTATTACAACGATCTTTGTACAATGCTTACTTCTTCAAATATTGAACTGCCTCAAAGACCATGGCATTCTAGCTGCATGGAAAAAATTAACTGAAATCAAACTATATGCGGTTTCTGCTCTATTAAAACGTGTTTAAGTTCGTACTTGATTTCGGTCTCGAGATGGCATGCCAATTAGTGAACATTTCTATAAATTACACAGGTCTACAAAAAAGAGGGTCTTGGATGTTGTTGGGAAGCTGAGGGTCATTTCCGACGTAATTGTATGCGTAGAATCCAAACTCGAAGTCAGAATTGGTCCGGCACGTCAGGTTTTTGAGATTTTTGAGGTCATGTACTCGAAAAACGCGTTATTTTGCTATGTTTCAGGTTACATACAGGACGCAAAATTTTGTTGGCCTTCTGTACTATTTGCATCTTTTAGTACTTTTACTACATTTACCCTTCAAAATGAGGTTTTATTCGATCACCTAAAAATTTTTTATTACAAAGTTACGGTCATTTTGAAATTACGAGATATATTCCATTAACTTTATCAAAAAAACAGTCACAATATTAAAATGTGATTTTAGTTATTAGTATTCATATTTAATATAGTTGTTTATATTTATATAAATTTCATGACATTGAATTTGACCTTGAGCTTGTTCTCCAAGAGCATTTCAAGGTAAATTTGTTTACATGTATATCGTAATTTCAAATTGGCGTATCTTGGTGAAGAAAAGTCGTAATGGAATTCTGCGCCTCCTATATTAAAGAAAAAGAGTAGTATCACATGATCCAACGAAAGGAAAAACTTCTAAAAATGTTGTGTCTTCTGTACATGACCTCAAAAATAGCAGAAAACGGGTTTTTCGAGTAAATAACCTCAAATATCTCGAAATCCTGACGTGAAGGGCCACTTCTGACTTTGCATTCTGATTCTACTTACACAATTACGTCGGAAATGACCTACAGCTTCCCAACAACAAAACCATGTTGACCTGTGTTATTAATATTTTCGTTAGTGCATACACCGAATATAATTTATTACAAGTTAATTTTGATTCTGTCAAATTTGACCGCCGTGCCCAATCACAAGCAGAGAAGAACCGAGATTTGCATATACATCGAATATTTATATATAATAATAATAATATTATGTATGCGCATACGTAGGTGGTAAAAACACCCCGGGTAACCAAAACATAAGAACATAACCTAAAATGTGACTACAGATGGAACTCGTTTTCATGAGGGGAAACTGTGTAGGGGAAGTATCAAATAAGACGAGATCCGCTTTTTTTGTCTCTTATCCGAGATCCTTCTTGAATGCGGATATAAAGAGAATAGTCCAATCGTGTCTACAATATAAATCACGGCGCATGCGCAGCAGAACACGGAAGGGAAATTTGGAACTTGAGTGGGGTGTACCGACTAGTAGAGTGAGCTATCATTTGTAAGGTCCAAAAAGTATCGGATAGGGATGGGGGGGGGGGGATAGCCCCCTTAAGAATTTTTGCTGATTCTGTATGACGAATACAGGCCCGTTTAATACGCAATGAAAAGAAACGAGGGGACCGAAGGTGTGATCGAACTGTTTCAGGGTATTATTTTTAATATATGGATATTAAATTCATATCGAGATATTTTTAAGAGCCCTTCGCATTAATTTGAAAATTAGCAACACAAATATTATAGCGACCATTATTTAAAGCAATTACTGTTTAATTACTTAATATCACTGAACAAGACAATGATTGATTTTCCTTCTTTAATTTTAGTTCCGAATTATGACAATAACATTTCTTTACAAGACTCCTGAATTAAAATATAATTTCGTTTGCTGGACTGTTAATCTAAAATTTTATTTTCATTGGTCAATACATATTTTGATGGGTACACACTCAATTCTATATCTGGCAATAGAAACGCATTTTCTAAGATATATCTTGTTTATCAAATAAAAATAACAACATTTGTTTCCGATATTCTCTTCTTAGTTTGTGATTATACTAAAAAGATCTTTTTATGTTTTATATAAATTTTTGTTAAACTGCTCGATTCTAAAATAAATGAAGAAACTCACAGCAAAATTTACAATTACTCCGGTTTTCCTAGAAATTAGTAAATTAACGCAAAATTGAATGGGTAAAAAGGGGATGCACCCAGATAATAATTAATCTACTCTGGTAATTCATTTATGCCCGCGTGAACCACGCCAAAACTACTCAGCTGCTCGACGGTTATTCCCGCCAAAAGAAATTAAAAATAAAAAAACTACCTGATGAAAGAAGAAAATACAAATAAGAAGTGTATGCTTTAAATATTAGTATGCTGATGATTATATTCAAACTAAAAAAATTTGTTTATAACATTATTAAGGACTGCAATGTCAGTTTATAAATAAATAAATAACATATAAGTTGTTATAACTTTCAATTATATACTGCAATGTCTGTAAAAATTAATTTCATGATTGTATTATGGAGAAAATTGTATTCATAACGAAATAATGTCAAATGGTTTGATATTAATCGATCTATTACATTTATGCTTTCTTTTTTTCAGCAACATTGTAAATTAATAACATTCAGTTTTCTGGTGAAATTTCAGTTTTAAAACGCGTTAGAATCTATATTTAAATTAACAAGAAACAAATAAGTTAGCGATTGACGGGGAGTCGATTTAAACTTTCTACCTGCGATCCTTGGGAAAGCCTTCAAAAACTCTCGAACTCATCAGCAATCTATCGGTTTCGAGTAACAAGTAGTAGATGTACATTTTTTAGCAAAATACAATAATTAAAAATGCAACAAAATAAAAGTAATAATATATTTCTGAATATTCCTCTAATATAACAAAATATACATTTCTACATTTATAATCGAGGAAATGAGTCGAAAGTCAAAAACAGACTTGAAATTCTGTATACAGTTATTATAATTGGCAGAAATGTCATTTCTCTTAAACTAAATCCAATTTTGGATGTTGACGTCCAAACCGACAGGTGTTAATTACCTACATGTGGGTTTGATCGGATTTCCAAGAGTCGTGATTTACCGAGACTGGTAAACATTTTAAAATCATGGCAATTTCAATTTTATTGAAAGAAACCATCAAAAATCAATCTACAAATTACCTCCTAATACAGCATAAACGAATCAATGTGTTTGTATCCAGTATATTTATATAGTCGAATTGATTAGATACTTAAAAACATCACATCATGTCTCTTTATTTAACCTACTTTAAAACCATCGTCTTATTTTAAGCAAGTGCAAACAAAATGATGATAATTTCTAACGATGCATCATGCGGTTTAATGACATAATTTTACATATAAAAATTATCTGACTTAACATGTTCCCGTCCTTTATGCATACAATAAATATTTCACTTTGGCAAAGCCGTGCAAAAGTTGGACCCCGAAAACAGTTAAAAATAGGTTATGTTTTATCCGAGTTCTACCTGAATAGTTGTTCGATTGTTTGAACAAGTTCAGTGAAAAGACAAAAAACATCAAATTTTCTGAACGGCAACAATTGCACGTATTTCAATTTAAACTTGCAACGCGATACTAACGGTCACTATGCAAACTAATCGATACCATCCGTCCGAATACTTCGAATGTATTGCCCACTCGTGCTCCATTCTCTCGCAAACAGAATTAACAATTGAAACAAAGACTACATTGTATTTCAAGGGCAGAGAAGAAAAGTCTTGCGCGATAGTGTAATCGCATCAAAATCTTGTATTTTTATTGCAGATAAGAAACACTTTGTAACTAGGGATTTATGAACGGGCCGCAAAATAAACAAAAGCCACTGAGTTGTGAAAACGGAAAACAGATTTCATTTTAAGTATGGAGCTGTATCAAACAAAGGAATATTTTCATTGTTTTGGTTGGAAGCTTTGTCTGATTTTACGGGGATTTGAGGGAAAGATTTTCCAAATTTTAGGCTAATGCAAAATATAAAAATAATGTCTCACGTGGAGATTTAGACACAAATTCGTTGAAAATTGTAAATGAATATTTTTACATTATTGTTATGATTGATTCAAGTTAGAATCCATTATCTTCCGCAAGTCCGTTATGTAAAACTATAAACATGAGAATAAAAAGTTCTACTAGCAATCGCGCCTTTAATGTAATTTTAGCAATAAAAACCACATCCAAAAACAGTGCAAACAAGAAACGAAATTAACGAGATATTTTGGACTTTCACAAACTAAATTAGAAAAGCTATTTTTAGACACCCATTAATTAAAAGTTTAAATCCAGTTTCATTAACTAGGTTGCAAATAATCATTAACGTCCAAACAGTGTATTTTTACAAATGCTAAGGTGATACGCAAGGTTATATAATTTTGATGTTACTTTCTCTGTGTAAATTTAAGTTCATCAAGTGTCGTCTTTACTTTTCCATAAACCGTTGAAGTTTTTTTAAACTCGGAGAGGAATTGGGTGTAACGTTTCGCCTACCTTGGTCGGATGGCGCCACCGAGAGCATCGTTAAGTTTTGAGTTTCAATAATTAGTTTCCGCTTAAAAAAATTAATTTTCAACACTAAGGTAGCTTTTCTGAGTTACCTAATATTTACGTGGTAATATACATATTCCGGAAAATTAGAGAATACTAGTATTATAAGAGAAGGTTCCATGTATCTTGTATCAGTAAATCAGTTTTCTCAATATTATAATAATTTGAATAATCTTACCATTATCCACGGAGACATTGTTCTCCATTTTTCTGTATGCTTATATATTAATCAGCATCCGTAACATCAATTCTTAAGCACCATGTAATACACCAAAATGCAGCCACAACAAACATCAAAACCATTCAAGAATACTAAGGTGGCACAACTCGTTCAAAGGAACCAGTTTTATTTATTTTCAGGAAAATGGTACACACGTCCACGATAAGTTTCCTTGATATCAAAATAACACCACGTGCATAAAAATGTTGGGTTCTTCATCCTTACACGCATCGCCCAACGGTATAAAAACAAAAGGAGGCATCAATGTATCAGCACGCACAACAACATAAAACGAGACAGTTCCTACGACATCGAATGAAAAATCTCTTATGTATGGAGAAGTTTGTTGCAATTGTTTGAGGAAAATGACAAGCGAGAAAAGTCCCGTGGGCGAGGGTAGCGAAAGTAAACAACGCGATATCGAGCAGAGTGACCATTCAGGGCCCACAGCGCAACATCGTCGTCAGGACAACCGGACAATGTCCTTCGGAACGGGTGGGTGCAATAACAAAATTTAACATACATCAAAATATGAAGGAAAACCAAAAACACCACATCGATAGAAAATGAACCAACGTCGAATGCAGATAAAAGCTCAGTTGGCGGAACCTCTCGTCGCTCGGAATTTTTCACATCTGGGATCCCCGCCCTCTAATACTAATGAATTTTCCACTTCGCAATATAGATCTCTATGTAACCCAATTGTCTTTTTTAATGTTTTCTACTTGGAAAAACGAAGCTTTACCCGAAGATCGCCCGACGACCCGCTTCAACAGCTCGGCATTTTGACGTGATAACGACTGAGCAACCAACCCTTTTTCTCCTCCGAGGCTCGCAGCCTCCACCACCTATTTTCCCACCCCCGCGCACCGGGAGTTTCGGGGTGGTTGGCCGAGCCTAGCCGAAGTCGAGTTCGGGCGGGGTCGGCGAAAACCGACGACGTCACTGACCAATTCTTACCAACTGCGCATGCGCGAACCTTGGCGCTATAGGCGCGCGCGTTGCCGGGTGAATGTTAGTATGACGTAAACTCGAATGTACGTGTACGGGAGTGCTACTCCAATTATCAGAAGCGATTCTGCGTCTGGAAATCCTCTTACGAAATCAACCCGCGAGGGTGGGAGTATTTGCGAACCGCTCCGCGAAAAGGCTTCGCGGGTTATCAATGATTTCGCCCCAAGGTAGGGTGCTCCTCCCCATACGCTGTGCTGCTCCGATTGCTATCAACATTCCGCGAGATCGTTTCCGATAATTTCCTACGTTTGAGGCGGAACTCTTTTTTTAAATGAAGATCAACTGTATAACCTAACACCGACAGGGAAATCAAAAACTTATTTGAAAACTTTTAACTATTTGATGAATCCTTTGGAGGTCCATGGAATGTACCGATCAAGGGGCACCTTTTTGAATTTCAAAAATAATGTTTTCCAATTTGTGTTCACATGGTCGAAATCATAATATACTACTCCATCCATAATGTACGATTTCTTCACTTAATTGTTAGAAAATCCAGTAAATTGTACTTTTTTATAGTATAAAGAAATAATGTGTCACATTAGTAACTGAATAGTCGAAATGTTCATGTATATATCAAGGGCGTAGCTGGAGCGAATGTCTGGGGAGGGTGAGGGGGTTTAATCGGTTGTGGATAATTCTTAAAATTTATTGGGTGATGGAGGGGTGGTCTCAGCTCCGCCTTTGATGTTGGCATGTACGCCAACCTAGCCCATTAACATCGAGACGGCCTTATTATCAACATCAGTTTAAACATCTAATATTTCGCATATAAACTTAATGCATTCCAAAATCCTACTCGTATGTCTAGTCTTAGGTATAATGATCAATTGCAACGAAATTTTCACAATCGACATCCGCCATTTTTAATCTAATATGTGTGATTGGTCAGTTTATCACATTTTTACCGTATATTCGACATTGGCAACCTTGAAATGTATAATTAGCACTTATCACGCCAACATTATTTAAACTAGATTTGAATTAGGAAGATTTTACCGACATACCTGCCATTTTGGAAACCATGTTAGTAAAAAAGGCCGAATACTTTCTACAAATTTCTGACTTAATTGTCTTGACATTTTTACCTTAGATATTCGAATGCAACTTTAAGGTGAACGTCGCGTTTATGTAGAAAACAGATTTGTTTGTGGAACATTTGACCGAAACTTGAATTTCTGATAGAGATATATACAAATTTTCTCACTCGGAGCACAAAATGCTCTTTTTCTCCGGACCGCGTCGGAATGTCCGTATTCCATGCCTGATACGCGGGTCGAAAGTTGTTGATTCCGCCCGGGCGCCAGTGCGCATGCGCAATTCGTTCTCATTACTCCCTAGGGACGGAAAGTGTCGCCAGCGGGAGTAATGGGTGGGAGAAGAGTACCACTTTCTCTCCCTAGGGAGCAAATTAAATATATAATAATAATAATAATAATAATAAATTGTCTTTATTGGCAAACGAAATAAAAAATATACCGAGCAAACAACCGTGTACAATGCCCAAAGGCGAGCCCCAACTTAAAAAAGTTGTTTTACAGACTGACCTTCAATATCCACGAGCAAAATAAGTTTCTCGCGCTCTGAACACAAAATTTCATTTCGCTCTTTCGTATGTGAAAAAAGGGAGAATATGTATTTGGAAAGACATACGAATTACCTCGTACAAATCGGCAAATACCGATTTTGCTCCCAAGTTGCATAATGTACTAATTTATGTTTCAACCGATGCTAAAAATTTGCGTCACCCTCACTTATTGGGAATAGTACGTTTCGAAAGTTCTTTTATCCGTCGTTTTTCTCGTCTTAAAAGTCGGTATTCTATTTATTTCCCTTCGTGTTTGATTCTGCACGTAGATCAAACATTTATTCAACGAATTGACGATATTATGAACTGCAATTTACTGATCTTAAATGATTGTAAACAATATGCGTTTAAAAAATTACCGAGAGTTTTGTAAGAAGTTTTGAATTTATTATTAATAATGTATATCTATTTACCAATAATTGTAAAAAACGGAACAAACATTACGCTTTGCATAAATTAGAACCAACACACCGGCGAGACCTAAAATGCATGCCAATTAGCAACTTTCGCGAACGCAAAAGTTTATTCCAGCTCCGGCGAAATAAAACGATTCGCGGGTCTTCAGCAATAAAAAGACAATTAAAAACTTGACATTAATTAAATAACGTAAATTGCAGAAACGAAGATAACTGTTCTAAACTATTTTGAAAAACAAAATAATGTAAAACCGAACATATACGATTCACGTATATTTGAAATACTTTAAAATAATTACCGAATATGTTGTCTAAGAGACTTTACCTGTTTAACCCCGTACACTCAGATGTAGAATTTTCTTTATTTCTTCAACTATGATTGCAATAAGGCAAAACCCGATTTTAAAGTTTATTTGTTGTGTTATTTTTATTTAAAACATAAATTTATATCTTACATAAAGCCCACTCGTGATATTACGGATGTTGGGGAACAACTGTCGACGAGAAAGGCTTATATTGAGAAGGACCTAACGGCTAATATCGGAAGGAGGCCAATATTGCGGGGGACTTTTTATTCGGACACCTAGCGGCATAGTCTGGTACTTTGGTTCATTTATTTCTATGCATATATAAAAATCCTATCCAGAACAAATGTTTTTGTTCTTTCCGTCAATTTTAAAGAAGTACAGTCCTGGCTACTATTTGTTATATTTGAACAGAATAAATAACATCACCTGCATTTTCAAAAGGATTCTGGAACTCATTCCAAAAACATCTCAAAAAAGAGTTCTTAATTAAGTCTTACTCAAGAATTGTTACAAAAATGTCTTGAAAAGTTCTTTGTTTGAGAGCTAACTTATCTCGTTACGAACCTTCTTTTGTTTTGGTAAAGCAATCTTGAGTTTTAAGATCCGAATTCCTTCTAGAGGCTCTAGATGGCGTTCAAATGACAAAAATGAACTCCCAACTTCATATGCCTGATGGACGACGTTTACATTCAGACAATGAAAACTTATCAAATATATTTAAAGGTCCTAATTATAATAATTAATAATTTACAATTTATAACTTTTTAAATGGCAATTCAGCGACTGAACGTTCTGTAAGCGCTCTAAGTAGTATTTATATTTAAGAAATCTTAAAGACCTCTTAATGCTGTAATTTTGATGTTTAAATAAAGTTAATAAAATACGTTTATTCCATGTTATGAATTAATATATATATTGATCCGAATTCAAGGTGGTAATGTATGAATTTAGAAAATTAATTTCCAAAACTATTAATTCCATTAGAATCTGATTCATACCAATGATTTCAAAAATAATTTTGAATATATTTTTTAACATTCCATTTATATCTGTCTGTATCTAACTTTATTTGCGAATAACCCGAAATCAACATTCTCTGTTGTTTGTCATAAGTGAATCACGTCAAATAATGAGGGTTGAATACAAAGGGATTGAATTAGCGTTAGTGCTAAGCAATCGAAATTCGAGTATCACGATATCAAGTAGCTACAGATTATCGATTACTATCAGAATCGTTGTGCGAATCTATTTTGAACTGAAATTCATGTTTAGCTTCAAAATAGTTTTATAACATTCTTAGGTCAACATACATGTTGTCATTATTGCAATTTTTATAAATATATATAATATACTTATATATGAATCTATTGTGTTTAATTGTTAACTGTCACTGAACAAATAATATTTTGATCTTAAAGGCTTATCCGTGTCTAAAAAAGACCTTTTATAATGATTTTTTTAAAGATAATTACAAGAATGATAAAACGTGTCATTGTTTTAATACATATTTGCTAGATATTGGCCTATAAAATGAATTATAATTGAAGATAATTCATCCCTTCCAACAACTTGTACGGAGCGAAAATAGTAAGGACTCTCTTTAGAAGATGTTTTCATGGCGAATTTAAGGTAACACACAAAGATGACGCTAAGGTCGTTTACGCATAAACTTATCGGGTGGCCAAAGGTAAATTTACGGCATGTGGAATCAATTTTATCGAGTCAAATCTGACGTAAACTACAGCACTCCCCTTCCTAAATTATGAGGTTGCTTGCATGTGGAGGAGTTTGTCCTAAGTTATATCCTAATATATTCTCCTCCTTACCCTCACTTCCGTATTTTCGTTTATGCCCATACGAATGCACGTGTGACTGAGGTTCCGAGGTTTACCTTGAAACGGTGTGGTGAGGGAAGCAGGGGAGGTGGCTAGTATAACTTAACTAACTACAGTAGACCGTGGCTTATTTTGCCTTCACCTCAATTCCTTTCTCCCCACTCTTCTATTGACAAGTATGTAAGATTCGGAACCAGCTCACACTCGTTATGCGCATGCGCAGTGTAACGTCAGATGGACTTAAGTGGGGGAGTATTTTACCTCCCCTGAGAGACCAAATAAGCGAAGGAGAAGGAATTGGTCCAGTCTCATCGAAGACAAATAGATGACGGTCTACTGTAACACGCCAAATGTATAACTGAGTCAGCTTTGGACGGTATAACTTAGGACATGGATTATTCATATAGCATATACAGTAGACACATGATGGGATCCTTTGTGGGATATTACACAGGATCCGGTACAGAATCCCACATGGAGTACAATCAAATCCCTAGACAAATTTTAAGGAAATAATAAAGAAATCGATAAAGGAATCTGTATAGGAAATTAAATCGGATAACTTGCATGATCCCATGTGGGATTTCCAATAGGAATTTTTTGTTTGGAAAAGTGCATTAGACGTTTTTTAAAACGCCACATGCGATCATGCAAATTATTCGATGTAATTTCCTTTATCAATTCCTTCACAGATTCCTTTATTATTTCATATCTAAAATTTCCTCGGGGATTCGGATGAACAGGACCCCATATGGGATCCCATATTGTGTACTTTCTCATCCAGGAATTTCTAGACAAGGTGAAGCCTTTAATGTGTTTGGATAAAAGTGTTCTTTCATTGAAATGGAAGAAACGATGTTGAGGGTTCAAATAAATATGTGTCATATATAAATGAAATGTTTGCAACGTTCAGCTGATGAATTCTTTCCATTGAACTAACTGGAGTTTCAATCGGACATAATTCGTTCGAAATTAATAATTAGATTGAAACTGACTCTTTCTTCTAGATAATCATCATTAGTCCCGATTCTAAATAATTTAGTTTGACATAATCAAATGGAAAATAAATAGTGATATTAATTTCAGAATTATGAGTAACATTTTGGCAATATTAATTCAGCAGTCACTGATCAATTGTTTATATTTTCAGTAAGTTTGCATGAATTTGATAATTCAAATAACGCCTAAGAATTACTTTAACGAAACAAACTAAAATGAAAAAATCCATCCGCGAGATGTGTAATAAAGTCAGTAACATAACTCTATTCAGATTGCACATAGTTCCTGATTGCGGTGTAGAAAAAGCAACGTTTAATCTCGTTTAAAGAAATCACCTACTCCCCCGAGAAACGACTGAAATTATTTGAGGTTCTCAGCATTCTTCAACAACCGAATTACTTTAAACTCATCGTTAAGAGACGCGGTTTCCGCACATATTTTCCGGGGGCCTCCATTCCATTTCATTAAATACAAAAGGAGTCCCCCGAACGCCCCTTTTTCCACGTCTGTACGTTTATTTCTCCGGCGTGAAAATCCCCCGAGAAGATTCTTGGATTGGATTTTCCAACATATAAATGCATCGATGTGGGGGTGTGGGTGCACCCCCCACAACGGTCTTTCATGACGTAGCTGCTGAACCACTGCCGCAACGACCAGAAACTCGGCATGCACGAGTTGTCGAGCTGCGATGAACGACCTCGAAATATACGTATGCATATTCATTCACACGTACATTCATGTATTTGTACGACACACAGGTACACCTACATACGCCCACCTAGCTTTGCTTCGAAACTTCCCACTTCGTCGTCATATTCATTTTCGCGCATACAGTCTTTCTCACACCATCGCCAAAGTTCGTCTTGATGTATATGTTTTATTCACTTTTTCTTCCTCTCGCCTCGTTTCTCTCTTTCTTTCTTTCTTTATTCGTATACACCCATCACCCTTCATACATGCAAAGATGCTTATGTAGGTTAGATATACAGTGCATAAGAGAAAGATAGCGCAGAAAGAGGGATAAGGGCAGAAGGCGAGGGAGACAGAGAATGTCTTGATGCGGCAGCAGGAGTTTCGTACGACTAGTGAATGTATATAAGGTACATCTTAAACGGGTCAACGGGCGTTAACACTCCAAGAATTCTTTAGATTTTTCGCTATATCTCATTGTCTGATTATTTTCTTCCCGGGAAAGAAGTCCGCAATTCCTGAGATATCTTGATTTTGTTATCCTAGAATGAAACATAGATATGTAGCATCTTGGTTTGTTCTTTCTTCAGATCAGTTGTTCAGTATTGGCCGTTGCTTTGGTACGTCCTGGTCACATTTTGGGATTTTTTGAGAAACGTGTTTTATTCAGAAAACGTTCTTCCGTCAGTTATACTTCTCACACTGACATTATTAATTTAGAACATGTACAGAGCGGCGGTGGCTCAGTTGGTAGAGTATCGGCTTCGTAATCAGAAAACCCTGGTTCGATCCCGGACTGTGTCATCTGCCATCGGAACACCTCTGTATTTGTTTAGAAGTATCTAATAACGCCAAAGCTCAGATAGTTCGGATTACACCTTCATAAACTGTAGGTCCCATCGCGATTTAGTCCCATATGGGTTCAGAAGGACGACGTAAAATAATATAAAAAAAATGTATTGACTTATCTGATGAAACCAGTTGATGAAGTAATATGGAATCACATTCAGATGGTCAGAACTGTGTTAGAATCATATTTGATGAGACTTCGTGGTTATTGGCCGTAGAAAATCCTAACCAGGATGCAAACCTAACATCTGCTTTAGAGAATCAAACGACTAAAAGGATATATATTCATAAAGTCCCATTTTGATTTTTCAATTTTGTTGATGTCACTGAATAAAGTGGGGTTCAAATTTTCTAAAACAGAATGTTCTAATCAGAAAGAAGCATGAAGGTTTCATACCCATCATTAGGGTAAATTTTTCTTCATGGGCTTGGCAAATAACACATGTCATCACCACGTATATTTCGGCACCCATTTAAGCGTCTAGAAATAGCGTATTGAATAGCTTCATTACTAAAACTAATCAACATCATGGGTGATCAAAGTATGTCTGTCAACCAGTTCAAGAATATTTTTGACCTTGCGGCAGAAGCTGTAAAAAATGATCAAAAAGAAATAATAACGTCTTAGTAGTCCTACTCATCTAACCGTGGAAAAACTAATAGATGTTTGCTCGCAGTTTATAGTGCGGTTTATTTCACAGCGTATGTAACACCTGTAGATCAATTAGTGCACTAGAGAGAATACTTGCTCAACAATTATTAATTAAAGGACAGTCAATAATAGATTCCATCAATGGATATCTGGAATTGAAATTATCCAGGCGGCTTGCCTTGGTCATACCACGTAGTCAGTCCACATGATTGAACTACGACGTTTTAGTTGTTTGACTTTGTGACCCTATCAAACCCCAATGGTTTGACTACGTGGGCATGGCTGGATGGTCAACACTATCTCGAATTTTATTTTTTTGTAAACATTTTTGGCTCTTTACTATAATTTTAAATTTGAAAAAAGTTGAAGATATGTTTCAGTATTTGGTTACGTTGCCAAAACAACGAAAAGTAATGATCATACTACGAGGTTTTTCCATGTTATCACGAGACCACTTGGAAATATTCAATGCAGCAAAACAAATCTTCATAATATATGGTATATCGTTTTGAAATAAAAAAAAAATTCAGAAAACCCGATATAAATAAGCTATCTACAACTTCACATGGTTGATTAATGATTTACTGAAATAAAATGGTCTGGTCTGGTGGCAAAATATGTCATTGCCCCGATACGTTTTTCGATCAGGTCAAGACCACCTACAATTTTGCCACCAGATCATGACAAGGTGATCAAATTCAATACTTCGTCAAACAACAGTCATACGGATTTTAAAACAGTTTTTATGGCATTATCGTTGACTTTAGGAAGAAAATGCATATAAGCTTTTTTGTAGAGAATTTAATGCTCTATCTTTTTTGTTTAAACATTTTTGAATAAAATGTGTATTTTTACAAAATAAATGCAAAAAACTACGAAGAAACGTAATTGGGGCTAATGTTTTTCAGTAATGTTTTGCCAAGACAAGTATTTCAACAAAAAATTTATGTCGATACGCTTATCCGTATGTGAGATATCGCGAGACAAAAAACGGGACGTACGGACGTACGTACGTTAGAGTGAGTCAAAAAACATTTATGTACGTCTTTTCGGTGCGTAAAGTATAATCGCACGCGTACGTAAACAATATTTCGGCACACGTGTGTATGTGTAAAGTTCTTTACACATACGCACTTGTATCGAAAAGTACTATTTTTTTTAAAATGCTATGGGGCCGGTGCGGAAAAGTTTTACCACCACAAAACAAGGTTCCGTGAATTTTTTCAGATTTTTTATCACACTTCTATTGCTGCCGCATCAGTCATGAAGTTTAACATTAGTTTTAAATGAGGAAAAACATCTGTTTTAGTTTTTCTTCTGCAATTTCGAGGGAAAATTTTCCAACAATCTACACTTCTAGATATCATTTTTTAGATCAGTTTTACGAAGAATAGCCGTTCTACAACAGACAAAAAAAATTCTGACTTATTTATTTCATAATTAACATCCATCATTTTTTTTCGAAAAAGGTAAAAATTACGGATGTTAATTATGAAATAACTAAGTCAGAATTTCTTTTTTGAGTATTGTAGAACGGCTATTCTTCGTAAAATCGATCTGAAAACAGATATCTAGAAGCACAGATTGTTTGAAATTTTTCCCTCGAAATTGCAGAAGAAAAACGAAAAAAGATGTTTTTCCCCATTTAAAACTAATGTTAAAACTTTTCCGCACCGGCCCCATAGCATTTTAAAAAAAAATTGTTTTTCGACCCACCCTAACGTACGTACAAGATCCCGAATACAAATTTTTGTATTGTTCATTCGGGCTCCTTAGGGTCTGAAACTTCGACATTTGTTGAAAAACTATAGGGTAATTTTTATGCCTGAGGTGACCAAATTCAATACTTCGTCCTGACTTAAGGTCTGGGTCGAAGTAAAAATCGACTTTACACAGCATTAAATGCAAATATGAAACTTTAAATGCGTTTTCTCGAGTTTAAAAAAAAATCAAGTTACATGCCTAGTTTTTTCATAAGTAATCGTAAGTATTACATTAGTAATGATAGAAAAGTATCGTATAAATTATAGTTGTTGACCTTAAAACAATATTTTATCCTCGTAGTAAAATTTGATTATACTACACTTATTGGGAAAGGGGGTATGAAAGATCATATTGTTTTTCGTACGTATAGTCGCTTTATATTAAAATCGTAAATCAAAGGAAGCTGCACTGCGACTTTTTTACCTTTTGGCGCCACTTCTTGATTATCGTTTTGATTTTCTTGCATTCGACGAAATGAACGAAATTTTGCGGTAGGGGCCATTTATTTGTTCAAATATTTGTAACACATGTATTATACAGATTGCGAAAAATATTAAATACGAAAATTGTTAAGAACAATATACTTCGATTTTGAATCAGTGTCGTCGTCTCTTTGACACCCTGTATACAGATACCTGCATAATACATATATCCTATCAGTCCAGGCAACAAACGGTTTGATCTGGAACAAATTGCAACAGGACCGATTTTTTGGTGATAATTATTAAAAAAATGTGTTAAAAACATATACAAAATCGCCGAAAATCAAAGTGGGGGAAAACAGTTTTTTTTACAAAATACACCTTATTTTATTTAAAAACGATTGAAACTTTTTAATGACGCATTATAGCGCAAAATATGTAGAATTTTAAACTTTTATAGTACGATACTATGCATCTTGCAAACAAATGAATATCGAATTAAACAATCAAGATTCATTTTCTACGGTATATTAAAATGTTAGCCCTTATATGTTTTTTAAGATTATAAACCACTGGAAAGAAGAAAAACGAACGTAAAGTATGCTTTTTACTGAATTTCACAACGTACAACCCAACAATTTCATTTTGTTATCACTAAAAAAAAGTAACTATTATCCAATCACTCTAAAAATTGAAGAGAATCTTCGTATAATCTTGCAGTTTCAATAAACAACATGCCAAGAGTGTGCTTGTCTTCTAAAAAATTGTGCACCTTAAAATGTAAGCCTCCACCGATTATTCCAAATTCGGGAATTTATTAGGGGAATGTATCCATGAGTGGACCACGTTTTTAATTTAGCGTAAAAAGTTAATTAAATAAAGCAATTTTTAAGTCTTCTATACACCTTTAGGCAGATACAGTCCCTATAGGTATAAATTAAATGCATTTGGGTTACTTTCTGCAGTTAAATAAAATTGATTAAACCTTTTTTACGAAGGGACGTTTTTTGGTTAAAAAAAAATTTTATATCCATGAGTGGACCACTCGTTCAAATCCCCTTAGAATGGCTAGAAACCGCATAAATACAACGAAATTCCAATTTTCATATAATAATTCATTTATTTTGAACACTTTTACTGTGTGCAATACGTGGAGAAAATATGAATAATGGTAAGGTCAACATAAAAAACTTTGTGAAAAAACCATCGAATCAATCATTCTAATGTGTATTCCGGTTTAATACAACACTTAAACGCTACTTTAATGATTTATTTATATTAAAAAACAAAATGTTAAATTACACTCAGAAATTACGCTTCCACACCATAACCTTTACACTGATAAAAACAAGTGGACCGCTTATGGATACAAAAAGTAACTCATGGAAATGGAAGCCGAAATTAAAATGCATGAAATTTTTTCGTAGCATTGAAATATTTGTAAACCTTTCAAATATGATGAATTTCAATGTTTAATTTACAAGAAAAAAATAAAACTTACCTTTAAAAAGTAATAATTTTTTAATACTCAATTGAAATGAACGCAAAACTTTGACAACGTTTTTCAACAGTACATTTCTACGAGCAGAAGCGTACTGTACCGAACGAGAAAATGCATGTATAGACTTAGGGATCTTATTAAAAATGGTTTTGCGATAATACGCATCTGTTTCAACCAAAAATTTGATATTTCGTTTTTAGTTTGATAAAATCAGAAGGGTGGGCCACTCATGGAGACGGGCCGCTCATGGATACATTCCCCTACTTTTTTCAATATGGAGAAAATAAGTTTTCATTTCTTGAATTCTTAGTTTTATAGAATTCAGTAGTCCTCCCCTTATATTAACTTCTCTTATTTTAACTGTGTCCCTTATTTTAACTCTATTCCGTCCGTTATTTTAACTTTTTCTCGTGAGTTCCCCCACCATTCGTCATGAGCTTGTAGTAGCAGTCCACATTCAAATGAGAGCGGACTGCTGTTTGCGCTTGCGGTTGCAGCCTGTAACTTACAGGTGAAGAAGGACGCCACTATATGTCTTCTGTGTTTATATTTTCTCATACTGCCAGTCGTTGGGGATGAGGAGAACCGTTAAATTAAGGGAAGAAGCCGCCATCTTCCTTGACTCGAATGGTTCAAATATGAGGAGGATCACTGTAATTCTATACTAAAGGCCGCAAAAAATAAGATGCACGGCATACGTGTGCCTCATAAACTAACTGTAGGAGGTCTGTAAAAATTATCAAATCATTGCGTATATACGCAACATTTTCGAATGGCACACTTAAAGAGCGTTTATGCACGCTTAAAACTACGTTGTAATTTTGTCTTTAAAGTACTTACAAATCTCCTATCACTTGTTTAACTTGCCATTGGATATCCTACAACGTGAAATCGACATTTCAATAATAAAAAATGTTGACGTTTTTTTTTTATTTTTATTATTTAAGATTGTTAACTTTATAATAGCAGACAAACATTCTAAGAAATAAATGAGCATTTTTCTAGATTTAAAATAAACATAGATTAGTACCTTTTCGGCTGTTGTCTTTAGACTCCCGTAATAAAAATTGAAAAAATTTAATTCTAACATTTTTTTATTAGCGATAATAAATAATGAGTAAAAAACTGTATTTCTCGTAACAAGTACCTTATCTTTAAATATAAAAACTATAAGATATATAATATAAGTACAACAGCATCTACCATTAAGCTATAGTTTAGTTTCAACTTTGACTTTATTTAACTTTATACAACTTTATCAAAAAACGAATTCGACAACTGTTTCTTATTCTTGAAGTGCTGTAAAAACCAAAAAAATATGTCCCATTAGTGTGCCACTAAAATAATTTTTGATGATTTTGAACATTGAAAAGTTAAAAGTTCTGTAGAATAGTCATATACAAATAATATTCATATTTAACATTCATTAATAATTGGTACACGTGCATATTTATTTATTTGTAATGTTCACTTTTATAGATATGTGATTAATCATTCGGCGGCATATATGGGGCATTCCAAATCAAATCGGCAGCTTTTTTTCACACCATTTTTAATTTTAGTTTTATCATTTGTAGACCGTTAGTACATGCAAAAGATGTATTGTTGGCCATATAAAACATTTTAAAATTGACTGTAGTGAAAGTTGTGAAGATATTTAGAAATATGTCATTTTCTGTTCTCGCAACGTTTAGTTTATTTAAGCGCAAAAGTATCAGGTCTAAAAATTAATGTAACACATGTTTTTTGCAGTTTTTTTATTGCCTTTTAGGATCTTTATGGCCTTTCTTTTGAACATATTCACTTTCACGTATTGTTATAGGATGAGGTTAAAAAATCGTTTTAAAGTTTTTAATTTACATTTTTCAACGGAAGGACACTTTTTAAAATTCTAAAAAAATTCAGAAAAAAGGTTCAATATATTATCTCCATGGCAGTATAGTTAAAATTTTGGCTGTGGATCGGTTTACAATTAATAAATCGAGTTAAAAAATTGTAAATAAACAGAAGTCCCCTGATTAACGTGTAACACATATCATACAGGGACTTATTTATTTCAAATTCAACATCGATTATCTCGCTCAATTTTGGTCGAAATAAATTTTTGTTTCATTTTAAAGATAATTTAATGCTCTACCAAGTTGAACGAAATAATGAATTTTCAATACCTGACTACAAAAAACGACCGAAAACTGTGGGCAACAGTTCTACTTACAAAATCAGCTACCGCCGGCATTTGAATTGCTCCTGCCATGGAGACAATATATTGAACCTTTTTTCTGAATTTTTTTAGAATTTTAAAAAGTGTCCTTCCTTTGAAAAATGTAAATTAAAAACTTTAAAACGATTTTTTAATCTCATCCTATAACAATACGTGAAAGATAATATTTTCACAAGAAAGGCCTTAAAAAAAAACTGCAAAAAACATGTGTTACGTTAATATTTAGACCTGATACTTTTGCGCTTAAATAAACTAAACGTTGCGAGAACAGAAAATGACATATTTCTAAATATCTTCACAACTTTCACTACAGTCAATTTTAAAATGTTTTATATGGCCAACAATACATCTTTTGCATGTACTGACGGTATACAAATGATAAAACTAAAATTAAAAAAGGTGTGAAAAAAGTTGCCGATTTGACGTGGAATGCCTCATATACAGTGGCCCTCTCCTTATTTTAACTCCTATTATTTTAACTTTCTTTCGTCCCTTATGTTAATTTCTTCCCCTCGTGAGTTCCCCCACCATTCGCCATTTGGAAGTGTTCAAAAGAGTGCGGACTGCTGTTTGCGCTTGCGCATACAGGTGAAAAAAGACGCCACTATATCTCCTTTCTCTGTTTTCATTCTCTCATACTGCCAGTGGTGAGGATGAGGAGAAGCGTTAAAATAAGGGAAGAAGCCGCCATCTTCCTTGACTCGAAAAGTTAAAATAAGGGGAGGGCCACTGTACTGGTCTACGTAAAACTTTGTCACTCGCGAGAAAGGCAGAATCATGCATCATTTTATAGATACCTCTAAGACGTCATAAATAGAGACGATGCTTAGACGAACTTTTCAAGACGGTCTTCCAAGGCCGGTTTTTTGTCAACTTTTAGACACGACTTTAAGTCGTCTCGAAAAAGTGCGCCAAGACGTCTGTGCAGTTTGTGCATTATGTATATTTCCTAATAATGATGAAGCATTCGCAAGTTTGTGGATTCAGAATGATTGACAATTTCTCATAAAATACTTTCAGAAGAATATTTACCATCACGGCAAGTATTCACGTAAATACGTAATTTCGAATAGCGACTCAGTAAACAAAAAGGGATTAAGGGCTTTTATCTTTTATTCTTTTATTGAACATTCGGAATTGGCAATTTTCCAATTCCTTTATAGGAATTCACGCGTGAGACATGTGAATTCCGTTGAATTCTGATACGCAACTTTTTATTCCGCGCATTTCCATTAAATTCCCTAACCTAACCTAAAATAATATGGATTTGTTGGAACTGTCAGGAATTAAAATTGTAATTCTGTATTCCGCGCAATTCCACTCAATTCCCTAACCTAACCTAACCTCAATATTCTCAGGGATTCCTTGGAATTCGTGGGAATTGCAAATTTAACTTTTCAAAATTCAAATTTTAATTCAAAATTCCAATCCCCTTCCGTTTGCTGGGGAGAAGAATTCGAGTTATGTGTAGGAGCAAAGAGAAGAATTCAAGAACGCGATAGTTATAATTCTTGCAATAGAATTTAGAATGATTGATAATAGGGAATTATTCACAAAGTTCAACAAATAGAATTCAAAGCACAAAAGTGAATCATTTTCAATAATTCTGAATCGTTTTTCTCTGGTGTACGAAATAATGACGTACTCCTACGCAAAGTCATCTCGCTAGGAGAAATTATTTTCTGAGAGTTATAAATTTAATTTGTCGACTAGAGAGTATCCAAAATAATGCTCATTTGCTCTGTTTAAAAATATAAAATTTTGAATTTGTCACTTCATGAATCAGTGACAAAGTGCAACCTAACCTATAATCTAGTAACATATCAAGTTAATTTAATCCCTATGGAGCAGGACCGAACGGGCGGAGCCAATCTAGAGTATTATTTTGGATAAAGTTTTAAAAAAATGGATATAAAAATTAAATCTTGAAAATAATATAATATACATCCAACAACCTGTGAAACTGCGAAGACAGCAAGAAAATTCCCTAATGGAAGTAAACGGATTCAAATGGATAGAAAGTTTATGTTCGATTCCGTTTACTTCCAGCAACAAAGTATCACATCTCTTAAAAACGAATATCCAACACTTATTTTCATACGTAACTCCAAAATTATGTCACGAAAGAATAAAAGATGGTAAAATTATGTAGTTTTTGGTGGAAAGGGTATAATTACAGGAAAACAAAAATTCATGTAATAACTGTATTTTATTTGATAAAAACAAAACTGTACTTAGAATTATCCTTACACCTATTATAAATTAAATATTTATTGGGCATAGTATAACCAATGCAATTTGAACTTCTGCATTATATACACTGACTGAAGGCACACTCGAGGGATATGTATGACTCGACACACAATATCCACTTAAATGCATTAACAATCATATTCAATGCTTCGATGCACCAGTGCATTTATAAATTTGCATAGCTGGAAATGAATTATTTGCATTTGGATCCTGATGTTTGACCTTTACGTGTAGAATATTCTCACTTTGCTAGTCGCTAGATGTAATTCGTCGTCGAAAAATTTTGTTTCTATAACCATATTTCCACTGAAAAAGAAATAAATATTTATTAATAAAATAATTCTATAAAGGAACAAAATTTTTTGTTCCTCATGGATTGAAGTTATTTAATAAAGAAAAAACTTACTTTAAGACTTTAGCCGGCATCATTTGACTCTCGGGTGCAGCTTGGAATAAACTTTGCCATGTGTTTGTGCTATTTCGGATAATAAAACCAAATTCGAAAAACCATTCTTCTAAACACCTTCCTTTAAAGAGAACTTTTTGTTCCAATCTAAATTTTTCCATTGGTTCTATCGAACTGAAATTAATCTCTCTCGATACTGCACTGCAATGAAGTATGCTTTTCGGTACTCGAGCTTCATGTTCAACATCTTCGACGGATCTAAAAAGTTAAGAACGAAAAGATATTATGATTGGAAAAAAAGAATTTATGTTCAATAATATATTTATTGATATTTCCTTTTTTTAATATTAACAAACTAAAGTAATAATGAACTATTATATTACTTACAAATCTTGGTTTCCTTGCCAAAGAATGTTTCCTGTATCGGCATCACGAAGAATCATCCAGTTACTGCAACAAATAAAAAATTACATTCAATAAATAAATATTTCATATATAAAATGGTAAAGAAGAAATTTCTATCATATGAGATTCCCAACAAAACTGTTGGTAATGATATAACTTACAATAAAAAAAAACTCAGACTTATAGGATATTTTTTATAAGTATTTTAATGTCAAAAATATATGGATAATTTCATGGAACAGTACGATTTCAAAAGTTTATTTGCATGAATCGTTTTTAATTACAGCGTAAAGAATTATAATTATAAAAGTAAATCCAAATTTTGATTGTTCAGAAATAATAATGATAATATCTATCGTTAATACAAAATTTCAACCAATAACACTGGACCACAAAAAAAATGTCATGCACAAGAAACGCAACGAGGTTGTTCTTATAGATTTTGGGCCTCTGAATCCGAATTTGGTCCTATACACCTGATTTTTTTTAATATTTGAGGTTTAAAGTGCGAAAAATTTAAACATTTAATGTAAGAAAAAAATTTTATGCTGCAAAATGAAACAAGACTAGATTTTTCTTATAGATTTTGTGCCGCTGAGTTTCATTTACTACCAAAATTTTGTTTCTTACAATTAATGTGTGAATTTTTTGGAAAAAAAGCAATTTTTCGCACTTTTAAGCTCAAATATAAAATAACTCAAGCATATAAGATCAATTCTGTGTCCGAATTCGTTTCAGCGGCCCAAAATCTATAAGAGATACCTAGTCTTGTTCAATTTTACAGCTTAAAATTTTTTGTCTTGCAATAAATGTGTAAATTTTCCGGAAAATAGCAATTTTTCGCGGTTCTAACCTCAAATATAAAAAAAACTCAGACGTATATGACCAATACTGTACACGAATTAGTATTCAGCGGCCGAAAATCTATGAGCGACACCTAGTTGCGCTTCTTGCACATGACATTAGTTTTCTTCTTGTCGTCTGGTGTAATTTATCACACTGCGATGGTGGTGGTAAAAATAATTATTTTATTTTCATTTTTGAAAACGCAATATTAAAAAATCTCAATTTTATCATTTTTTACCAGTAATATTTTCTGTAAAAGAAATTAGGATTGTATCCCCACTGAGAGCACAAAATGAGAAACTCAATAACGTTTTCCATTATTGAAAAATCAGATTAACACTTTTTGAATGATTGCTATTTACTTTTAATTAACCCCTTGACTGCCAATGACGAAGATCTTTGTCATTTTGGACATTTCCCAGACTGCCAGAAAAAGGCAAATCTTTGTCATGGTACAAAGTAGACTAACAATTTCTGGAATTTATGTAAAATAAAACCAAATCCATTTCTAGACAGTCTAAGGTGTACTGAATATGATGGCATTGTCCATTTTCATAATTGCTGTATTAAACAAAATATATAAATCCACAAAGATGGTAGTTTTCACAATTTTTGCAAAATCTTAATCATGAAGTATGACATTGAATTCAATCAATTTATGCATAGAAAGTTTATAAAACCGCTTGAAATTTGTTACTCAGATGTTTTTGGGTCGCTGATTATGAATCTGAGGTCAAATTTTGGAAATTCAAAATGGCTTATCCAATATGGCGGACACTTTTTTTAAAAGTCTGACCATTCTGCTTGAAACTTGTTACTCGAGGGTTTTCGGAGTCGCTAATTACGAATTTGAAGTAAAATTTTGGAAATTCAAAATGGTGGAGAAATTTTTCATAAATGGAACCATTTTGGTTGAAAAATTTTTAAAATAAAAATTCAAATTTGTAATCAGCGGTCCCAAAAACTCCAGAGTAACAAATATCAAGTGAAATGGTTGGAATTTAGAAAATTTGTCAGCCATTTTGAATTATTACAATCTGATTTCAGATTCATAATCAGCGACCACGAAACCCCCGAGTAAGAAATTTCAAGCCAAATGGTTGGAATTTAAAAAAATTTGTCCGCCATATTGAATCCGCCGTTTTAAATTTTCAAAATCTGACATCAGATTCGTAAACATCGTCCCAAAATACCCCTATACACAAAGTTAAAGTAAAATCTAACAAATTTTTTTGGCATTTTGGACATTTTTTGTGAAATTCTTAAGGAGCATATATTTTTGTCAACGTCTACCACTTTTTTATATATAAGAAGAATCGTTTACTGTTTCGTTTGAATGATGGAAACCTTATGCACATTTTTCTATTAAATATATTATTAAAAACTGGGATCCAGAAACATTGACGTTGAAGTTAGCAGCTGATATAAATAAAATCAAATTCTTCTTAATATAAAAAGTCCAGTTGGTATTTATATTAATATTTTGTGATATACTGGAAATTTTATGTATAATTTTCAATGAAAAATAAAATAGTGCTTTAGCGTCAACAAAAAAGTATATACCTAACATTAGAATAGTTCAAACGAAAAGTAACATTAAATCATACGGTTTGATGCATTTACCCAAACAAAATTAATGGCACATGACGCATATGAATTACGCACTGCACTTATGGTTCTAATATTCTTATATTATTACATAAATGGAAAAAGTTGTATACAGTACTCCTTCCCTTATTGTAGTGTCTTCCCTTATTCTAACTTTGTCTCTTCTCCTATTGTAATATTTCCCCTCAATCGTTCTCCCCACTGACGTGTGTTGACGTGTGGATTTTCTAAATACAAATAACGGTGCATGCGGAACAAAAGAAAAAGAGACAAAAGGGAGACTACAAATCTAAGTAGTGGGGGAGAGGGGAAAATTAGAATAAGGGAAGAAGGCCGCCATATTGCCCGACTGGACAAATTAGAATAAGGGAAGGATTACTGTACAGTAGAACCTCTCTTATTCTAATTAGTAAAGTTTTTCAAGATGGCGCCGACCTCTCTTATTCTAATTTTCCCCTTACCCCCACTTATTTTGCTTGCGAGCTTGTGATTAGTGGACAATATTTTTCGTTGACTTTTCGTGTGATAGTGGGAGAAGACTTTTGGGGGAACAATTAGAATAAGAGAGGCTGGACAATTAGAATTCGAAAAGGCAATTAGAATAAGAGAGGTCCAACTGTATAACGCCAGTTCACAAAGAGAGCTGTCTTCGATTTTATCACACGTTAAATAACTGCAGGTCCAATATATTGTACTTTTCTGCAACTAATCGTCTTAGGAGGACATAGAATGCTCTCCCACAGCAATTCTCAAAAATTGATACCATATCTTTGTTTATTAACCCCTGCAGGAGCAGATTCCTTGTCGCATACTCTCCTTAAATTTGTGTAATACCATGTACGATTCTAACAAGTTTTCTTATGTTTTATAATTAACATTTGGTGTGTCATTTTTATTTATAAACATTATTATAATAAATTATGCGAATACTTGACCGTTCGATATGTAATAAATAAAAAATTAGTATTGGTGTGTATCGATCGTTTATAAACTATAATATTGCAGGAATAATTATAAGATGGAAATCAAATCATATAATAAAGATATAAGAGTCGTCTTTTATAACCTCTGTCGATAATGAGCACAATTATTATTACTGCAATGGATCTCCCTGTTAATTTGTCAACGTTAACTAATTATGTGTACTAAATATGAGTTTGTAAATAAATATATAATAATATGGATATTCTGAGGTCAGTCTGTAAAACAGCATCAGCTGTGGCTCGCCTTTTGGCATATCTGTTTATATGTATATTTATTGTTGTAACTATTTTATTAGGCCAATAAAATCGTAATAATAATAATAATAATATTCATGTTTGTAACAGAAAACATTTCGTAAAAAGAAGAATTTAGCAAATACAATATACCTCATAACTTGTTGAATGTCAATATATTATAAATATTTATATGACGTTAGATAACCTATAATATTATGACATGTGGTAAATTTGAAGCATTGTAGCAAAACATCTTAAACTTTTTAAATGTAAAAAATATCAACACAAAGATATTACTTGAATTGCATTTTATTTTTATACTATTTAAGTAATATTATTAAAAAATCTAAGAAAATACTTACACTTGAAAACCCTTTAGAATGTCCTCGTTTCTTCTCATTTTAATAACTGATTGTAAAATAAATGTAAACTAAATGTTACAACTTCTTGTGCTAACTTTTAATGTAGATTTATATATGACGTACATATATAGAAATATATATATAATATATATAATAGGAATCACTGACGATATTCACTGAGCACAGAATACTTTCATACTATTTATGTCTATATTATTTTTTATTATACCATGATTTATATGTTGTTGTTTTGACCGACGGAGCTTATATAGGCGTGCTAGGCATACAGGTAGAAATAGAAAGGTATAGCCATTAGGGGATCTGGTGTTTACGAAGGAGGGGGCAACCAATCAGATAACGCCAATTCATATATTAAAGATACATTAGTAACTAAGAGTCATGTATCTGTCGATAACATAGACTTATATCTCTATGGTCGATAATGAGCACAAAACGCATAGAGATATAAGAATTCTTATATCTCTATGACAAAACGTCTATTAAGTGGTCGTTCTAAAACGATTTGTCGATAAGAGATTACTTTACATTAGAAATCGTTAATTAAGAATTTAAGTTAAACATAATTCTAATCACTATAACGGATGACACTTTAATTACAGACGCTACAATTAAATGACAATGTTTTTGGTTATTCAAAATAAAGTTTGTTATTATTTTCGGGACAATTATGTTATTTTAGAGAGTTGCATAATGAATCAGAACAATTTAGGGCAATTTAGATTAAGAAAAACTTATTGCATCGGTTAAATTCCTGTATAAATTACACTGATCCATTCACAAAACTTTCGGTTCATTCACATTTTATCATATAGTAAAAAATTATAACGAGTTTATTCAATGCATACCATTATAAATTAAAACTTCCAATTCAATGAAATAAAAATAATCACTCCGTTTGTATTATATACCTATATTCCATTCCTCAAATAATATTACAGTGTAATTATCGCAAACAATAAAACTTGGTTCAACATAATTTGGAGGTCAATGATTGTAAAATGTAGAAAAATGTTCGAGAAGCAAGAAATGGAAATATACAAACGAACCGTACGGAGTTAGCTGTAATGATATGTAAATACCCTTATAAAGTAAAGTTGAAAAGTAAAAAAAAAATAATAAGATTTTTAATCTTTCGACAGTGTTCTATTTCTCTTGAAAATATTTTATTTCTATACCATTATAGAAAGGTAAGGCTGTGGTTATACTAACTGTTAATTAACCCGTTTCGCCCCACTGAAAATTGTCATATGATATATTGATATATCATTTTTTAATAAAATTTGTATGTTTCAAAATAAATGCAAAAAACTACGAAGAAACTTAATTCGGGCTAATGTTTTTTTGTAATGGACGGATGGATCTGCGCCAGAATTTAATCAGATCTAAGTTATGCCAAGACACGTATTTTTAAAAAAAATTTATGTCATTACGCTTATCCGTTCGCGAGTTATCGCGAGACTAAAAAACGAGACGTACGGACGCACGGACGTACGGACGTACGCAACAAATTATTTTATTGTTGATTTGGGCTCCTTAGGGTCTGAAACGTCGACATTTGATGAAGTAATTTTTTTGCCCGAAGTAACCAAATTCAATACTAAGGTCTGGGTCGAAGTAATTTGCATTCGACAATTAGCCGTTCCCGCATCCGAACGGCGAACGGATGTACATAACCTCAATTTTATAGATCATAAATACTGCGCACATATTCGAATGGTTTCTAATGTAGAGCGAAATGAAATCGTATGAAATATCATTCACGTTAACCCTTTAAGGACCAAATGTACAAAAATTTGACACGAAGTTTGTCAGTATTTTTTAGTATTTAAATTCAATGAAAAAAATTGTGGTATATACGTTTCCAATTGCTCGAACCCCGCTTTTTCGAATGGTGGATGGTAAAATACAGTCAATTTTAAAATGAACGAATTACAGACCATTTTTTAACAAAAATCATGAGATTTTAAACGTTTTTTTTTTCATTTATCGTTTTTTTTTATCACTTATAGCATTACTATGCCTCAGTTCGGTATAAATAACGTGACAAAAATGTCTACGATTCAAAATGGTTATATATGTTTTTATAAAATTCGAAATGGCGGTCCCGAAAATGGCATCCTAAATGAAATTTTCTTGAAAAATTTGAGAACGCTCTGACACAAAAATTATGAACTTTATAAAAAAAATGATAAGAGTAATAAGTTGTTAGAATTCATCGACGAATACACTGCAATTTTGTCAGATTTTTTTTTGAAAATTTTTAAAAGTTTACCAAAAACTCTGAAAAAATTCTGGTATACTCTTTGATGAATTCTAAGCATTTTTTGTTCTTTGCAATTTTTTCTAAAAGTTGATAATTTCCGATGGAAAAAATATAAAATATATATAAATACGCAACATTCGAGATTTATTTCTTCGAAAACTATCGACTTTAGGACAAAAATGCAAAGAACAAAAAATGCTTAGAATTCATCAAAAAATGTACTCGAATTTTTTCAGAATTTTTGGAAAAAAACAATTAAACAATTTTTTCAAAATATCATAAAAAAATCTGACAAAATTCCAGTGTATTCGTCGATGAATTCTAACAACTTCTTACTCTTATTATTTTTTTTATAAAGTTCATAATTTTTGTGTCAGAGCGTTCTCAAATTTTTCAAGAAAATTTCATTTAGGACGCCATTTCGAATTTTATAAAAACATATATCACCATTTTGAAGCTTAGACATTTTTGTCACGTTATTTATACCGAACTGAGGCATAGTAATGCTATAAGTGATAAAAAAAAACGATAAATGAAAAAAAACTTTTAAAATCTCATGATTTTTGTTTAAAAATGGTCTGTAATTCGTTCATTTTAAAATTGACAGTATTTTACCATCCACCATTCGAAAGAGCGGGGTTCGAGCAATTGGAAACGTATATACCACAATTTTTTTCATTGAATTTAAATACTAAAAAATACTGACAAACTTCGTGTCAAATTTTTGTACATTTGGTCCTTAAAGGGTTAAGCAACCTAACAAAGATCGTATCATTTCGACTGAAAAATTATTACCCGGATTTCGGAAGTATCACATATTGACGCATGTGATCGAATGTAACGGATGCATTGGAAAGACGAAAAATATTCGAAATATATTGTGCGTATGAAAACACTTGAAAATGACTAATTTCATATTACAATTTGATGAACTTCATTCGAAAGTGGAAACAAATCGAACAGTCGAAATTTTTGCACACGAACTCGTTTATTGGGTATGTGACCGTTTTTATAAAAAAGTACAAAATACTAAACACTGCGGTCGACAAACCTGAACAATTTATATTCATATTTTAATTTAATTATAGATAGTTTAATAACTCATTTTTTAATAACAGTTCACATAATTCATATACACCGCGAAAAAGGGTTACGTTTGCCCTATTTTAGTTGGCGATTTCATCGAATCGACTTGAAAAAATTGCTAAAATACAGTAGAACCCCTCTTATTTCAATTGCCCCTCTTATTTGAATCGTTTCCCCTCAGACCTTCCCCCACAACCGCTCGAACATCTCGATACAGTTTACAGTGTTTACACCCTAAAAGATGTACAATGTAAATACCGTTTACACTCTAAAATTATTGGACTCAAATTTCAGTCCAAAGGAGTAGACAATGGGGTAGGCCGGGTTCAACTACATTTAAGTTCTTTGGAGTCAAAATGTATGTAATTTCATAAAATAAAAGTGCACATTTGATGGTTAGGATGTCAATTTTTAATGATGTGTATTTCAAGACCCCCACAAAAATTGAAAACTCTTTCATTTGCAAAATAACAAACAAATCCAATATCAGCATCTTATTACTGAATTTGAACTGATTTGAAGCTTTCATTAATCACATTTGCAAATTTGTGTTTAATATTGTCTCCTATATTCATTTCGGTCTTAATCACAGTGTACTTGTTTGTGAAACAAAAAATTATTGATACATAATTATATGTAATAAAGTGCATAATGTAAATTTAGAATGTTTATTTCTACACTCGAATGCAGATATAAATGACCATAAATAAATACGAAATGTAGTCTTTATTTATCACATAAAGGCACGAGTTGTGATCTCGTTACATTTTTATCCAAATTTAAAATTCTCTACAAATTTTTCAGATAAATTATATATATATTTTACATAATTCAACTCTAAAATATATACGATGTCTAACAAAAATAAAAAGATATCAGATATTATCATCCACTATTAAAGCGTTAAATAGAGGAAGAGGATAAGGGGAAATTTCAAATAAGAGGGATCGGCGCCATCTTGATACCCATGACCAGTTGAAATAAGAGGTATTCTACTGTAACTGCATTGCGGCAGGAACATGGCAGTTGCCTCAATCCTCACGAAAAATCCGTTTTTAATTAATAAAAAGTAAGTTTTAGATACCCGTGTATCTAACTTTCCACACGCATTCTCAAGTAAAGGTTGTTTTCCCACGTGCGCGGACAACATTCAGCTTCAACAAAAAAATACAATGCAATTACAGTAGAACCTCTCTTATTCTAATTAGTAAAGTTTTTCAAGATGGCACCGACCTCTCTTATTCTAATTTTCCCCTTACCCCCACTTACTTTGCTTGCGAGCTTGTGATTCGTGGACAATATTTTTCGTTGACTTTTCGCCTGATAGTGGGAGAAGACTTGTGGGGGAACGATTAGAATAAGAGAGGCTGGACAATTAGAATAAGAAAGGCAATTAGAATAAGAGAGGTCCTACTGTAGATGCAGCATAAAGGCGCCAGTTTCATGCCAAAATATCGTCGGTTTGTCGCCTTTTTTCACCTCTGCCATAGTTCCGGCGCCACCGCAGCGGGACGCCACTTCCGAGGTCCGGAGCACTCTTAAATACAATTTTTTTCGGGGGAAAATCGCGGGAAAATAATATGAAACTTGATCCACGTATGTATTGTATATGTTTCAAATTTCAAAACTTATTGAAACTATTAGATATTAATTACCAATGTTTTCCATAAATATTTAACAAATTTAATTTGCAATGAATTTATTTGAATTCTTTTGAGTGTATGTATTCAAATCTATATTTTGATTTATGTTAATTCATACAATTTTCGAATTATTTTCGAACTATTTTTTGAGAGATTCAAAAAAGGAATTCTGGTATTCAAAACAATTCAAAGCTGAATTGTTTTATATCGATCTTCATTTATTGGAATATATCATTTAAATTGTTTTTACATTTGTAAAATATTCAAAAAGTATAAATACATTTTTCTTTGCTTTTTTTTTTTGTTCTACGCAATTTTACATCGTACCATTTTTAATATTCACATTTATCAGAATCGAAGAAAAAAAAATGTTTTATGATCAAATAACATTGGACCACAATTGGATCGCAACATTTTGATGAAAAATTTCTGAGCTCACAAAATTTGTAAGTGTCTTTAAAATCACTACGTTTTAAACGACTAAAATATCTCTTATCGAATTTCCTTAAAGTTTCAAGTTGACGGACAATTAGTTCCCTGCAAACACAAAAGTAACAGTTATGTAACATATATGTAACAATGTAACCATTACAAAATTAAAATTGCAATACACATCTTTCTAGAAAACGATATATTCTATTGTTTAAAGTACACTTTAATTACACATTTTTTATTAATCTATGTAGTTAAATGTTGCACACGTGCGTTAACAATAATTTGTACTTGGCCCCTGTCCTATTTTAAGTTAAATTTAAATATCGTACAATAAAATCAACTTATTCGTCAAATATTAACATTAGCGAGAACTAGTCGGAGATCGAACTATGATAATAATACTCAATTATTAAACAGTTGTCAATTATTTCATCAGAATAGTGTTTGCACTTTTTTCAAATCCACCAATTGGTTTTCTTGCAAAATGACAATGTCATTATCTTCCTCACTTTCATCTTTGTCTTTAGGCATAGAGAATTTTCCAGTCGGTGTTTGCAATTGTTCTTTACCAACTATAATTAAAAAATGTTAAATTATTTATTATTTTTGTTAATTTTTCAAAGAATTTTACCTAGAATTTTAAATGTTCGGGTTGAATCATTTTTATTACGAGCTAAACTTCGTCCCACAATTACTTCAGACACTTGAGGGGTGTAATTGTCGCTTATCTTTAAAACCTGAATAAAATAATTCCATTATTAAATTGTTAATATAAAAAAAAAAGTAAGGTTACCTTAAACGAATAAGTTTCGTTAAGATCTTCATTAACCGGAATCGTTTCCTTTTTGACAGCTTCGTTACTGTCCGTATTCTCAGCTATTTTTTCCGATACATTTTTGTCAACATTTCCATTGATTGAATCCTCCATTTTTGGTTTTTCTGTTACCACTTGGTTAAAAAAGGAATCCTCTTTTTCTTGCATTTTGCCTTCGTCAAATTTTTTTACTTTATGAGAAAATGTCACAGGAGTCGAACTTTGTCTCAGTCCTAAAAGCGTACCTAAACTTTTAATAGCAGCTTTACTTTGACCAGAAATAAACTGATTTACTGTCTGCTTATCTTCAACATTATTCAAAGTTTTTTCTTCAGATTTATCTGAAAGATCGAACCGAATGTGCTTTCCGGACGGGAGTACTAAACTATTTATAATTCTTGGTCTTTTATATTCCGTTTCCTGAGCTTCGGAAGATGTGTCGTGTTTCTTGTTCTTTTTTCGACGAGTCCGTTTTCTTTTGGCTGAAAGTGAACTCGGTTCCAAAATGCTACTGTCTTCTGTTAAAATATCTTCTGCTATTTTCGAATCGTCGGTTTGATCAAATGTTTCGTTTAAAACACTATGATACATTGTCACGTTTGGTGTAGTACTTTCTGACATGACCACATCAATAGCACTTATGCTATTATCACAGATATCAAGCATTTGACTTTCGTTACTAATCGTATCCTCGTGTCTAGATGAAACTTTTCCATTGTAACTGTTCGGTGTGGCTGTTATTTCTTTCTCTTCCTCGTGACTCAGATTTTGGCAATCAATTCCGTTTCCAGGTGAAACTCTTAAAATATATTAACAAATAGAATCTAAATGGATAAAAAAAAAATTTACAATAAATCTTTAAACTTACACCAACGTGTCACCATTTTCTATGATGTGTATATCTTCATTCGGTGGTAAAAAAATTAATTGTTCTTTATCGGTCGACAATAGATGAAAGGAAGTTTTGAGTTTGAACAATTTTACAATGTGATTTATCAAATCGTTCACACGCGACATTTCTGAGGTATCAATCAAAATCCAACTATATTGTCGAGCATCTTTAAATACCCTCGACAAATCAACTTTTAATCGGAATCTCATTTTGTTAAATTTCGTTTTTAAAAGTTTTTCTAAAAACGCCAGTCGTCCTTTGTTAGGTTATAAGAACGGTCGTGAACTCGTGTGCGCGCGCGATGCTATTGTTTTAAAGTTTTTCTTCGTTGTCTAACGAATAATAAATATTTACAATTAATTACTTTACTATTTAGTTTAATATTGTTAAATCGTTCTTCAAACCTGTTGCTTTAGATAAAGAAACCGGTTAAAATTCGAATTTTCTTGGTTATTGAAATTTATGACGCTGTCGGTAAAGAATATCTCTATTTTATCGAAAGATGATTAGAACTCGCGCAGTTAGCACATTCCGAGACGGCTTTAAGACAGCCATTGGGCTGACAAAAAGACGCCCCGAAAAGGACGACTTTATGCCAATGTTTTTGATACAATTTTCCAACGTCTTAAAGTGATTACAAAACAACGTCATTTTTAGTGGACTAAAAGATATGGAACTAATAACGTCAAAAGTTCTGCTCGAGCCGTCGAATGGTTCGGACGTGTTTACAAACGCTCCGGAATGTAAATTCGTTAGCGGTAAACTTTTACAAATAGTAGCGAGTGGAAGCACTTAAAAGAAGCAACTAAAAATTGAAAGAATTAAACTTACAAATTTACTAGTGATATAGTGTCAAAAGCGGTTGAGGCCGTTATGGCCGACGGGCCACTAAAAAATATAGAGCAGCATACAAAACAGTTGATTTGTGATGACAACGAGTTAACGAAAATAAGCTATCATCCGGGGATGCAGTACGAGCAAGACCAGAGAAATTCTGTCTCCGAACAGAAAAATCCGAATGAAAAAGTAACGTTACAAAATTCATATCCTGCCTCCCCCATTCAAGGAGGATGGAGCGAAAAAAAGAAGAAAAGAAATCGTTCTAGTCCCCAAGACAATGCAAACCGTAAATCTAAACAAACAACAATGAGTGATTACTGGCTTAGTAAACAAACAACAGTATCTAATAAATACAAAGTCCTCGAAAATTCCGAAGAAGAAGACAATATTTCCATTGAAAACACTGAAATTACGAAAACAGTTAGAGCCCCACCAATATTTATTGCCGGTGTTGATAATATTATGCCATTAATGAATTTATTAAATGAAATTGCAAAATGTAACTACGAAATACGCGTACTCAGTAATGGCCAGGTTAAAGTACAAGCTAAAAACCTAGAAGCCTACGATCAAATTATTAAGGCATTAAAGGAAAAAAAAACGGAGTATCATACCTACCAAAAAAAGAATGAAAAACCTTTCAAAGTTATCTTACGTTACGTTCATCACTCAACTGAAATTGAAAGCATAAAAGCAGAAATAGAAGAGCATGGTCACTCCGTACTAAATATAACAAACATGCGCCATAGACTATCAAAAGAACCCCTCTCACTCTTTTGCGTGGAAATTAAACAGGATATAAATAATAAAGAAATATATGATATTCAATTCTTACTCAATACTAAAGTGAAATTCGAACCCCCAATTCCAAAACGAGAAATACCACAGTGTATGAAATGCCAACGATACGGCCATACAAAAAATTTCTGTTCCAGAGCACCGAGATGTGTCAAATGTGCGGGAAATCATCTAACCTCGGTTTGTTCAAATAAAGAACGATCACAACATGTGAAATGCGTTTTATGTAATGGTAACCATCCAGCCAATTATAAGGGTTGTACCGTATACAAAGATCTCCAGAAAAGTATATATCCAAACTTACGTAAAAAAGAAATGCCTAAGATACAAAATATTACTGCTAATTCCAAGCATGTATATCCAGCCCAACCAACAAGTGAGCAACCAGCAAGAACCTATGCTCGTGTAGTAGAGCAAGCAAGGCACCGAAAACCTGAAACAAGTCAAGTCACCCTGAATAGAGAAACCAAAACTAATGACCTCCAAGAGTTAAAAGACATGATGGAAAAATTAATGAACCAAATGAGTAATTTATTAAACTTACTCACTAATCTTGTTGCCAAAATGGTATAGTGGTGAATAAATTAAAATTAGCTCTATGGAATGCCAACGGTCTTTCTCAGCATGGAAAGCAATTAACAGTGTTCCTCAAGGTAAGGAACATAGATATAATTCTTATTTCTGAAACGCATTTCACAAATAAAAGCTATCTGAATATCCCTAATTATAAAATATACCACACTATGCACCCTGATGGCACAGCCCATGGAGGGTCAGCTATCATAATCAAAAATAACATTAAGCATCATGTTTCCAATGAATATAAAACTGAGAAAATTCAAGCCACTAATGTGGTTATTGAGGACTGGACTGGCCCAATTACCATATCTGCTATCTATTGCCCACCGAAACATTCAATCAGCGATGAAGAATTTGGAAAATACTTTCAGTCACTTACTGCCCGATTTATCTCAGGTGGAGATTTTAATGCCAAACATACACACTGGGGTTCGAGATTAATAACAACAAAAGGAAGAGAGTTGAACAAAACCATCAACCGTCTGAAATTAGAAACAGTGTCTACGGGGGAACCTACCTACTGGCCAACAGACAGAAGAAAGACTCCTGATGTCATCGACTTTTGTGTGGTTAGGAAAATCAATAAACAGTATTTTAAAACAGAACCGTGCTTCGACCTGTCTTCTGACCACTCACCAGTCTTAGTGACATTAAGCAGTGAAATAATTGAAAGAGAAAAACCCTGTATTTTATCCAACAAAAAAACTAATTGGGCGACTTTCCAGAATCAAGTTGAAGCAACGATTAACACTGATCTCCCTCTGAAAACAGAATATCAAATAGCTGAAGCCGTTGAACATTTCAATAATTGTGTACAACAGGCTGCATGGAATGCTACACCTCATAGTAATACTGTAGCAAATAAACACACAGTCTCAGAAACAATTCGACAAAAGATCGCGGATAAACGAAGACTAAGGAAACAATGGCAAATATTAAGAGACCCTGCATTAAAAGCTAAACTTAATAAAACCACAAAAAACTTTAAAAAAATATTAAATGAAGAGAAAAATCAAGGAATTGCAAGATACCTAAGAAATCTAGGAGCAACACAAACATCGGACTACTCACTCTGGAAAGCGACAAAAAAGTTAAAGCAATCACAAATCTCAATACCACCCATCAGAACAAAAGATAATAATTGGGCAAGAAGTGATAGAGAGAAAGCAGAAACGTTTGCAAACCACCTTGAAGGAGTATTCTGCTCAAATTGGACTGAACTATCCGAACTTCAATTATCGGAAGAAACCCAAATCCATCAAGTTTTAAATGAGACCTACCAGCTTGAACTACCGATTAAACCATTAACGAAATCAATAGTAATTAATACTATACAGAATGACTTAAGTCCCAAGAAAGCACCTGGATACGACCTAATTACTGGTAACATACTTCAAAACCTACCGGATAAAGGCTACATATTCTTAACCCAACTATTTAATGCAATACTGAGAACTGGTTATTTTCCGCCACAATGGAAAGTAGCCCAAATTATACCAATTTTAAAACCAGGTAAAAATCCAAACGAAGTGAGCTCATACAGGCCAATCAGCCTACTCCCAATTTTATCTAAAGTGTTTGAGAAACTGCTGTTACTAAGATTAAGTCCTATAATAGAAGAGAGAAAACTAATTCCAAACCATCAATTTGGTTTTCGACATAAGCATAGCACTATTGAACAGGTGCATCGCATATATGGCAAACTCTATTCAGGAATGGAAGAAAAGAAATATAGCTCAGTGGCGTTCCTAGATATTACACAAGCCTTCGATAAAGTATGGCATGATGGCTTGCTTTACAAAATAAAAAAAACTCTTCCATTAAATTATTTCATCCTATTGAAATCCTACTTACGAGATAGGACTTTCCTGGTTAAGTACCAAGGAGAGGTAACTAATTTACACAAAATACAAACTGGTGTGCCACAAGGCAGCGTACTTGGTCCTCTGTTATACCTCCTATATACTGCTGATCTACCAACAACTCGAAATACGACTTCTGCTACATTTGCTGATGATACTGCCTTAATTGCAACGCACAGTGATCCACAAATTGCCTCGAAAAATTTTACAACGAGCTCTAAATGAGGTGCAAAAATGGTTTGCAAAATGGCGAATAAAAGCCAATGAAAGCAAATCAGTACATGTCACCTTCACTACACTTAAAGATACATGCCCACCTGTATACATTAATAACTCCCCAATACCACAATCCGAAGTGGCTAAGTATCTTGGAATCCACCTGGATCGTAAGTTAAACTGGAAGACACATATCTTCACAAAAAGGAAACAACTCGGTCTCAAACTAAGGCAAATGTTTTGGTTATTCAGAAGAGAGTCGCAGCTATCAACTGAAAACAAAATTTTATTGTATAAAACTATTCTGAAACCCATCTGGACTTATGGTATACAATTATGGGGTACAGCAGCTGATTCTAACATAGAAATACTACAGCGATTCCAGTCGAAAGTACTTAGGATGATAGCCAACGTTCCTTGGTTTATAAGAAATGAGGATATTCACCAGGACCTACAGATTCCAACTATCAAGGAAGAAATAAAAAAATACAGCACAAAATATAGCGATAGAGTCAAAAATCACCCGAACCCCTTAGCTAAAAATCTCATGACTCCCACATGTAAGAGAAGAAGATTAAAGAAGAAGATTCCAACGGACTTACTAAAATAAACAACATTCATTTTATTAAAATGTTTGTGAACGTAAAGTCCCCATGTTAAATCAATTCTTGTATTAATGGAATTATTATTAAAAGGGCTCATCAATGGGTGGGTACCTTACGTGTCTTAAATCAATTGTTGTAAATATTACTTATTGCTACTAATTGTTGGCAGATTGTAATAACTTGGGAAAAAAAAAAAAAAAAAAAAAAAAAAATAACGTCAAAGATATAGTAGAACCCCTCGTATTTCAACTGGTCATGGTATCACAACTCGTGCCTATGTGATAAATAAAGACTACAACATTTCGCATTTATATATGGTCATTTATATCTGCATTCGAGTATAGAAATAAACATTTTAAATCTACATTATGCACTTTATTACATATAATTGTGTATCAATGATTTTTTTTTCACAAACAAATACACTGTGATTGAAAATGAATATAGGAGACAATATTTAACCCAAAATTTGCAAATATGATTAATGAAAGCTTCAGATCACTTCAAATTCAGTACTAAGCTGCTGATATTAGATTTGTTTTGATGGATTTGGCAATTGAAATAAAAGGGGTTCTATGTACGTTCCTATATATTTATTTATCCATAACATTGGCTTAAAGAGTAACCTCTATGGCGCCAACTACATTATAATAAAAAATACAATATATAGAACGATACAGTTATAAGATTAACCCTTTGAAGCACATTTTTCTTTACGCTGAAAACAGCTGAAATTTGTTACTCGGGAGTTTTTGGGATCGCGAATTTGATGCTCAGATTTTCAAAATTCAAAATGGCGGATCCAATATGGCCGACGTAATTAAAAAAATGTACTTCATCGAGGTGAAATTGGGTACTTAGAGGTTTTCGGGATCGCTGATTACGAATCTGACCTCAGACTTTCAAAATTCAAAATGGCAGGTCCAATATGGCCGACGATAATGCAAAAATTTCCTTGGTCGAGGTGAAATTGGGTACTAGAGTTTTCGGGATCGCTGATTACGAATCTGGCCACAGATTTTCAAAATTGAACACCATTTAGGAAGCGACCAATGACGGAAGAGACCGACCTGACAAGAACCCTCACTGGTGTGGTGTACTGATGGCTCAAAAATGGCGAATGGATCCGGGTATGGTATATTTGGTGCCCGTCCACCAGTCAAAATGTCCGGAAGTCTCGGACAAAATCCAAGCATCTTTCAGGCAGAATTAATGGCTGTCAGAGAATGTGGGCAAAGTAATTTGGACAAAGGGTACAAAAACTGTACTATCAACATTCTAACAGATAGTCAAGCCGTGCTAACCCGTATGGAAAAAATCAACGGTAATCTAACGCAATTCACCGTACGATTTTGACAAATTTCGGTACGTCTGTATAGAATTATGTACGGTGAGGTACGTTTACGTACGTTCGTGTGCGATTTGGTTACGATTCGAACATTTTGTACACCATTGTACAGAAACGTACGCAAATGTACGCGAACGTACACAAACGTACGCAAACGTACACAAAATTGCTAGAACATACTGAAGCATGCGGAGATGTACAGCATTGTACACTATAGATGTCAAACAACCATTCGTAATAAAATATTTTCGTACAAATCGTCCGGAATCATATGAATATGTACTGAAACGTACGCAGACGTACGCAATTGTACGGATATATGCAGCCATGTATAGAAACGTACGAGATTTTAGAACTATTTACAGGAACGTGCCCGACTGCACGAATATTGAATATCCCAGATAGGTGCCCGTTTTTCTTCCGTTATTTTTTTTCGATTTTTTGTCCAAAATTTTTCACGTAATTTTGGAGAAAAATGATCCAAACCAATTCTTCTACATTGGACAAATATTCCAAAATTTTTCGCGTTTTTTAGGGATATTTATACATTTTTTCATATTTTTCGGGCATTTTTTACAATTGCAAGGTTATTAAAAAAAATCACGAAAAATTTGTGTAAGCTTTTCTTCGATGGAGAAATCATATAAACTATTTGCATCAAAGTCGGCAATTGTTCACGGATTGCGGTCAAGTTGGCTTGGAATGCCCCACATATATTTTTTTAAATATACATTGTAAATGATGCACGTAATGAAGAATAAAATGAACAATATACAGAAGGGAACCGTAGGTAACTGAAAGGAATGCTTTTTTTATTTATATCACTTATGTCATACAAAATATCTTTATTGGAATAATAACAAAATTTTAAATTAGTTGATACATTTTGCAGTAGTTGCTTTGCTCAAAGAACCTATGAATAGATGATTTCTTACATTCATTAAAATACATGGTCTGTAAATGTCATTACAACTGATGACATTGAAATCATTTGTTTCCACTATTTTACAATATTTTAAATGTTTAACAGATACATCCGCATTTTTGAAAATATAAGTATTACGAACATCCAATTTTTTATAAAATATAAATACCTTATTTCTGTTACTATACTCTACTTTATAAATTTTTTGTATTATACCAAAATCTCCATGTCTGGTTTGAAATACCGAATCATTCGTTTTTTTACATCGATTATATGTTGCTGTATAATGCTGTAAAAATGTTCGAATCGTAACCAAAACGTACCTAAACGTACCAAATCGTACGTAATCGTACGGAATCATGCCTAAATGTAACGAAAACATACCATTTTTATTTCCATAGGGGAATGGCTCTGGAGGCATTACAAGTAAGCTCCAGACTAGTAAAAGACTGCATATTTGCCCTAAATAACTTGGCTCAATACAACAACAAAGTTATCCTAAAATGGATAAAAGGGCATGCAGGAAATATGGGAAATGAAGAAGCCGACAAACTCGCCAAGGCAGGTGCCAGTAATAAGTTCATTGGCCCTGAGCCTGCTTTGGGAATAACTACTAAAGTAGCGAAAAAACTACCTAAAAAGTCGACAAAGTGAAGCAAAGAAAGCTTGCGGCACTTTGGAACCCCCAAGACATGCAGGATCACTGATAGAAGGCTACGACAAAAATAAGGCCATGGAAGTTATCAACTCCAAAAGACATACTGCAAAAGCGATAACAAGACTTTTAACAGGACACTGTCGACTCAACAAACACTCATTCAGGATGGGGCTAACAAATACCGCATCCTGCAGATTTTGTCATGTTGAGAACGAAACTCCTGTACACTTACTGACATCTTGCATAGCAACCTGTCAGGAAAGATACATGATTTTCGGAAAGGACTTTTTAATACCTGAAGAAATCAAGAACTATTCATTCACTAATATTGTAGCTTACATACGGAAGCTGAAACTACTGGAAGAATTATAACTTAGCTAAGATTGCCACAATAGGATCGCATAGATTCGCAGTGGCCAGACTCAGTAGCCTGGCCGATTAAGAATATATAGTACATGCTGGTCTAGTCTTCCTCAATCTTTTCAATGCAATCATCAGAGTCCGCTTATAAGGGAGAATGCTCGACTCATTGGTAATGCTGCAGTCTACTTCGGCATAAGTCAACATTTCCCTCTCAACATGAAGAAAGGCTATACTCTTGACTTGGCGTTATCTACATCTCAACAGTTGGTGCAAGTGGAATCTAGTGATAGTGTAGCGAAAATTGAGTCTCATCACGACCCGGCATTTTTTGCGTTGCAGTCTACTACTGTTACAGTATCGGACTTTGATTGTGATGAGCAATGGGATTTTAAAAGAGCGGACTATAGCAGCATAATAATTTCATTGTCACGTGTTGACTGGGACACTATTTTTATCTCTGAATCATTACAAACTAATATACGAAATTTTTATTGATAAAATATATTCCGTCATTGAATTGTATGTGCCGAAGGAAAGAATATTTACTAGTACTTACCCTACCTACCCCATTTGGTATTCTAAGGAACTTAAACTTGTAATAAGTGATAAAAAGAGGGTAAACAGACTGTGGCGTACTTCTAATTTAATGTCGGACTACATTGAATTTAAGCGTTTAAGAGCCAAGTGTATTCGACTATCGAAACAGTGTCACAGTGATTTTCTTGTGAAGGCTGAACGGAATGTTGTGAACAATGTTAAGTCCTTTTGGTCTTACATTAATAATCTAACAATAAGACCTACGAATCGTCTTCCTAATACCATGTTTCTTGGAAATCGTTCTGCATCTTCCATGAAAGACATTATAGACTTCTTTGGCAAACATTTCTCGTCTGTGTACGTTAAATCGAGTAAATATACTATATCGGAGGATGATTGTGATCTGGATATTCTGGATAATGTACGCATGACCGAACAGGATGTTATTAATATTATCAGTACTTTATCGAATTCTTTTAGTTTCGGGCCGGACTATATTCCTTCCAATTTCATGATACACTGCAAGTTAGCTCTTTCACAACCTTTATGACAATTATTTAATAAATCTTTAGAACAGGGATATGTTCCGAACATTTGGAAAAGATCTTTTATTACACCAATTTATAAGAAAGATGACAGAAATAACATTGCTAATTATCGACCAATTTCTCTAAATAATGTTTTCTCCAAGATAATTGATAAATTTCTGGCCTCTTTGATCTCGGATAGTTTTTCTTCGTTTATAGCTGAGGAGCAGCATGGCTTTGCTAAGGGGAAGTCTACTCTTACAAATCTGGTAATTTTCTCTGATTATTATCAAATAGGTCGATACTGTCTTCCTGGATTTTTCCAAAGCCTTTGACTCAATTGATCTGGGAGTGTTATTGTCAAAGTTATGTAAATTGGGTATTCATGGGAATGTGCTTAAATGGATATCTTCCTTTGTCAGTAATAGGGAACAGATTGTGAGAGTTAAGGGCTCAAATTCTGGTAGTTAAGTGCCCACTTCTGGGGTTCCTCAAAGATCCCACCTTGGCCCCATACTGCAAGTTTTGGCAACTTGCTGTTATTTGCCGATGATATTAAACTTTTTGCCGTTATAAATTCACCAGATGATGCCTTTCGACTGCAATGTTACCTCGATGCCTTGGCCTCCTGGTCGCTTATAAATCATTTACATTTGAATATTCATAAATGTTCTTTTATTTCTTTTTTTAGAAAAAATCAAGGATTGCAATACGGGATATTATTTTTAATTTGGCCATTAAGTTCGGCTCTAATCGAGTTATTGAATTGAAATATTCTGATAAGATATTTGTACTCTAAAATTACGGTGAATCTAAATTGGATGTCAATCGGATGTTAGGCAAAATCCTCCCTAAAATCTGTACAATTCATTGTCGAATCAAATTGCATCAATGAATTACAATTGAAAAATTGAAATCGGATTTGATACTAATAACTTCATAAATACAGAACAAATATTTAATTTCGTTGTTAATACTATACATGTTTTAAAGAAGCAAACTCCGAATTTTACAAAAAAAATAAGTTGAGTCATTTCGAATACTCTATGCATAAATAAAAACCATTGAATATCAAATCTGTTATGTATAAACAGTTATAATGAACTTCTATTGCTTTGTTTGAGGAAAAAGAACCGCAGGTAAGACAATGATTAAAGCACAAGTGAGTAACATGCAATTTTTTATATATATATTACATCATATATGTTTCTTTCCTTCTTCTCGTGGACTATTAGTGGGGGTTGGAGAAAGTTTGTAAAGAACCAAGGGGCTTAATGATTGGTGCGGCGCAGTGCAGGCGTAAGGTATATAAGAGATAAACGAAACGACCCTAGTACACAGTTGTACCCTTGCCGCTGCCCGGGCAAATTCTCCAAGCGGATATTTCAAGCCGAAATCACACCAATCACATCAGAATGGAGGAGAGCAGAACCCAGTAGTCAGCGACAATAGAAGTGGCTCGTGACCTTCAGACAGGTTGCGAAATGCGTCTATTTGCAAGCAGAAAGCGGAGTCGGAGTATTACCAGCACTGACAGCAACGACATCAACGACAGCAGCGACAGCAGCGACAGCAGCAACAGCAGCAACAGCAGCAACAGCAGCGACAGCAGCGACAGCAGCAACAGCAGCTCACGTGCAAAGTGGCGACGAAAATTAGTGTATTTCGAGCAGAAAAAGAAAAGCCTAAGTGAGCAGCTTGGATTGATATCAACTTGGCTGAAAATAAAAGGGCGAAAAAACTAAGAAACTAAAAAGATGCTGATCTGCAGAAACTCCTAAAACCCGAGGACCAGCAGCACCATTAATTGATAACATCGTTCTATTTCAATTTACTGAATTAGTTTTAAGACTTAAATTGTGATGTTTTATATTTATAAGTATGTAAATATTGATATTTAAAAGAAATAAATATGTCTTTTATGTTAAATTACTGGTGTGTTTTATATTTTCTTCATAAATGCAATTCAACAACAATCACATTAGTAGTTATAAATAATATTTAGTATAAAAATTATCGTTGTCATTATTTCCGACTACTTTATAAATGGATCCGTGTTACTAGATCCGAGCAGACAGGGTTTCTCTGTCTCTTATAATAACCTCAGTGAACGTTTTCTTATTAGTAGTGACATTTAGTGTACTTGTGCTTTATAAATTAAAAAAAAATCGATTAAAAAGAGCAGCCAAGTATATACTTTCCTCGACTCTGTGATTATTCTTGGAACGTACCCCATGCTTTAAGAGTATTCTAACTTATTATTTCAATTCGTATTCCTGTTAAGTATGTTAGTAAGTCAGTATAAAATTAAATAACTAATGTTTGAAAGCACTATTTATATCTTATTTTCCGATAAAAATACCTGCCTCGGATGTTTGCGTTTACTATTGTTTAAAAATACTGTTTCCTGAAATCTGAAATCTATCTGAAAGCTATCTAATGTTATTTTAAAGAGAAGGAATTCCAATCAAAGAAATACAAACCTTTGAAACGCCGAGATGGAACTATTCAACAAATCGCACAATTTTTAAGAAATTTATAGAAAATAGGTTTATATTTAGATCAGTTTCATTTTCGTTACAACTTGCAATTACAATTTCGGTCTGTTTTGACACACGCTTTCGAGCCAACTGAGCTCTTCTTAGATATTAGGCATAAACAATGTAGGGGTGGGGGGGAATGCATATATACATATTTAAATTAATTCTAAACAACTATTTTGTAAGTAAATATTAACGTCTGCAATGAATTGCTAAAGTTTTTGCATGAACTAAACCCGCATTTATAAATATGCCTTCTACGTTTGAGTATAAGATAATTTTCTTCACGCGGTAAATATGCGAGCGTAGCGTAGTTGTTAAAGCGTCAGCGTAGTATAGCGGAAGGCCCGGGTTCCATCCTCGGATCCTCCTGAGAATTTCTACTAAAATCGATTTTTCTCAAAAACGAATAAGAGGATTATTTTAATTTTTGCATTGGTGGTTGTGTGAAGTGGTTATGTGAGGCCAGTTGCTTGGTGGGAGCGCTACTAAAGCGGGACTCTACTGTAACAATCCTGGTGCGATCTTAAATTTATCCACATTCGATAAAAGAATTTAGTCCTGACAGTGTACCCTCAAACCGATCCCGATTCTACATATATTTTTTCCTGCCAGGATCCCAGGAAAAGTGTCTAAAAACTGCCTAGGGCGTGAGTTGTTTTTAGACAAATTTTCTATTAGGGAGATTTCATTGTCAATTTGAATGTAACGCTTTGTAAAGTTATTTTGTTCAGTTAATATTTTTTCATTGAGCTATATTTGTGAAATAAATGTTTGGCATTACTTTGAAATATTAATTGTTATTTGCATTTTTAGTCGGAGAGACGTTGATTTCAAATAAGTTTTTCATCAAATTATGTGTTTTGAGTCAAATTACGTGTAGCAAGACATTTGGCAAATCTTACTTTTCAACAACGTGTATCCATCACCCGTGTATTTTTGCCTCCAGAAAATGAATTTGATAATAGAATTTGGCGTTCGACCATATCCAGGCCGGTACCTTGTTATATCAGCCAAAAAACGTGTTATTTTTATATTTTTTTCCTATTTGTTTTGAAAAATGCGAATTGCACGGTACAATGTTTCCAACAAGAAGTGTAGAGCAAGAAATTCTCTAAGTGAAAGGTCGTATCCATTTTTGTGGTCATGCCTACCATCTGGATGCATACCACGATACCAAGCATCCATCCAATGAACTTATCAAATCCAAAACTTGGCTGCTCTTTTTAATCGATTTTTTTTTAATTTATAAAGCACAAGTACACTAAATGTCACTACTAATAAGAAAACGTTCACTGAGGTTATTATAAGAGACAGAGAAACCCTGTCTGCTCGGATCTAGTAACACGGATCCATTTATAAAGTAGTCGGAAATAATGACAACGATAATTTTTATACTAAATATTATTTATAACTACTAATGTGATTGTTGTTGAATTGCATTTATGAAGAAAATATAAAACACACCAGTAATTTAACATAAAAGACATATTTATTTCTTTTAAATATCAATATTTACATACTTATAAATATAAAACATCACAATTTAAGTCTTAAAACTAATTCAGTAAATTGAAATAGAACGATGTTATCAATTAATGGTGCTGCTGGTCCTCGGGTTTTAGGAGTTTCTGCAGATCAGCATCTTTTTAGTTTCTTAGTTTTTTCGCCCTTTTATTTTCAGCCAAGTTGATATCAATCCAAGCTGCTCACTTAGACTTTTCTTTTTCTGCTCGAAATACACTAATTTCCGTCGCCACTTTGCACGTGAGCTGCTGTTGCTGCTGTCGCTGCTGTTGCTGCAGTCGCTGCTGTTGCTGCTGTCGCTGCTGTCGTTGATGTCGTTGCTGTTGCTGCTGCTGTTGCTGTCAGTGCTGGTAATACTCCGACTCCGCTTTCTGCTTGCAAATAGACGCATTTCGCAACCTGTCTGAAGGTCACGAGCCACTTCTATTGTCGCTGGCAACTGGGTTCTGCTCTCCTCCATTCTGATGTGATTGGTGTGATTTCGGCTTGAAATATCCGCTTGGAGAATTTGCCCGGGCAGCGGCAAGGGTACAACTGTGTACTAGGGTCGTTTCGTTTATCTCTTATATACCTTACGCCTGCACTGCGCCGCACCAATCATTAAGCCCCTTGGTTCTTTACAAACTTTCTCCAACCCCCACTAATAGTCCACGAGAAGAAGGAAAGAAACATATATATGATGTAATATATATATAAAAAATTGCATGTTACTCACTTGTGCTTTAATCATTGTCTTACCTGCGGTTCTTTTTCCTCAAACAAAGCAATAGAAGTTCATTATAACTGTTTATACATAACAGATTTGATATTCAATGGTTTTTATTTATGCATAGAGTATTCGAAATGACTCAACTTATTTTTTTTGTAAAATTCGGAGTTTGCTTCTTTAAAACATGTATAGTATTAACAACGAAATTAAATATTTGTTCTGTATTTATGAAGTTATTAGTATCAAATCCGATTTCAATTTTTCAATTGTAATTCATTGATGCAATTTGATTCGACAATGAATTGTACAGATTTTAGGGAGGATTTTGCCTAACATCCGATTGACATCCAATTTAGATTCACCGTAATTTTAGAGTACAAATATCTTATCAGAATATTTCAATTCAATAACTCGATTAGAGCCGAACTTAATGGCCAAATTAAAAATAATATCCCGTATTGCACATTCAAGCGTAGAAGTTTGAAACGTTTAAATTTAGAGAAATAAAGTGAAGAAATAGTAAAATAATCGAGCTCAAAAGTAATCTGGCATTACTGATATTTTTGCAAAATAATGTATAAAGAATTTACAGTCAGTCCCGATGCTCGCAATTGCATACGCTGCCCGCCACGGCCATCAGAAACTTACTGATGCGATTTTGATGACGTTAGGCAACATCAAATCGCGTGCATTTTTGATATTATTTTAAATGGACGATTTGAAACATATTAAGACTAGTCTCGATGTCCGCACTTGAGTAGACTGACCTCCAGGGCCCACTGAAGATTACTTTTGCGATTTTGATGACGTTAGGCAACATCAAATCGCGTGCATTTTTGATATTATTTTAAATGGACAATTTGAAATATTTTAAGACCAGCCTCGATGTCCGCACTTGAATAGACTGACCTCCAGGGCCCGCTGAAGACTAATTATGCGATTTTGATGACGTTAGGTAACATCAAATCGCGTGCATTTTTGATATTATTTTTAATGAATTTTTTAACGATTTTTAAGCCCTGTGTCGTCGCTCGCACTTCAATAGATCGCCCTGCACGAAAATCGTCGGTTACTCAGCGGTCATTTTGATGACGTTAGGCAACATCAAATCGCGTGCATTTTTGATATTATTTTAAATGGACAATTTGAAACATTTTAAGACCAGTCTCGATCTCCGCACTTGATAGACTGACCTCCAGGGCCTGATAAAGACTACTTATGCGATTTTGATAAAGTTTTAAACGCGAGCAAAACAAACCTTCAATTGTTTTATCAAGTTCGCTCGATCCTTGACAGCCGTCAGAAGTGAGCATAACCAAATTTAGAGAAATAAAGTGAAGAAATAGTAAAATAATCGAGCTCAAAAGTAATCTGGCATTACCGATATTTTTGCAAAATAATGTATAAAGAATTTACAGTCAGTCCCGATGCTCGCAATTGCATACGCTGCCCGCCACAGCCATCAGAAACTTACTGATGCGATTTTGATGATGTTAGGCAACATCAAATCACGTGCATTTTTGATATTATTTTAAATGGACAATTTGAAACATTTTAAGATCAGTCTCGATGTCCGCACTTGAATAGACTGACCTCCAGGGCCCGCTGAAGACTACTTATGCGATTTTGATGACGTTAGGTAACATCAAATCGCGTGCATTTTTTATATTATTTTTAATGAATTTTTTAACGATTTTTAAGCCCTGTGTCGTCGCTCGGCCCAGGAGGTCAGTCTATTCAAGTGCGGAGATCGAGACTGGTCTTAAAATTTTTCAAATTGTCCATTTAAAATAATATCAAAAATGCACGTGATTTGATGTTGCCTAACATCATCAAAATCGCATAAGTAGTCTTCATCAGGCCCTGGAGGTCAGTCTATTCAAGTGCGGAGATCGAGACTGGTCTTAAAATGTTTCAAATTGTCCATTTAAAATAATATCAAAAATGCACGCGATTTGATGTTGCCTAACGTCATCAAACTGACCGCTGAGTAACCGACGATTTTCGTGCAGGGCGATCTATTGAAGTGCGAGCGACGACACAGGGCTTAAAAATCGTTAAAAAATTCATTAAAAATAATATCAAAAATGCACGCGATTTGATGTTACCTAACGTCATCAAAATCGCATAATTAGTCTTCAGCGGGCCCTGGAGGTCAGTCTATTCAAGTGCGGACATCGAGACGGGTCTTAAAATGTTTCAAATTGTCCACTTAAAATAATATCAAAAATCCACACGATTTGATGTTGCCTAACGTCATCAAAATCGCATAAGTAGTCTTCACAAAGCCCTGGAGGTCAGTCTATTTAAGTGCGGACATCGAGACTGGTCTTAAAATGTTTCCAATTGTCCATTTAAAATAATATCAAAAATGCACGCGATTTGATGTTGCCTAACGTCATCAAACTGACCGCTGAGTAACCGACGATTTTCGTGCAGGGCGATCTATTGAAGTGCGAGCGACGACACAGGGCTTAAAAATCGTTAAAAAATTCATTAAAAATAATATCAAAAATGCACGCGAGTTGATGTTACCTAACGTCATCAAAATCGCATAATTAGTCTTCAGCGGGCCCTGGAGGTCAGTCTATTCAAGTGCGGACATCGAGACTGGTCTTAAAATGTTTCAAATTGTCCATTTAAAATAATATCAAAAATGCACGCGATTTGATGTTGCCTAACGTCATCAAAATCGCATAAGTAGTCTTCAGCGGGCCCTGGAGGTCAGTCTATTCAAGTGCGGACATCGAGACTAGTCTTAAAATGTTTCAAATCGTCCATTTAAAATAATATCAAAAATGCACGCGATTTGATGTTGCCTAACGTCATCAAAATCGCATAAGTAGTCTTCAGCGGGCCCTGGAGGTCAGTCTATTCAAGTGCGGACATCGAGACTAGTCTTAAAATGTTTCAAATCGTCCATTTAAAATAATATCAAAAATAGGTAATTAGTGTATATTTTTGATTATATTTATTAAAATTGTTAAGGCCAATTTGGCCGTTGAACCCAATAAATACAAATAAAAATACAAAACAAGCAAAAAACAAAAAGCAATTGAAGACAGAAGCCGCCACGTCCTCATTCGTCTTTCGGGTTTCGGCTGAATGGGGTAGTTACACACCAGATCTTCTAATCTTTTACCACACCATAAATGATTTCATGAATTTGGTTGGTAAAGTTAGAATCGCCATTTTGAATTTTCAATATCTAAGGCAGAATTTGTGATTAGCGACCTTAAAAAACCCGAGTACATTAGACCGTCGCTTATTTGGCCTACCTATGCGTCGCGTATTTTGCCTTCCCCTCAATTCCTTGCTCCCCACTCTTCTATTGTCAAGTATGTAAGATTTGGAAGCGGAGGCGCGGTGTAACGTCAGACGGACTTAAGTGGGAGAGTATTTTACCGCCCCTGAGACACTGATGTATGTACATATATATATCAGTGCCCTGAGAGGCCAAATAAGCGACGGAGAAGGAACTTGTCCAGTCCAAACGAGGCCAAATAAGCGACGGTCTACTGTACAGTAGTCCTCCCCTTAAGTTTTACATTTGGGCTTTCAAGATGGCGGCTTTTTCCCTTAAGCTTAACTCATGGAGTATAGATATTTTGAAACATTCTGCTCGCCGTGCGCATGCGCGGCAAAACATATGGGAAGAAACTCGCAAAACTTACGGGAAGTATCCCGGGAACCTCTTTCTGGAGGATAGAGCAGTTTTCCGTGCTACCGGGCGCGTCCACAGGTTGCGGATAGTGGAGTGGCCAGTAGGAGTAGGGGGGGGGGGAGCCACTCCCAGTCCTGCTGGTTAGTCGCTAATATATTGAATACGCGACCGCGGACAACGGAATCGGGATAGGGGGAGTTATTCAAAATCATGACAATGGAAGACAATGTTAAAAACTCAATATCCCCAGGTGGTAACCCTAGCGGAACCCCACCCGCTCAAAGAGCGGCCGAGCCCCATTCGGAGTCTGGAGGGGGGCTCAACATTGTTAACGATCACGGGACCCACAATTGGCCACTTGGTTGTGGGAGGTACCGATGCTACTAGTGGCAACCCGAAACGAAACCCGCATCTCGCGGACGACATAGTCAGTCCCAGCGGTATCTCCAATCGGATGGAGGATATGCACATCGACGCAGCAACCGAGGACGCTATGTCCACTGGAAGCACAGTCGAGACTGCAGATTCCGAAACCGAGAGGGATCTACTGGGGGAGGCTGACAAAACCGGAAGCGAGACGGTGGGAAAGGAAAGAAAGGTGCTTAACCGCGATCAGAAAGCCAGGAAAGGCTATCGGAATGCGGTTAAGTACCTTGAAAAAATGAAAAATAAAAAGCCGGAAGAACTCTCGACGAAAGAGCGGGAGTACATCCGCAAAAATAAAAAGACGGTTGAGAGATACGAGGAAGAACATCGTGTCTCTCAACCCGGAACAGCAGTACAGGTGGGCTCGGCGGCCACAACCGAAGCCACCGCTCCACCTGGGAAGTCGAAACCGAGGCGAAAGCTCCAGAGGGCTCGTGCCGTGGAGTCCTCCCGGAACGCGGGTGGGCCCGCTGGTCAAATGCCCCTGGTAAGGGACCAGGCGACCAAAAGGGGCCGCTCGGGTGACGTGGAGGAAAACACGGCAAAGAAAGCCAAACCCTCGGCAAGCTTCGAGTCGCCTATGGAGTTTCAGATCGCTGTCATCGATCGTTCCGATCTCGACGGCAGGATGAGCTCCGAAGGGTGGCTAGAGGTGGAAGCGAGGATTCTGGAAGCCATCGCGGAGGGGGAAGAGAAAGGAGGTGATGAAGAGGTGAACTTCGACGGGGCCGGCTGGCAGAAGGGAGTCAAAGTCGTGGGTTGCAGCAACAGGAAGTCTTGCGACTTCCTAAAGCAAGTAATCCGCGACTGCGGCGAACTATGGCAGGGGGCAAAACTCGAAGTTATACCAAGATCGGACCTCCCTCTCAGACACCTAACATCAGTCTGGATTCCCCCTCCCCCCCAGCCCCGGTGGAAGATAAGATCCTAAAGATCATCAAGAGGCAAAATAAGGGACTCAACACCCAAAGCTGGAGGATTGTCTCCTCAAAAGACAGCAAAGGGGGAAGCGGCAAAGACGTTGTCAAAGCTGTGGATGATGAGTCCCTTAGAAAATTAAGAAATTCACTGGGTAGCATCAAATTCGGTCTTGGATCACTGAAAATGAGGCTTCCCAGTGAAAAGACGAAAAGCGACATCGAGACTGCAAGTGGTGCAAATTAATCTGCACCACTGCGAAGCAGCCTCCGAAGACCTGATGCTGCTTATGACGGAAGGCAGGGTGGATATTGCCCTTGTCCAAGAGCCATGGCTCCTAGGAGGCAAAATTCGAGGACTAAGGGCAAAAGGCTATGAGCTGATCCACACCCAAGCCGAAGGTAAGAAAAGAGCGTGTATAGTGGCTAAGAGTAACTTAAAACTCATACTACTTTCACAGTTCAGTACTAACGATATGACTACGGCAGTGTACGAAGAAACGGGAAAGGCTCCGCTAATTCTCGTAGCAGCGTACATGCCGTACGAGGAAGAAGAGCCACCAACAGCCAAGCTCCGTGACCTGGTGCAATCCTGCCAGGCGAAGGGGAAACAGCTGGTGATCGGAGGTGACGCCAATGGACATCATGTCCAATGGGGAAGCAGCGATATAAACAAAAGAGGTGAGTCAATTTTAGAGTTTATACTTTCTAGTAATTTGATTATATGCAATAAAGGTAATGTGCCAACTTTTGCAAATAGAATTAGGGAGGAAGTTATAGACCTAACTTTGTGTACAAATTCTGATCAAGTCGCGGTCGAAAATTGGAGGGTATCCCTTACTAATTCGTTTTCGGATCATAAGAGGATCTTCTTCACAATTAACCGCGATATTGTAAAAAGAACAATGTTTAGGAACGCAAAAAAGACTGACTGGACAAAATTTTCTAAACTGGTAGACAGAAGACTGAATAGGGAGGTTAAACCTCAAATTTCTGACTTCCCCTCCCACGAGGAAATTGAAAACTCGGTCAAGCAACTAGATGAGACGCTACAGAAGGCTTTCTTAGGGGCCTGCCCCGTCAGATACAATCGCAAAACCTCCAAACCATGGTGGAATGCGGAGCTACGACACATGAGGGCGGAATCCAGGAGGCTTCTTGAAGCGGCAAGGAGAACAAAGGCAAATGAAAGCTGGGAAAACTACAAACTCAGCTTCAGAGCCTATAAGAACCAAATAAGGAAAGCAAAATGGGAGTCATTCCAGAGCTTCAGCGAGTCTTTTACAGACATAAATGAGGCGGCCAGATTTCGGAAGATTCTCGCAAAGGAACCAACGATCCTAAAGAGCATCAGACGACCTGACGACTCATGGACTGAGACTAGAAAGGAGACCCTAGAATTGCTGATGAGCACTCACTTCCCAGGTTGCTTTGAGGATGATATGAATCACACCACGGCACAAAGGGAAGTACCAAAGAGAGAGACTAAGGAAATGGTTGTAAAGATAGTGACAAGAGATAAAGTAGCGTGGGCGATACACTCCTTCGAACCCTACATGACAAGTCGCCGGGGCCAGATGGGGTGATCCCGGCTATGCTGCAAAAATCCCTAACCACGATAGAACCATTACTACTGAAAATCTTCTCGGAATGTCTCCTGTTAGGGTACATACCGGAAAGATGGCGAGAGGTAAAAGTGGTATTCATACCCAAGGCAGGGAAAGTTAGCCACACAATACCAAAAGATTTCAGACCCATAAGTCTCTCATCATTCTTGTTAAAGATACTAGAGAGGCTCGTTGATCTGCATATTAAGGAAACCACACAACTTGAGAAGTACTGCACAAGGCAACATGCCTATCTGAAAGGCAAGTCGGTGGAAAGTGCTCTACATGATGTGGCAAAGACGATAGAGAAGTCCCTCCAAGAGAAGGAATACACCTTAGGAGCGTTCCTAGACATTGAAGGAGCCTTTAACAACGTCGAGACGTCATCAATCTTGCATTCCTTAAAGGAAATTGGAACGGACCAAGTCACCATAAACTGGATTATGGAAATGCTACGAAGCAGAATCATAAATGCAGAGATCGGAGACAAGTCTATAAGAAAGAGAACTTCAAGGGGTACTCCACAGGGTGGAGTCTTGTCCCCTCTCCTGTGGTTAACAGTGATCAATAGGATCCTGGAAACCCTGGAGGCTAAGAGAATAAAAACGATAGCCTATGCAGACGACGTGGTAGTGCTAATCACAGGCAAGGATTTGACAACGATAGGCGACATCATGGAGTCAGCATTAAAAGAGATATATAAGTGGGCAGAGCAAAATGGTCTAGGAGTAAATCCAGGAAAGACCGAACTGGTTCTATTCACAAGAAGATATAAAATACCGAAGTTTAAAATGCCGACACTAGGAGGGCGGGAATTAACGCTATCCAAAGAAGCAAAATACCTCGGTATGGTATTAGACACCAAATTGTCCTGGAAAAGGAACATCGAAGAAAGAGCAAAAAAAGGCATCAATGCCTTTTACATGTGTAAGAAGATGTTTGGAAGAAGATGGGGACTACAGCCTTACATCATCCATTGGATGTATAAAGCGATAGTAAGGCCCATCATCACGTACGGAGCCGTGGTCTGGTGGAATGCCATGGATAAATAAATAAACAAGAAAGCGCTAAATAAAGTACAAGCGGCGCTGGAGGTAATGATATACCTCCCACCTATTGATCTGTTCATAAAAGGCCTAGCAGCAAAAAGAGCTCTATGTCTAAGAGACTCTAACTTGTGGCAACAGACGAATTATGGACATACGAGGATCATGAAGGACCTAGGGAATGCGAATGGTAAATTGTCCTTGATGCTGGCGCAGCAATCGGACTACATATCCACTCAAACTACCTTCGAAAACAGGATTGCGGTGGAATTTCCGACAAAAGAAGAATGGGACCGAAACTCCGTTCTAAAGGAGGAGGAAACCAATATCTTCACTGACGGATCAAAAACGAAGACTGGAACAGGAGCAGGTATCTTCTCAAGGCAGTTAGGATTTCAGGAGTCATTGAGACTCAAGAAAGACTGTAGTGTGCTGCAAGCAGAGATACTAGCAATCGAGAATGCAGCGAAACTCATGTTACATGAGGAAAACAGGGGCATGTCGGTCACGATCTATACTGACAGCAAGGCCGCCTTAAAAGCTATTACGTCACATACGACTAGATCGAAGTCGGTGGTGAGTTGTCGTGAGGCCCTATCATGGATCCGCTACAGCAAAGTCAAACTCTGCTGGGTACCCGGACACCACAAGGTTGAAGGGAACGAGGAGGCGGACAAACTGGCAAAGCTGGGGGCGGAGAAAGATGAGGGACAAGCCGGTACATACCCCTTCCTACCGATAAATGTCATAAAAGACGCAATAGACGAAACCACAACGAAATGGCATAGTGCCAGATGGGAAATCGTGGGAGGATGTTCTACATCTAAGGCACTATGGCCACAACTAGACAAAGAAAGAACGAGAGAACTCTTAGGACTGAAAAAGACCTCAGTCAGCATGATCACAGGAGTGATCACGGGACACTGCCCCAACAGAGTCAACCTCAAAAGATGGGGAAAGGACACTGATGACACCTGCCGGCAGTGCAACGAAGAGGAGGAAACGATCGTCCATCTGTTATGTCACTGCTCGGCCCTGGAAAGCAAACGCTTCAATTTATTTGGACGTGAGCAGCTGGAAGGCCTGCACGAGGCGTCACAGATGAACTTAAAACAACTCGTGAACTTTGCTAGAAGCTGGAACTGCTTCCAAGCAAAATGAATAGGAGAGATTAGAGAAATTCCAACTACCCCAACTAGGGCAGCGCAATGGGCCACAGGCTTTGATGCGAAGGAATGGAAATAATTTCCATCCCAAACCCTCTAACCTAACCTACGGGAAGTATAAAACTTAAGGGGAGGACTTTGGTCCGCCATTTTGAATTTTCAATATCTGAGGCCGGATTTATGATCAGCGACCCTAAAAACCCCCGAATACCACGGGTTGCAAAAATACGTTAAATACTTTTCCTAGTAATGCTTTTTACTTGAAAAAAGTGTTATTTTTCAGTATTTGTTTATTTATATCAACAAATTTGCAGCAATTATTGACTAATTGCACATAATTTCAGGTTCTTTGACATATTTCGATATTAACATAACTGATAAAAACGAAAGAATCGATCAAATTTTGACTTAAAAACAGAAAAAAAAACGATGAAAAATTAGGCGGTATATATTCTATACCACCATGCCGCAAAAAAGGTTAAGGGGGTTCTAAAGTGGTCAGCCGGTAAAGTAGGAAATTTCACTAAAAAACGTAAATTAAAGATGATTGAATAAAATTTTCAACATTCGGGCTTTGCAAAGACAATTCTAATTATTATAGACGGCTTCCAAAGAAAATACCAAAGACATCAATAGAGAACTGATCGAGAATTTTCGGAAATAAGTGTGATTTTTATTTATTTCCAAAAATTCTCGGTCAATTTTCAATTAATTTACTTGGCATTTTCTAGGAAACCGTCTGTAGTAATTAAAATTGCCCTTACAGAGCCCAAATTTTGAAAAATAGATTCAGTAATGTTTTATTTATGATTTTTTGTGAAAATTCCTACCTTACCGGACGAGAATCTCTTTAGAATCCCTTAAATCCGTCTCGGTTGTTTAAACAAATTACGACCTTATAAACTGAGCATTTTCAAACCTCATGTTCGTATTTCAATTTTTTTCATGCATTTTACGAAAATTGTTCAATATAAAACTAGTGCAAGACGTTTGCAGAATAAAGTTAAACAATCGAAAATATGTGAGTACATAAACGAGAAACTTTTATAACATTTCGTCTAATTATTTAGTATTCAACTGAAAAATATTGTTGTGGATTTCTTGCATTTTTAGCGCATTCCAATACAAATTTAAATTCGCATAAGTGAACTGGGTAAAAAAAATCTTAAATTTTGATTGTTTTAAAATTTTCAATTTCATTTCATTGAATCTTGAAAAATGTCTAAATTTATTGATATCTCAAAGAATTTGTGTATAAATGTTTATACAACTCAAGAATTCATTTATGTTTTATAGTACAGTAGTCCTTCCCTTATTCTAATTTGTCCAGTCAGGCAAGATGGCGGCCTTCTTCCCTTATTTTAATTTTCCCCTCTCCCCCACTACTTAGATTTGTAGTCTTACTTTTGTCTCTTTTTCTTTTGTTGCGCATGCGCCGTTATTTGTATTTAGAAAATCCACACGTCAACACCCGTCAGTGGAGAGAACGCGTGAGGGAAAATATTAGAATTGGAGAAGAGAAAAAATTAGAATAAGGGAAGACATTAGAATAAGGGAAATTAGAATAAAGAAAGGAGTACTGTAATATGTTTTCAAAAAACTTTTCTGGCTTCATAAATTAAAATGTGTGTCGGGGGAATTGATATCAGAGTTACTCAATTATTTCCGTTATTGTTTACAATATTTATTATTGACTTACAGTAGAACCTCCGTTATCGAATACGGCGGGGCATTTAAATTTCCGTTAACGAATATTTGAGGAGAAAAATCGACCCCCCACCTATACCTATATCTTTGGCGTTAGAACATGTATTCTTCCGCCGCGCATGCGTACTCGGATATTTGGAGATGTCCACATTATTTGAATGCAAAAACGTGCTCACATGTCAGTTATAATAATTCAGAACGGATTTATCTGCTTTCGATTCCGTCAAAAATGAATTTTGTTTATTAATTCTCGCTGACTGACATATATTCACATAAAATGAACAGGGAAAATGAAGATTTTAATAGTAAGTATGAATACTTTTTGCATATGCGATACTGTATCGATATGTGAATCGAATTAACGCGACGTATCGATACTCCATGTCGGCCATCTACAACGTGGTGTCTAGAGTGGGGAGACTAACTGAGGGGAAATTATTCGTTAACAGAGGCGTCTGAATATTCGATAACCGAAATATTCGATAACGGAGTATTCGATAACGGAGGTTCTACTGTAATTATAACTACCGAAAAATATCAAGATCCTCTTCATTAAACGTTTATACGATTTTAAAAAATCATATTCTAATTTGTTATTGAAATACTATTTTGTGAATAAAACAGTCCTTGGGAGGTACTAATCTAATTTTAAATAATACAAAGCATATTAAATAGGAAATAGGTTTTATTTACTCGTAAATATTTACATAGAAAGAATATATACATCAACAAAGTCAATGTTTTACTTCCGATTCTCCCTTTCTCTCTTTGACCGTTTTTTTTCCTTATGCCTTCGTTCATCATCCGAACTGTCGCTGCTGCTACTGCTTCCGCTGCTACTAGAGTGTTTGCGTTTCTTAGATTTTTTCTTCTTTGCACGTTTCGACTTTCGCTCTAACTTTTGTAATTTTCTACAAATAAAAGTTTTGTTTACACACGAAACCAATAAAAATGTATCAATGGGAACTTACCTCAACAATTTTTTTTTCTCTTTTGTAGAAAGTTTTTTCAAAAATGCTACATCTGTTTCTTCTTCTTCGTTTTCGGACACCATAAGATCCTGGTGTCTCGGTACCCGTAAATGTTGCTGAGCATCAAGCGCAGATCTATAAAAAAGTTTATGTTAGATAAAAACATCGCAGTATATTCTTCAACTCACTTTTTAAGAGCTAAACCATCATCACGCATTTGTTGAACAAGTGTAAGAGCATCTGGTGCCGGTGGTTGTTCTTCTGTATTAGTGCGAGCCATAACGACACTCATCGCTTGACTGTACAATGGACATTCCTTATCTGTAAATGCAAAATATATGACATTATCACAACTTAAAACCTTCACCAATTTTATTAATTACCTGTGTTTATATGACCCCATTTGTGACACTTAATACATCGGACGTTTCGGACTTGGATGCCGAAAGGTTGATCTCGAATTTCACTGTCGCCTTTACAGTAACTTTCTCTCGGAGCATTGTACTTACGTTGCCATTCAAATTTATATTCTGGTTCATTATCTTCTTTTTCTCTCTCTTTCTTCGCTCCTGGTGGAGGTTCGTACATAAAATTTACGCTGAGTTTGTCCTTACTTTCTTTGCTCAGCAATGCCCTGAAATATTCAAGAATTTTTGTAAATAAATCTCCTTTATATCGGGTACCAGCCTTATGTATAAAATTTCTTCAGAGGTTGTATTCCGAAAGTTATTAATTGTATTATATTAGTTTATACTTTATTGCAAGGCATGTCATCCTTTGTCCTGCTAGAATGATGGGTGAAGAAAAGTAACAAAAGTTAACAATAATTAATCATTTTTAAGTCAATATAAACAAATGTTAGATTTATTATTTTAAAAAATAATATTAATAAAATTGTTAAAAATACTTTTTTAACCCTCGCCGGTCACTGTGGGTGCAGCAGACCCCACGATGAATTTGAAGGTAAATAATTCGCTTTATTAGTTTCAAATTGGAAATATTGGAACACTTATCACTGATTTAAATTTCTGGTAATGTCGTCTGACAACCATCAGTATGGCGGGGTCTAGTTGACCCCAGTGTGACTACGGTGTATACTTTGAAGAAAATAAAAAAGCTTTTGTTTCATGATTCGTGTAGATTAGATTAGAGTTTATTATGCCATGGGTTTATCCCTTATAGCAAATTACATACAAGATACAATAGTAATAATAATTTGGTACAGTAATAATATAGTGGAGTACATGTTGATATCGTAGTAACAATAATTTTGAACTGGTAAGAAAACGAATCAATTTTTAACAATATAAAATAGCCTAGGAGTAAGGAATAGTCAAATAATTCAAGTGGAGGGCAAATAACAAAAACTGCGTAGTAGAAATAGTCGAAATAAAACGGTAAATAATACATATTGTACAATGTATATCTATTATTTACTGCAAATAGTATTATGAGACATATAATATTTATAGTTTTAGAGATGGTTTACAATTGAAGAGTTCGTAATATTCGTAAGCAATTAGAAGAAACTGAGGAAGGATAAACTATTGACGGAGATGCTTCAGAAATTGTTGATTATCAGGATGTAAATTACTTTATTTGTTCAGTTATCTATCCTGTATTTTATTTTTTAAAGATTATGCACTTCATTTATCTAAATAAATACCTTTTTTTAATTGTACATCAATAGACTATTTTTTTCTACAAGACCGTAATCTGCAAAGTACGTCCAGAAAATTTAATTAAAAAATATTAAAAATATAATAAGTTATAATTTTTTAAATAAATAAAGTCATTTCCTGCACTTTCTTTTATTTGTAATTTTCTTTACTACCCAATAAATGAAAAAATATTGAAAAGTATTAAAAAGGGATCAATTGGGATTAAAATGAGACTACTTTTAATTCATTTTGTTCAAAAAAAGGGATTAGAGTGGTTTTGAATTCTAGTAAATTCCAAAGTAGGTATATAAATTGAAATTATTGAATCCCTGTGAATCCTCCTCGAATAATCATTGTGACAATCAATCCCCTTGAATGCCATAACTGGGATTGAAAAACATATGTTTCAATCCCTGTGAATTCCACATCTGTCAGTATCGTTTAAATACAATTTCTGTAATTAAAAATTCCTTTCTTGGATCCCCTTGACTACCATTTATTACCAATATTTGAAAGAATCCCATTTAATACAAGATATGGGATTTAAGATTATATTCTTTGAATACTGTCGAATACTATCGATTACCAATCCCAGTAAACGGAAAAAGATTGAAAGGTATTAGAAGGGGATTAATGGAGATTAAAATTTGATTGTTTTTATCTCATTTTGTTCAAAAAAGGTATTGGAATGATTTTTAATCCCAATAAAACCCCAATTATGAAAAGAATTTTGACTTATTGAATCCCCTCAAATGCTGTTCTACAAACGGCCATCAAAATGAATTCCAGCGAATACAAGATTTTGAATTAAAAAATCTCATTGAATCCCCTCAAATTCCTCCTTTTAAAAACTACCATTCAATACCAAATATGGCATAAAAGAATGTATTACTGAATCCCCTCGAAATCTATCAATTACCACTTCAAAATTAATTCCACTGTATTCCATATTTGGAATTCAAACTCATTTTAATGAATTACCTTGAATAACCATGGCCCTAAATTAATTTTGAATTCCAGCTCAGAATTGCAAAAGATATATTATGGATCCTCTTGAATACAAACGATTCCAAACATTAAAACTTATCCCAATGGATACCAAATTTGGAATTGTATTCAGTGAATACTGAATTTACTATTATGATAAAATTATTAAAAACATAAATAATGATCATTGAATAGATGCACGAGTTCATAAAATTATATGTAAATTAACTTTTGTTTCATATAACAAAATTTTGAAACAACATATTTTCAAGCGCGAAAAAAAGATTAAAAAAATGTTTTATATATTTATGTTATTTTATATACACACAGAAAAAGACCAACTCTTTGTTTCGATTGTTTTTAAAGTAAATAATTCAGTGAAATTTCGCTGTGAATTGTGGTATTTAATGTATTTTATCCTGCCCGAATACATTATTCTACTTTCTGTTTCAACTATTCGTTATTTTTTCATTATTTCACAACATTGAGTGTGGCCGAATGGTTGCCCTTTGAACTTGCTGCGCAGAGGACCGTAGTTCGATTCTCGGTCGAAGGGAATCTGTTTTTTTTTTAATTTATTGATTTGGGATTATATGGGATTAAAAAAGATAGAATTTTTCAATACCAACAAAAAAGGGATTAAAAATGTTGAATCACTTTTAATCTTTTTACGTTTACTGGGTATGTTAGATGCAAACTTCGGGGTCATAATTTGGGATGGTTAAACAATGTCTCAGAATTTTTATAACTTGCTACGACTTACTTTTCTAATACAGGAACAATTTTAAACATTGGGGTCCGCTAGACCCCGCGTGTCGATCTTAGCATTTTTAGGTGTGACCAGCGAAGGTTAAATATTTACAATAAAATTGTTATTTAAATTAAACATTCTATTGTTTTAGTATAAATAAATGTGTGATATGGATAAACAAGTTAAAAATTTTTAAAAACATTACAATCACAATTATAAATTACATTTTTCAAGATCATTTAATGAATGTATTAAATAGAATTTGGGTTTTATATTTTTAATTATCTTGGTCCTGCAAACACGGAAAGTAACAGTTATGTAATATTTATGTAATGGTTACATTGTTGCATAAATGTTACATAGTTGTTACATAATTGTTACTTTTGTGTTTGCAGGGGACTTAATCACTTAATGTTGAGGTTGAGGTTGAGGTTGAGAGATACTGAATATTTATCTGAATTTTACTGAAATATTTATCTGAATGTTACTGAAATATTTCTCTGAACAATACTAAAATTGTTCTGTATTTTCCTGAATTATACTCAATTACTAACAAAATCATTGCACTAGAAACATTTCAGTACATTTTATCAAAATGTAGTAAGTTTTTTAAAATAAGCTGATATTTTCCTGAATTCTACTGAAAATTCTAATGTATTTTTTATTGAAAAATACTGAAAATCTCTTAATAATACTGATTTAATATTGATATTGGAACTATTGTTTTCAGGATAATGTCATTCGATAAAATGTTGTGACATTGTTGAAATGAACTCAATATTTATCTAAATTTTACCAAGTATTATTATGAGCTATTTCATTTAAAAATTCTGGAATTGTACTAAATTTGTCTGAATTCTGCTAAATTAATATAGAAATTGGTATTTTAGAACATTCAGGATCTTAGTAGATTTTAATAGAATTTTGTACATTTCTTAAATTTGATTAATATTTCTGTAAATTCTAATAATAATAAATTAAAATAAATAATAATAATAATAAATACTTCACATTGTTATTTAGTAAAATTTCTGTGTTATTAACAGTTTTTTTGAAACATACGAGGGATAAATTTGTAATTATTAATCATTTCCTAAGAACATTACACAAAGTTTCTGAATAGTGCTAAAAATACATTAAATTATCTGAAAAAATGTAATAACAAATTACTAATTGTTACAGAATATTTTTAAAGAAATTTAGAAACATTCAGTAACTTTCAGTATTTGTGCGAAAAACGTTTTATTAAAATTTTCTGAAAATACCTAAAAGTTACAAAAAAAAAGGCTCTAAATTTGTATTGTGGCTTCTATGTATTTCAGTAAAATGTAGGTTCTTTCATTAACTTTTCAGTATGTTTTTAACATATCAAAGTAATTTCAGCAATTTTCAATATTATTTTACTGAAATTTATTCTGAATTTGTCTGGAAATATCTAAGCTTATAGGCTGAAATGGAGTAAATTATTTTTTCAGCAATATTTTTCCACAAGGGCAGTAAAATTGGTGAAGAAACTAAATTAATGGAAATATAATTTTAGTTTCTTTTAATTAATTTTGGATAGAAAATAATATCCATGTTGAAAGAAATAAAATTTACTTGATAGGGAAAGAATTGATTAAAGTCGGCCATTTTGATTTTTCTTGAACTTAACACATATTTGGTACCTCTAATTTTTTTTGTGAGTAAAATAAATAAATGTTTGTATAAAATGCATTTTGGAGCACTGGAAATTTTAGGTAACATCAACAAAAATAAAAACCATGTCAACAATGTCATTTTGTGACAACAAACATTTATTAGGCTTCTAAGAAGTTTAGTTTGAACTATTTGTTATGGTAGTGAACTAATTTCAAAGTAACCTAAAACATCCTTACTTGTTATTATGAAGATCTTGTTCTTTTTCATATTGCACTCGAAGCTCCTCTTGTTTTTTCTTATAAGCGTCAGCTTGCTGTTCGGCCATCCATACCTGACATGGAAAAAATCGTTTCAGTGAGTCCGCGAGGAAAAAGCAGAAAAATTCATCCAGAAAAAACTCGAAACTTACTCTTTTGAGGTTGTCCCGCGAAGCAGGATGGAAGAACTTCTTACACATGTAATTATTAAAACCTTTACCCATTTTTTTTCTTTTTTATTTATAATTATAGTAAAACACAACAATCCCTGAATGACAGCACCTGAGTCGATCGGTCGTACCTGCGACCACAACACAACAAACACAACCACGCACGCGACAAAGTTGAGATTTTTTTGACGCCCAACGCCCTCTGTCGGTTTAGCGCGAAATTTAAATTTTCTAGTCGTTTCTTGGGGAAGAGGTCCGCTTTTTCCGAATGATTGTCAACGGCTCTTATTTGTATCAAATCTGTCGGAAGCAAATTTCGGAATAATGAGCTTCTCCCATAAAATGTTATGTTCTTTCAGAATCTGTCAACAGAATTCATTAAAAATAAAAACAAAAGAAGTTATATTTGTTTATATAAAAAAAAATTCTTCAATAGATATTTTCGCACCGAAATCGAATAAAAAATGGTCTAGATACCAACAATTTTGTGTCCATGGGCCCTCATCTTCAAAATGAGACAGTGACCATTTTGAAATTCAAGATGGCGACGTCCAATATGTCGGACGAAAATAAACAATATTTTTCGATTTTAGCAAAAATTTGTATATAGGTTTTTATAGGTCGCTGAATCTGCCGTCAAATTTCCCAAATTCAAAATGGCAGATCCAATATGACGGTTCGAATTCAGAAAAGTACCCGGATTTTTATGAAACTCGGTACTAGAAGGTTGTGGAAGTCATCGATTTCAATTATGAACTAAAAATTGCAAAATTCAAAATGGAGGATAAAAATACAAGAAATGAATTGGGATGAAACTCGGTATACCGTTGATATTCGGTAATTGTAGTACACACAAGATTCAAACGGTAATCAATAAAAGAAATTGTACAAATTTCAAACGGTGTTCTTATAGAACACAAATAATGTGCATTCAATGCAATAATTATAGATGTTCCACTTGTCTACAGTGTTCCCATAAATAAAAAATAATATTTAGGCAAGGTTATAAAAACTTTAAAGAAATTATGAAAAATTATATGAAATTTGAACAAAAATATAAAAATGATAAATAGACAAAAAAATTGTAAAAATTATATAAAATACACAAAAATTCAGAAAATGCAACTTTTTTTCCATTTCTATTCTCTATTTTGGATCTGTTATTTTGAATTTTGCAATTTTTAGTTCATAATTGAAATCGGGGACTTCCACAACCTTCCAGTACCGAGTTTTATAAAAATCCAGGTACTTTTCAGAAATCAAACTGCCATATTGGATCCACCATTTTGAATTTGGTAAATCTGATATGAGATTCGTAATCAGAAACCAAAAATACCACAATATACAAAAATTTGTGGAAATGTCAGAAAAGTACATTGTTGTACTTCACACAATTTGAAATAGCCTAAATTTATCGGCTTTGAGCCGACATATTGGACGTCGTCATCTTGAATTTCAAAGTGGTCACTCTCCTATTTTAAATATCAGGGCCCACTGACGAAAATTGTTAGTATCTAGACCATTTTTTATCCGATTTCGGTGTGAAAATATCAATTGAAGAACATATTTAGTGAAAAAATCGTAATTTTTTTGAAGATACAAATATAACTTCTTTTATTTTTATTTTTAAAGAATTCTGAGGGCATATTCGGAAAGATCACAAAATTTTACGTCAAAAATAATTATTCCGAAAGTCTTTCAGGATCGATTTGAAACAAATAACAGACGTTGAAAAATAAAAACCGATTGAAACGTATTCAAATTTGACGGGATTGAATCGGGTCAAAAATTCAATAAGAAATAGAAGAATAATGCTTATTAAATATACAGTAGGACCTCTTACTAACGACTGGTTTGGTTCCTAGCCCTCCCCTCATACCTCTTACGAACGACAACTCGAGAGAGAGACTCTTCCACCACTATCATGATTCTGACCAATAAGATGTGCTCTGCGGGCAGAGCGACGTATTTACATAGACAGACGCCCGGTAGAAGGGATAAGGAAAGGTATCTCGTAGTCGTTCGTGAGAGTCATTTTCTGTCGTTGATGGGAGGTATCGTTAGTGGGAGTGTCGTTAGTGAGAGGGCCTACTGTAAATGAGATTCAATTGGAATGTTCAGTATGTCAAGAAGGAATAAGACTTAATCAGTAGCAGTATAATATTATTTTATCGGAGAATTCCTAGTTACAGTGTCATTGAGATCCTATCAGATTTTGAAAGTGAGGTGCCAATGGGATTTAATGTTAAAATCCGCAGTTCAAGAATTAGTGGGTTGTAGTCCGATTTTCTAATTAATTTTATTCGGTTAACCACTCATTAAATCCGATAGGTGGCAGTTAGTAGGAAGGAATCGGTGTGATTTCGAGTCTCGCATTTACGATTAAATCCTATTTAGTATGAAATTACAGCAGTACCCCGCTGGATTGTCACAGTCGGTTCCGAGTCTTCCCCGCAAATTCCGCGGGACTGTCGGCAATAGGGGAAGCATTGCTTCCACCTCTACGCTGTAATCACGTGACGTTCATGACCAACCACAGACAATCTCTCTGCTTCCTATCGTTCCTATCGTAACTCCAAACCGATGCGTATGTCTAACTAGACACGTCCCAGAGGCGGCGAGCGGCGTGGTGGGGGTAAAGGGATTCCGAGAAGTGCTAATCCAGCGGGGTTCTACTGTATATTCAATCCGATAGAATCCCATTTGATCAAGCTAGAAGAATTTTTGATTGAATACCATTAACTATCCGTCACACAGCTTTGTAAAGAAACTCATTGAATTATCGTCTACCGATTGAATTCCATTTAAGCTTGTCTGGAATAAACCTGTAGGCTCCGACTCAGTTCCTTCTGATAAGTACTCATAAAATCCGATAGGAAACAATCGGTGGTTTCGAGTCTCGCATTTACGACTAAAACCCGTTGTCCTAAGTGTTTAATCGGTTTGAATTGAAATGTTTAAGCAGGGACAGTGGAATTCACTACAATATCAAGTACTTTATTGTCGCTGGAAATAGTTGTCGGGCCATTGACGATTCTAGTTTGAGAATTCAAATACTACCGCCACCTAGTGGGTGAATTTAGTAAATTGATAAAAGCAGGCGTGTACTATATTTCTCAAGCTACTGAAAATTAGCTCTAAACCCTTTATTTTTAAAGTCAACACAAAAATATAGTTTTATATGTAATGTTTATTATAAAATAAAAGTTATTTGATTATTGCTCCTTGTTTTCAAACGTATGGATGTGTGGATTCTGATTTGATCTCGTTCGGTGATTCGCTTTGTGAAGATTCGAATCTGTTCTGCACGCGATTTCCTGAAGACCAGCTATTCCATCTTGACTCAAGACATTATGAATTTGGAATCGTTCCTTTGTTGGATCATCGCCTAAAAGTTTTAAAATTTCTTCAGCTAAAGAAGGTTAAGAAGAAAATTCTGCAATTTTTGTCGTATCAAGTAATGTTGTACACTGTTAGAAATGTTAGAAAATTCTGATATTTTTATGTTATCGGAGAAACAGAATATTACTAAAACCTGTAACAAGCAGACAAATTATGCAGCAGTATCAGAAAATTACGAAACTTGTAACAGAATTATGAATATGAATCAGAGATTGAAAGTGAAGTTAGTTTGGTTTGTCGTCGCCAGGGGCAGACGCGACGTTTCCATCCCTAGAACAGACGCCTTTGATTCCTGTCGTAGAAATTGGATTTTGTGTCGAGCATAAAGGATTCAATAGCCTATCTTCAAATAAAGCATTTCGTATCCGAAGAGCATAAAATCATTATGACGTTGTACGTCTGAGTATAACAATGACTATATATGAATAATATTTTATTATACGCCTGTAAATGCATGTGTCAGTGTTAGTTTAATAAATTTGAAATGTTTTATACAATTTATTTATGTAATTAACAATAAATAAACTTTGATACAAAGAATTTACGTACATAACTGTATCTAACATGATGATAATTATTTAATGAAGGCAACAAATTCTTTTTTTCACCTTATGTATTTCTGTTACTGTAACTAAAAATCACTGGGCCGCAAATGCGTGAGTTCGGTTCCCGTCGGGGAAACAATTTTCCAATTTCGTTTTCGAGCATTGATAGATTGAATCACCCATATTAACGTCCCACTAGGTATACCACAGCGCGGTACTAACACAAGTAATTCTAAAATGTAAACAATCATATATCGTGAAATGTGTAAGACGAATCATACTGTCTGTTTGACATTTTTCGAGGTGTTGTCTTCAGGTGGGAATGGAGCCATGGCCGATGCTGTATTTAAATGTTTCTGCAGTTTCATACATTCTCGACCAATTTGAGTATGGCGCCATCTAAGACAACCAGGATCTCTAGCAGTGGTACTCACCTGTACCCGGACAAGCTCCTTGAGAGCTTTTGGAACACCTCGATCGAGGTGGAAGGTAGAGGGTAAATAAATAAATAAATAAATAAATATAACGATAAATATATAACATAATTAGATGTAATTACTACGATTTCCATTCGTTTAGAACGTGCCTGTAATACGTCTATAAATTTTGCGCATCCTTCATTCTGTTGTAGATGAATGTTACCCATTTTTTATATTTATCTTTTATTTAAATCGGGTTCTTTATCCAAGATCTTACCATCTCGCCAATTAAAATTATGTCCTTGCTGAAATCGAGATTAATATTATGTTATTTTGTGATGTTGATTTTAAATTGTTCTTTTGTTCTGAAATGCGAATACCTAATTGGCTCTTGAATTGCTCTGCATACGTAGCGTCACAATCATTACACTGTAGATTATAAACATTATTATTTGTATGCAAGTTTTTGGTGACATCCTCTCCTTCGTTATATCAACAAATGCAAACGAAATATTTTTAGAAATCCCTTCTGCCCAAATAAAAAAAATCTTTCGGCATTTACACGCGCTTGTTTTGACAATTCCTCCGATTCCTCCATATGCACTGAGAGAAATTTTTTACTAATAGTTAATGTAAGCTAATTTCAAGGCTCTTACATTATCAGTAAAGTTATAACAGTAACTGTAAAGTTAAAAAGGACAGGTAACTTTGAGATGAAAATACCAGCACTTTCCTACATGTATGTTAACTGTCAAGGAGCGTTCGTTAACTGTTAATAAAGCTTACATTAAATTCTGTTCTTTGAACTGCGCGTGTCAACAATGCGTCGAAAAATTCGCAGGAAATCGAGTAACTGCGCGTGTGTATGTTTGTTTATCTCTGTTTCGGCGAAACTGTAAGCGTGTAAATGTTTCACGTAATGATCGCAACATTAATATTTAAAATTCTTATATTAACTATTAACATAACAAATTTAACCGAATATCAGATTATGGTAACTTCTGAAGAACGTATCTTACCTTAAGATCAAAATCTAAATTCTGTTAGCTTTACTAGGAAGCTATTACATTAACTGTAAACAAACATTTCTCTCTTCGTGCCCTTTCGTTGTTTTCAGAATAATTAAGTTCTTTGTTAATAATGTTATTCGTATAACTGTGGTCCTTTTTGGTATGCATTAGTTTTTATGTTAAACTCCATATTTACCTGAGTATTTGTGATTCATTAATGGTGAACGAAAGTTGCAGTACTTACCAATAAAATAAAGTTTTTTAATTCTGACGAGGACAACCAGTCCCGTCGCGATTTAGTCCCATATGGTTTCAGAAAAGTCGACGTAAAATAATATAAAAAAAGAAACAACCAAATTTGTTGAAACTTCTTTAGAAATGTAGTTATTATTTATCTTCCACTTATAGTCTTTCTAGTAATTGTCCGATAACCATCATACTCTAATAATAAACAACTAAATGTAATGAAACCTTTTTATTTCTCAAATAATATGAATAAATTATAATTGAAACAACTAATCAATGCACTATACGTCGTGTCGGATTAACTGAACGGCTGACGCTGACCTAGCATTACGCGTGCGAATATACTATATCAGACTCGTACTTAAAGAGTCGAAACGAACGATTAGTCGCTCGAATATGATTTGCAATTTAATGCGCAAGTTTAGGATCTAAAGAAAATCATGATATTAACCGAATTACAATAGTAAGAGATAAATGTACCTATCGACTACCGAGAGAATAATTCACGGTACTATTCTGCTACGTTGCTACATTGTCGAATTCTAACTGGTTGAACATCGTAATGTCGAAAGAGGATCGATAATAGAAGTCGATGCATTCTCCCATACTTTACAGATCGGCGATAATCTCCCTACTGACGAAACTACCGATTTTTTGCAATTACCTCGCTCCTTAAAATATTTACATCTTGGATGTTCGGTAAAGTACGTCGTTGTATTCCTACGGCATCGAAAAAAAGGCGAATTGAATATATCTCTTTTTCAAAAGAATGTTAATTTTGGTCCGTGAAAGAAACTGGAACATTTTATACATACGCGTAATGTACAGGAAATCGTTGCTACCGGGACACGTCGACGAAATTCTACTTCCCGGTGCTACGCGTACCTCTCCATAAGATTCGTTTACTGTTAATAAGATTATCTAGATCGATACGTAATATTGAGCGTATGATATATACGTGTGTAATATCTATGTAAAATCCATTTTGCAAGTGAACACTTGGGCAGTTTAGATTCCGAACTTGCGCTCCCGCGAAAGTCGTTATTAATGGCAGGCACAAAAGATTCGTAACGGCTGTGCATTTCGTATCCCGACCAAACCGTGCATCGATCATTTTAAATTACGGTATAGAATGTAAAAGAAGATTATAATACACAGTGATACGAATTCGTCGTGAATCGTACTGAGGGTCCGCACAATAGCTGTCACTAGTACTAATTTTTATGAAATCAATAACTACAGGACTTTCGAACTCACGATGCAAACCTTAAGATACGTTTTCATGTAAACAACAAGAATAGATTATTTAAATTAACGATCGTACGAGTACCGAGCAAAAATTGATTAATTATTGTCGTAATTGTTCCGATAACTATAACTTATTGACTCTTTAAAGCCACCTTAGACAGCCATTGTATACGGCCTCGTATCTATTTCATAAATTGCCGGGCTTTCCTTTTGGAGACGATTTCGACCACGAAGTATAAGCGCGAAATCGATTAAACGCCTTAGACTGGGATAAATATTTTATCATGACAAGTGATGCACAGTGAAACTTGTACATTAATGAATTTTCTATTTGCCATCAGCCATTTGCAAAGTGACAGAATCGTCACGAGGTTGTAAGTCGCGCCATGCACAATGGTGGGTATGCCACATTTATCCAGGATGTTGATTAGGAAGACTGTCGAACTACGATTCGAAAAGTCCAATATGATCCGTTCAATCAGCATTAGATATATGGCATCAGGTCCAGTACGACTAAACCTATATTTGCAGGCAGTATATCTTCATCAGGTTCCTATTACGTGGAGTTTTACATAGTGTTTGATCATGGATGGATAAAATTTCATGCTGATGCATTGTGATGTGATTATCATGACCGCTAATTGATGTTGAAATGAATTTGGTTAGAGATGGCCTGGTCGAACATTATTTTTAATATACAATAAGATGAAGAGTATAAATGTGTCAAAATTTACTATTTTTTTTGTTACATTTCGATTTTTTTCTGGCAAAAAAAAATTCACTTTTAAAATGAGTAAAGTAGTATCATTTACGAAGTATTTTTTGGTGCTAAAAACGATGGTCCTTTCATCATTTTTATACAATTTCGTTCTTTCGAGAAAAAAAGCTAAAAACTTCCATGGACGTCAACATGATGTAGTTTTTTTAATGTAATGTTTGACGAGACCATCTCCAAACAAACTCAAGGATAACAGTGCAAGTTAGGTTAGTTGATTGACACTGAGACAAATAAGATACAATTACTCTCCTTGCTCACATGTCACACTGATTCACACTGTTATGATGATCAATTTAAAAACATCTATTGCACAATGAATGTGCCAAATCCTTGTAGACATGATAATTCTGACTTGATGTATTCAACTGAGGCCGTCAAGACATATTGGGATGTCAATATCGGCCTCAGAGTTTAATTTATTACGTTAGATTCATCGAGTACCCCATTGTTGTAAAGTCTGCAGTGAGAATCATTATCATCGATATTCAGAATAGAAATAACTGATGTAGAATTTACTTTCTAAGACCATAGCTCCATTCGACCCGATGATCTACGTGAATTCAAAATTAGTTTATCTGGAGCGTCATCTAGATGACAATGTACAAAACACCCAGATAAGTGCCATCTTGAGCAGAAATTAATAAAAGGGTTATTACTAGCGTCAGTTGCCCCAGACGAATATGCAGAAATAATTATGAAAAGTATACATATTTGAATGCAAGAAGATCAACACTGACATTCGTCAGAGTGACAGGTGTTATAAAGAAACCTCTAACTTCATGAACCCTAAGACAAGAGTAATTAAGGATATTGAAACAGAGATCAAGTGTCCAGTAAACTCCTCAATGTTTAAAGTAGAGTGTGGATAGATTTGTTCACCACATGTGGTCGAAGATCCAAATGTCATCCATCTTTTGATCTAAAGTGGCAATACACTCGAATTAGGGATTTCGGCAAGTATATACAATTAGAGTCAATTCATGGAGATGAGAAAATCTGTGCTATTTCCCATAGAGAGACAGGTATTGGTACTAAAAATTTAACGAGTCAACGAACTACAAGTCGTTAGCCTGTAGATGAAGATGATGTAATTGGAAATGAAGAATTTGCAGAGGAAATTGAGGCTGTGAACACCGATGAATTCAACAATATGATCTTACGTGGTCTACTCTTGTCTAGACCGAATATTTTATGACTTCAGCTATGTTTTATGTTCATTATTAACACTATCATATTCGTTTTTACTACAAAATTATATATTATATTTACTAAGGGCTGAAAGAGTGGACAAGTTCTTGTGCAATTCGAAATGTCGCTTTTTTTTAACATCTTAATATAAATTTCACTTTACGTTTGAAGTGAATCTCTTAGTTATATCAATTGAATAGTAAATGAAATCTATATTTTAATCTGCGATAAAATATTTCGCTAAGGCGAGTATTCGACCTAATTACAATTTTCGATTCATGTATATATAAATGTTTATATATTACGTATAAATATTTGTCGACATCTGTTAAGCATTTCCAAGAGATCTGTTTCGTCGAGTTCAGGTAAAATTAGTAACGTTGATTAAACCGTGTTTTTTTTCCCTCGTGAGCGCGCACTCATACCAGGATTGCGAAATGGCTTCGCGCGTTGATTAGAGTTCGCTGCGAATCGCCCATTGTTTCGCATCTTGGTTCTAATATATACATACATACAATACATACATACACGTAAGCACACATAATTCGGTTCGTTTATCAAAGTGTAAGGTAACTTGGCACTCGAGTCGAATGCTTGTAGGCTGTACCGGTGATCCGGAAGTCGCTACCTTTTTCGCGATGACTCCCGAACTGGATTGTTGCTATTTGTAGTTTAAAGAGAAAAAAAAAGAATTAGCTAAATCGCAACCATCGGATTCTGCTGATTAGCCGCTGATGACAGGTCCTGGAGCGACTATGTACTCGTAGAAATCCGACGTCTGCACACCGGCACCGGTGACGCTTCACACACCGAATGCTATACGAACCCCTGACCCGTTAATTGGCTACCCACGTCCGTCATTTCCGCGTCTTCCATGCTATGCTGCCCACCAGGAGCAGTGTGCCTGAAAACAAAAAATTTTTTTTCACACAAATTATTTCTTGAGCTACAATTCTTCAGTATTATTTTTTAACGCTGAAAATAACAGTTACAAAATAGTTTATACAACATTTAGATAAACTTTTTGTTGTAAAATTGTCAATACTCTTTAATAGCATTCCTTTATATCCTTCAATAAGAAGCATTCCGATTTCTGTATTGTCACACATACAATTAAATCTGGATCGTTTCATTCCGGTGGTATGATATTGCGTACATCATTTAACTACTACTAAAAGTTTCTTTATTCCGAAATCTTAAGATTAAATTGTTTCAAGGGAAACAAATAGATGACTCTGAAGTTAGCGGCCGATTCGTGGGAGCGCCGGCCACCAGCGGTTCTCAATTTTGAAACTTGAGAAACGTTTTATGCCACGGCCGCTTCATACGATTTTGATTCCTGACATTCTTCGTAGTCTATATAAAAATGTACAATATCCCCTGACCCCGCCGAGGTAATAAAATGGGGAAAAGTTGCTCCAAATCTCTATAACAGCCGATTTCGAAGTTTTAAGACTTGGAAAACGTTTTGTGTTACGGCCGCTGGGTCTGATTTTAGTTCCTGACACTGTTGGCAGTCTATATAAAAATGTCCAATATCCCCTGACCCCGCCGAGGTAGTAAAATGGGGAAAAGTTGCACCAAATCACTTTAACAGCGGACTTCGAAATTTTAAGACTTGAAAACCGTTTTGGGTTTTCATGTAAACATTTTTCTCAAATTCATTCCAAATTCATGAAATTGATTTGGTAGAAAGTGATTATGATGAGGCTCAAATTTTTGAAAATGCGTATTTTTATCCATCAATCAAAGATTTTCAAGGTACTTCTGAAAGAAATCCTAACATCTGTATATCACGGAATAAACCAATCAATTACTATGAATGTTTTTTTGATTCCTCTCTAATTGAAAGAATTATAGATGAGACGAATCGCTATGAAAGTCAGAATCATGAAGATCGGCATATTCGTCAGAAAACTCGGTCTCCTCTTTCAAAAGATGAATTTGAACGTTTTCTTGGCCTTTCAATTCTAATGGGCCATATTCGAAAAGGTGACTTGAAAGATTATTGGTCTAAAAAGATCCTCTGCTTTATACTCAATTTTCGGTGAAATAATGCCCCGTAATAGGTTTCTTTCAATCTTACGCTATTTACATTTTCATGATAATGAAGATACTTCGGAAATCGCTCACCATCCTTTAGTGAAAATAAAACCAATAATAGACTATCTGCAAAGTAAATTCTCAGCAGCTCTTATTCCAGGCAAACATTTGTGCATAGATGAAAGTAGTATTATGGAAAGGCAGGTTTCGATTCAAGCAGTTAATTTTTTTAAAAGGAATCGGTTTGGCATCAAACTTTTTGAATTAGTGGACTGTGAGAACTGGATTCATTTTGGGCTTTATTGTCTACACTGGCGCTGATACTGATTATCAGAAGTTTGATTTGGGTGTTACAAATATTTAGAGGTGAGAAGCAAGGGGACTCGCGGAAAGAAAGCACCCCAACGTGAGAGACAAGGGTATCCACGCTGTTGATCCTGGGTAATGTTGAGAGCGAAAACTGATACATTTCTTGTGATAAAAATGCATGTAATGCATACAAAAACGTAGAGATATCATTTTTTGGACTAAAATAGTACAAGTAATGAAGTTGACCTTGAAATGCAATTTTCAAGGTCCCGGATGTCTCCTGAACATTTTCTGATATTTTTTTCGTATTCAGCGCATCCAAATACGTCTAAAAGCACTTCTAACTCGCCAAATTAAAATTTTTACTTTCAACTTCGAATTTGACCTTGAAATGCGGTTTTCAAGGTCGAGAATGTCTCCTGAACATATTTCATGACTTTTTTTGTATTCAGTGTATCCAAATACATAGAAAAGCATTCCTAACTCGCCAAATTGAATTTTTAACATTGGACTTTGTTCCAGACTGGTCGATATATTGACCACCAATTTTGTCAGGGACTCCACGTGACATATTCTTTCATTTTTTTTTTATATTATTTTACATCGACTTTTCTGAACCCATATGGGACTAAATCGCGACGGGACCTACAGTTTCTGAAGGTGGAATCGGTACCATCTGAGCTTTGGTGTTATTAGACACTTATAAACAAATACAGAGGTGTCCCGATGATATTCTTTCATTTTATGCGCAAATATTGTGTAAAAAATAGTCGAATTTCAACGTAAAAATCCCCGCCCTTAAAAGGTTAAGATATATATCATTTATACGTCTTTGACGAACAAATCACGAAGTTTTTTTGATGCACACTTGAATGATTTCTTTTGAGATTGTTTATTTTCAAGGTTGTTCTCTGAATTTCGAATAGCGAGAAGATTCGTTCGACTTGTTATTGTTATTGTTTTCCTTTTCTTGGAAGTCCTTGTGTTTTCGGACTTTTCTTCGCACTTGTTTCACCCGCCCCTTTTTTCTTGGTTCTGTTGTTTCGAGTCGGTTCAAAGCGGTGCTCGAGTTCGGTTGTCGTTCTGGATCTTCGCGTTGTATATTATTTTGAATTCAACGAAATCCATCAAACTGTGTATTCTGTGAGTATCCCCCGTTAAGAATGTAATAGACAATAAAATTAGTTTCTTTTTTCCAAATACTGTATGTATAGTGTTATTTCCGTTTGTCTCCCATACGGTTTTCGTATTATGATTAACTCACATTTTCTTTACATATTTTTAATTTTTCCTGATGACAGAAACTCGTCTGCTCTAACAGAAAATTACGAAAATTTTACTAAAAAATTTACTTCTTTTTTTAATGATGGCAAAGATGGAAATGAGGACTCAAAGTGAAAAAATTTGACTCGTGAGATGAACCCGGGACCTTTCGAACATAAAACTATAGTTTTTACCCTCCGGCCGTAAAACTCGATTTCTCGGCCTAGGGCGAAACCTTCGGCCCCGAATTGTCGTGTCCTACGACAATCGGATAAAAAAATTCATTATTGGTCACGGCCTCACTTCGCTCGGGTGACAAACTTCACAATCGACGAAGATCGATAATTGCGCCCTTGGCACATAATGGACTATTATTCAATATCATTTTTTTTTTATTATTATATGCGCAAAACTGTAACGATCAATTTCTTTTTTATTTGTTTCAAATTTCTCAAAACTTACTGCGTTATAGAGGGTTGAAATAATAAATGTTTGTTCTTGTTTCTCTCTTTCCGTGTAACTTGTCGCTTAACCGACATGGATTATAAAAGCCTTGGACTGTGGCTGTCGGGACAAAATGTTTTCTTGTGTCTATTTGAAAATAATCCTCAACATTTCGGACCAATCTAGATTCCCTCGTCTGGAGAAAATACTTCTCGAATGTTTATTCGAAAGTGACCTCGGTCTTGTTCGGTCATTTTTATATGTATATAGTGGTCCCCGTCTTAACGCATATTCCCGTCCAAATGCATAGATTCCCCTTCGTTCTTCTCCCCACAACACGATTCTTAGTTGCTAGCGTTGCTAGTGAGGCATCTACGCGTATGATCAGTGAGATAAATGCAAAGAGACTTACCGTAGTGGGGGTTGAGGGAGAATATGTGTTTGGACAGGGGTGGCCATTTTTTATGGAACGAAACGTATGCGTTAGGACGAGGACCACTGTACACATTGAGATATAAGGGGGGGGGAGGGTTGAGTACAATTTCTGAGATCCTTCAGTTGGTAAAATTCTCCTCGGAGTCTAATATTTGTACATTTTGCCAATTAAATTTACGTTCTGTATCTACTCTGTGTTCTGCAATTACCGAATTATGTTGTGACGGTTTTCGAATGTTTTATTCGTGTTTTGTAACTCTGGTTTTGAAGCTTCTTTTTGTTTCGTCTTATTTTTTTCTGTTACCATCAGATATTCATCACCTAGGGCCTATTTTCTATTTTTAATTACTTAACCCTTTCCGGCATATATTTTTCTGATGAACCATTTTTCATGAAACAGGGAACTCAGGGTTTTTTTTGGGATCACCATTTACTAATTTGAACTCAGATTTTGAAAATTCAAAATGGTGGGTTCAATATGGCCGACAAAAAATGTAATCTCAATCAGGTCATTTTTTACATTTTTGATCGGACATATTGTATCCGCCATATTGAATCTTCGAAACCAGAGTTCAGATTCCTAATCAGCAACCCGAAAAACCCCTACTTCGCAGCTTAATCTCGATCGGGTCATTTTTTACTTTTTTGATCGGCCATATTGAATCCGCCATTTTGGATTTTCAAAATCTGAACCAATTCATAAACAGCAACCTCAGAAAACCACGAATTCGCAGTTTCATCTCGATCAAATTGAACATTTGCCAGCGACTGTATTTTTTTTTTATAAAAATAATGATTTTTAGTTATTTATTTGTTTATAAATCATAATGTTAAATACATATTGACTTAAATGCAATGTTATGCACTTATTTAACTCCTATTTACATTGATTTTAAAAAAACTTGCGCAAATGCATTATTTCGTCTTTAAAAACTCAAATTTTCAATATATTAGTCACCATGCCGGAAAGGGTTAACCTGATATAGCGCCTATCGTATATATTTTCGTGAAAATATACCGATTAAACTCGAAAAAATTTTTAAAAAATGAGTTACAACCCTGCAAACACGGAAAGTAACTGTTACGTAATATTTACGTAATGGTTACATTGTTACATAAATGTTACATAGTTGTTACATAACTGTTACTTTTGTGTTTGCAGGGAAGCGTCGCATCTGCGACTAGCGGCAAAAACTAGCCCTATTGAAAAAATCCATGTGGATTCCATATGGATTCCATATGGATTTTCAACGTGGATTTCCACATGGATTCCATATGGATTGATGTGGATTCGTCTGGATTCCATATGGATTTTTGGTGTGGATTCCATATGGATTTGTGATGTGAATTCCATATGGATTTTTGATGTGAATTCCATATGGATTCCATATGAATTTTTGACATGGATTTTCATGTGGATTTCCATATGGAGTCTACGTGGATTGATGTGAATTCAAAATGGTTTTTTACATAGATACTACGTGGATTCCATATGGATATGTAAGTGGAATATGAATTGCATGTTGATTTCTGGTATGGATTCGTTATGGATTATTTTATGTACATTCCGTATTGTTTTTTGATGTGGATTCATTATGGATTATTTATGTGGATTCCATATGGATTTTTGATGTGGAATCCACATAAAATATATTCGGTAGTTCTCCCTATTGAAAAAATCCATATGGAATCCATATGGATTTCCGTATGGATTCCATGTGGATTGATGTGGATTCCATGTGGATTCGACTGGATTCCATATGGATTTTTGGTGTGGATTCCATATGGATTTTTTATATGGATTTTCCATGTGGATTCCATATGGATATGTAAGTGGAATATGAATTCCATGTTGATTTTTAGTATGGATTCGTTATGGATTATTTTATGTACATTCTGTATAGTTATTTTAATGTGGATTCCATATGAATTTTTGACATGGATCTTCATGTGGATTTCCATATGGATTTTCCACATGGAGTCTACGTGGATTGATGTGGATTCAAAATAGTTTTTTACATAGATACTACGTGGATTCCATATGAATTTTTGATGTGGAATCCACATCCATATGGATATGTAAGTGGAATATGAATTTCATGTTGATTTTTAGTATGGATTCGTTATGGATTATTTTATGTACATTCTGTATAGTTATTTTAATGTGGATTCCATATGGATTTTTTATGTGAATTCCATATGAATTTTTGACATGGATCTTCATGTGGATTTCCATATGAATTTTCCACATGGAGTCTACGTGGATTGATGTAGATTCAAAATGGTTTTTTACATAGATACTACGTGGATTCCATATGGATTTTTTATTCCACATCAAAAATCCATATGGAATCCACGTAGTATCTATGTAAAAAAACATTTTGAATCCACATCGATCCACGTAGACTCCATGTGGAAAATCCATATGGAAATCCACATGAAGATCCATGTCAAAAATTCATATGGAATTCACATAAAAAATCCATATGGAATCCACATTAAAATAACTATACAGAATGTACATAAAATAATCCATAACGAATCCATAATTAAAATTAACATGGAATTCCTATTCCACTTACATATCCATATGGAATCCACATGGAAAATCCATATAAAAAATCCATATGGAATCCACACCAAAAATCCATATGGAATCCAGTCGAATCCACATCAATCCATATGGAATCCATATGGAAATCCACATTGAAAATCCATATGGAATCCACATGGATTTTTTCAATAGGGAGAACTACCGAATATAAGATTTTTTCAATTCCACATAACTAAACATATGATTGTTACAAATTCGAAAAATAAATGTATTTCAAGTATTTTTAAAATTTAAAGAAACAATTAGATTTAAAATATAAACATTTACTCTTTTACATACCTGTGATGCTGAAATTGTGGTAAGTGTCGAAGGTGTGTATCCACCGGAGTTCGCGGGGACACATTGTAAAGACTTTTGCTATTGCTGGTTTCGAGGTGTACGCTTTTCTGATCACTCTTCGCAGTTACAATCCGAGGTTGAGCATACATCTCTTCCAGCACTGAAGGTGCCACGTACGTGAATCCCTACAAGAATATTATTTTGTTTAGATCTATAAAGTATAAATTCAAGAAGTAAATAAACTTACTTGGAATATCATATTGGCGGATTCACTCAACATGCTCTCGACAGGTGAATCGACAGGCACTGTAGCGGTAAATTGTTCATCAAACTGAGAAGTGTCGTCAACACTTTTCTACAGAAATAATATTTCTGCATAAATGGAAAATAATTAGAAAAACTTAACCAAACAGTCAGAAATATCTTACCACTGACGGCTTGAACGGTGGTTCCATTTTACGTAAAATTACATCGTTCCAGTTGACATTCTTGAAGAAATTGTGGCTCATAATTTGTTCCGCATCTTTGGAACCTGAACCAAGTCTCGAAACCACTTGCCGCTGCAATAAAAATGCATTAAAATAATTACTTTAACAAACAAATCGTCGTTACCTTCAGTAATTTTCTAATTAAATCTCTCGCATCTGGTGTCAAGTATTGAGGAAGATTTAATTTGCCTCTTAAAATCTTTTCGATAGTTTTTCTTCTGTCTGCACCAGTAAACGGAGGCTGGAAAGAAACACACTCTTATATTAGGGCATAATGAAATATTAAACATCGATACATACCACACCCGTAAGCATGTCGAAGGCTAATGCACCAAGACTCCACCAATCGACAGCTTTGCCGTGTCCGGTTCTGTTCAAAATTTCTGGTGCCCTGTAAATAGTAAATAAAAAAGTTATTTCGATAAAAGATTTAAAAGAAATGTTTATTCCTTACATATATTCAATAGTTCCGCAAAAGGTATGCGTTACAGTACCCTCTTGAATGTGTTCTTTGCACAGACCAAAATCTGTCAATTTCACATGCCCTTCGCCATCGAGTAAAATATTTTCTGGTTTTAAATCCCTGAAATGTACATTGAGCATAATTATGTAAATCAAAACTATTGATAGAATGTCATTACCTGTATATTATTCCTTGATTATGAAGGTGTTGTAGAGCCAGAATAATTTCGCATAAATAGAAACTATAAATAGAAATACTTCTTAGAAAAAATCATTTCTTTTATCGCTAATTAAACTTACCCCGCAGTGTCTTCTAGGAATATTCCTTCACGATCCAAATACGTGAAGAGTTCCCCACCGCACAGGTACTCCAATATCAAGTAAAGCTTTCCGTCAGTTTGAAAAGCGTACATCAGATTGACGATAAATGGATGCTGTAAATTACCGGATTAGTTTTATTCGTATTAATTGTTACGTTTTAACAAACCTACCTTGACAGCTTCAAGGATATTTCTTTCAGCTTTGGTATGAGCCGTATCCTTTTGGTTTCTTATAATCGATGCTTTTCGCAGTACCTATCAAACAATCGGTTTGTAAAACTCTTTTTGTGAGGTTAAAACCAAACATTTTTAATTACCTTCATTGCAAATATGCAACCTTTGTCTTTGCCGGTTACTTTGCGTACTTGAAAGACTTTCCCATAACCACCTTCTCCGAGAATCTTACAAAGCTCAAAGTCTTGTGGTCCTGTCTTTTCTTGACCAGGATTAACAGTTTTCTCAGAAAGCTGTACTCGCTCCACATTTTCAGACCTACGGTAGACACAAATTATGCAAAGTCTGTTTTTTGAATTTATCTTTAGACATGTCCTTTAAAGTTTATGTTAGTGTCAACTCCGAATTCTAGTGATGGCTGTGATTGTATTTGTATTTATTTACCAGAATATATTGTACAATATAATATATAAGACGGGTTAACAGTTATTATTATTATTATTAACGCGACCTATATCCTGCAGGAGATTAACAAATTATTACTTATTAGGAATTATTAATTACTATAATAATTAAAAAATTAACAAAATTAGATAAATGTAAAGTTGAAATATAAACATAAAAATATTAAAACAATATATAAAAATATAGAATAATCTAATAATTTTAGAGAACTCTCTTAATTATAAAGAGCATTCAATTAGGACAGTCTCAAACGCAACATCTGTATTGGGGTTTCAAAAAAGATCTACTAGAGATTTTCGTAGTATAACTGCGATTATCTCAATATTCAAATCAATTGTATTACTCAGTCTTTTATATTGTTCTCCGATTTGGTCCCCTCATTATGCGCAGGATATTAGAATCTTGGAGTCTGTCTTACATAAATTTATAGGTTATTTAGCTTATAAAAAAGGATCACCAATGAGTATTATTGATCACGATTATTCCGCTCTGGCAAAGGAATTTAATGTGCCCTCCATTAAATCTATTCGTAATAGATTTGATTTAATCAATATTTTTAAAATAATGAAGGGCATCATTAAGTGTACCGAATTGAGACAGTCCTTTCCTTTACGTCAGATTTCTTACAGCATTCGTTCACAGAGGTTATTATAATTGAGGAGGTTAATCGATCGGATATCAGGTATAATGCTCCGATAACTTGCGAAGAGCATGGAACTCACTTTTGCCTGAAGTTCGAGAACTAGAGTCGTTAGCGATATTTAAATCTCGAATTTTTCTAATGTTTTCCACTTTTGGATGAATTTTTTATTTTATGTTAATTACATATTTATAGGTAGCGATTTAATTGGTTATCTTATTTTTCTTATTTTTCTACTGTATTGTTAAGTTTCACCTAATATTGTTATTGTATTTTTATGCAATAGGCTTTTCGCCGTTGTTTCTAAATAAATAAATCTAAAATAATCCGGATTAAATAACGGTCCATGAGCCGATGTTTAACTTGATCCATCTCTTTAGTTTCCACTTATTATCTTTCGTGGTCGCATTTAATATTTTTCGATTGTGAACGATTTAATATTTTTTAAAACATTCGTGTGTGGAACTCTCTTCCTGAAGATATTCGCAACCAAAATTCCCTTTTCTTATACACCGCTAATTGTAAAAGAAAACTATTATTTCATTATGTTTAAGTTTTTATATCATTTGTTATAAATAGTATTTAGAAGAGCGACTTTATATATTTTTGTTATAAACTTTGTATTCTGGGGTGTTTAACGCCCGTTTATTTCCAATAAATAAATAAATAAATAAATAAATAAAACAAATAAAACGTCAAGGACACAGTTGTCAAACTTATATATGTAATGTAAAATTCTGTCGATAGAGGCATAATAATTATACACCATTCGATATGTAATAAATAAAAAATTAGTATTGGTGTGTATCATTTGTTTATAAACTATAATATTGCAGGAAAAATTACATGTCCTTCAAAGACACGTTTATATTACTGACAACTCCGAATTCTACAGAAGGTTGCGATTGTGAACAATTTCATGTTTTCGAAAACAATAAAAACATCAAGAACACACGTCAAACTTACATATTGATATTCTATCGATAGAATCATAATTACACTCGACCATTCGATATGTAATAAATCAAAAATTAGTATTGGTATGTACTATTGTTTATAAACTATGATATTGCAGGAAAAATTAGAATAGTTGGAAAAATGACATGTCCTTCAAAGACACGTTTATGTTACTGTCAACTCCGAATTCTATAGAAGGTTGCGATTGTGAACAATTTCATATTTTTGAAAACAATAAAAACGTAAAGAACACTCGTCAAACTTACATATTGATATTCTATCGATAGAATCATAATTACACTCGACCATTCGATATGTAATAAATAAAAAATTAGTATTGGTGTGTATCGGTTATTTATAAACTATAATGTTGTAGGAAAAATTATATTAGTTGGAAACATGACATGTCCTTCAAAGTTTATGTTACTGTCAACTCCAAATTCTATAGAAGATTGCAATTGTGAACCATTTCATATTTTTTAAAGCAATAAAAATGTCAAGGACATAGTCGTCAAACTTACATATGTAATGTGAAATTCTATCGATAGAGTCATAATAATTATACTCCATTCGATATGTGATAAACAAAAAATTGGTATTGGTGGGTATTGGTTTTTTATGTTACTGTCAACGTCGAATTCTATAGAATGTTGAGATTGTGAATAATTTAATATTTAAAAAAAAAATTAAAATGTCAAGGACCCAGTCGTCAAACTTACATATTGATATTCTATCGATAGAGTATTAATTATACTCTATCATTCGATATGTAATAAATAAAATATTAGTATTGGTATTGTATTGGTATTAGTATTGGTGTGTATTCGTTGTTTAGAAACTAAAATGTTGCAGGAAAAATTATAATAGTTGGAAAATGACGTCCTTCAAAGTTTATGTTACTGTCAACTCTGAATCTTATAGAAGGTTGCGATTGTGAACGATTTAATATTTTTAACAAAAATTAAAACGTCAAGGACACAGTTGTCAAACTTACATATGTAATGTAAAATTCTATCGATAGAGTCATAATAATTATACTCCATTCGATATGTAATAAATAAAAAATTAGTATTGGTGTGTATCGGTTGTTTATAAACTATATTAGTTGGAAAAATGACACGTCCTTCAAAGTTTATGTTACTGACAACTCCGAATTCTATAGAAGGTTGCGATTATGAACGATTTCATGTTTTCGAAAACACTAAAAACGTCAAGGACACTCATCAAACTTATATATGTAATGTAAAATTCTATCGATAGAGTCATGATAATTATATGCCAGTCGATATGTAATAAATCAAAAATTAGTGTTGGTATGTATCGGTTGTTTATAAACTATAATATTGCAGGAAAAATTATAATAGTCGAAAAATTGTGTTTATTTTAAAAAATTATAATATTTTCAAAACTTATAATGTTTTTAAATAAACACAACTTTTCTTTAGAGTCATAATGTACAGAAATTACTTACTCGAGTAGTGTGTTGACATTCAGAGGAGTTTCGTAGTCGCTCTGTAAAATAAAAGAAGGTATTATCTTAGGTAAGGAAAGGCGTATACTCATTTTTGGAAAAGAGTGGCGGAGTATTTACCTCGCGACCCTCGATGACGTCGTCGTCGGATTCGTAATCCTGGTTGGCCGTGTCGCCTTCGTGGAGTTCAAACTCAAAAACACCAGCCATGCTTGAAGTTTAGAAACACATAAGGGGGACGATATACAGCTGCGTCACGTGGAGAAACCGTGCTTTTCCTTCACGTTGGTTTCTCAAAATTTTCCAGACGTCAGCCGAATGACAGGATGACCTCTACGCACTTCGGCGTCCTGGACGAACCCAAGGGTTTTCGTCCCACGGAGACGAGCAATCAAACCAATCAAAACTTTGTCGAGGACGAATAGTGTTTTATATATACATATATATACATTCGTATGTATATATATGTTGTAGCTTGCGGAGAGCATATGAGAGAGTGAATGAGACAAGAGGCGACAAGTTTCGCCAAGTTTCGCTGAGAGAAGCGCTGCGAGCGAAATTCCAATGACAGGAAAGAAATTTGAGATGGTTTTTACAAAATATCAAAGAAATAATACCAGTTTTTTAAGACGTTAATATATATTTTTATTTCATCTGGACAATTTTTATAATATTCAAATTATGACTTGTTGATTCGGTGCATGAAAAATTTGACTACAAGAATCTTAAAGAAAATAATAATTTGATGATTTTCTGAAAATTTATAAAATATTTTAACATTTAAAAAATTTATTTTTTCTAAATTATTACATGTGTATCATTTTTAACACATATTGCGCATGCGCTTATATTTTAAATATGGAAATCCACATTCGAATCTTTAAGTCGTGCACAAAATTCATCACAGAACATTGCAGAATACATTATATGACAACTTGCAGAAAGGTAGCTGAAACATTGTTATATTATCAAAATAAGGTTTCTGGTATAGTACCTGGTACATCCAAAAACTCAGTTCTATGAAATACAACTTTAAACAATTTGAAAAAATTATTTCTTTAGTAATTTTTGACGTTGAATTCAGTGGTACTAGAATAAAAAGTGTAAACATTTTTTTTGGCCCATAAAAAATTTATTTTTTTTCGAAAAAATTGAATTTTTTAAAATCCATCCATAACTATTTAGAAAATGTATTTTTAAGTTCACCATAATTTTTTTGAAATTTTAAATTAATTTAGAAAAATGTAGAAGCATTTTTTCGAAAAAATACATTTTTTTTCGCGCTAATATGTAGGTGTAAATTATTTCTAGAGCAATTTTTAACGTGGAATTCAGTGGTATTAGAATAAAAAGTGTAAACATTTTTTTTGGCCCATAAAAAAATTATTTTTTTCGAAAAAAAATGAAATTTTTTAAAATCCAGATATAACAATTTAGAAAATGTATTTTTAAGTTCACCATAATTTTTTTGAATTTTTAAATTAATTTAGAAAAATGTAGAAGCATTTTTTCGAAAAAATACATTTTTTTTTCGCGCTAATATGTAGGTGTTGGAAAAATTATTTCTAGAGCAATTTTTAACGTGGAATTTAGTGGTATTAGAATAAAAAGTGTAAACATTTTTTTTGGCCCATAACAAATTTATTTTTTTCGAAAAAAAATGAAATTTTTTAAAATCCAGATATAACTATTTAGAAAATGTATTTTTAAGTTCACCATAATTTTTTTGAATTTTTAAATTAATTTAGAAAAATGTAGAAGCATTTTTTCGAAAAAATACATTTTTTTCGCGCTAATATGTAGGTGTTGGAAAAATTACTTCTAGAGCAATTTTTAACGTGGAATTTAGTGGTATTAGAATAAAAAGTGTAAACATTTTTTTTGGCCCATAAAAAAATTATTTTTTTCGAAAAAAAATGAAATTTTTTAAAATCCAGATATAACTATTTAGAAAATGTATTTTTAAGTTCACCATAATTTTTTTGAATTTTTAAATTAATTTAGAAAAATGTAGAAGCATTTTTTCGAAAAAATACATTTTTTTCGCGCTAATATGTAGGTGTTGGAAAAATTACTTCTAGAGCAATTTTTAACGTGGAATTCAGTGGTATTAGAATAAAAAGTGTAAACATTTTTTTTGGCCCATAAAAAAATTATTTTTTTCGAAAAAAAATTAAATTTTTTAAAATCCAGATATAACTATTTAGAAAATGTATTTCTAAGTTCACCATAACTTTTTTGAATTTTTAAATTAATTTAGAAAAATGTAGAAGCATTTTTTCGAAAAAATACATTTTTTTCGCGCTAATATGTAGGTGTTGGAAAAATTACTTCTAGAGCAATTTTTAACGTGGAATTCAGTGGTATTAGAATAAAAAGTGTAAACATTTTTTTTGGCCCATAAAAAAATTATTTTTTTCGAAAAAAAATTAAATTTTTTAAAATCCAGATATAACTATTTAGAAAATGTATTTCTAAGTTCACCATAACTTTTTTGAATTTTTAAATTAATTTAGAAAAATGTAGAAGCATTTTTTCGAAAAAATACATTTTTTTTTCGCGCTAATATGTAGGTGTTGGAAAAATTATTTCTAGAGCAATTTTTAACGTGGAATTTAGTGGTACTAGAATAAAAAATGTAAACATTGTTTTTCACCATTAAAAAAACTGTTTTCTTGTATAACAAAATTATTTTTTCGAAAAAAATTGAATTTTTTAAAATTCATCCGTAATTATTTAGAAAATGTGTTTTTATGTTCACTTTTATTTTTTGAAATTTTAAATTAATTTAGAAAAATGTAGACGCATTTTTTCAAAAACGCAACTTTTTTCGCCCTAAAATTTTTCGGGACAAGCAGAACTTTTCCACTTTTTATTTTTACACTACTGTATTCCTCGTCAAAAATTACTAAAGAAATCGTTTTTTCAAATTTTTTAAAGGTTAATTTCGTACAGCTGATTTGGTTGGCGTACTCTTCCCTTAACCCATTAAGTCCCGAATGGACATTTTTCACTACAATTTTCAAATATTTTGTGTAAAAAAAGGTTCTAAAAAATTTGAACTTTCAGAATCTACTATTAGATTTTAAAAAAAATGAAACATTAAAAAACTATATGCGATTTTTTCGAGCAAAAAATAAAATTTTCAAATTAACTTTTTTTTTATTTCGTCTTTTCATATTGAAATCGTTTCAGAATTCGTCTAAAGGGTAAAGAAATCGTGGCCTCGAGCCTTAAACTTTAAAATATGCCTATGCCAATTTTGAAAATAAAGGTAAAAGCATCAAAAATGGCGGCTCAAAAACAAAAAAAATCAGCGAAAAGTCCAGGAATTTTTTATTTGAAAATAGCAGATTTTTGGAAAAAATGTTACTGAACAAAAAGCTCTTAGAATTAGTCAAAGAATAAGGTGAAATTTTTACAGAACATTTTTTTAATTTTTCAAATTTTCAGGATTTTGAAAAATGAAAAAAGTGTTCAAAAAATTCAGCGTATTCATTGATCAATTATAAGAACTTTTTGTTATGTAACATTTTTTCCTAAACTCTATCGTTTTCGAATAAAAAATTCCTGAACTTTTCGCTGATTTTTTTGTGTTTGAGCCGCAATTTTGGATGCTTTCGCCTCTATTTCCAAAATGGACATAGGCACATTTTAAAGTTTAAGGCTCGTGGCCACGATTTCTTTTCCCTTTAGAGGAATTATGAAACGATTTCCATGTGAAAAGACGAAACAAAAAAAAAGTTCATTTGAAAAATGCATGTTTTTTTTTTAATAATCGCATATAGTTTTTCGCTGGTACAGTTTTTGAAAAATCTAATAGCAGATTTTGAAAGTTTAGTTAATTTTAGATCAGATATGCCTTATGCCAAATTTTTTAGAACCTTTTTTTACACAAAATACAACCGTTGAAAATTGTAGTAAAAAAATGTCCATTCGGGACTTAATGGGTTAAGGCGATTCTAAAGTGCTCAGCTGAAAAGATCGGAATTTTCACTAAACATCGTAAATAAAAAATTACGAAATCGATTTTTTTCAAAATTTGGGCTCTGTAAGGGCAATTCCAATTATTATACATGGTATCCTTGAAAATACCAAAAAAATTAATTGATCAACTTTTATTCAGTCATCTTGAATTTACGTGTTTAAGTGCAAATTTTTACCTTACCGGAGGACTACTTTAGAACCCCCTTAAAGTGTAATCTTAATGTAAGCTGGTGATAATCTTACAGAGAACTTAAAATTTAACGTTACAAAGTCAGTTACACTAACGTTATATTAACCTTAAATGGTTACCATTTGGATAAATCGACCAACATAGTTATTTCTATCGCCACTAGGTGCTGTCGCAACTCATGCAGCTCTGTGCGGCTCCCGTTATTGAAATGGGTTTAGAACGTATATTACGCATGGAGAGACAGAGTAGATTTTGTCTATTGTAAGATAAAGGAGCACTAAGTTCTTGATAACCTGAAGAAATGTTCACTTATGAAATTAATCCATTAACTCTCAAATGCACAAAAAGTTTACTGCAACTTCAACGCTTAATTTCAATATGAAATAAAACTCGAAAAAAATAAAAACTATTCGATTCTACCATTTTCAAGGTCGCTCTTTAGAATGGTAGTAAGAAAATTTTTAAAAAATTGAAATTTATATGTAGTTTTGACAAATATAGTAGAAAAACATGATTTTTTCAGGACGCCTTTTTACAAATATCGAGTTTTCAATACAATATCTTACTTTGAGTGAGCTAATGAGTGAGCTAAAATATGTTGCAAGGGTGCACTCGATGGTTGTACTTAAAAGATACACTGGTATATATTTGAAATTTTTGATATCAGATTCAAAATGGCCACTGCATTTACGAATTCATAAATCGTAAAAAAAAGCAATCAATAATGTTGAAGTTAGCTTACAAAATCAGCGAGTTAACAAATTTTGGTCTTACATACATTCAAAAAAAAAATGATGTGGGCCTGCCTTCAACAATGTTTTTTAGGGTCAAGGTCAGCTAAGGATGTCAAAGATATCGTTGACCTATTTGCCGACTATTTTGAGAAATCATACACGGTCGATGACTTATCTACACAGGATCTTACTGACAGGCTACATACATCAATAGAGACCCCCATCATAACATCTGATGTAATTCGTGATGCACTGAACAGTTTGAAAAACAACCAAGGTCCAGGACCAGATGGTATTCCATCATCATTCATTAAAACTTGTTCAACCCAGCTAATAGTTCCACTCAAAATAATTTTTAACAGATCACTAGATGAAGGTATTTTCCCAAAACTATGGAAACATGGCTTTATAACGCCAATTTATAAAGCTGGTTCAAAGGACGATATCGAAAATTATCGCCCTATTAGTATTTTAAACTGTTTTGCTAAGATTCTTGAATCAATATTACCAGCTTTATTAAACAAGTCTTTAAACCACATAATTACTCCTTTCCAATATGGATTTCAGCCGAAAAGATCGACATTAACTAATTTAATTCAATTTGAAGAAGCAATTATTAGTTCTTTTAAAAAGGGCTATCAAGTCGATGTATTCTACGGAGATTTTTCTAAGGCATTTGATACAGTACACCATTCAAGACTAATTGCAAAATTGGAAGCTCTTGGCATCAAAGACAATTTTCTGAAGTTGCTGGAATCATATCTGTCGGATCGAACCCAGACCGTTAGATATAAACAGACACTATCTCGGATCATAAAGGTAACCTCTGGTGTTCCTCAAGGATCGCATCTTAGACCACTGCTGTTTAATATATTTATCAACGATTTACCAAATCAAATATTGTACGGCACACCATCATTATTTGCGGATGATGTAAAAATCTCCATGGAGGTTAAACAACCGCAAGATGCCTCCTGTCTTCAACGTGACATTGATCAATTAATAAATTGGAGTTCAAGAAATGGACTAAAGCTCAACTACTCGAAGTGTAATGTAATTTCGTTTTCGAGATCACATTGTCTAACCTACGATTACCTATTACACACTCACAAGATCAATAGAGTAAATAAAATTAAGGACTTGGAAATTATTTTTGACGATCGCCTCTCATTTGTACCTCATATAGAATTCGTGAAAAGTAAGGCTTCGAAGATGATTGGCTTTGTTATAAGAAATACACAGGCCTTCAAAACACCAGCAGCAATTAAACATCTTTACAACACCTTAGTTAAGCCTATCCTACTATATGGCTCAGTAATCTGGTCGCCGAACTATGCTGTACATGCCTATTCTCTTGAGAAAATCCAGCACAAAATCCTGAGAAAATCCAGCACAAAATCCTGAGATATCTGGCATAAAAATTAGGGACACCGATGGCTATACAAGAACACAATTACCTTATGGTAGGTCGAAAGTTTGGAATTCCAACATTAGCGTCTACTCGCCATGCTAATGATGCTATTTTCATATACAAATTACTGACTGGTTACATCGATTCTGAAGAACTTGTAAATAGGATACAATTTGAAACTCCTACGTATGGGCTGCGTCAATTAAATTTACTCCAACTACCAACGTCATCAAAAAATGTTATTCTCAACTCTCCGAAGCTCAGACTTTGTCGTAAGTTCAACGAACTCCATCGGAATGGAAGAATAAATTTCTATGCTCTACAGGATCTTCAACTACCTACGGCTGTGCTTAGAATAAAGTCTTCACTAAGAGAATATTAATATTTAGTTTATGGAATTTATGATATATGTACGTTATTTCTATTATGTTTTTCACATAAATTGTTTTACTTCGGGCAGTCTATTGTTATGTTTTATAATTATCTACACATGTAATTTAAGGGCATTGTCCCGTTTAAAAATAAATAAAAATAAAAAAAAATGGCCACTGCATTTACGAATTCTATTCCAAAATTTAACAATTTTTTTTCTCTTAAAACTATGGACTTTAGAGAAAATTCTCTAAGAACAATTATGTTCTAGAATAAGTCAAAGAATACCCTTGAATTTTTTAATTAAAAAAAATGGGGTAGAAGATAAAACTAGTTTAAAAATTTAAATTTCAAAATGGCGGCTTAAAAATGACTGCTAAATGAAATCGCTTCAAACTTGATTCCTGGGTGATTTTGAGGTCTCTGACTCCAAATTTGAAATGTTTTCAAAAATTGAAAAAGGTGGATCCAACATTACCAACGTATTTACAAAAATCAATCGAAATCACTTCATTCTTGGTTTTTGGAGCATTTTGTGGTCGCTGTTTCCGGATTGTGGATCCGCTATTTTTAATTTTTGAAAACATTTCAAATTTGGAGTCAGAGACTCCGAAATCACCCGGGAACCAAGTTTGAATCGATTTCATTCGGGTCAATCGATTGAACACAAGCGACTATGATTTAGAAGACAGAAATCGACTTTAGTAGGCATTTTTGAGCCGCCATTTTGAAATTTAATTTTTACAAGAGATCTATCTTCCAGCCCAAACATTTTTTACGCGATATTTATAAATATCTAAGGTATTCTAATGTGGGAAATGATAAAAAAATAACGATAAGTGAACAAAATTCCTGATTTTTGTTAAATAAATGCTCGTATGTATTTTTTTTACGTTTAAATTTCGGGCATTCGAAAAAGCAGGGGCTTGGACAATAAAAAACGTTCGCTCCGTTTTATTACTAAAGTACTGTCAAACTTCACATTAAATTTATGTACAATTAATCCTTAAGGGAGTTCTAAAGTGCCGCGCCGCTAACGTTGGAATTTTCACCAAAAACCATAAATAAAAAATGATTGAATCGATTTTTCCAAATTTTGGCTCTGTACGGACAATTCTAATTACTATAGACGGTATCTTAGAAAATACCAAAGAAATTAATTACGAACCTACCGCGAATTCTCGGAAGTAAATAAAAATCACACTTATTTCCGAAAATTCTTGGCCAGTTCTCTATTGATGTCTTTGGTATTTTCTAGGAAGTCGTCTAAAATAATTAGAAATGTCTTTGCAGAGCTCGAATGTTGAAAATGTTATTCGATCATCTTTAATTTCCGTTGTTTAGCGCTATTTTTTACATTACCGGTAGACCACTTTAGATCCCCCTTAACCCGTTTCCGCCCAAAATGCCGTAAATTTCACTACATTTTAATCGTCACATTTCTTATAGAAACTAACGATGAATAATTCTGAATATTTAGATTCTATAGTTTTCAACCCTCCTCTTTCCGAATCCGAAGTCCGGTTTTCGCTAGGAGCAGCTATTTTTTAAATATGGCGGCGAAAAGGCAAAAAAATAGAGAAAATTTCGATTTTTTGATCGGTTTTTCATGTTTTTCAAAAGGTTCGCGATGACCGATCATTCCAAAGACCTGGATCTGGTGGAATAATGAGTTTGACAAAAAGTTGACATGATCAGATATGCAAAATATAAGATGGCGGATCCAAGATGGCTGATTTTTCGCAGAATTTTGTGTTTTTATAGCATTTCCGACATTATTATTAGCTATTAATAAATATTGTTGTACGCACTTATTATTGATTTACACAATCATTTGTAACAGTATCTTCTATCCGATACTCGAAATTCCAAATGGCGGCTCCAAGATGGCCGACTGAAATGCAACAAAATTTCTGGATCCATATGAAGCTGACTACTCGGTGGTTTTCGGGGTCGCAGATTACGAATATGACATTTGATTTTCATCATTCAAAATAGCGGATCCAAAATGGTGGAGGAAAATACAAAACGTTGCATGTCCGAAATGAAAATGGTTACACGCGGGTTTTATATTATATAGTCGGAAATGCTATAAAAACACAAAATTCGGCGAAAAATCCGCCATCTTGGATCCGCCATCTTATATTTTGCATATCTGATCATGTCAACTTTTAGTCAAACTCATTATGCCACCAGATCCAGGTCTTTGGAATGATCGGTCATCGCGAACCTATTGAAAAACATGAAAAACCGATCCAAAAATCGAAATTTTCTCTATTTTTTGCCTTTTCGCCGCCATATTTAAAAAATGGCTGCTCCTAGCGAAAAACGGACTTCGGATTCGGAAAGAGGAGGGTTGAAAACTATAGAATCTAAATATTCAGAATTATTCATCGTTAGTTTCTATAAGAAAAGTGACGATTAAAATGTAGTTAAATTTACGGCATTTTGGGCGGAAACGGGTTAAAGGGATCTGTGCTCTCGCTCCACTGCCCATACTTTTTTATTTTTTCTGTAGTGTCGTAAAATAACTAATTCAATTTATTAACAAAGTGGCGAAGTTTCTCGTGAAAGAGAAAAAAATACTCCTTTTTGCACTATAACTGATGCAAAATTATAGGTTAGAAATAAGTGATCTTCAACTTTGAGCTACAGGTGATAGCCATAAATGGTGAAAATTAAAATGCTTAAACTAAATAAGAAAAAACTAGATATATATTTACAACTGTAGGAAGGAGGAGGTCATTAATCCCTATCACAATTTACAGTGCGCTTGTTATTTTACATTCCCCGTGCTTTTTCAATTACACAATCAATGTAAAATTACCGCGATCATTACTGGTATTTTTAGTTCCACCTTTGACATTGTTTTACATTTCCATTGTAAATTTTACATGTTTATGGTAATTATGTTCGGATGATTTTTACAATAAAATTGTAATTTTACTACGAAAATAATAGGAAATTTCAACGAAAGCTGTAAAAACTCGGAAATGTAATTTTACTTTTACTTTTCGCAGTCCAGTGATCGATGTCGACACACCCAACCGTTTTTTCGAAATGACCTGCGCCAGGTGCAAAATAATCGTTTCGAGAAAAATGCGTTTAAAGTTTTTCAACGCGAGTAGTCAAAAGAAAAATACTCGGACCACAATATACCTTCATCTTAGTCAAAAAACTCGTCTTGAGAAACTCTATCCTCTCTCTTGCTAATTAAAGCAAATTTTTGTGAACATGAACGACCGATCTAAAATTTTCAGAATCGATTTCTGCTGTCCTTCGTTAAATATGCAAACTGCAGTCTGGATGGCAATTTCTTGTCTATTGTGCGTTTTGGATCCTAACCATCGCTCATGTCGTTCGTTCTGCTCAGTTCTTAATAAATTGGCTTCATTATTAAGAGCTCCATCGAATCAGGATGTCGTTAAATTGCTAAACCTTAGTACAAGACTAAATTTTGTATAAGTTTGTTGGTTAAATTAGCAGTTTTTGGTTCAGCGTTGGATTTTCTCATTTTTTTCGGAGCTACATTTTTGCCGTGACTTTCATTCTATTTATAAGCTTTTCTATTGTATGTACCGAGGCAGGTACCAAAAACCCCAACTGTGCGAACAATTCGTATACCTACTCCGAGAGCCGACCGCGCATTTGAAGCATTAGCGTCCCTCTGTAAATTTGTAGAATGTACACTTTGTGGAATGTCAAAACGGTCAAAAATTTCGAAAAATGCAAAAAAAAGGAAGCGATTTTCCAACCCGTGACATTACAAAACCTTTAAGGGAGTTCTTTCGGTAATATAACACAGGTCAACATGGTTTTGCTGTTGGGAAGCTGTGGGTCATTTCCAACGTAATTTTGTGCGTAGAATCCGAATCCGAATTTGGACTAAAGGTTTTTTATACGACTTTTACCGATTTATTACGAAATTTGCCGACGTGCTACTTGCAGGTCAGCTAACGCGTCTCGGTCGATAACGTCAATTCCTCTCTTAAATTATACAAATTAAACGAAAATTATGTAGATTTTCAAATCTACATCTATTTTAAAACTATTTTACGCGTTTTTTAAAAATAATGTACGTAAAATTTCTGCAAAATCGGTTAAAAAACGATTGAGAATTTGCAAGAATAAATTTCTGAATTCTCGCACGGTTCTAAACCTTTTTCGCTGAAATTTGTCATACGTTCATGAAAAACGCGTAAAATAGCTATAAAATTGTAATGTATTTTGAATTCTCTCTAAAATTTACCTTTTAAATGAAAATACGGCGTCGGTAAAAACGAAGAAGTGAAACAATTTTGTTACTTTGTTTTGCGCGGGAAAAAAAGAACCTAACATAACCTTTACAGTTCGAAATTTAAAACGTAAATTCGAATTTTATAGTCACAATGATGAAACATTTTATTCAGTATTTTAAAGAAGGAGAAGTAATTCGGCATTATGAAATATCAAAAAATGTTCAAGAACTATTTACAAAAATCTTTCGGGTAAGTAATTTGAAATATTTGATTACGAGAAGACAATTTTTTGTCGTTACTTGATTTGATCGACACAACAATGGATATTAATTATTAAAAGATTAAAGGAACTAAAGGAACACTTGTGAGGGGAATAAAATAAATTACACTAGAATTATATAAATAAAGAATCGATTTAATATCGGAATTACGAAATGACAGTGCATATTCCTGTGCATCAAAATTAAAAATATACATATTTCTATATCACCCAAAAGGTCAGTAAGAAATCACATTACATTAAACGTCCTGACATTACAATTCTCAAAAAAAAAAAGTCCGTAGAGTATAAAATCCTGTCGCACAACGAAACTTGCAATTCGCTAGATTATCCTAAATCTCATCGACGTCTTCTTTGGCGCATCCGTTTTGCGTTTTAGCATGGACAATATGCTTTCCCTCCAAGTTCAAAATCTGTTTCAAAAGTTTCAAGATTCCTTTCTTATCGTTACTTTCATTTTCTTCGTTGCCTGTGATTTTCTGTTCCAAATTTAATTTCTTCTGTGCTATTTCGTACATGTTTTCTTCTATCGTGTCCTTAGAAAGTAACCTCACAATGGAAACTGGCCTGAAACAATAGATTAATGTTAATCGTCTTAAAATTTAGCTCACATAACCTTAAAATTAGTTTCGAAAAACACTTACTTTGTTTGTCCGACTCGATGACAACGATCCTCGGCTTGTTTGTCGTTGTAAGGATTAAAATCTATATCATGAATAATTACAGTATCGGCCGAAGTCAAATTAATTCCTAAACCGCCAGCTCTCGTAGAGAGCAAAAATATAAAAATATCCGAATCCTGATTAAATTCGTTGATCAGATCTTGCCGTTCCATGACTGCGGTTTGTCCGTCTAACCTTAAAAATCTATGACTTCGCATCGCTAAATACTCTTCTAAAATGTCCAGCACCATAGTAAATTGACTAAATATTAAAACGCGATGTTTGTTCCGTTTCAAATCGGCAAGAAGTCTATCGAGATGTTCCAGTTTACCCGACTGCGGTATAAGTTCCATCGGCAGGCCGAAACCTGCGATGCTTTTGAACTTACGAGACAACTGATTGATCTGGTAGTCCGACATGCACAACAGATCTTCGAAAACATAATCCGGATTGCTCTGCTTATGATCCGGTTCTCTCGCAAGCCTCTTCGATATCACCTGAAGCTTCTCTTCGTCGTAATAATTCCTAATGAGTAGCGGATGATTCGCAAGCTTACGCAACTGCATCATCATGCCAATACCATTGACGTTCGTCGTTTCGCTAGCTTCCGCTGAGAATTCAGCGATTAAATTTTTATACATCTGTTCTTGTTTATCCTGCATCGAACAGTGAATCACTTCGCAAGTTTTCGTCGGCAAATCGTTCAATACTTCAGATTTCAAACGACGCAGGACAAAAGGTTTCATAATTTTTTTCGCATTGTTTACTTGTTCTTCCTCGAATTTTGATTTACTTTCAGACTGATCAGTATTCAATTTCTGATGTTTCGCAAAGAGACTTTTAATGTCGTTTTGTTTACCAGCAAATATCGATGGCATCACAAAAATTAACAACGCCATCAATTCCAACAAATTATTTTGTAACGGTGTTCCCGTCAACAGGATTTTACGTTTCGACTGAAAGAAAAAGACAATTTTAGTACCAGAAATGTTAAAATAATTTATGCGCAACTTACATTGATTTTGAAAAGATTCTCGTAGCGGACTGTCCCCATATTTTTGAGCATGTGAGCTTCGTCGATGACGACGTACTTCAAAGGCATAACTCGAAACAATCGTTTTTCTTCTGGCGAACTGCAAATCAGATTGTAAGTCGTCAAAATTATGTCGACGTCATCAAGATCGCCATTGCGCCAACCCATTCGCATTTCCTTCCGTTCTTCTTGCAGGCCGTAATATTTTACAACATTCATTCCAGGGGACCAACGTTCCAATTCACGTGACCAATTATCTGCAAAACGAATCAAAATATAACCTCAAATAAAATAAAAAAAAGATAAATATTTACCTAAGGTCGAACTTGGTACGATGATCAAGTGCGGACCGTCCATGTCTTCGTCAATGCCATTTTCTTTGAGATAGGTTAGGAACGATATGACCTGTACTGTTTTACCTAATCCCATTTCGTCGGCTAGTATTCCGCTGACGTTTTGCGTGTGCAATATATTTAACCAGTTCAAACCCAACATTTGGTAGGGGGCCAATTTTAAACCTTCGCCGAGACCTGCGGGTTGGTTTTTTATCGCCGTCGAACCAGCAGCGATTACTTTTTCTATACTCGTCGAAAGTCGCAGACATTTTTTCATCAAACTGTCAACGACGTTTCGAGTTTTTATCAAATCTTGCGCTCCGTTTAAAAGCTCTGTTGGCAAATGCTTAGTTTCTTGGAATTTCGATACTAAATGTTTCCAACTAAGAAACGGCCTTGCACTCACTATCGTATCGACCTTTTTTTTCGAGCATTGATTGATTAAAAGGAGTTCGGTAGGCAATGCAGTTTCCATGAAATCTAAGACGGCTTTTCGATCCTCCACAGCTTCTCTCGCATCGGTTTCGGAATCTGCATCGCTGGAAAGAATTTTGGTTAGGTTTCGAAAAATTAAGGGAGTTTAAAAATACTAACCTGTCGTATACTTTAGCGGCGTGTGTAGATTCGTCCGAATCAACGTCGATTTCTTCGTCGCTGTTCGCTTTTTTACGTTTCTTGTGTTTGCGTTTCGAAGATCCTTGAGGCCTTTTACGAGATTCGTTCAATTTTTGTTTGGCTGCACTTGTATTCCAGTTTGAGTCTGCCAAAACATTTTGGAGATGCTGCAAAGTATCAAATGCATTTATATAAAGGTTTCAAATGTTTTAGAGATTTTGTTACATACCACAATTTCGCAGCTGGGGAATTGTTCTTGAAGATATTTTAACTTTTGTTCCTTTTCCCTCTGCTCGGAATCATCTTCAGAATCGGATCTGTCAGACTTGACAGGACTGTCCGAGTCGCTATCACTGTCTTCGATACGATTGACAATCTTTCGACGAACTGGTAAAACACCATCAAGAGTATCGTCTTTACTGTCTTCGTCAGCTGAAACACGAAATGAAATTTTTGAAAATTAAGATTGACAAGAAAAATAATTGCTAAAAAAATCTCGTGCTCCAAAACAAAGAAAAAAAAAACGAGTAACGTCGAATTTTACTTACACGTGCTCATTGCCTTGACTTTTTTTTTAAAACGATACTTTTCGAAAATGTTGTTGTATTTTGGGTTGTTTTCGACTGTCGAGGACTTTGAATCAGACTTGGCATCAATCCGCATGGTGCAGAGAAATGCTCATTTTCTTTAAGGAAATAAATAAGTAATGTGACAGATGAAACGAGATGAACAGAAATGAACACACGCGTTACGTCGAGCCGGTTGTTTGACTAATTGCCACTACACGCATACAGACGCACGCATACGCACACGTTTCAAGGCACATCGATGCACACCGAACAACAGATATTCAGGTAATGGCACAAAATGAACAAATCGCCTGATATTTTCTTCTCAGCAAAATTTTTTTCTCCTACTACTAAATTTTTCTTGAGATTATCCTCAGGTACCAACTGTCAGGATGTAAAATTTGTGCGCGCGAAAAGGTAGAAAAGGACGCGCCAGTAGAAACTTTCATTTCCGTTTTTCCTGTTTTACGAAATTTTTACAAAATTTTTAAGTTTTAATCAGTCTGTAATTTCCCTTTTTTTAGTTTTTATTGCATATGTACAATAATTTTTATATTAAGTTTCTCTTCTATGTGTATTGAGTATTTCATGATTAAACCCCCTCCTATTTTAATTTTATCCCCTCATTTGTTCCCCTAATCTAACCTAAACTTAAAGGGTCTCGTCATATTTCTTCTTGACCTTCTTGACTAAAGGGAAGACCTACCGCATTTCTTATACTAAGGAGCATCTGTTCGACAATAATTGTTCGACTATGTGAAAATCCTGAAGTAGGTACGTATAGCATTTTTCATTGGGAATCGGATAACATAACCTCATTACTCTAATGTTTCTTCCTCTATTTTAACATTTTCTATAGGACAATTAATTATTTCATAATGGTTCTTATTACGTTCAGTATCTAACGATATAAAGTTAACCCATTAACGTACAAAGCACAACTTTTTTTTGCTTCAATTTCAATCTAGTATTTCGTAACAAACTCAAAATTCAAAAAAATTGAAAGGTACATGTCCCACTATTTTCGAGGTCGCTCTTTAAGATTCCGAAGTCAAAATTGAGTTTCAGCCATCAGGAATTACAATATGGCGCCGAATTTCCAAAAAAATTGGTAAATATTTATAGTTATCAATTTTAGCCATTAGAATATTACGATTCCATTGAAACTATACACAAAGGTGCATAAAATACTTGAATTTTAAGGAAAAATGTTACTTTTATACCCCGCATCATTCTAACAACCTCCAAATGGCGTCAACAATGAAAGTTTAATTGACAAATTTCTGAACTCCCTTGGTCATAAACTATGAGCTTTTTTTAAAAAATGCTAAGAATGAAAAGTTCTTAGAATCCGCATAAAAATATAGTGGAATTTTTTTGGAATTTGTTAACGATATTTTCTTAGAAGATTTCTCCGCAAATTTTTTCTCCTTCTATAGAATTTTTCTAGACCTTTCACCTCAGGTACCAACTGTCAGGATGTAAAATTTTGCGCGCGAAAAGCAATAAAGGACGCGCAAGTAGAAACTTTCATTTCCGATTTTCCTGTATTACTTATTTTTACGATATTTTGAAGTTTTAAATCAATCTACAACCTATTAATAAGTAATTTTCATGTAAAGTTTCTCTTCTATATGTACAGAGTAGTTCATGATTAAGCTCCCTCCTATTTTAATTCTATCCCCTCATTTGTTACCCTAACCTAACCTTCAAGTTAGGGTGTCGTCATATTTCTTCTTGACCTTTTTGACTAAAGGGAAGACCTACCTATTTCTTATCCTACGGAGCATCTGTCCGTCAAAAATTGAACCCCTGACGATCAAAAGGAGATACGCGCGAAACGCCGGAGAATTTGTTGGCCCCTCGGCTCGTAATTTTTTGACTTTCGAATTTTAAAGTTTTCATTAGATATCTTAATAGGAAAATTAATTACGCATTTTTTGTTTAAATAAAAAATTTCTATCTCTCTACGTTTTTAATATAATCGCAAAAAACGGAATTATTTGAAATATAAAATAACTTAATTATTTTGTCATTAACTCGTCATATCTTTTACAATAATTGGAATTTTTTAATGAAATTTTTAGGGAATATGCACTATTCTATCTACAAACTAACGTATTTTTCCAAATTATGGTCAGTTATTACGGAAATTTTTTAGATTATAGTCTATAACTTTACAAAAAACTTCTTTGAACCTTCCTCGAATTTTCGGTGCGAAGGAAATTTTGATTTTTTGAAATTCCCTCAACTCCCGAAGTGTTTGAAGCTTTCAATATCAATTTTGTGCAGTAAAACAAAAACCAATTTTCAAAAATTTCCGTAATAACTAACCATAATTTGGAAAAATACGTTAGTTTGTAGATAGAATAGTGCATATTCCCTAAAAATTTCATTAAAAAATTATTGTAAAAGATATGACGAGTTAAAGACAAAATAATTAAGTTATTTTATATTTCAAATAATTTCGTTTTTTGCGATTATATTAAAAAAAAAGAGGGATAGGAATTTTTTATTTTAACAAAAAATTCGCGTAATTAATTTTCCTATTAAGATATCTAATGAAAACTTTAAAATTCGAAAGTCAAAAAATTACGAGCCGAGGGGCCAACAAATTCTCCGGCGTTTCGCGCGTATCTCCTTTTGATCGCCAGAGGTTCAATTGTTAGACTACTAATGAAAATTCAGAAATAGGTACGTATAGCATTTTTCATTGGGGGTCGGATAACATAACCTCATTACTCTAATGTTTCTGCCTCTATTTTAACATTTTCTACACTGTAAAAAAACGTTGGAAATGCAGTAAAAATACAAGCCGAATGTAAAATTATGTGGTGATATATTGCAAATTTACAATCGATGTGCAATCGACGACAACTCAATTTTCGGGTGTACTTCCGAAAAGGTGCCGCCTGGAATTTTTATGAAACGAGTGTTTTCTTACATTTTCGGATGAACTCAATTCTAATTTCATAGTGAAAATTGGCGCAAATGCAATTTTCATGGCGAAAATCGAGAAAAACTGAAAAATTGTGCTTTTTCACGTTTTTTCTCGTTTATTTCCGAAAGTTTTTAAAATTTCGAAAAATATTTCAAACAAATGATGTATAACGTGAGATTCTGTTAATAAAGGTCAGATTCATTTTTCCTGTACGTGTAATACGAATTAAGAAAAATGACAATGAGTTTTGTATGTACCACAATCTGTGTACATTTAGGTAATGATAGTGGCTGGCCGAAAAAAACGACTGATAAAGAAATGAAAAATGACTTACGGAAAAGAAAGTGTGATTATCGCAGACGGAGTTTAGACAAAACCACAAGATTAATTTTTTTTAGTGGGGAGTCTGGGGGCGGGGGGGGGGGAGCAGTAGTTTGAGGATTTTTTCAACATTTTTTTTCAAAATTTTAGTTTATTTACAAAAAATTCAATCTATCAACTTTTCGAAAAATTTGCAATGAACAAAAATATCTAAGAATTTATCACAAAATACAATATATTTTTTTCAGAATTTTCATAAATAAATTAAAATTTTGAAAAAAATAGTGAAAATAAATTCTTAAAATATCATTTAAAAAAAATCTGAAAAAATTCCACTATATTTCTCTATGAATTCTAAGAACTTTTCATTCTTAGCACTTTTTTAAAAAAGCTCATAGTTTATGAGTAAGGGCGTCCAGACATTTTTCAAAGAAATGTTCATTGTTGTCGCCATTTTGAGGTCGTTAGAATGATGTGGGGTTTAAAAGTAAAATTTTTCCTTAAAATTTAAGTATTTTATGCACCTTTGTACATAGTTTCAATAGAATCGTAATATTCTAATGGCTCGTAAAAAATTGATAAGTATAAATATTTACCAATTTTTTGGAAATTGTTTGGAAATTCGGCGCCATATTGGAATTCCTGATGGCTGAAATTCAATTTTGACCTTGGAATCTTGAAGAGCGACATCGTAAATAGTAGGACATGTACCTTTCAATTTTTTTGAATATCGATTTTGATATGAAATACTCGATTGAAATTGAAGCAAAAAAAGTTGTGCTTTGGGCGTTAATGGGTTAAAAGAGTGATTCAATTGTTCTGAAAGGTTTATTCCAGCCTTTAAGTTCAGTATTTTTTTTTTCAAAAAATTAAAATTAAAACTATTACGTCCAGGACAAGGATATCATTAGCCCTGCTGAAGAGCATATAAAAAAGACATTAAGACATCCTGATGCGAAACGCATATTTCACAATAGTTCAAGTTTTAGCGCTAGGGGGATCCCAGTAAACCAAATATGAATAAAACTGATTTCTGAAATTCAATCAATATTAATCAATTTGAATCAAATTTTGAAACAAAAAATTGATAAGATTTGATTGATTTGTAAAATGCATAATCAATATTGATCAATTCTCATGGATTACAAAATTTGTATAAAATTGTATTAACCCATTAAGTCCCAAAAAGACAAAATTTGTATCTTACGTTTGAGCTCAGGAAACTGTGAAAAAGTTAAAAAATCTTTTGGAAAATATCCAACCCTACTATTTTCGGGTATCTACACGATAAAATGATTTAAAATTTTCAAAACTTTGATTTTCAATTATTGATTAGCAATTTAAAAAAAAATATGATTTTTGTATGAAAAATTTTTATTTAATAAAACATTTGAGTGGGAACGATATTTTTTTTACTGTCGCAAATATGCACAAAATTACACAAAACATCTAAACTTCTCAACCAGCTTTGTTTTTTTAATGTATGTACGATTTTTTTAACAAAATGGCGGCCAAAAAACGCAAAAAAAAAACATTCAACTTTAATTTCACTACCTACTGTTTTTGACGTTTTTTTCATTGGAATCGTGTAAATTATTCAATTAGTTCAGTAAAAATTTACTTATATATAATATACTTGGTAAAAATAACTAAAAAGGGTTAAATATGAAAAATAATGTTTTTAAGGTTTTAACAAGTCGTTTTTTACGGTTTCTCGTCATTATTTGAACAGGAACTAATGTAATAATTTGAATATCAACAACTTTTAATTTTTTTGAGAAATATAGTTTGACACTCTCAGAAATTGGAAACCTATTTTTTCATCAGGTTTATTGAAACAAAATATCATCGTTAATTTATTATTAAGTCTTTGACAGAAATTAGATCGCTCGGTAATGCAAAATAAAATAATTTCTTATTCAAGTTTATTTAAATAGAGGGTATTCCAAATGAATATTTTTATTCAATTTCATTAACCGAAAGATTTGGCTATCAGTTATTTTTATTTTATCAAGATTGATTTAAGCCCTGGTGAAAATTTCCGTAAAGTCATATGATAAATCATATGAGATTTTTATAATTTCTTTAATATCTTAGAGGAATCCAGATTATTGTAATTCATTTTCTCATATTATTATTATTTCTTATAATTACATGAAAAATCACATGAAAAGTTTCCCGGATCGACTGATATTTTAAAAATCTCATATGATTTATCATATATTACGAACATTTTCAGTAGGGAGCAGCTTAGAAAGACGCAGCTATTATTTTTGTATTCATCTTGAATGACGGTGAAAATGTTCAGTCACTTTATTTAGACGGAAATTGACTGAAACTATTTTTTATTCAGATTGATTGGCGGCGATATCATTCGATTAGAAATATTTTTAGAAAGTAAAAAATTCGAAGTGAGTATTTTTCTATTGAATTTGATTAGCCGAAAGTTTTAGCTATATCAATTGTTTTTTATTCGGATTGATTCAAGCGATTCAGAAATATGGATTGAAATATGGGTTTTCAATTTATGAATCATGATTCAGGTTGATCAATTTACTGAAATTGATTGCGATGTTTCATATTTTGTATTCATCATTTTGGAAATGAATGCATTTTAATCAATTGTCAATCGATTTTAATTAATTTTCGTTTGTTGGGATATTTTCTATTTTTATGTTTTTCCTTTATATATTACATAAACATAACCTACAAGAAATTATTACATTAAATTATCAAATGATCCAAACGAAAATTAACAGAGAGTAATTGTTCTGCAACGGGGTGCTTTGTCTAAATCGGTACTATTTGAAACTGTATTCTTTTTCGAACGAATAATTTTTTGTATGTACATATTGAATGTGGTGCCATATAAATAGGAATTAATCCGATTAGAAATCACCTATCAAATGAAATATTATTGAAAATTATTCGTCTTTTAACTTTGACTCCTATTTGTTAGTCTATTTTCAGCTTGCATTGATTTATTATGTATTTTCGAAAGAAATTTAGCCAAATGATTCATGTTGATTATTTTATGCTTTCTAGGTGAATTTTTCTTCAAGGCGCAAGAAAAATGCAAATTAAATGGCAATTACCATCTTGTTTCAGACAAACACACAATAAGAGTAAACAACATAAACAATAACAACCTTATATGATGAAGAAGGTTCAACAACAACCCAATGATGGTTCTGAACAAATTTTTTTATCCCACGCAACCGCACGAAAAGTTTTACGAATTTTTTATGTGAAATTGTACCTCGTATGACAATATTATAGAAATTAAGCAGTTACTTTCTTTCCAATTTCGAATTAACCACTAGAGTGCAGCGGAATGCTTAATATTTTTTTCTGGGAGAGAGTTTTTTAAATGCCTTCAGTGACACAGTGAATCAATTTACAATTTTGAAACTAACAAGTATATTTTTGTTAAACATGTTTCCTTGAATCCATTAATTATTGTTATAAAATTCAATCAATGCAGTGATCGGTGTAGCCAATCGGAACCGAAGTTTTCTTTTTCATGGAGGAATAGAACACATATTGATTTATTATAATGAAAAAAGATTCATTAAGCCATTAACGCCCAAGTCACGACTAAAAAAATGTCATTGTAAATCCGAATGTCATTTGTCGAACAAACTATCCGGCAGGCTTGTCGTTGACCATTTTATTGGCGGTGTTTATTTTTTCTTTATTCGTGTTTAATACCAAACCGAAAATATCACAATGAAACCAACTTTCTTTACTAATTTTGGGGATGATCTATAGATTTATGGGGTCAAAATAGCGATTCCTGACCGCAGAAAAACAATATGGCGGATTTTATCTCAAAAAGTACCAAAAAATCGGAAAATTAGTTTTTTCGACATTTTTTTACAAATTGATAATGGATGGCTAACTATTCCAAACTATCGACAAACGTGGACAAATAAGTTGCCGTTTAAAGGGAAACATTTTTTCACCATTCAGTTTGTCCTATTAAAAATGGCGGAAAATTGCGAAAATTTATTTTTTTTGCGTATTTCTAAATATTTCTGAAATATATCGATATTAATCTAAATTTTTGTCTTAAAATGTAAAATTTCGGTTTATTAAATATTCATAGTCACTTTTTAATATATTTGACGGATGCATTCACAACACGACCAAAAATACTTTAACACGAGACTTTTACATAGAATATGATACGATTTATACTCTATCCGCCATATGGGACTGCCATTTTGGATTTTAAAATTCCTCTTTATATTTCGATTCAATATAATCCTAAACATAAAGAAAAGCAATAAAATAAAGCTCCGTAACATTTACCGACGGGGCATCTGAAGAATTCCATAATTTTTTCCATTTCAGGGGCCACTGCATTGAATCCGCCATTACTAATATCTTCAAATATATTAAAAAATGATCATGAATATTTAAATCGAAATTTTACATTTTAAGGCAAAAATACAGATTGATGACGATTTATTTCAGAAATATTTAGACATTTCCCCACTTTTCCACCATTTTTAATATGAAAAACTGAATGGAGTTCAATGAAAAAATGTTACCCTTAAACTGCAACTTATTTTTCTACGTTTCTCTATAGTTTGGAATGGATCATCATCCATTATCCATTTGTAACAAATTGTCGAACAAAATAACATTTCCAATTTTTTGGTACTTTGTCGGATAAAATCCGCTGTATTGTTTTTCTGCGGCAAGGAAATGCGATTTTGACCTCCTAAAATAAGTACAGCATTACAGCTCTATGAATAAATTGAAGGGCCGATGTAAAATATTAAGGCTCTATGGTAAAATATTTTTTCAAATTTTTCAAAATGGCGGCCGTGACGTCATGCTCACTGAATTTCTTTAAATTACGATATCTATTTTTCTAATTATCGCATTTAAATGGGACTACGCGCATTTTGTTTACAAAAATGAGTACTTTTATCTAAAGATAAGACAATTTTTTTAAGACAGCTTTATTTACAATATTTTTATCAATTGGATAATCATTTCTATAGATATATATATATATGTAATGTTATGATTACAAGATTTTTATTAATTGGATAATCATTTCTATACAGATATATATCTAATGCAATAAAACTTATGAACATTTTTTTCTTGTAAGTTTCTAGATGTATTTACAAAATCATTTTCTCAGTTCGATGAGGTGAAAAAATGACTTTCTGTGATAATTGTAATAAATTCAATCAAAAATTATCTTCATGTAATGGTTAACTTGGTATCCATTGTAATCTTAAGCTTCATTTCGACATAAAAAAGTCAATTTGATCATTACTTTTCATTATTTGAAGCTTACAGATTTTCTCGGCTAAGAACCCAAACCCAGCCGCGCTGACGCAATTCATAACCTACTATATAATTATCGAAATCTCTGTACGTACTGAATGAAAATGCCTACAAATCGGTATAAGTATACTTCGAACCCCTAGCAACAACTTCCTCGCTGACAGTTTTGCAGGAGTTAATGATTTTTTAATTTTTTTTTCTGGATCTATCGGTGATTGCATACATTCAGGGGCACGTCAGCTTGACCCGAGCGCCGAAGGCGTTATTCAATCCGGCCCTTCAATTATGGCAACATTCTTAAGAAAAAAGTTTCATACCAAAATTCGATCGGACCTACAGAATTTGAATGACGTGTCTTTCATTTCAGAAAAAAATCTCTATTTTTTGCAATGACTCCACTAGTTTTAAAGTTATGTCAACGAATGAAAGCTCATTTTAATTATTGTTGTTCAAATTATTATTTTTAGACATCTTCCTACACAAGATTCTCTCGGTGTGGATATCAAAATTTTGTTAATTAATTATATTTAATTAATTTATAACGGTATATGGTACTAACTTTGCGTCATCTTTTATTTTATTTTCATGTACTTAATGCACAGCTACCAGCATTAATTATGTCTCTTCCACGATCTTCTATTCTTCTTATTTTTACTATATACTATATCTTTATATTAAAACCAGTCAACAATATTACGAAAATAACACTATATATTACTGCATTATAATAGTACCATTATACGAAAATAACTTACTCAAGATTGCAGTATTTTTTTTCCAAGAAGGGCTGAAAAAACGGAATTAACAGGTGGGTTCACGTGAAAACAAAAAAAAATATGTATATTCATATGTATATCGGCGATTCTCTCAAAAAGAACAAATTCAGAATTAGAATTGCATATTAAACAAAATTTATTGCGGATCCTATTGTTAATAATGGGACTTAAATAAGTGAGTAAAACACGCGGTTATAATCGTTATATACCCAATTGTATAAAAAATGAATTTTTAATCTAAAAAAATTGTTGAAGTTTCGGTCGCTTCCGTATAGTCAATTTTTTTAATACGAACTCTTTTAGTGTTCACTTAACTTACCCTCTGAATATGTGTTTTAATTAAATTAAAACAATTTTGTTCGCAATCGCTGGAAACATTTTTTTTACCCCTTCGTACAGTCACCCTACATACACAACTGTTAGAGTAATATTCCTCCATTATCAGAAGCATGTGGATCTCTTATACTATTAATTTCAGATGTGTTCGAGTATTTCGTTGTTACTGTTTTTTAATCTTTGAAAACCTGTATATACTCCCCTTCCCTAATCTTTACAATTCAATAGGTTCCCTTGAAACGACCCTTCAATAAATCCCCATTTAACCTCCCGGCCTCCCCTGCCATTAGGATTGCTGAATCAAAACCGATATACGTTGATTTGTGTCAAGCGAATACCAGGCGCAGGTACCATTTGAAAATTGATATTACAAGTGTTATTATTCGGTACCGCTTTGGCAGACGAGGTAGCACTTGACACGATCGGAGCTACGTTGAAATTCATAAAACCCCTTTCGATGTTTAATATCGATATCACCCCCCATTACATACCAAAGCTTAACGTACGATCAAAAACTCTAAATCCATGCTTGATGAACGAGAAAATATCGAGTCATATGGGCAAATCCATCGTATTTTTACTTAGCATGAAAAGTCAATTTAACTTTACTTATTTTGTTTTCTATTTGTTTATCCAGTACAATTACAATATTATCATCGAGCAAGCAATTTCTTAAATTACACAGAAAAACATGCCTTAAAATTGTTACATCTAAAATTTTACATTAATGAGAAAATATTATATTATGTATCAAGGTAGCAGTAATAATAATAATAATAATAACACAGGTCAGCATTTGATCTACGCGAGATTGCCGGAAACGGTTAGGGGCTCCTAAGGCTTTTGGAGTCGCTGATCATGATGAGAGGGTCAGCAAGATCTATTGCTTCAGTTCAAGGTCATTTGAAGGCCAAGTGAATACAAAACCATCGGAAAATCTGAAAAAATTCATGAATTTCTTTTTGAGTTCTAATTCCGAAACCGGTGTAATTAAATTACACTTTTGGTCAGCCGTATATGTCATACAATGTCTTTTCAAGGTCTTTTGTAGTGCTTTTGGAACGAAAATATAAGATAGGATTCTAAAAATCTAAAAATGTTCATACGTATGTTTTCGGGGTCAGCAAATCGAAATCCACGGTCAGTTACTCCATAAACATTTTGAAATAATTTGGCATAAACATTTTAAATAGTTTTTGATATCACTGAGTCCGTTAATCGTCACCGGATGAATCTCCATGTCATTTGCTGATGAAATTAAGAGAACTACAAAAAAATCATAAAAATTCAAATATGTTTCAAATTTTTCGAATCGTACTCCACATTTTTATCCCAGAAACACTTTAAATGAATTAAGTTTATGGTTCATAAAATTTCGGAGTTTGTGGGTTTAATCCTTGCCACCAAGCAGTAATGAGAAAATTAAATTAGTCGATGACTTAGCATGAAAAGTTAAAATTATATATTGTTGAAACCCTCAACAAAGGCTAGCAATAAATAATTGCCTAGACTGAGCTATTTGCCGAATCACCATATTGAACGGGAGATTTAAACAACCTACAGCTGAAGCTTTGCATAAATACCCTTTAGTGTTAGCGCGATTCTAGCAGTAATGTCTAAAGCCCTAAGATCAACAATGTTTCACTTGATCATGAATGATTAAGAAATAGCGAACATATTTGAGTGGCTATATCGTTTTTTCTATTAAGCTGTGAATTAAATGAGACTTTTAAATTAATTAAGTTATATAAGAACCAATATTGTATATGGGAACTATCTGAAAACAACACTAATTCCTAAATTAAAAAGTGGCCGGGTACCAATTAAAATTGTCGAATAAGGATTGCATTTAACTTGAATAATAATCAATTTATCTGCATGTAATAAGCAAACAATGCTGTTCGCGGATTTCTTATGAATTTAAAATTAATGATTCAACGTAACCCTGAAATCATGTGGAGAACGCTCTACGTTTTAACAGCAATGTTCTAATTATTCATGATATTATATTTCGAAGAAAAGTTTGTATGCTGATAAACCATTTTCAAACTAAGCTGATATCTTTTTGAACTAAAGATTGATACCAGTGATTGCTGCGGTGAACGTTGACCTTGGGCCTAAGACGACCTTGTCTTCGGGACGTTGTGTTACTTCGTACTCTCGTAAGATAAGAGTCTACCTGGAATCTACAAAAACCAAATGAAAGTATTCTCGTTAACACAATTATTTTTATTAAATATTAGTTGTATACAAACGAATTCACGTAGTTTAAACTTATTGCGATAATAAAGAAATTATAAATATAATACAATTGTAAATAAAAAAATTGACCGTATATAATTTGGGCGAGTGTGGCGATCAGTGTAAGACACTGGTTGATGAAGTCATATAATCACTGCTAAACCTTGGTTTAGATATTTCATATATCGTTGAAACTTTCGCAAGTAAGTCCATGTCCATTGAATGGTCTCTCAATGCCTTTTCTTGCTTCGTCAATGAGACTAACGATACGATAACAAAAAACGAGCTAATACTATTGTACCTTTTACCGATTGCACAACAGTGATAGGTATGTTTTTTCTTTGAGCATTTGTTTTTAATAAGAAAGACTTCAAAGCTTATTTACCGTCTTTGGTTACTTTAATATGACTATGAGAGTTAAATACTTGAATCCAACACTTTCTTGTGACTGAGTTCTTTGCTTTTGGGTCCGAATAGCGCTGTCATTGTGGATGGGCCTACAGTTTTATAAGACTCAGAACCTGGTCTATACCGCTGCTGGCATAGAATATTTTCAGGGAGGATTCAGTTCTACTATTTTGAGTTTCTGTTTTTATTATCACCCTACTGAAAATTGCTATATAGGACCTCTTATGGGAACTTCAACCCAAATGCATTATTTATTTATTATTTAACGGGCGGAATCGCTCTTTTACTAAATTGTTGCCATATCGTAAGATTTTTGCGAGAGATGCAGATCGACTTAAGAAGAAGGCGCCATACTTCACATTTGTGTATGAAATGTAGGAACTGCAGAAACCCCAAGTACAGCAGTAATCATGATAAACAACATTGCGAATCATAAACAAACAACATGGCTCGTCTTACGAACTGCGAGCTGCTGCTGTTCCCTGAACGGGAATCTCACGAAAAACTCACGACCTACCACTCCGTAGTCCAGTTCGCTACCGCCTGAGCCACGAAACCGATCACATGGGAAATCGCAAATCATATTGAAATTTCCTACATAGGAAATCATGGGATAAGTGGAAAATCGTCATTTGTACTCAAATTCCCCTTACGGGTAATCACTTGGAAATGGGAAATGGTGAATCGTATTGAATATTCCCATGTAAGAAACGACTTGGGAAGCTGACATTTTCAAAACACACTAAAATTTTCTAGACGGGAAATTGTCTTATAGATGGGGAAATACATGGGATAATCTCCCATGTCCGAGATAATTTCTTACGTGGGGATATTCAATACGATTTACCATTTCCCACTGCCAGGTGATTTCCCGTATGGGAAATTTGGGTACAAATTACGATTTTCCACTTCTCCGATGATTTCCCAAGTAGGAAATTTCAATAATATTTGCGGCTTTCCATGAATTTTCCCATTTCCCTATATGAAATCCCATAATGTATTTGGGTTCAAATTTCCATAAGGATTCCCATGTGGGTTCCCACAAGGGAATTTGTAGTATGGTAAGATTGTTGCTTTTCAAAGAGTCGACAAAGTCTCCCCTGCTCGATATTGTTTCTCGGGAATTTACGGCTTCCCAAAAAACCTCACAGATTAAGAATTGAGCAGCACAGCAGGACTAAATATATCCAATAATTCGGTCATGAAGAAAACTGTCATCAATGCGACCATTCGCTTGAAACCTTGTAAGATTAATGTACTGAAATTGAGATACTTTAATATCATTACTAACATTTCAAACATTATAAAATGCGAAAATAAACATTCATTAATGTTTTGTTTGGATTGTTGTGCTAATTACTATATGTCAAACCGATCGTGCCGAACTATCACAAAATGGCTCAAGTCCATTACAAGGAACCGGAATCTTCGAAAAGCCTATTTTGAGCTCGGACGTTTCAGCACACTAGAGTTCATCGCACTATAATGTATCAAACAACAGTTTCAATGTACAACAATTTCATCATACAGCAATATAACAAATTAACATAGACTAACCTTACCTAACCGTAGTTTGCAATTGAACTTTGAAATTGTAACAATTAGTATGAAATTACACCTCTCGAAGAAAACATTCTGGTAGTTGGTGGCATCACGCTTTCAACTCGGGAAATCAGTCTGCCTACGCTTGCAGAATGCAGACAAGGGAGTTATGAAAGCAACAAGAAAGTAACATCCAGTTCATTTGCCTTTTCATTACTTTTTCTCTAAGCGTCATCGGGGCATTTGTTATTTTATTATTTGCATTCATTGTCCATTTGAAAGCACTATCTACAGTTCTACACGTTTACATTCTTTTTACATCCCTGCTTGTTTAATAATTATGTGTATAAATAACATGCAGGTTGTATAATTAAATGTGAAGTATGTTTTTAATTTCACCAGTGATCAAAATAGTGTCACTATTTTATATATTATATGTACGTGTATGTATATAGATTACTTTAGGTTGAGATTATGTTAACGTGTAATTAATTGTACCAAAGAAAACAAATCGAGATTCGTATTTAACTGAATTCGCATTATTCTGCTCATTATCAGTCATTGGGTTATCCGTTTTTTTTTGTGTTTGCAATAAATTCTTATATATTTCGAATGATATAATCACATAACAATGTTGAAAAAGGTAACTCTACTAATAAGTGTTTCTTAGATGTTAAATTAAATTTGTTATATTAAGATCTTTAAAGAAATCATTAAAGTTTCTAGAAACTTATCAAATATTGTATACTTTGAAGTATACTTATCGATTATAATTGCAAATATTGCTAATTTCAGACCTATGAAAATATTATGAATAAACACATATTTTAGTTTGGAAATGCGAATTTAGTAATTTTGTATATTTCCGGATAATCAATTGATATTGCTAGTGTAATTCCATGTGGTAATCTACGACATATTTGTTTATTATATGGTATTGTATAATTTAAACTATTACATCTGTCATTTCATCAAGGGCATATCGTGATGTCAAGATAAATCTATTAACATCAACTTTATATGATCTTGTCCATCCAACATATCTGCTTTCGTCAACTCGTGATTTGGATTATGAAAGGAATCCATAGGATTGCCAAGGGCGGCATTAGCAATAAGGTCTTGTTCATCGACGACCCTGATATCATCCTTGTGTTTCAACAAGGAAGAGTCAAGGTAAATAACCTTGGCTCTTCAAGTATTCCGAAATCAGTTCAGCAACGGCAGCATCTGTTTCAACTTGACCCGGGTCAAGTTCGTAGTCATCTTGGACCTCAGGTACTTTCAAGAAGTATTCTTGAGGACAAACCATACTTTCCTTTTGCATTGCATCGGAAAATGAAAAATTACGGTCGGAAAAGTTTCAAGGGTCGCTTCATGATCTGTTTTGTCAACTCCAGATCCCTGATGAAGTTGTATGGTTATCTAAGATGCACCAAGTGCCAACAAGGTGCCGTTCGACAGAGGACGGCAATCTTAAAAGCCTCGAAAAAAAAGGAGAATAGATTTTCGAATATATTCACCATACCTGATAGTTTATAGTATCTTGTATCTTTGTATATCGTTGAAATTAAGTCACTTCGTCATTGGGAAATAAGCCGTTGTGGACTAACGGATTTACTACTGAATTAATACGAGGAATTTTCTCCGAAGTACAATCTCATATTAGAATTTCATGGAGAAATGTATGGGGATTCCAGTTTTTTCAACAAGTGTTTATGTTTATCGGATGAGTGGTGTCAATAAAAGTAATCTTCATACTAAACATGGTGTATACACAGTGCACAAAATCAACGTTAAAGTGATTTATGCATAATTATCCCTGGGATGTCGCAAAATATATTCCATCAAAATGTTTTAACTTAAAACAAAAGCTAATAAGTTAGTAATATCTTTGTGAAAATTACTCATTTCTTTTTATTTGATTTCACAATCCACCCCCTCCAGCTGGTATATACTTGGACTTGTTCCCTCTCTGGTTGGATGGTGATAAGCCCCGCCCATTTTTCAACAACGTCTTCTGATCCTCAAGATAACTGATAGAAGGGAGAAAGGTATATAGCTAATTCCAAGAGGAAGCAATGGGATGGAGATCAAATGAAGAGGGACCAACTCTAGAGGTAATACTGTAACAAGTTGGGGACTTTCCCAAGCCCCTCCACAATCTCCATTTTATTATCATAAAAATGGTTGTCATAAAGCATCGAAGTTATTAATTTTTCTAACCTTTGAAATTAAAATAAAGATACTACATATAAACATCACTAACTGAAAAAGTAGAATTACAAGAACGTTAGTGATTGCTTTGCTGTGGCATACTGCCTGATGACTAATTAATGATCATCTTCCCGAGTTTTCATTGACTTTAAAATTTAGAATTATTTTCGGACACTTTAAATTTAATAATTAACTAATTGCCATAAATAATACGCGTATAACAATCGAAACTTAAAACCTCCGCATTCCGAGATTTTGGGGGTTGCTGATGCAAAATAGCAAATCCAATGTGCCGCAATATATAGTGTATTACTTACAACTTTATTTTTTTTTTGTTATAAAAGGGTAAGATTTGTTTAATTCCACTAATTACGGTCTCCCGTCGTCAGTGTTGACCCAGGTTAGCTATTAATCCCCGGTCTCAAAAAGATCTCAAGTGATTCCTTTGATGCATGATACAATTTCGAATTTCGATTTCGATTTGGGATTTACCCCTTCAGACAATTTTTCAAAACATATAATTTAAAACCAGTTTGTACTGTACATCGAAAAAACAACCCAGATTGTATTTCAAATAATTTATTCAAACCTATAGTCTACAAAAACTGACTTTCACATTTTTCTTATGAATTTACATTTGATGATTCAATGAAACAGCGAAATTCGTTTAGAGAGCGACCTACGGGCTGTATTGTTTTTTGGAGAAAATGCAAACGCCCGAAATTGTGTGAACGCTTAAACGATTAAAATAACGATGAGAAGGGTGAATGTGTGTATAAAGTATGATCCAACTACGCAGAAATCTTCCTAAACTGGAGATTAATACCGTTGGCCGCAGCTGTGAACGTGGACCTTGGGTCTAAAACGAGCTTATCTTCAGAACGTTGAGTTACTTCGTATTCTCGTAAAATAAGTGCAATAACAACTTTGGCGTGTAGTTGTCCTGCCTTCATGCCTACAATAAAAATATCCATAGTTAAAAATAATATTCAACTATTTATCGGCTGTAGATAATGATGGCTAGTTACTTACCCACACACATTCGGGGTCCAATTCCAAAAGGAATATACGCATCACTAATTTTGGTTTCATCAGCATGTCTATCGGGATTAAATACCGATGGGTTTTCGAAGAATCTCGGATCTTCTTGCAAGCCGTACAGCGATATGTAAATGGCGGTTCCCTTTTCTATCACGGTATTCGTACCGGGAATCTGGAAAAAACCAATTGAAAATAGAAAACATGAAAAATGTTTTGGAATGGACTAGTAAAAAATGAAAACAAATTTTACCGTATAATCTTGACGAGTGTAACGATCAATTGTGGACACCGGTGGATGAAGTCGGACACCCTCGGCTAAACATTGGTCCAGATACTTCATGTCATTAAAAGCTTCGTAAGTAAGCCCATGTTCTTTAATGGCTCTCTCAATGTCTTTTCTTGCTCGTGCTTGACAATCCACGTGATTCGCTAACTCCATAAGGGTAAACGACGTTGTTGTAGAACTGGATTCGAATCCGGAAAAGAATGTACCGGATTGGTACAGTAGATTTTCCCCTTCGAATTCTGAAAAACAAAACGTTTTCGTTTAATTACATTATCCACCTACATCTTGCCGATTTCATGTAACCTTATTGAGACTAGGAAAGCTTTTAGCAAGGTTGTGCTAATATCTTTTGTTCCCACTCCTCCCCATGTATGGAATTAATGGCTCTTCGTTATTCGGCTTTGAAGCGGGAAGAGAGATGGTAGAATGGGGAGGGGGCAATCGAGGAGTAGGGAGCTTCCAGACGATACTAGCGCCGCTGTCCCGACCAATTCTTAGCCTCGTTAAGGTTACACGAAAAATTCGCTTATACCAGCCATCGAGCTTTATTTAATGTATATTTTGTTTGTTTAACGAGCATGCATTAAAAATTACATAAAAATAATTTTGTAATGTTGCTGTTTTGTACTCACTGTAATCTGGATTCTGTTCACCGTTCTTCAGTGTAACTAATGAGTCTATAAAGTCTCCTCTTTTTTTACCGGTTCGTTCTCGAGATTCTAAAGCATCCCAAAAGACCTTTCTCACAAATTGGGAGTTAAACAACATACTGGGACCAAACAGCTCCACCAATTCCGGCATGAAGAAGACGGTAACCAGTGCGACCATCCGTTTGAACCCGTGGAAGAATTGATATACTGCAATAGAAAATCGAGTCATTGAAGTCTTAAATTTTAAAAATGCAAACAATCAGCGAAGGGATAATATGGCATATAATTTGAGTTATTAATGCATAGATCAATCGTAAATTATTTTGTTGTGATTTAAGGAAATAGGCTCTTGATAAATTACCGTATCAAGGAATATGTCCAAATATCTCCATATGTTTGTTTAGCGAATTATTAACTATGTCCGATATTTACGATTATACTAAATCGGTCATACAGCAATTAAGTCAATAAATTAATACTTTTTTGCATGTAACATGATTAAGTGGCTGATTTATTGTATACCAAATTATTTCTTTGGTTATGCTTAGATGATTAAAATTGTTTATTTATATAGATGCTCTTAATTGTTCATTAAAAATAAACATTAGTGAAAAGAATTCGTAAGACACTAGAAAGTCGGCAAAATTATTCCACTTCCGAGTATCCTATACATATATTTACAAGATAATAACCATCGATCATCAGAACGCTGCAATCACGTTTATATGTGCAGCCATCGACCCGCAAATATTCGACTAAAAAATGTGATATTATCAGTCATTGGTAATTTTCTTTGTTGTGTTTGCAATCGTAATAGTTTCCCGTGATATAATCGTAATCCGCCAACGAATTAAATTAATAAATAATACTAATAATTGACTATGACGTGTTTGATATAATTTTTTACATCACAGTATTTGTATGCATAAGCTTAAAAGTATATTATAAAAAGTTCTTATCGGTTATGAAAGCAACAAAACTTCTTATTCTATTAAAAAGATATGCAATTATTGTTTGATTATCATTTTTTATCAAAATTATGTTTGCGTTTAAATTTATTTCAAGTCCGTAAGATCAAGATTGAAATGCTATTTTGAATTTGATTAAAGAAGAGTATTGTCAAACCAATGAGAATTCTAATGTAATTTTGGATAAACAACAATGAAAGCAATTGTAAATTTTGGATAATGCTTTGAAGGTCGCCGCCTATTTTAGTCTAGGTAGACACAGTAGGTTATCTGGCCACGAGTGATAAATAAAAAACACACCTGCTTTGGTAAACTCCTCATTGGGATTGTGGAAGGAGTCCATTGGAGTACCAAGGGCGATATTGGCAATGAGATCGGTAGTGTACTTGTAATTAAGTTCCTGTGCATCAACAGCCCTAACACCATCCCTCTGTTGACCTTGGCTCTTCAAATACTCCATCATCGGTTCACCGGTCTGCATCATCAACGGGAGCATCTGTTTCAATTTGCCCCGGGTCAAGGTCGGAGTGATCTTGGACCTCAGGTACTTCCAAGCAGGATTCTTGAGACCAAACAGATTTTTCATACCAATACTGTCCTTTTGGGTTGCACCGGCAAAATGTCGGTCGGAGAAGTTGTCGAAGTCTCGGATCATGATCTGTTTTATCAACTCTGGATCCCTGATGAGGATGCATGGCTTATGGAAGATGTAGAAGCCAATGTAGGGTGCATCCCTCGGTGCCTCCTTGTGTATGTTCCCCAAGTGCCAACCAGGTGCCGTTTGAAAGAGGACGGCACTTTTAAAGTTTCCGAAAATAAAGTTGGTTGGTAGAGATGGTACTCCTCGGCGTTTCCAGTAGTTCAACTTGTATCTGGCGTAGATCCAAAAGAGGACCAACGTCGTCACCGCCGCCGCCAACAATACGACGAGTACGCTCGGCATGACTGTATCCCCGATTGTCAAACAATAACTGACCGTTTATCGGGCCGTGTATCTTTATATATCGGTGCGATTGATACGTCCCCTCATTGGTCGATCGTTGTGATGCAATGAAGAACGGAACTTCCTCGGATTCAATATGAGGAAGCGTCACCAGGAAAACACACGCTGAATTTTCGAATTCCCTCCCATCCTCAAGAGAATTTGGAGTCGTCATAATCCTCATTTTTTGACATCTTTACATGATTATGTACATTATGGTATGTATTTGAATGTTTACAGTGTGAAGCACCAACAATTTGTATAGATTTTTGAACCTGCACGGGAACTCTCTGCATCAGCTTAATCTCATGCCTGTAAATTATTTTTTATTATATGTTTAGAGTACTAAGTGCAAGGATGTTAAACGATTCTCTCAGTAGAATCAACACCTTCTATTCAAACCGTTATTGTTTGCAATATGTCTAAGGGCAACACATTTCTTAAAATTGTTTGAAATTCTATTTATAATATACTCATTCCAATGTTTTTTGCAATCTAAAAATTTCTTATTCGGAAGAGATAATAAATTTCATATCTAACTTCAGCCTGCTATTTTCGAGACTTCATAGAGAAGCAGAATATTGTTAACTTGAATTTTCTAAATTCAATTTTTTTTTCCATGAAATCTAGAAATTTACAATAACACATTAAGCAAATTTTTAAAATTAAAAAAAAGTAATCTAGACAATGGGATCACATTTCTTTCTTTTTACTAACCGAAGATTGACAATTGGCGGGTTTGCACATGTTTTTTGTTTAACCTTCAAGAGATAACAAATGTGATAGATCAACTGTTACTAATTAGCTTCCAGACCAATTTTATTGTTTTGAATATGTTCAATATTTTATACGTAAAGGGTCTCTTAAAGTTTTTTTTGTAGATATCTGCTAATTTATGATTTTGTTGATTTCAATCATTATAAAGTGAAAATTAACAAACGAAATATAACACATCTTGTTTAACTGAATCTTTTTTAGAATACTTCTTAATTACTTAATTTTTTAACTTTGTTTTGTTATGTAAATAGCATGCAAAAATTTAATCTGCATTCTAAATGAAATGTTTACTTCTCTCTATGACTTCAATCTATTTTCTCAGTACATTGAGCTTTTATTATTTAAATGGTAACAAATTTTAGATTGGCTTACGGGTATTTTATCAAAATGTCGTTAATAAATTCGAAAACAGTAAGAAAGATAAAATTTAAACTCAGTTTTAAAAGACATAATATAAATAAAATTTGTTTATCTCTCGGATGGAAACATTTTAATAACTTTTGTATTCACTGAGGAAGTCACATTAAACAAATTTCTTGAAAATGTAACCGATAACATTATAAATCTTGTTAGTATGGTCAGGTATAGACTTTCAGGGTTGTTTTAATATTTTAATAAAGTAAATTAAGTAATGAAGCTACTTTGCGAAATAACATAATTTAAATCATTACGTGATATATGCCCAATGTAGAATTTGTATGCACTTGCGAGAAAATACGCTCCGCCTAGCGGTCAAGTTCGTAACCTTGTCTTAATAACTTCAATAAAAAAGCATGACATAAACATTTTTCTTTAAATGTTTCAACGTTGAAGTTATCTCATTTAATCTTTTCTTGTTTAAGTTAAGTAAGTGTTTGTGCATCAGTAAAATAAATAATTTGTAAATTACATCCTTAAAAGGTGACCCTATAATAAAATAAAATGCTGCGAAGTCAAAACAATGTAAAATGATGGATGAGTATTCAAAAAGAATGGAATAATCGATACGGCAAGTAAAATGCTACTAAAATGATAAATGGTTAAAAAAAATAAATTTTGTTTTTCGTTTGCACATAACGTAATATCATTCAAAAGAAGTCTGCAATGATCAAGGTCAGTTCCAAAACCGTCGACCACGTGCCAGAATAGTTTCAACCGTTTCAATAACCAATTCATAAAATTCTTATCAGTAATTGATTTTATCATTTTCATTGAGATGCCAAAAAAACGTGAATTACGTATATTGCTTCCTGTTTACAAAGAATTCTTTTCTTTATGTAACTAAAATTTTTGTGAAACATTTTTTTTACTACAAGTAAAATTAATATAAAATTTAAATATAATTTTGGTCGAATGCTATCCATTTCTTACCAGTGTTAGTAATCTATTTTCTAAGTTCGTAAACATCGTCTTTCCTATGCTAAATAAGATTGAACTTGATAAATCAATGTAATCTTTGTTCGATACAATTGAGACCTTAAAAATCGCATTTTCATCAAAATAATCAGCCTAAGACAGGGGCATGTTCGTAGTTTCAATGACAAATTTCATCATTCGAAATTTGTTTGAAGAACGTATCATACAATTATCGGTTCCAATCTTTATTTGAAGAAAAATCGTAACAGAAATGAATGAACAGATTCAACCTTTACCTTACTTTTTTATCTGATCGTGGTAGGTATTATCATTGCGTAACTAAATATAGAGTGATGAAATACCGAATTAAGTGTTTTTGAATATCGCAAGTAAATATTCCCATCGTTTTTGCAATATTAAACAAATTCTCATTGATTGGATCTTGTGTTGTAAATTAAATACGTTTTAAACAATAACTGGACTATTTGCCAACAAATTTCAGAGGTTTAGCTATTTAATTCTTGAAGAAACACTAGATGGCGCCGCAATCCATAATTAAAGTCGCCCTATGTTTTATGCAAATACTGATGCCGTTCATGTTTACACTAATTCTCGTCCAATAGTCATCAAATTGCTACATAGAAAATTATCTAATGCAGACTTTTCTTGAAATTGAGTCGTGGTTTTCGTATAAGAAAAAGGTAAATATAGATTTGACAAATTTATCAGTTTTGTATCAGTTTATAGTGAAAATCTATTATAATTCGCAATAATATGAATTACTACCACAAATTATATGGGAATTTCCCAGTGGGTTTTTTTAATGCCAGATTTCTTCTTTTTTTTCTAAATATTTCTATTGTTCCGAAAAATATTTAGGAAATATGTATAAGTAATATTCTCGCATTTCAATGTCAGATTTATATTTTATTTGTCAGGTGACTATATTTAAACGTAAAAAATATCGTCTATTGCGTTTATTTGAATTCTGTGTGGATTTCAGCTCAAATCGAATCGATAAAAAAAGGATGCGCAATGTGGATACTTTTTATCGCATCTTCTAGTCGGATGATGCAAAATCAAAGACATTAAAAACAGAAATTCGTCTTTCAAGTGCATGATAGTAAATTTCTCGTAATATATATATATTATTATTTTGTACAATTATCTACGTTGGCAAAATTTAAAAACATTTCTTAAATCGGAGTATCTAAACTATTTAAGATGTTTCCATTTATTTGCTATGCCTAATTGATAATAAAAATTAGTAATAAGTAGACATCTATGGAAATATATGTCTTAAAAAAATATAATATATACATTTTAGGGAAAAAAAGTTTAAATTGCTAATCAATTTTTAATAATTAATCCATTATAAAGGAACAGATAAACGAATCGATTAATCTGAAATATGCAAAATGTATGAATCAGGTTCATACATACTTTCACTAGAAAATGTAGTAAAATTACGTGTTAAGTTAATAAAAATATTTTTTTAAAGTTCAATTTAACAGGAAAATATATCTTTTCTAAAACACGAATCAATATGTTTGCGCAATTCCTTCAGTTTACTATCTAATAAATTATTAGTATTTATTGCCCCGTGTAAATTTAATGTTTTAAATTATGTTTAAAAAATATTTCTTAATATTTCCTACTTATTCATAGGACGAACACGTGTCGATTTTATGATTATACGAGATACTTAGGTCCAAGAGGCGAAGAACAAGGAAAATCATTTTACACGGCGACATGATGGATTTGTGTTAATGGTTTATAATATTGATTTAATGTCTGAATTATGACATAACTCATAAGTAGACATTTTTATTGGTGATGCATTGTTGAACTGATATTTTCATGTGGAAAGTAATTTTCCCTCCAACGAGTGCAAAAGTAGACATCACAAAAATTAATTGTAGTTTTATTTGTTGCATTCTGGAATCACGTCACTATCCGATGGCAAGGAAACCACAATTTTTTAATAAATTACGTTTATAATTTACGTACATTGACAAAGTATTGTCTGTCACTTTGGAACTTCCTGACATTTTCAATTTCACAATATTATGGTCATTTTTATGAAAAATACCTTTCTTTCAATCTTGAAAATGTTTTAAACATGTATTTTGTAAAATTATGTTTGTATTTTTTTAAAAGGGCATCTATGCATAACATTTTTTTGTCATGTTACCACAAATTAAAGTTGATTTATAAGTATCGAAAAATAAAAAAGAACGATAGTAATACATAATCTGTCTACTAGTGTCACTAACTTATAATTTTATATTTATTTCTTGCAGTTTATAAAACATATCTAATGTTGGAAGGTACAATTCATTTATGCCAGTTTTATATTACATTTATTATTCATTATACCACAATATAGCATGTAGTTTGCTGTTTAAAGTCGTTCATTTTCTTCTTAAGAACCAACACTTACACCAAAATACTTTAAAATGTCCTAATATGTTATTAAAAATGTCATTCCCATTTAAATGGTGATATTTTTCAACGCGAGATGGCGCTACTGTCCATTCTTGCAAGTTGAATTACATCAATAATCAATATCCTAACCTCCAAATGTCAATAACTAATTCAACATGGTCACATATTTTACTAATCCCAATATCTTTGCTTATTTGCAATTTTCTATGATATTTTTTTTCGGCGTGAGAAAATTATAAAACTAGAAAAAAAGTATATTGATTCGCGAGTGAGACCTCATTATTCCTATGTATGTTGGCCCGCTGAACGCTAACCTTCAATACAAAATAGAAGGAGCCTAGAGAAAATCTGACATAACCTCAAAATTTTTGCCTTTTCGTTCGGTTTCCCGTTTCAGCATCCAGTAATAGTTTTCCATCACATTTATGCTCCAGTTTTCTTGTGATAATCGTTCATAGACCTTCAAGTTTACATGGTTGTATGAAAATTCATGATATTGTGAATCAAGAAAGTAAAATTCATTAACCCTTTGAAGCATGGTGTAGCATATCTGCTACACCTTTTTGTAATTCATTATTTACATATTTAAGGTAATTATTAATTAAGTTTGCTGCAATTCTTTCCTTCCTTACTTCAAGAACATGTTAGGAAACGTAAATAAATCACTATTTTTAATTAATGATCATGTTATATTGTTTAAAAAATGTAGAAAAGTGTAAAAATGGGGGATTTTTTACATAAAATATATGTAGAGAAGAAAACGTCACTCAAATATGACGAGACTGGGTACTCGGGGGTGTTCGGGGTCGCTGATTACTAACCTGACCTCAGATTTTCAAAATTCAAAATGGCGGATCCAATATGGCTGACGGAATTGCAAAAATTTACTTGATCGAGATGAAATTGGGTACTCGGGAGTTTTCGGGATCGCTGATTACGAATCTGACCGCAGATTTTCACAATTCAAAATGTCGGGTCCAATATGGCCGACTGAAATCTACGGTGAATCTGATTTGTTTTTACATTTTGGTCGGCCATTTTTTAATCCGCCATTTTGAATTTTGAAAATCTGAGGTCAGATTCGTAAATATTGATCCTGAAAACCCCCAAGAACCCAATTTCACCTCGATCAAGAAAATTTGTGGAATTCCGTCGGCCATATTGGATCCGCCATTTTGAATTTTGAAAATCTCAGCATCAGATTCGTAATCAGCGACCCCGAAAACTCCCGAGTAACAAATATCAGCTGTTTTCATCGTAAAGAAAAATGTATCCTTCAAAGGGTTAAGTCAATTAAATAAAAAAATACTTCAAAAATTAAAGGTTTTTCTGGGTATATTTGAAATACACGAATTACTGTAATTGTAATAATCCCGAAAATAAATGTTCAATAAAATGCCAATGGGAAAAACCGCAAATAATTTCCAGAGCTGAAATTTGACGCATATAAATCCTTTAAATTACGTCACAATAACATTCATTATTACATCGAGGGGCGCTTATTCACAGTGAAAGCGATAAGATATACGATTTATAAAATCTGAATATTGTTATCTTACTAATAATACAAGAGATCTGCTACTTCCCTATTTAATAACATCGATTAGCGAATTAAAGTTGATTGCAGATATTATATCGGCAGGATTGGCTTTCGACGAAGAAAAGTACACACCCAGACAGAAAAATAGAAAAGAGTTCAGAATGATTTCGAAATGTGCTCTATAAGAAATCAGATGTCCCGCTCTCTGAGGGTTTTCGGAGCAAGATTTCATAAAGATCTCATAATGACATCATGTTCAGAAAACCCTCAGAAAGTGGCACATCTGACTTCTTTTAGAACACATTTCGAAATTACAATGAACTTTTTTTTTCTGTGCTGTCTACGCTTCGACAATTCTATCTTAAGAAGTCCTAAGGTCCTGAGTAAGACATCTTTAAGAATTCGTTTTATAGATTATTATAAATAAGACCTCTTCAGCAGGTCTTCTTGGAGATATCTTTGTACTGAGCACTGGACGAACTCTTTAAGAGGTATGTGCTGTACGGGTAAGTACTCTTTATATGGAGGTTTTCTTCAAGATTTCTTTGTTTCCACCATGTTTCAACCTAGGACGTTTTGGCTACCCCCCCCCCTCTCTCCCATTATTGGCCAAATGAGGGAACGTCATTTTTCATCCAGTTCATACATATAATGAGAGAACGTTGAAAGCTAATATTGAGGAATCAGTAGCGACTAATATTAGGAGATGGCTAATAGTGGGAAGGCTAATATATGGAGGGACCACTGTAAATTTAATTCATAATAAGATATATTATCAATTAACATTCCCTATTCAAAGTATACCCATAAATAATTTTGTTTCATTATATAATTATATTTTATTTATGTTTATTTTATTTACAATTATCTTATATTTACAGCAATCCTAACCTTATGTGTATCAGTAGCGCCATCTTAGTGCCCCATGTTGATATTTTAACGTCCTGATCACAACACGATTCCCAAAAGAAACCAAGTTTTTATTCCAAAAATATCTGGAGATCTGAATCGGCTCGTCCGATCAATCTGATAACTTTACGTTCAATATATAAAGGTCTGCTTTTTTGCAGTATGTTTAGCCGATCGTATTAACTTGCTTTGGTGACAAATTTTAATATTCGCCAATTCATTTTCATCTCTTAGATATTAATTTTAAAGTATTACTTTTTGATGAATGGACGGTCATTAGGTAGCATGATATTGAAATCTGTGGCTCGGAAGAGAAGAAAAATTGTATATATCATACTGTAAAAAAAAGTCAATGTAATTTTACTACGTATCACGTTGGAAATAAATCGATTCACGTGTAACACAGTAAAAATACAAGCCGTATGTAAAATTACGTGGTGATATATTGCAAATTTACAATCGATGTGTAATCGATGACAATTCAATTTTCAAAGTTCAGATCATGCACAACAAGAAAACACATGGTTTTCTGAAATAAAACGGCAAAAAATGGCCGAATTTATATAATTGTTGTTTACATACTAATTCTATATCCCCAATGTAACATCATGTTGTTTTGCATACGGCTTGTGCTTTTACTGCGTTACACGTGAATCGATTTATTTCCAACGTGAGACGTAGCAAAATTACATCGAACTTTTTTACAGTGCATGTAAAATGATTTGTTTTCTGCTCTCCTCGATCGTATATTCATTATGTAACCAACTGTAAGAGTGATATGCATTAGTTTGAAATTGGTAAATATATAAACAGGCAACGATAGCGATGGCATTACAAAGAATAATGGACTTTAGATGATATTCAGGCAATGTTGCGATTCCAGGATACACAGATGAAATACAGACTTCTAAGACTATATAATGATTTCAGAAAATTTAATTGAAAGTCTCAAGTGTTACATAATACATTAAATTTCACGGTTCAGGTTGCAATTGCTTGGGTTTTGCCAACGTCGACTAACATTTTTCAGAAGGTAAATATTTAAATGCAAATTTGGATTACTGAATTGATGATGGGCAGAATTACATATTGTAGACAATTTAAACTTGTCATTATTATAAATTCTAATTAAAATATATTAAAAAATTCAATGTTTTTTCGATCACGTGTTCGAAATCGAGAAATCGACGTGTTTTCGCTATATATTTGCCTCCTGAAAACGAATATGACAGCAGAAATTGGCGTTCGGCTATGTCCTAGCCGCTATCTTCAAAAAACAGCCAATATCCTTGTTTTTTTCTGGGTTTTCGCATTTAACTTGAAAAATACGAATTGTACGAAAAATGTTTGAAACAAAAAATGTAAGACGATAAAAAAAATTAACGACACAGAAAACGTGGAATGGAATTTGATCAAATTTGTTACCTAGGGTTTACGGGGTCGCTGATTGCGAATTCGATGTGAGTTTCTTAAAATTCAAAATGGCGGGACCAACGTGACGGACGAATTTTTAAACAATTGCGACCTCAAACACAAGACTAAATGTGTTAGTTCCCTTTTGCCACAACGAACTTGAACCATCGAAATGTGGAAATATGGAATATGGATACATAAAAGGTGAAAATATGAAAAACCGGACATGTACACAGAAAAAAATGAGTCTTAAAATTGTTACATCTTAAATTCGTCATCAGGTGAGGCTTAATTTGAGCCCGAAATTCCGTTAATTTTCTTAAATTCAGTCAGTGTTTTGGCTTAAAGTCTTACTTTCAGTGAGCAAAACTGACTTTTAGACGATATTTTGACTTAAAATAAGATTTATCGAGCTTGTGGCATCTAAGTTAGACGAATCTTATTTCAAACTAAAATATCGGCTGAAAGTCAGTTTTGTTGTCTGAAAGTAAGACTTTAAGCCTAAATATTGACTGAATTTAGACCAAATTAACGCAATTTGGGCTCAAATTAAGCCTCACCTAATGATGAATTTAAGATGTAACAATTTTAAGACTTTTTTTTTCTGTGTAACACCTGACCTCACTTTTCTTGAAAATGCAATACGGCAGAAAAATTCCGATAGTGCCATCGTTTCCAGCATAAAAAAATACTTTGAAAATGATGCTGCGATTGTCCAAAGTAAATTTTCTTTTGCTACAAAGACAATTGAAATAAAGCCAAAAACATACGTTTTGACACACTTAACCTCACTTTTCTAGAAAATTCTGCCAGCGCCATCCTTTTCAGCACAAAAAATTCGTTCGGAAACACCAGGTGGCATTTCAACCGTAGTAAAAAAAAGCAATTTGGAGCGCAATGTAAATAACCTCCACTCTTTTCCGCCGCACTCCCGAGAATAGAGAACTTGCATAAATTGAATTTTGAGTCTAAGATATATATAATGTAATCAAAAGTTTTATAATGTTTACTGATAATATTCCATTTCTTCCAGATTAATTAACGGAGATGGCTCTTCTATTCCAAAATTCCACAATTAAGAGTAACAGCGTACACTTAAAATAATAAATCTTATAACCAGGACCAACTTCTTTTAAAAATTGGCTTAAATGTAGCCATTAAGTCAGAATGGACTTGAAACCAAATTTTGCTGTCTTAAAACTTAAAAGAAGGCGTTATCATTTTTCAGTTTAAGACTGGAAGGCTTACAACAAGCACTTTTCGCGAAGAACCGGAAGTAGGCTTTATCAGGAGCTTAAAATAAGATAATTGTTTTAAACTTCCTCGAACAATTTTTCTTCAAGCCTCAAGAAATACCGAAATTAAGTGGCTATTACAACCTTGTTTGAGACAAACACACATTAAGAGTAAACAACATAAACAATAATTACCTTACAAGACGAAAGAAGTTTAGTAACAATCCGACGCTGGTTTAGAGCAGATTTTTTATCACATTCAACCGCACAAAAAGTTAAACGAATTTCTTGGAACGAAATTGTGTCTCGTATACAATCTTATAGAAATTAAGAAGTTACTTTCGGTCCAGTTTCGAATTGACCACTGTATAAGTGCAGTGGGATGCCCAACATTTCTGGGAGTATATAGGAGGGAGTTTTTTTAAATACCATCAGTGACACAGCGAATCGAATTATGGTTTTGAAAATGACAAGTGTACTCGTGTTAAACACGTTCCCTAGAATCCATTAATGATTGTTATAAAATTAAATAAATTCTGACTAACCTTATCGGCCAGGGTCGACCCAAAATCGGTCGACTTGTGCAGGGGAGTTCACCCAGAATTGATCGACAATTGACCGAATGCCGATTTTGGGTCGATTTTCAGTTGACTTTCACTAAATCGACCTAATATTGACCTAATCAAAATGCATTAATCGGTCAACTTCGTATAAATCGACTGAAAATCGACCCTAATCGGCACTCGGTTAATTGCTGGTCAATTTTGGGTCGATTCTTTGCACAAGTCGACCGATTCACGGTCGATTTTCGGTCAATTTTCGGTCGACCCGGGCCGACAGGGAAATCTTCCTTTATTGTGTATTTTTTCTTTCTTTCTGACGGTGATCGGCTTAGCAAATCGGAACCGAAGTTTTCATTTTTATGTAGGAATAGAACGCAGATTAATTTATTGCAACGAGAAGAGATTAATTGAACCGATGAAACGTGCATCCGATAACCACAATGAAATGTATTTTTTCAACGGATGAAATATATTATTATTACTATGATTATTTTCCGAGGCTGGATTTCAGCCAATCACAGCGCGGTATTCGAGCGGTACGATGGTCATTTGTTTAAAATTATACTTGAAATTGCACACTAGCTTCTGGAAATTGCACCCGATAATTGCACACTAGCATATATAAAATAATACCTGCGCTCCGTTTGGCCGAAATCCAGCCCCGGAAAATAATCTGCCGAATACCCCACGACCTCCAAAATTAATCGCAATATTTCCCTCTAGCTTTCCTGCAAACAAACTAATGTATATCAAGTTTTGCAGGTTAAAGATCCAGAGTGCGCATTCGATTGTTTGCAACGAAGCTATCGGGACATATTCCGATAATTTTGGAGGTCTTGGGATATTATAACTGAAAATTTCATTATGTTAATTACATTGATAAAAGATTTTTTCCAATCAATAAACACTTAATATAATAAATCATTTTTCGGAGTAATAATGAAATATTTCATCCGTTGAAATAATAAATTTCATTTTGCTATCGGTTAAACGTTTTATTGTATAATGAATTTTTTTTAGTGTATGGAGGTTCGATCTAAGTCTGAATAATCTAAATCTAAAATTCCTAATCGGCTTACTTTAAGCCCGAATTCTGAACAATATCTATTTTTTTATACTACATTTTAGTCGCATGGTAAGTTAGTTCTAAGACCTTTGAAGAGCTGTACTTTTCAGTCGAACAAGGCTTCTTTTTGTTACATCTTAAAATTGGTAGCACGTCTTTATTTCACGGACAAATAATCACACGAGAAAATATCACGGACATTTGATCACATGTCAAATTATCACAATGATAAAATATCTCGCATAAAAATATCACAATGACAAAATATCACATTGATAAAATATCGTGTATGTAAGCGGAGTTCTGAGTGGTTAGGTTAGGTTAGTTTTAGAGAACGCATATGCTTTTAGGCATTATTAGTGGTGGGCAGAATTCTGAGTAGTTAGATTAGGTTAGTTTCATGACATTGCCATTTCTCTGTTTCCCCCATTTTAGTAAACAAAATTTTATCTAAAATAATTCTCGTCACAATAACGAGGGCCAAGTAGCCTGATGCCAAAACATCCGGCGCCAAACCAGAGGGACCAAAATGTCCTAAAGCCAAAATGGCGGCGGGAAAAGACTGACATGGATTTCCGTGTGCAATGTTCAATGTTTTAGGGCTGGTTTTTTACCTCAGTGATATTTTTGTTTATGATTATTTGTCCATGTGATATTTTGTCGTGCGATCAATTGTCGTGTTCTATTTTGTCGTGTGATTAGTTGTCATGTGAAATAAAGACGTGGAGCCTTAAAATTAGCCCGCTATTGGTCTTAATTCAAGACTTATTTTATGCAATGCAGCTTAATATCCGGAACCACTAATATACTCAAATTATTAACCTTTAGAGAACTGTATTTCGAGACGGAAATTCACCTTAAGGGGGCTTTAAAGTGCCCCGCCTATAAGGCAGGAAGTTTCATTAAAAAACGTAAATTAAAGTTGACTGAATAAAATTTTCAAAATTCAGGCTCTGTAAAGGAAATTCTAATTATTATAGACGCTTTCTTAGAAAATACCAAAAAAATTAATTAAGAACTGACTGAGAATTTTCGGAAATAAGTGTTTTTTATTTCCGAAATTCTCAATTAAGTTCTTTCGCATTTTCTATGATATCGCCTATAGTAATTAGAATTGCCTTTACATAGCCCAAATTTTGAAAAATCGATTCATTCATTTTTTATTTACAGTTTTTAGAAAATTCTTGTTTTATCGGCGGAACACTTTAGAACTCCCTTAGAAGAATGGGACAAAAGGTATCGTATATCTTTGATTGAACGTAGACAAAGTGTCGATAAGCGGGGTTCTAATTTCAGTGGCTTTCGGTCTCAAATTTCGTTTTTCAAATTTTGTTTTTTCAGTGGTATATTTTGTTTTCTTTTTCATCACATAATTGATAAATAAGATAACCTACACATTAAATAAAGTATCTTTTATAATTTCACAGGGTTGTTATAATTTAAAGAGTTCTTTAGGGGTAATTCACCCTTGCAGCCACGAAATTCAATTTTTACGTATTTGAAACTGCTAATCTATGTTTTCGGCGTATTTTCTAGCACCGAATCCAAATCTGGGTAGAGTTGCAGAAGAACTGCCCCAACTAAAAAATGAATTATACAATATGTTTCTGGCGTATTTTGGGGCGCTGATTACAAATTTGACAATAACAATTGGCGCTCGGACATACTGAAGCCGCTAACTTAAAAAAACTGCACAAAAACGTGCCTTCTTTTAGTTTTTTTAGTTTATTTTCAAAACTACACCTCGTACGAAAAAATGCTTCCAATAAAAAAGGTAGAGCGGAAAATTCTCCACACAAAAAAGTTACGTACTTTTTCTTTCTATTCTGAACAGTAAGCTCGTAAATGGGCAACGAGTAAGGCCGTAATGCATTTTCCCGAAGTAAATTCAGCTTTTAAAACGGTATATATATGTACATTGCAATAATTACAGGGACTCAAATTTTACGGTGGTTTGATTATCATACGTACTTGTTGGTTGAAAGTTAGGGTAGTATAAAAAGTGGGGTCTGGAGGAGGAGCCCCCCGGGGGGTATATAATTAGTTCATTCTTTAATTTGAAAATGCGTAAACCTGGAAGATGCTTGCGTCCTGGGGGGCTCCGCCCCAGACCCCCCGTTTTATACTTAGCTAACCTCCAACCACAGACATGTGAGCGATAATCAAACCCATGGACGATCTGATCGGTTAGAGTTTTTTGAAGTTTTTTTAAGGTAGCGGCATCAGTATGTCCGAGCACCAATTTTTATTATCAGATTCGCAATCAGCGCCCCAAAATACGTCAGAAACATGTTGTATAATTAATTTTTTAGGTGGGGCAGTTCTTATGCAATTGTACCCAAATCTGATATCAAAAACAATGTAAATTCAAAATACATCTTTTCTTTTACATACCTACAAAATGAAGTATTTTTTCAAAAAAATTGAAAGGGAAAAAGGGTAAAAAGTGTTATAAGGGGTACAAAATTGTAAGAAAAAATGAAAAGTGATGAATTTATATTCAATTAATTCATATAGTAAATTACTGCTACGCATAAACAAAGTGATGTATTTTTTCCAAAAATAATATTTTTTGATACAGTGTGCGTAAAGTGCGGCTTTATGCATTTTTGACATTTTTTAGGTGCACTTTACGCACACTTGCATAAAAAAATATTGTTCGACGCATGTGCGAAAATGTTTTTTGTACTAATGTGAATGTGGGCCGAGCTGAAAGCGAGAAACCCTCACATTCGTAGAAAAAACTTTTACGCACTTGTATCGAAAACTACTATTTCGATACAAGGCCGTAAAACAAGACGTTACGGATCGCACGAGGCCGTAAAGTCTTACGGCCGTGTGTCGAACATTATTTTTCGGTACTGAAAGCTGTAAAAATTTGATTTCGCGGACTACATTTACAAGGGGAACCCACAGCCGGGGGATCACGATTTTTAACGGCAATTTTTGTACGTAATCTAGGGCGAAAATAAAAATATACGTGTTTCAACATTTTGTCCAATGAGTTTTGGTTTTTATACAATAAATTATTGAAATTCACGTTCTTATTGCCATATATATATCAACTTTGGAACGTCAGATACATTCCCTTTGAAACATTCGAATGTCTGACATCCGCATCATATACCCACAGCGAATTCCTGTAAACATTTCAAAAGTCGAATGCGAAACATTTTTATATGAATTAATTTATGATTCTTGCGCCCTTCCCTCCATTTAAATGTAATCGCCAATTTGAAATTCTTGAAACTAGTTTAACACGCAGCGGCAAGAAAAGCTTTTAAGTTCTGTAATATACTATTCTTATACTATTTTGAAGTACGCTCGGTCTTTTCCCCTTTTAAGAAAATTTAAAAAAGAATTGTTTAAAGTTTTATAATTTAAATATTGCAAAGAAATATGATCGTATATTTTTAAAAATGTTCCTATAATATGGAATTTACTGTATTATTGCATTTTAGGGGTAATGATGAATATGAAAAAATATGGATACAAAACCGTCTCTAGTAATTAGAATTGCCTTTACAGTGACCGAATTTTCAAAAACTGATTTAGTCATTTTTTACACCGCTGTGAAGTCAGCCAGCTAGGGTAATTTCTTCCGAATATCATAATTTTTGTTAGACATGGAATTTTTTGACGAGAGAGTATCCAAAGAAATTCTCCAAATGTGCTCCGCCCTACCTATGACATTTAGAACCTAACCTTAACTGAAGGGTTAAATTAAGTTGGTTTGTTACTAGATTATGGTACTTCGTCCCCGGCCCTGCAGTTCTAAATTTTACATTTTTGTGCGGAGCAAATTGGGAGCATTTTTTTTTAAACTTTCGCGTCGAAAAATTCCATTTCAATCTACATAAAGTTATGGTATCCGAAAGACATAGTGGGATGGCTTCACAGTAGTACAGTGGAACCTCACACTAGTGAAATTCTCGCACTAGTGAACATTTGTCTCTATCACTAGTGAAACATCAACTTCCCCTCGTACCCCCACTCTGCCACTTTCTTATGAATGTGTATGTATGTACACAAACATACTCGAAAAGCTGTATGTATACATATGGGTATTACGTATGTATTTACATACTCAAGCTGTAACACATTACGATTTGTGTATTATTTATTGTAATTAATTTAGTATCGGTGGCTTGGAACATCATGTGAAAATAATTCTACGCTTAAGAACCTAAATGCGGACACAAATGTAAAATTACTGGCAAAAGAGTTCTCTTTTGAGAAAGCGAGAAAAATACAAGTATTTTTGGTTATGAACGTTATGAAAGTGTGTAGACATGTGTGTAGAATGTATATATGCACATGTTTGCACATCTGCCGATGCGCATGCGCTCGCAAATACGATACGTCCCTAGAGAGGGGGTAAACATTCCACCCCTCCGCATCTCACTAGTGTGAGAAAAACAAAAAACCGCTGGTCCCGACAGTGCCACTAGTGTGAGGTTCTACCATAGATTAATCTGTGGTTCTACTGTATTTTTTACTTACGTTTTTTAGTGAAATTTCCTACATAACCGGCAGACCACTGTAGAACCCCCCCCCCCATGATTATTGTAGTCCGCTGATAAGGTAGGAATTTACGCTGAAAATCGAAATTAAAACTATAATCGAAACGAAACTCCATCTACGCCCTTGATGCAAAAGCAACTACATGTATGTAGGTATTATTTCGCTCTATGTCTTTTCTGCATTACCGACCCAGATTTGTAATGTGTAGGGGACAGGTGGTTGACGTTATCGACGGAGCATCTATCAAACGGCAGATGTCGCTATCAACACTTATTCAAATTTGTTCAAAATTTACTTAGTATACGACAAAATCGAAAAACTATCTTTCGAAATTTGTAAAATAAAAGGTGTTTTTATTCAACCATTAAATGTTGGTAACTTAATGAAAAAATAAACATTTTGTTTAAAATTATATTTTACTGATATTTTTAGGTTATGGTATAGATGTAAAGTCTTAACGCAGTTCAGAAATTGGTATCAAACTTTCTACATTTTTAAAAAATCGTAAAAATTCATAATTCGTCAAAAGTTACAAAAAAATGTTGAGTAAGGTAAAATTAATAACAAATCACATTAACTGTACAATCGGTTTATTGAGAAATAATAACGCAGTCCAAATCTGCAATATTTTTATACAAACGACAATATTCGACACTTACATGACGTACTTGTCGGAAATACATATTATCAGTTTTACTTCTACATCGTATTAGCAACAAATTACCATCTTATGTGACAAACCTGAAACCATAAGACTTTTGAAATTATTTGGAACCTTCCTTATCCTTAGATGTAAAATCTTGCTTAATTATATTGCATCTATTCGTCGATCATTCCCCCCAACGCTTTTCGCACGTACGTGTCTTGGGCAATACTGTTTTCCTACATTCCTCAAAATCTTGTCCAATTCTTCGTAGAAAATAGTTATTAAATTAGAAAAATACGAATTGATGTACCAAGCGTATCTTTCTACAAGGTTTAAATTTTTTATCAGACTGCATCTCAGACGATTTATGCTGTCATATAAATTTGCTTGAGACAAAAAAAAATACCGAGTGTTTCTCAAAAACGAGGCTTAAAAGCTGATAGTGAATTTCCCTAATTTTCGCATATTTACAATACAAGTGCATCAGAATTTTATGAAAACTTCGATCTTTGCATTCGTCCAAACTTCGCACTCGATAATTCATCACTATTGTGCTGACGCAGATGTCGGTACTGTATTTGTCGGAGGAGTAGGATTTAAATATTGGACCGGAAGTTGAAACGAAGTTTGAGGAAGACGCGCAGTAACAGTAATCGGTGGCATTCCAGGCAGCGAAATTGGGGTTGTTACAACTTGAGATTGTGGAGCCGCAAAAATATTCTGCGCTTCAGGCCCTACCGTTTCTTGATGTCCTGGTTGTGTCGTAATCGCCGAAATGGATTGTTTATTATCCATATTGATAACGACTGGTGGAGTGTACGAATAAGATAATTGCTGAGCCGATACTGGAGGAGTCGTAAATGCTGGCGACGTGTATGGTGGCGTTGCGTACGGCGGTGATGTTACCAGCGACGATGTAGTCATTGGTGGCAAAAAGTGTTGAGACGTCGGAAATTGTGGTAACGGCTGCGGTAACGTTGGTTGCGGAGGAGCTACAAACTGTGCCGGAGCTGCGACTTGCGCTGGCGCTGGAGTCGGAGGGACGACTACAGAGTTCGGCGCACTGTCATCCACAGTTTTTACACCAGACTGGTAATAAAAAGTGTTTTTAGTAGTTTTTTACTAGTTTTTAGTTTTGTTACACAAGAATTTTATTTTTTACTTACCAAAAGTTCATTCGTCATTTTTTCCGTTAGAAGACCAACTGGTATTCGATGTAAATAACCAAAGCCAATACCACAACCCAAACTGAATAGAAAATATAAATTAATGTAAATGAAAATTAAATTGAGGTTAGAAACTTACCTTCCTTCGCCTCCCCATGTCCTGTTTGGTGTAATGTCAACCGATCTGCAAAAATCATCTTCTTTGTTATATACATACAATTTCAGCGGACGGGATTCGTGAGCTTCGATTAAAGTAAATAAATCTTCGCTTTCGTGAAGTACAGAATCGGAACCAATGATGTAATCGGTGAACGGCCTCAAGCCTGCTAATTCCGCAGGCGATGACGGATGTACTTCCTACAAAAAATGAATTTTTAAACAAACATTTGTTTAAGTACGAAATTATTGAAAGTTACTTACAAGAACATGCCAGACGTTTTCATTAGCACCTTCAAATGAACAGAATCGTATGCTGACACCGAGTAATCCTTGTCCACCCCACGTCATACTTGGTACTATTGTTGTTTGTCGAACAGTTTGAGTTTTGCTGTTGTAAACAGTTACTTGTAACTCTTTGCCAACACCACTTTTTAAAATTTCTTTTAAAGTGTCATTGTCTTGATCCTACAAGAGCAACTTTGTTAATAATCGAGAAGTGTACGAAAGTTACGAAGAGAATTGAACATACCAGTCGAGTGTTACCGATAGCTACGATAAAGTCAAAAAATACTTCGAGACCAGCTTGTTGACCCGGAGAGCCATCCTGAACCTATTGAAAACTTTTTGTAAATTTAAGGGGAAAAGATTGAGATTTTTTGTAGAGGTTAATTTGACAGCTCACCCTGAGTACGTGGTAACCTTCGGTCCCTCCGCCGGGTACTTCGATGCTGTGGGAGCCACCCATTTTTCTTTTTTGTCTTTTTGTTCTCCAAGATTACCGTTCAATCCTTTCCGGTAAACTCGTCAAGCATTTAAATAGTTTCGCCGCAAACGAAACTTCAAGTCTCCTGTTTTTCTTATGCGAAGTAAAAATACGTGGCAGATACCTTGTAAACGTTGATGTCGTGGTAATATATGTTGTGCTGCACAACTTGAATTTTTATGTCACGAACGAGGAGAATCGAAGATGAGTCGCCGGTTTAAAAATCAAAATATACATATTAAAAATCGTCTGTAAGCGATGATCGCGAGACGATTCGAACAATCTATATGTTTTTATACTATATGGTTTATTGTAAAAAAGTAAATTTAGAGTAAAGTACTCATCCGATAAGGTAGGAATTTTCACTTAAAACCTAAAAACTAATAAAAATCGTCTGTAAGCCAAGATCGCGAGACGATTCCAACAATCTATATGTTTTTATACTAATATGGTTAATTGTAAAAAAGTAACAAAGAGCCTCTGTAAAATACATTTTTCGTACCTCGAATATTGAGACTTTTTTTATGCCAATTGGTTACATATGATGACCCAATATTCCCTGCAAAATTTCAAAGTGAGCATATGCCCCGTTTCGGAAATATGAGGGGTCAAAGTTGACCATGTCCAATAAAAAGTGTACATCAATTTCACATTTATACTCGAATAATAATATTAAAAAACAATCAGACGATATGGTTCTTTACAGATTTTTGGCTGCTGATTACAAATCTGAAGTCAGATTTTAAAAATTCAAAATGGCGGATCCAATATGGCGGACGACTTTTTTGAAAATCGATGTAATTTGCCTAAAAATTATTACTCGGGGGTTTTCGGGGTCGCTGATTACGAATCTGAAGTCAGATTTTAAAAATTCAAAATGTCGGATCCCATATGGCGGACGACTTTTTTGAAAATCGATGTAATTTTCGTAAAAATTATTACTCGGGGGTTTTTGAGGTCGCTGATTACGAATCTGAAGTCAGATTAAAAAAAAATTTTAACAAAGGCAAGATGCAATAATCCAACCAAGGCAAGATGTAATACTCCAACCGGCAAAGGTAAGATCGTATAATCCAGTCAACTAAGGCAAGATGCAATAATCCAACCAACTAAGGCAAGATGCAATAATCCAACCGGCAAAGGTAAGATCGTATAATCCAACCAACTAAGGCAAGATGCAATAATCCAACCGGCAAAGGTAAGATCGTTTAATCCAGCCAACTAAGGCAAGATGCAATAATCCAACCAAGGCAAGATGTAATACTCCAACCGGCAAAGGTAAGATCGTATAATCCAACCAACTAAGGCAAGATGCAATAATCCAACCGGCAAAGGTAAGATCGTATAATCCAACCAACTAAGGCGAGATGCAATAATCCAACCGGCAAAGGTAAGATACAAAAGTATTCTTTAATAGAATTTCTTCCTGTTAAGGTTCTGTCAAAAAGAACAAAGATGTGATGGTGCTTTCCACCACGGTATCGTGATTTCATGTACGCCTTTATTAATGTAGGATCTTGGATATCAATATCAAAGTATGTGTATTTAATAGCCGCTGTTTGATGTTTTCGATTTGGTTGAAACTTAGAAACCAGAAATATTCCATCATTTTGATGTTCTGCATAATAAGAAATTGCATTTTGCATTTGATAAGGACCCAGACTAATATTATATAAATCGTCTAGTTTAAGTTGTGGAAAGCGGAGCTGTTGGTTGTTTTCATCATTGTCAAGTGCTACATATTCGACTTGCAAAACCGCGGCTCTAACTTTCGAAAGGTTGAATTTTTCTACAATGCATTGCAATTTGTTTGGAATGTGTAGTCTCGATTTCATTAAATCAGCAATATCCTCATTCATCCTATCAGAAAGAATAGGTTTATGAAATAAGTTCAGCAATGCAAACGCTATCAGAAGTGATTGATAATCACGAAGCAACGTTGAATTATGTGCAGGAATGGAAAATATTGGAAACTGAACTTTTAGTCTACCAAAAACTTGTTCAATAACCCAGCGACATTTTGTAACAAATCTAGACAAGTTTGCATCTATAGTATTTAATTGACCAAGTCTGGACAATGAACCTTCAATCCTTTCTCTTTAGTAAGGAATTCTATAACATCCCGAAAGCCTCTATCAACTAAAATGACATCATTTTCATGAATAACATTCATTTCAGAAGTGTATCTATCAAAACAATCTTTCAATATTGTTGCATCATTGTGAGTAGCATCAAATGGGCCAAGAACGAATTGTACCCAACCGTCAGCGGTACATCCTACCATGGGTTTCATTAAGGGCATTTTCTTTTGCTCACTCCATAGTTGCTTTTGTCCTGAGTAATTTTTAGACTTTTTCACTAAACGGTAAGTAGCATCAAATATTAAGCAAGCGTTATTTTCCGGTATGTCGAAAAGTGTTTTTGCAATAGGAGTAACATGAGCAGTAAGTACTGTTCGGTCCTTACTATTAATGAATTTAGGAACTAAGTGTTCCCCTAAGTCTTCTACTGCTAATTTAATAAAATTGCAAATTGTTTTTTCGCAAACTCCAAATAAGAAGCTAATCTGCTTATTTGAGAGAGCTGTGCGTAGTTTACATAGAAGGACACCTACATGTACTGGGATACGGTATTTTTATGATATTTTTACGGTATAGGTACAGATTTGTTTAAATTGTTCTCTATTGTACGCAAACCAGGCTTTAAATGTATCATCATCAATAGAATCGATGTTGTTCATATCAAAAACTATTTGCTTTTTTGATTTTAGCTCTTCATAATACTCTAACAGTTTATCAGTAATTAAAGCTTGATCTTCTGACGGTACTTCTTCAGATTGTTTGACGAGAGGCCAGTAATTCGCAATACCCACATGATCAGAACACATTCGAGCACCCGATGGAACAAAGAATTTATAAGTCATAAGAAGATCACGACAAATTAATGGTGGAACCATAATTAGGTTATTAACACTTTGACATGAAAATGTGCACCGACGGCGAGAACTCAGACCTCTTCTATAAATCGATAAATCTGGTTCCATAACATCAGCTGAAACATTTGAACTTTTCCGTAATTGATAGCAACCTGTGCAGAATTTAGCATCTAATGAAATATCACTTATGTCATCAAGCTTACGTTTTTTTGAGTTGCGAAATTGTCTCATATAATTAATAACGGTTAATGGATTTTCAATATTGTTAACAGGAAAGAACTTGTCATCTTTACTTCTCTTTTGCTTATCGCAGCTAACGCATTTAATAAAAGGCATTTTTATTTAAAAAAACCAAAAATCTCTTAAGTAGCGAGTATGACAAACGTTTAAACCGATCTTTTCTTCATTATCATAAATACAAGATTCACAAAAAATACTTACCATCTATCATGAACATATATTTTCAGATTATCAAACTTTTTTACTACCTTTGCAAGCAAACGATACAAATAAGATGAAGGATGGAATGCAAATTAATGAATTAATGATCCGATGATCGTCTTTTATTTTTAGTGTTTGGTGTTTATATGCTGAAATCCTTCAACTTCAGACTTTCAAAACTGCAATAACTTATTTTATCACATTCGCAAGCAAACGATTCAAATAAGATGTACACTGGAATGGAAATAAATGAAATGATAATCTGCTGATCGTTTTTTGTTTTTAGGGTTTTTGAATATAGGCTGAAATCTTTTAGAAATTCGAGATTTTCAACACTACAGATACTTTTATTTTATCACATTCGCAAGCAAACGATTCAAATAAGATGTACAATGGAATGGAAATAAATGAAATGATAATCTGCTGATCGTTTTTTGTTTTTAGGATTTTTGAATATAGGCTGAAATCTTTTAGAAATTCGAGATTTTCAACACTACAGATACTTTTATTTTATCACATTCGCAAGCAAACGATTCAAATAAGATGTACAATGGAATGGAAATAAATGAAATGCTAATCTGCTGATAGTCTTTTGTTTCTAGGGTTTTTGAATATAGGTTGAAATCTTTTATAAATTCAAGATTTTCAACACTAAAGATACTTTTATTTTATCACATTCGCAAGCCCACGATTCAAATAAGATGTCTTAAAAGATGCATTAAAACTTGGATTTTTTTAGATTTTCTTTTGTTTCCTATGCAGGGTCCAAACAGATTTAATGCAGCGACAAAGAAAGCTGAGTGCCTTTTCAATATCAATTCAACGTTAGATTAGACTTCATCGACTACAAAAACCTTAAGCTGACGAGTTTCAAGCGAATTACATTAAATTTTTCAAAAGTCATCCGTTATATTGGACCTGCCGTTTGAAATTTTGAAAAACTAACATCCGATTCGTAATCAGCGACCCCCAAAACCCCCCGAGTAATAATTTTTAGGCAAATTACATCGATTTTCAAAAAAGTCGTCCGCCATATTGGATCCGCCATTTTGGATTTTTAAAATCTGACTTCAGATTTGTAATCAGCAGCCAAAAATCTGTAAAGAACCATATCGTCTGATTGTTTTTTAATATTATTATTCGAGTATAAATGTGAAATTGATGTACACTTTTTATTGGACATGGTCAACTTTGACCCCTCATATTTCCGAAACGGGGCATATGCTCGCTCACTTTGAAATTTTGCAGGGAATATTGGGTCATCATATGTAACCAATTGACATAAAAAAAGTTTCAATATTCGAGGTACGAAAAACGGGCATTTTTTGCATGGGGCTTACAGAGGCTCTTTACAGTACAGTATTCATCCGATAAGGTATTTTCCGTATTTTCACTAAAAACTAAATAAAAAATGACTGAAGGGGGTTCTAAAGTGGTCCTCCGGTAAGGTAGAAAGTTTCACTAAAAAACTTAATTAACCCATTAACGCCGAAATGCGCAGAAACTTTACTGCAACTTCAACGCTTATTTTGAATATGAAATAAATTTCGAAAAAAATAAAAACTATCGGATTTCACCATTTTCGAGACCGCCCTTTCGAATGGTAGTAAGAAAATTATTAAAAAATTGAAATTTATATATGATTTTGACATATATAGTAGAAAAACATGAATTTTTCAGGACGCATTTTTTACAAATATCGAGTTTTCAATACAAAATCTTACTTTGAGTGAGCTAAAATATATTGCAAGGGTGCACTCGATAGTTGTACTTAAAAGATACACTGGTATATATTTGAAATTTTCGATATCAGATTCAAAATGGCCACTGCATTTACAAACTCCTTTTCAAAATTTAACCATTTTTTTTTCTTGAAAACTATGGACTTTAGAGAAAAATTCCATGTATTTTCAGAATCCGGTATCAGATTTTTCGAAAAATTTGTTAATAAAAAGTTATTAACAACTTTTTGGAAAAAATCATAAATTTTTTAGGAAAAAAATTCGTTTTACCAGAATTTTCGAACGGAAAGAGGGCTCTCTCGTGTGTCTAACGCATGTAGAATTGGTCAATGGCATGTATACTTTATTGTAAAATACTTAGTATACCAAAAATAAACATGACGGCCATCGATGCAACCTCTTTTCCATCAAAGTTTTCTAAAAAGGTTTGGGATTTTTTTTCTCGGCTAGGATCGGCTTAACGAAGAAAAGTTATACAACAAAAAGTGCTTAGAATTAATCAAAAAACACGAGTGAATTTTTTCACAATTTTTTGAGCGATTTTTGCATTTTTGGATATGACAATTTTTTGAATAATAATTCACACGTGTTCTTTGATCAATTTTAAGCACTTTCTTCCATAATTTTTTTCGACAAGTTAGTTTTTATTGAATTAAAAATTGTCGTTTGCACATTCAAAATAATACCATGCAAGATCTGTGCTTTTTACCTTCTAGGTAATTTACAATGTTAGGTTGTAGAACTTAATGTGTTGGAGCTCGTCAAGAGTAGCTTTATACATATTTTGAATATATGACAGGTTGATTTTTCAAAAAATAGTCATATTCAAACATCTAAAAATCGCTCAAAAATTTTTGAAAAAAGTCACACGTATTTTCAGATCAATTCTAAGCACTTTTTGTTGTATAACTTTTTTAATAAAAAAAGATAAAAATCACGAACCTATTTAGAAAACTTTTTTCAGCATCAACTTAAAATTATTGTTAAAAAAATTGTCGAGTAATCATTTCTAATGTAAAATATCATGTACTTTCAGAATCCGGCCTGAGAATTGCCAAAGAAATTGTTAATAAAGAGTTATAAACAATTTTTTTTAAAAAAAACATGAAGTTTCGAGAGGAAAAATTCGTTTAACCAAAATTTTCGAATGTAATCAAGCGCATGTAGATTTGGTCGATGTCATGTATACTTAATTGTAAAATAGTTACTATCCCAAAATTAAACACACATCACTGAAAGTGTTGTCAAAAAATGTTAACTTTGGGCGTGTTAATATTTTTGGTATTTTCTTGGAAACTGTTTATAGCGCTTAGAATTGCCCTTACAAAGCCCGAATTTAAAAAATGTTATTCAGTCATCTTTTATTTAGGTTTTTTCGTGAAATTTCCTACTTTATCGGCAGCTCACTAGAATACCCTTAAAGTACTCATCCGATAAGGTAGGAATTTTAAGATAAGGTAGAAATTTTTGCTAAAAACGGTAAATAAAAAATTACCTAAATTTTTGGAAATTTTCAGCTTATATTCCTACATTATCAGCGGAGCACTATAAGTTTTAACAATTTTGGTCTTTTTTTCCGATGCAGATTTTCACCATAGAGTTGCGGTTCTTCTGAAATACTGTTAATGGACATGTCCACGCTGCATGTCGAATTTTTTTACACATGTTGTGCAAAATATACACATGTGCAATTAGTGACGAAGATTTCATGTGAATTGTACACAAAATAGTTTGTTGTTTTTTTGTTCAGATTTCCTTATTATGTATTGCGACAGTACATAATTTTTCATATACGTCTGGACCAATTGAAAATTAAAAATTTGATCTGCTTATACAAGAAAAATTATAACTTAGCAGCAAAAGTGCAAAATTGTGTAAGTAACTTTATATCAATATTTAAAAAAAATTGTTTTGATTTAAAGTTAACAAGGTCCTTACAATCAATAACAGAAATGTTTTAGATTGGTATTTCAGAGACGTATTTCCAATGTTTTATTTACATTTACTAAATTTTGATAAATAATCGTCTTTATAAGAAATTTGTAATTAATTTTTGTTTAAAAAGTATTTAAACGTATTTAATAACTTGATGCAGATGTACGTATATTAAAATCAAATGAAAATATGGAATCTTTAGATTTGAGGTTAGGAATGTTGTAACAATACAATGTAAAAAATCCCAATGAAATTGATTACATGAAACGGTAGGGATTTTTGAACCTATCATAAATGTAACAATTATACAACTGACAACCCGCTAAACATGTAACGTAAATGAAACGTTACATGTTATCCCATTTATGGCAAAAACGTAACGATTCGTAACAACTTCTTAATGCCGTTTACACCACGTTGCACAATATCTAAATACGCAAAGCTAATGCGTAACATTACCAGAATGTCACTTTATAACAGTTTTAAAAACGTTTTATGGAATCGTTTCTGCAACGTTGCAAAATCACCAAGGAAATTTAAAACGTCGCATTCAGGTTACTAACGTAACATTCATGTAATGTTACGAATGCAACGTTTCGTAGACATGATTTGTTGCATATCTTCAATCGTTTCGACCGATTCCATCTCAGACTTCGCCTTCAATAACTTCAAAAATAACTTGCACCTTATTATTTTTAATGTAAATTGTATTAAATTTAATTCATAATTTAAAAATTCGTTCACTTATGTTAATTTTAATATCCGCGTAATTTAATAACTTATTTCCAAGTAGTGCATTTGTAAAATATACGTGTGTCAATTAACTTTACATTTTTTTAAACAGGGTCGATTAATCAATTTCGTTTAAAAAAAATATTATACGGATATCTTAAAAATATTTATTTAAATTACAATAAATTACTACAAAATAGTCAAATAATATTAAAATATTATTATTCCTGATGTAGAAATGACAAAATTAATTAAACATATCTTGTTTAAACTAACGTGTATTTACCATAGGCATTAGTTTTTTATTTTGTCACTAGAGGACCACAGAATCCATTATTAGTTAAATCCCTAATTTTATATATAAGCAGTTCAGTAAATCGAAGATTCTGTAGCCGACAAAACTACAAAATCCCGTTCATACAAATTTCCTTTCTCATATTCGGTGGCACGCATCAGAGTCCTACTATTTATATTATTAGTTTGTTTTCATTTTTACTTTTGTCCATAAGACCGTAACACGAACAATTATATCATTACATTATTACATTTTCGAACGGTCGAATAATAAATTCATAATATATTTATTGTTTAAACTAAACCCGCATTTATCAAGAAGCCTTCTATGATTGAGTATAAGAGTTCTCGTTCGCATGGTAATACGTATGCGAGCGTAGCGTAGTGGTTAAGACATCAGCGTTGTAACCGGTAGACCCGGGTTCAATCCTCGGTCGGGATGGATTTTTCTTAGATTCATAGATTTATTTGCGAGCAAAATTATAAAAATACATTCTTTCATAACATATCTAACGATACATAAATAATAATAAAATTCGAATTGAATAAAATAATTCGTCGAATTTCTTATAATTTTTATTTATGACCGTTTAATGTAACGTTTTTACAACGTTGGATGTATAGTTTTCAAACGTCGCAGGTACGTTATGAATGAAACGTTATTTAAAAACCGTAAATGTGGCAGGACATTTCTGGTTCCAAGGACGTCACAAAAATGTTTTTGCAATGAAACAAATTTGGTCGCATGACTATAATGCGACGTTTCAAAGATGTTGCTGTAACGGAAAAGCAGTAATTGTACAGCTTGTGATATAAAATTACTTGGTAAAATGAAGAATTTTTACAGTTGCAATGTGTATTTTTACAAAATCATGTATTTTTCATCCCCAATGGTAAAATTATTGGAAAACTTAGTGAATCAACTTTTAACCCAGTAATTTTCAACATACTGTAAATCCCCTACACTTAATGGAGTAAATTCACATACAGTTGTACAATTCATTACGTTTTGTGGGAAAACACTATGTTATATGCAGTAGTTTTAACAATTTTTTGCCAAGGAATAGTACAGCATGATTGTAAAATTCATTTCGATTTTTTACAGTCATGATAAATTTCTAGCATAAAATTTTGGTAATAATACGACATTGAGTATTAAACTTTATGCACAGAGAAAACTGCATGAGGCAAGTTGTCGAGATCGTTGGTCTCGAAACTTCTCAAAATTACTATCGCTGAATATAAAACAGTAAATCCGAAACTCATAAAAAATACGGTTGTTTTCATCCAGGCTGTTTTGAATACAAAAATTAATTTAATGATATAATAATTACTTTCATAAAAAACTGATGATAACATCACCAATTTGAGCGGAAAAAGTGACAAAAAATGTTTACATTAAAAAATTAAACTAACTACGAATCCGACAACAGCAAGTGATTATTCTTTTTTCTATTAATTTTTCTATAAAGTTTGTCTGTAATCTATTTGGCTTTAAATAACATAAAATAATCTTTACACACAATCTTCACAAAGTTTTGTTTATTTTTATTTTCTTTTTGTAATAATATATTTCTCAATCGCTCAAGTTCTAATTTTTTTCTATTCCTGCTATAATAAATCTATATAAAGCATTAGTGTTACCTACATTAACTTATGGATCAATTATTTGATGTCCTTTTTAACAAAAAGTGTCGATCAGTTTGAAGGAGTTTGACATCGATTAATAAGGTACTTTCGCATAAGTCGAGTTCACCTATGAGTTATATCGATCATAATTATCCTTCGGTAGCTTCATAATTTGGTTTACCTTCAATATCCTCCGTACATCACGTTATTGATATTTTATTTGTTCACAAATTCATTAAGGGGTTGATCAGATCAGAACAAATATCATCACTTTTTTCAAATAGGGTTCAAACTTATGCTCTATGCTAACATCGTACTATTAATCAATTAAATTGTAAGTCCTGTTAAGACGTAAATTGAACTGCGTTCCTTCTAATATTAAGAATATTGATAATTTTTTAGATTTTAACCCTTTTCGTCCCAAAAGTCTAGAATTTGGACACAAGTTTCAACGATGTAACTTTTGTTCCAAACAGCGTTAACAAAGATTGAAATAAGACAAAATCGATAGATTTGGACCTCCTCTTTCAAATGCCGTGGTCAGAAGCAGCCGGAAATTACAGAGAAAAAAGTTATGATCATTTTTTCGAAAAAAATACTGGTTTTTTCGACATTTTTTCCCAATAATTGCGTTTTTGACATTGAAAAGGGCAGTGCTGATCATTGCAAAACATATTAATCGCGTCTTTTGTCTCAGACCATTCTTCTCCCGTCGGATTTTTTCCAAAAAACAAAATGGCGGTTTCAAGATGGCGTCTGGAAGTTGTAAGTTTGAACTTTCTCGCACAAATATCGATTATTTGAACGTGTAACGGCTCAAATCATGGAGAATTGCAATGAAAAAGTAATTATTATCATTTGTGAATACCTAGTCTCATCATGATTTATTCATAACCTCATAACCTCAAATTAATTAGACACAATGGGTTTATACCGATTATTTGTCTAATTTTCACACAATTTTTGACGTTTCCGTAACCTTGCTTATTTGTGAAATTAAAAATGACCATATACCCTTATGACCTATTAATTATCGGGTTATAACCTAAAAATTTAGTACAGTTCGATTTTTTTTTATTTTTAAAATACTTTTCTTCAGTTTTTTTTATTTTAATTTTATTACTTTCATTTTTTTTGTATTCAAAACACGTGGAGGCAATGAGGAAATATTTGTTTTTTATTTTTGTGTTTTGTTTTGTATTTTGTAAATCAATATAGCAGATATTGAAAGTTATGTTGCACTATAAGATGTGGATTGACCTGCGACCTGCAAATTGAGTGAAAATCAGACAAAATATCGGTAGTAACCCATTGTACACGAGTAATTTGAGGTTATGAATGAATCATGATAGGACTCGGTTAGAATTAGATAGGACTAAGTATTCACACATGATAATAATTACTTTTTCATCCCAGTTCTCCGTGATTTGAACCGTTACGCGGTCAAATAATCAATATTTGTGGGAGAAAATGTAAAATTACAACTTGGAGACGCCATCTTGAAGCCGCCATTTTGTTTTTTGAAAAAAATCCGACAGGAGAAGAATGGTCTGAGCAAAAAGACGCGATTAGTACGTTTTGCAATGATCAGCACTGCCCTTTTCAATGTCAAAAAACGCAATTATTGGGAAAAAACGTCAAAAAAATCAGTATTTTTTTCGAAAAAATAATCATAACTTTTTTCTCTGTAATTTCCGGCTGCTTCTGACCACGGCATTTGAAAGAAGAGGTCCAAATCTATCGATTTTGACTTATTTCAATTTTTGTTAACGTTGTTTGGAACAAAAGTTACATCGTTGAAAGTTGTGTCCAAATTCCGGACATTTGGGACGAAAAGGGTTAATCCAGGATTTAGAGTTTATTGTACATTTATTTCTAATTATATTTTTTGTCTGTTATTAATTAGATGTTTCTTTTTATATATCTTTTTACTTATACTATTTGAGATATTTTCTTTTTCTTTTGTTAACTCCTTCGCTGTGAGGAGAAAAATCTGAAATGTTGGTCAAAAATGTTGAGAATTTTTTAAGCTACCAAAATTTGTGAGATTGGGTACATTTGGATTTTTGGGATCGTTGATTACGAATATGAAGTCCATTTTTAAAAATTCAAAATGGCGGATCCAATATGGCGGCTGTAAATTTGCTAAATTTATTCAAATGTGCGGCGCACATTTTTCTTTATACGGAAAACAGCTGAAAATTGTTACTCGGGGGTTTTCGGGGTCGCTGATTACGAATCTGCAGTTAGATTTGGAAATTCAAAATGGCGGATCCAAGATGGCCGACCGAAATGCGAAAAATTACCCAAACTTTATGAAATTGGGTTCTCGGGGGTTTTCGGGGCCGCTGATTATAAATCTGAAATCAGATTTTGAAAATTCAAAATGTCGGTTCCAAGATGGTCGACATAAATGTAAAAAATTTACTTGATTTTGATGAAAGTTGGTACTCGTGGGTTTTATGTTAAATGATATATTTTAGGAAAAAATGGAACCCGTGTTTCACCGTTTTTCGATATCTTAAGTACAGGGCTGTACCACTTCTGGCACTTTTTTTTTTTAAACAGCTATCACTGAAGTGGTTAAATACTAATCAGTTAATTATCATTGCGATAAAAAATATATATCTCATTAATTATCCCTAATATGCTTTTAAGTAGCCATATAAAATTAATTCATACTTTACATTTCCATTAATTACTCAATTTTTGTGTGATACTTATCATCTATTTCCATAGAAAAATTACAAATGGTTCAACTTTGAATAAAACACCAAATTATTAAAAAATTTCATAATCATAGTTAGGGTATACTATTTGTTGATATAAACATCAATTGATTGCCATATTTTCGTTTTTTTTTTTCTTACCTTTTAATTGGTTTTATTTCATACAAATTCAAGATAAGGCTGAAACTAGCCGCCAGATTCGTCAGACCACTACCGGCCGTTACTACTGCCGCTGTATACGCAAATGCATTTAATGTTTATACATTTGCTGAAAATTCGTATTTCATTAAAAAATTCCATTTAATTAACTTTTAATGTAAAAAACAAAGTATGTAACATTCAAAAAGCAAAGATACAAGTATTCACAACGTAAGAATGTATCTCTAATAGAAATTATACCTACTACGTTTGTGCGAAAGGGTTCAGCCTCATAAATTCAAGCACTGTAATCCATATAAAAGAATTAAGAATTAAAATACATTTCATAATCTGCATGGTTTCAAAAGTGCTACAATAATTGAAAATTACTCAGTTATATGCTTTCGAATAATATTTTATTGTTTACTGTTTAAGTCGACGAGCAAACTATCCAATATAAAAATATAATGCATATTTTTACCGCAAGTAATCAAATAAAGTTCAATTAAAAGTCTCATAGGTCTGCAGTTGTGTTGAATTGTGCTGTAATAAAATAAAATAGAAATGGTATGAGATAAAGCCATTTAACATTAATGCAGTGTAAAATCGGTGATCTCAGTTGATAATAGTATATGTTAAATAATTTCCAGTTGCAGACCAATTGTAATTTAAATGTTCTTTTGTATTTTTAGGTTCCTCTTACGTTTCATTTTTTAACTTTTTTTTTGCATGTAAAATGGCATAATGAATTTGGGATGTTTCTAAATATATCAAACTGGGTAATTTGGACATTTTTCAGAGTATTAATATTACATAAAAATTTTAATTAAAAATGTCGGGTGTACTTCCGAAAGCCACACACCTCCAATTTATTTGAAAATACGTATACTCGCGTAATTTAATGCGCTGATTACGAATTTCATAGTGAAAATTGCCGACAAGGTCATCTTCAAGGTCAAAATGCGTTTTGTTGCATTTTTTCGCATTTATTTCCGAAAATACAAATCAGACGGAAAAAAGTTTCCAACAAAAAAGATAGAGAATCAAATTCTCTACAAAAAAGGTCCTATGCATTTTTATCGAAACATCAAAGGTAACGCCGTAATGGAAGGAGGAACATGAGAATAATCTGTTCAACGTGTTCCTTTTGTATCTGATGGTTGGAGGTTAGGGTAGTTTAAAAAGGGGGGACTGGGGGGCGGAGCCCCCCAGAACGCAGGTACTCCCTAGATTCAAGCATTGCTTTTCAAACTTTATGAGGTAGCCGTAAATAACCATAAATCTGAACGGGAAGGGGGGGTATAAAAGTTAGTATAAAAAAGGGCAAACATTTGCCATTATTTTTTATATTTCGAAAAAAATGCATATAACCTTTTTTGTAGAGAATTTGATTCTCTAAGAAATACAAAAAAAACGCGTTTTTTTTTTCATTTTGACATTGAAGATGACCTTGTCGGCAATTTTCATTACGAAATTCGTAATCAGCGCATGAAATTACATAAGTATACGTATTTTCGAAAAAATTGGAGGTGTGTGGCTTTTGGAAGTTTAAAATGTCAAATCGAGCATATCCCCATGTTGGGTTCGCAATTTTTAATTTATCTAAACTGATTTAACTCATTAAATCCTGAATGTCCAACAAGAATTTTGAGATCACATTTTTGAATAAAATTACGAATGGTTCTATTTGGAGCAAGCCATTTTAAACGATTTTTTCAAACAAAACGACATTTTTAAGAGAAAATATATGTTTATCACATTAAAATGAATTTAAAAAACATGTTATTAATAACTGGACCAACAAACTATTAAGGTAAAATTTTTTTTAACCCCTTGACTGGCAATGATAAAAATCTTTGTCATTTTAGGCTTTTCCCAGACAGCCAGAAAAAGGCAAATCTTTGTCATGATATAAAATAGACTAACAAATTCTGGAATTTATGTAAAATAAAACCAAATCCATTTCTAGATAGTCTAATGTGTACTGAATATGATGGCGTTGTCCATTTTCATAATCGCTGTGTCAAAAATAGTATATTGTGCTTCAAGGGAGAAAAGTGCGCTATTCCTGAGCAGGAGGTTTGTTGCCCAAGCGACGCGAGGGCAGCACTCCTGCGAGGTGCGCGCGCTTGCCTTCCGTGTGGCATACGCTATTTTTCTCCCAACCACATACATTACTCCCGCTGGCGGCACTTTCCGTCCCTAGGGAGTAATGAGAACGAAGTGCGCATGCGCGCTGGCGCCCGGGCGGAGTCGGCAACTTTCGTCCCGCGTTCCAGGCACGGAATACGGACATTCCGACGCGGTCGGGAGAAATAGTATATTACTCAATCGAGGGAGGTAAAATAAAGAATGTAGTCTGAGGCATTCTTTTTTACTTCCCGAGGGAAATATACGATTTTTCTTCATGACAGGGAGGAAAGTTGCTGCTTTCGTCCCAGTGTGATGAAAAAGTATATAAATCCACAAAGATGGCAGTTTTCACAATTTTTGCAAAATCTTAGTCATGAAGTATGACATTGTGTTCAATCAATTTATGCAAAAAAAGTTTATAGAACCGCTTGAAATTTGTTACTCTGGGATTTTCGGGGTCGCTGATTACGAATTTAGTTTTAGTTTAGTTTAGTTTATTATTAATGACACAGGATTATATATCCCTTAAGTCAACCATCAAATCGTTACAAAGTGCTTACAATAATATGTGTATACATGGCTAGATTGTTGCGTCTAATTTCAATGAGTAATATCTCCATATATGCCGCTAAATTTTGTATTGAATAATATTTATGGTATTTTCAAATACCAAATTTCAAAAGCTCATACGCATAATTGGAACAGCTATTTGGAATATTCGAAATTCAAATATTCTAACCTGGGTTTGATTTTTGTTCTAACAATTTTGCGAAGAAATTAATTTAAAATATTAGAATCCTCTGATGCCACCTATTTCTATGCAATATTTTGCAAATTGAAAGTAGTTTTTATTCCATTTATCTCATATTTTTGGTAATTTTATGTTCCTATGATGTTAGAAAATGAAATTTATGTGTAAAATTTTAAAAATCATTGTTAATTCATTGATAACAAATTCTAAAAATGATTTTTTTAAAATTCAAAATTCAGAAAACTTTCGGACATAACCTTTTTCATGGTTATTGCCAAATTTGAACTCTGATTTTGAAAATCCAAAATGGAGGATCCAAAATGGCTGACCGAAATGTAAAAATTTGTGTTAACTATTCGAAACTATAGAGATATAAAAAATTCTTATATCCCTATGAACGAAACTGGGCACTCATGAAAATTCAAAATGGTAGCTTCAATATGGCCGACTTATGCGTTTCCAGGGTCGCTAATCAAAATGAAGAATGCAGCTTTATTCTACTTACATTTTGAATTGAAAACGATCTCCATGTTTTCATTGGAAAAGGCATTTCTGTACAAAACAAATCAGTCAATAATTGTTTTTTTGTCTAACTGTTGAATAGAATACAAGTGTAGTAAACTTTAAAAAAAAACCGATATTGAATGATTTTTTGTACAGCTACACCGTTTACAAAATGTAGATAGTTTTCGTTTCAAAATTTATGTACAATATGTATTTAAAAAACCCCTAATTTATATCTTTTCTGTCAGGTGATCCACCATCTTAAATCGAAAGCTTGAATGTTAAAAATCTGGCGTCGTTTTTTTACATTTCGGTCGTTCTTCTTAGACCCGCCATTTTGAATTTTCAAAGTGTAAGTTCAGATTCATAAAACTAGCTTAAAATGGTCGAAGTTTGTTTATTTCAAAATTTTTGTACTTGTGGAATGTTTAGGTTACAATTAACAAGAAAAGAGTAATAAAAAAATATTTTTCGAAGTTAAAGTGCTAAAAAATTGCGCTTTGAGCTACAAGAAAACCAAAATACGACGAGATATTTTAAATATTTTTAATAGGGCTAAAATTAAAGCTTGGAAAGCTTGGAATTTGAACTTTTCTAGCCAAAAATGAAAGGTCAATGATATTTTATCGTGGGAAAACTAGCTGAGGTTGCGAGATCTGACGAAAAACGGTTATTCGTGATCCGATTTTGTTTAAACTTATCACTTTAATGTTTTTTTTGCTAACTATGAATCAAAAGTAAATTTAAAAAATTCAAAATGGGTTCAATACATGAGATTAAATTTGAAATATTACGCGGGTTCGATTAAACTAGTTTACATACTTAGAAGTATCATTATATCGAATCTGGAAATATTGTGAGCAGTTTTTGATATTCAAAATGAAGGATCTTCGTTTTATAGAGTTTTAGGCTACATAGTTAATTTATATTACCATATATTTGGTATAAATATGATGTACATATATTGCAGAACATGCAGATTGTATAAAACAAATTATAATTGTAAATATCCTATTGAATATAAACAAATAAAGTTCCGATAAGAGTTATTTTTTTGAAAGAAATCATTTTTAAGAATATTAAATTATAAAATATGTCAATATACATTTGATATTTGTAGGTGCGCTGATTATAAATCCGATGTTAGTTTTTTAAAATCCAAAATGGCGGATCTAATATGGCTGAAAAATTCTTGAAAATTCATTAAATTCGATTGAAACTCGTTATAGGGGTTTTAGAGGGCGCTGAAAGCAAATCTGATATTAGTTTACCAAAATTTAAAATAATGAATCCAATATGGCGGACACGTTGTTTGATATTGACATCGGATTAGCTTGAAATTCGTAGGTTTTAATGATCTTGGAATCTGAATTTACAATTAGGACATTTAAAAAATTGGGGATCTTTTTATTTGCTGAATAAGGTGTAGAAAATATAAAATAAAAAATTGTTGATTCAAAATGGGGAGCCAAATTATAAAAAGATGAAATATCCAATTGTACTTTAATTCTATTGTTTTGCTGATATCTAAATTATCTATCACGAATTATAAATAGAATTTCTTGAATGTCTAACTGTTCTGTGTTAAATGTTAATTATTCATTTAGAGAATTATGTAAATTGTAATTTTATTACCTCAGATGTCGATTCCTAATTCTGTATAATAATTCAAGACCGTCTGAAATCGGGTTTAGCCACGTTTAGTGCGAATGTATTTCATACTTTATGTAATAAATTCATATTCAGCATCTATAAATGACTGGTGGAAGGGCTTTAAATAAAAGTCTCGATTTGATCGGTCGACAATTAATGGTTTTAATTTATTCCGATCTCGCGGTGACGACCCGATCGCGACGCGCTTCCTAAACCGTCGACGTCCGAAAACATACTGAAAAAACCGATCGTCACTTTTTCTCATCTTAGTTCGACTTTTCAATTTATCGAGCGTTTAAATGGACTAGATCATTATATTACATATCGACATTATAATGTTCGAAATACAAATAATTATATCGAGATCGTCACCATTTTGAAGGGCCTTTTACATAATTTACCTAACAGGCCAGCTTCATTTTGAGAGGTACCCCCATTCGGGTGTGCAATGGCGTAGGGAAAACCACCTCTGTGGGAAAAAACCTACGCCGGGTACCGCAGTCGATAAAACATCGATTCTGTCCGTAACAGCATCAAATAAAAAACGCCTAAATATAAAGATTCTCCTAAATTTTATTTTGCAATTTTAAATTGTTACTCGTAATAAGTAATCGCAAAAAACACTGATAAGATATTAGTTAAAAATTAAATGACTTGTCGCCTTTCAGTTCGCTATTTTGAAACCTCTATATTGAATTTCGAAATTCTACGTTCAGATTCGTAATCGGCGACTCCAAAATCCAAAAGCCGACAGGTCAAAAAACCGACAGTTATAAAGCCGACAGTTAAAAAACCGACACATAAAAAAAACAAAGAAATCAAAAGCCTCTTTTGCAAAATTTAATTAGTTAATTTTTATGCTATTGGTTTTTTGTCTATCGGCTTTTTATCTGTTGTCTTTTGACTTGTCGGTTTTTTGGTTTGTCGTTTTTTCGACCCGCACCCGACATATTAACAAGCGGACAGTCATTTTTTGAAATGTTGGGTTTTTACTATCAGCTTTTTGATTTGTCGGATTTTCGACCCACACACGGTCTTTTTTAACCCATTAACGCCTAGAAACCTGGAATTATTAGCTCAAATTCGAGACTCAGTACTGAATAGAAAAATGGAAAAGATCATAACTGAACCAACTGATCTTACTATTTTCGGGTGTGCTCTTTCGATTCCCGCAGTCTAAATAGAATTTCTATGACTTCGAAAAGCAATATGGCAGATTTAATTTGAAAAAGTACCGAAAAACTTTTTTTAATTAATCTTTTCCAAGCCTGAAACGGTTGTCGATTCCTTCCAAAATATGCAAAAAAGTTATCAAAATATTTGTAGGTCACGAGAAACATTTTTGTTTTCAGCTTGATTTAGTTTACCTTTTTAAAAATGGCGGAAAATTTTGAAAATTTCGAAAAATATGTGTTTTTCTGAGTATTTGTGATATGTATCAAAGTTAAACGAAAATTTTTCCACCAAAGCATGAAATTTTGTTTGATTAAATCCAGTCCATTTGCGGGTCCAATAATGACATATTTAATATGGCGACCAGAAAACGGAGAAAATATTGAGTGTTCTCACGATTGTCGCTAATAAAAGTATCAAAATATTTATTTTATTCTGCATTTCCTACTAAATTCAATCAAAATTCAGTTACGGATTTTCAGAATTCAAAATGGCGGATCCAATATGGCGAACATATCTTTCAAAAGTTCATGAATTTTCATGAAATTTATTACTCCGGTGTTTACTGAGGTCGCTGAATACAAATCTAATATCAGATTTGCCGAATTCATAACGGATGATCCAATATGACGGACATTTTGTAAAAATGGGTATGAATGGCTTGAAACTTGTTATTCCAGGGTTTTTAAGGTTGCTGAATACGATTTTGGCGTGAGCTTTGCATAATTTAGCAGAGTCCTATCGACAACCACAAATGTTTTTCTTAAATGTCGGAGCGTTTACATAATTAAATTCATCTCTTAGCCATTATTACATTATGTTGCCTAACATTTACCATCGTGGAGGTGGATGAAATCAATTTTTTGTGGACTTTTTATCTTTTTTTTATTGTTTTTCATTTTATCGTTTTTCTGTGTATGTTTTTGTGGTCAAATTTAAATATTAGTGATAAACTAGGGAAATGTTTATGAGAATCTCGAGTAGTCTTGAACTTAATCATATTTTTTCGATAAATTCAGAATACCATATATCATCTTTACATGCATGATCTTTTCCCCGTCTTTGAGCCGATAACAAAATCGTATTCAGTGACACAGCAAACCCTCGAATAACAAGTTCCAAGCCAGTCATACTAATTTTTGGACAAAATGTCCGCCACATATTGGATCCGTCATTATGAATTTGGCAAATCTGATAATAGATTTGTATTCAGATATTTTGACTTTTGAAAATCCGCAACTAAATTTTGATTTAATTTAGGAGGGAAAGTGGACTAACGGGATAAAATAAATATTTTGATACTTTTACAGACGATAGCCGTGAAAAAAAAATCGATATTTTCACCGTTCCCCTGTCGCAATATAAAATCCGCCATTATTGAGACCTTAAAATGAATATGAAAATGATTAGAGTAGGTTTTTAATCAAGCAAAATTTCATACTTTGGTGGAAAAAATGTTATTTCAAGTTGATAGATATCAGAATTACTCAGAAAAACGCGTATTTTTCAACATTTTCACACTTTTCCGCCATTTTTAAAAAGGTAAATTACATCATGCTGAAAACAAACATTTTTCTCGCGAACTGCAGCTATTTTGTTCATATAGTTTGAAAGCAATCGAAATCCGTTATAGGCTTGGACAAAATTTATTCAATTTTTCGGTGCCTTGTCAAATTAAATCCGCCATATTGCTTTCTTACGGCATAGAAATTAACTAAACTAAAAAAAAAAATCAATTTTTACTTCGGAAATCGAAAGAGTACTCCTGAAAATAGTACAGCAGTTGGTTCTATTATGATCTTTTCCATTTTTCTACTCAGTACTGAATCTCGAATGCGAGCTAATAATTCGAAGTTTCTAGGCGTTAATGGGTTTACAGACAGATCGGGTGTGGGTCGAAAACCCGACAAATAAAAAATCCGATAGTCAACAAACCGACACTTCAAAAGATGACTGTTCGCTTGTTAATATGTCGGGTGCGGTTCGAAAAAACGACAAACCAAAAACCGGAGAAGTCAAAAAACGACAGATAAAAAGCCGATGGACAAAAAACCAACAGCATAAAAATTAACTAATTAAATTATACAAAAGAGGTTTTGTTGTTTTTTTACTATCGGCTTATTGACTGTCATTTTTTCTGACCGGTCGGTTTTTTAGTATGTCGGTTTGTCGACCGAACCCAATGTATCTATTTTTTTACGCGTCGGCATTTTGACTGTCGACTTTTCGACCGTCGGCTTTATGATCAAAAACCCGACAGATAACAAAATAGACACACCGACAAGTGGTAATTTTTTTAAGCATCGGTTTTTTGACTGACGGCTTTTCATTTGTCGGTTTTTTGACCTATTGGCCTTTAGATTTGTCGGATTTTTTACTCGCTTCCAAAAGTTCACCACAAAATAGTAAGATCAGTTGGTTCTGTTATGGTCTTTTTCATTTTTCTATTCAGTACTAAGAAAATTCCCGGTTTTTAGGCATTAATAGGTTAAAATAAAATTATCTATTTCTAACTAAATAATTTACTTCCTAAAATCTTTAAACCCCGATGGATTAGGGTTCTTTTAACTCTTTAACTGCGGCTCATGGCGAAGATTTTGTATGGTAAATATAAATTAGGTTAACGAATTCAATTATTGGTGCAAATTTAATATTAGATAATTTGTGACTGCCTAAGGTATACTAAATAAGATGCTGTTGCCCTTTTTCAAAATCATTGTTTTAAAAAGAAGATTTGAAAAATGCAAAACTGCAGGTTTTACGATTTTGGCAAAATCTTCGTCATCGGCAGTTAAGGAATTAAAGTCAGATTTGGGGGTGCGAGTCGAAAAACGGACAAATCGAAAAGCCGACAGTAAAAAAAAGGACACTTAAAAACCGACACTTAAAAAAATGACCGCTTGTCGATGTGTCTATTTTTTTATATGTCAGGTTTTTGATTTGTCGGTTTTTTAATCGGCACCCAAAAAAATGTATTCCGGAAAGGGTTAAACCGTTCGAAATTTAATTTTCATTAACGACATCATTTCTCGTTTATTAAGGAAGGGAAAGGGGCTAACAAATTCGATCGATTTCAATAATACTCTATTCATATTACAAATTTATTCTTATAATTATTAATATTCGTTATCTTGAAAATCCGAATACCTTGACGTCAGAATAATGAGATATTATGATTATCCCCAGTATGTCAATGTCACTATTTAATATTTAAAAAGAAGCCTACTTGTTATGTCTTTGGACTAATTTGTAGTCTAAGTATCTTAAAATGTATAAAATTGTTATAAACTAGTAACGATCAGAGTTATAAATATAGCAATTATTTATTGGATTAACGGCAATGTTATACAAAAAAATACAATATAAATATTTAGAATCAGGTTACTTAAAAAAATAGTACAAAGAAACACAATTCAATTAGATTGTGTGTTTTGTAAACAATGTAACGCTCTCAAACAATAGATTGAGGGCAAAGTATAGAAAACGCGACACATTTTGTTTGCAAAGTGGTGCGTACATTTCACCGGAAACAATGTGCGTTTGCTTTTCAAATGCATTTATCGATCCGATTTGCGCGTAATGAAACGTTGCACCACTTTCAAGAAGAACTCCGCAGTGGGTTGCCCATTGTTCAGCTCGGAACCCTCGACATTTTATTCTAGGGGGAAAAAAAAAATGCCTAAATAAAAACAAAGCCTAAGGGAGATGAAGGATTCATCGAGGCCGGAAGTTCATTCGGTGTCATCCGCGAGGAACCTAGTTGGGTTATATTTTTACGTCCAGGTTACCATGCCATTATCGATTATCTCGGCGATAACGTCGAGTCCCCGGTCATAAAATCCGCAGAATGCAATTGTCCGCGTTCCGATGACCCAAGCTCATCTCCGTCGTGTTCGCCACCTGGGGAATTCCAGCGATGACAACGATCGGTCGGCATGCGAAGAGCGACCACGACAATTACCCGCTGTTGTTCCTTGCAAGAGACCGGCCTTACACCTCCCGAGCAGAGAAGATTCAGGCGCATCAATGGTCTCCAGGTTCCGTTGCATCCTCAGCAGCTACTCGGATGGATCGTCCTGGCTGCCCTCGCCGCTGGGACTTTCGGTATCGTCATACCACCCCTGGGGCCTCAACTCCAAGCTCCGGTGATTGGATTCAGCGTCGCTATTTTGCTAGTCCATGTAGTGTCGCACCTGGCTGCTCTCCTCTTGGACCCAGCCGAGAAAGGTGTTCGGGCTAAACCGGCCTCTACAGTCGTACCAGAGTTTGATCGAGCCAAGCACCTACATGTGATAGAGAACGGTCGGTGTCATTTGTGTAACATCAACGCCAGTAGCAAAAGAACCAAGCATTGTTCGGTTTGTAACAAATGTATCGTGCGGTTCGATCATCACTGCAAGTGGCTCAACAATTGTATAGGCAGCAGGAACTATCCGGCCTTTATCGTGTGTCTGGTTTCGGCTATCGTGTGCACTTTGACAATTGTGACCCTTACGACAGTTGAATTGTTGATTGTTAATTTGGATAGAAACGGGTCTGTGTGGAAGTCTTGGAAAATGGACAATGTGACATTGCCGCTCAGCCTACCATTACCTGGTACCGGCTCGCTTATAGTGATTTCTATAGTCGGTATACTGTCTGCGATAGCTGCCATATTGTTGATTCACCTATGTTTTTTTCACGGATATATCGCTTGCCTTGGTATGACTACATACGAGTATATACGTAATAAACAGAGTAAAAACGAAGTAGCTACCTTACCTGAAAGTAACGGACGTATCGCTACAGCTCCCTGTCCTACCTTCTGTAATAAAAATTCTGACGTGCCAGTGAGTTACCATTTCTGCGAGTCTGTCACTTTGAATACCGGACAAGTCGATACCAGAAATGTGTACATCTGCTCAACCCATCCTCAGCCAAATACACGAATTACTTCTAGTCGTCAAATGATGGAAAAGGAGCGGAGAAATTTTCATCTGTATTTTTCTTACGAAGCGCAGTCAAACGAAACGTCCATAGAGCTTACATCGCAAACTATCCTCAATAACGAGGCTCGTGATAATTTAAATAATTGCCCGCCAATCGAGCTGAAACCATTGACACCTTCTCCAGTATCTTGCTGTTTTTCGATAATGGGTGCTCCGTCAAGCGTCAATAAACAACGAAAGCAGAAGAAACAACAGAGTTTGGAGATGGGAAAGGAGAAAGCGATTACAAAATGCACCACAATGAAAAGGATTCAAACATTCCTCCGCTCAAGATTAAGGAAAAACGGTCGTCAACGTGCTTTACACTCGGATACTACAACTCGCAGAAACAAAGTGACTCCAACAAGCCCAGAAATTCCTAAGCAAGATGAGACACAGAATGTCACTCTGGATACTAAGGATCAGTCTTTGACTGTACACGCTGAACCGATTCTTCAGCTTCCGCCTCTAAATTTACCATCCAGAAACCGCATAAATCAAAACTTTGACAGAAATTCGTCACTTGCGTTTTCTCCGCCTTTAATAGTGAAACGAAATCAGCCACAATTACGGGTTCGAAGGCAATCACTTCATAAGCGACCAAGATTCAAAATTGGACCTCATCTAAGTCAATCGGCTCAATTGTCTCCAATTCCCGAGTCGGATCAGTCGAAACCAGCATCGCCTCGTTTAGCAACTCAGTCAAATCATTTTCCATTTCCACCTCTACATATTTCTTGAATAGTGAACGAATATTCATAACCTCGATGTCGAGGTCTTGTTTTTCATAGTTGTACTTCCGCATATTAGAGTAGATCTATCGAATTGGAATATAAAATTAGGGGATAGATCTAGAAAGTCTAGGGAAATATTTCAGCTAAACTAAAATCGCATTCATCGCACTTGTTTGACACGTTTATTGAATCACGAATACAAAGAGAAGTTTCTCTTCTGTAGTGTTTGTGTGGTAACACTGCAAAAATGGTTAAGGCAACCGTTTGCTATTTTGACTGTTGAGATACTAAAAGAGCCTACAAAGCGATGCAACTTTTCTAACGAACTGTTGACATTTCTATTTTTTAATAATACATTCGCAGAACAAAGCGAGCTTTTCTACCGTTCATTTAGGTGAAAAACGAACGTTTTATAAGCCTCATTCGTTTGTATTTTCAAGACTGAAACTAACGCCATACCAATATAGCCAACTAATTTCAGGCTGTAAAACAGAGTTATATTGCGAACAAAGCGTTTCAGTACGTTGCAAACTTTATTACGCATCAAACTGGAGAATGACATCAATAGTATTATACGTACATCTGCATCTGTTATGTGATACGATCAAAATATGTATTTAAATGATTTTATATTTATACACGTTTCAATTGTTTATTATCAAGTACAAATAAAATCTTTAATCGATGATTATGTATCTTATTCCTTCCTTAACTGTTTTAATTTAACCTTTTCAGACAGGAATTTTTCAAGTGATGGTTTTTTTCTTAAATTTGGTACACAGCAAACAAAAATTCATTGAAATTCATTAAGTGATTTTGAATGAATCTCAATAGATTTGAATTGGTTTTCTTAATCACTAAATATCAATAGAAATCTATTCAACAGAGCTCCCAATAAGCAAAAAGAAATGTTGAAATATTCAAAAAGAATACTTCTTGAATGCTTTTATGAAAGAAGAATTCCAGAAGAATTCTTTGTGAATGCTTAAAAAAATTACGAATGTCCGCTTTAGTTATTAAATTAAGAGTTAGATACGAATGCTTTTTTTAAAAGCATTTTGTAAAAATGTTCTTCACAAACCATAACTAAGTGTTCATGAAGAATTCTTTTACTGAATAAGTATACTAATAAGTATGGAATTAATTTTTAGATCGAGAGAGGGAGAAAGAGAGAGATACATATATTCCGAATGTAACAATGCACATAATACATATACGTAACATACAGCATGTCGCGTTTATTGTACTGTTATAACTTTTGGATGTTCCTTATATACAAACTTGCCCAAGATTCGTGCGCTTGCGAGAAATTCGGTCGCTAACTCAAATTTGTTATAAAAGAATTCTTTTTTATTACGTCTTATACATTATAAGTATAATTTCATGAGGACTTTTGAGAAGTCATAAAGTATTCTTTTTTCAAAATCGGTGTTTATTGGGCTGTAATTAATGATTTTCTATTGTTTTAAAATCATTGATTTCAGTACATGCTTATTATATTATTGAAATTCATTCAATTTCATTGGCTTTCGCATTTTTTAATGATTTTGTATTCATAAAAGGTTGTACATTTTTTTTATTAATTTTTCTAATTATTTATTATTACATTATGGTATATCTTGTCACATAGGAAGGAAATATTATTGTTAACACTTAAATTGTAGTAATTTTCTAGTACCATGGTGTTTTTCAAGGTGTAAATCTGGCAGAATACCTGAAAAAGTTGGAATAATTTATATTCATTAATTAAAATCTTTTAGAGTAAATTAGACTATATTAAGGGGATACCATTAAGCAGGAATCGAAGTTAAAAATATGTAAATTAAAGAGTTCTGACTCATTTTTTTTAAATTCAGGCTTCATAAATGCAATTCTAACCATTGTTTACTATCTTCTAAAAAGAATCAAAAACAATTAAAGAGAATTGGCAGAGATTTTTCTGCAATACATGATTTTTCAATATTGGAGAAAATTCTCGGTCAATTCCCGACAAATTTCTTTGATTTTTTTTAAGAGAGCACAAACAATTGTTAGAATTGCCTTTATAAAACTCACATTTTGAAAATTCGATTCAGTAATTTTTAATTTTGATTTTTTCATCACTACTTTCTTCTAAATTGATTTAAAAATTTCAAAAATTTGGGTGAATATAAAAACACATTTTTGAAAAATTACGGATGGATTAAAAGAAATTAAATTTAAAAAACAAATTTTTTACATTTTTTATTCCAACACCACTGACTTCCGTGTCAAAAGTTACTCAAGAACGAATTTCTTTGACCCGTTAAAATTCGTTAAATTAATTTAAACATTCAAAAAAAGTTTGATGAACAGAAAAACATATTTCCGAAATAATTACGCATGGATTTTAAAAAATTCCATTCCTTTTCGAGGAAAAAATTATTTAGGGTCAAGCAATTTTGTTACACTTTTTATTATACTATCTTTGAATTCCTAGTAAAAAAATTACTAAAGAATCAACTTTTTGATATTTTTTGAACGATTGTTTCATTTAAATATTTTATTTTCATTCAAAATGATTTATTTCCCAACCTTGCTATTGGTAATACCGAGTCGATTTCATTCATATCAGTTGCATTTTCATCTAATTTTTTTTTCGATTCAAAATCATTAAATTTGATGCCCTGTAATAAGTAACTATCCATTCACATTCATTCGCGACACATATAACTAAATTTTCCATTGAAATTGATTCAACTTCCAACTGTTCTATTCGCACTTTTCAATTGAAATTCATTCAACGAAATTATTTCTTCCTTCCTCTATTTTCCCATTCAAAATCATTAAAACACATTTTCTAATTGAAATTCACTGCAGAAGCTAAGAAAACGAATTCAGAAGTGTTGCAGTGAATGAATTTTAATGGATCATCAATGAATTTTCGTTTGCTGGGTTTTGAAGCCGCTGATTATGAATCCGGTATCAGATTTACAAAATTCAAAATGGCGGATCCAATATAAATCCAAATTACTGTTTTTTAGAATTTTGGTCGACCATACTGGATCCGCCATTTTGAATTTTGTAAATCTGATATTGGATTCATATTAGTTCGTCCTGACATGAATTTCTTTTGAAAATTATGCTTTTTTTGAAGATAATTTCTTGTTAACAATAATTATTTTACGTAATTATGCAATATTATTATTTTTTAATAACGTTTATTGGAGTCTTTATACGAGTTCATGTTTTTGTGCAAATCAGTCTCAAGTGACTCTTGTACCACTGCCAATTACTTTGCAAAACATTTTAATTCCGTATACCGTGATTAATCAGTGATTTTAACCTGAAATAGCGTTCAATGATTATGTCCTCGACAACATTATCATCGATAGTAGTGACATTTTGTTATTAATCTGTAAACTTGAGGAAGGACTTCATAGTGGCCTTAACATGTTGCCTCCAATTCTAATAAAAAAATGCATAACTTCGCTTGTAACTCTGATTCAATATATTTTTAATAATTCCCTACGTTATGGTGAGTTTCCTCTTTTCTGAAAAAAATCATTTATAACTCCTATCTTTAAAACTGGTAAGAGACGAGACGTTACAAATTAGAGACCAATTTAAGTACTCTTAAATTTTTTAAGTTTGATACCATAGTTATTAAGCTCATTTTTATCTCACATTTTTCCAGCACAACACGGTTTTGTAAAAGGTCGATCTGCGGTTTTAAATCTTTGATCTTTTAATTCTTTTGTAAACAACGACATGAAGACAGGATGTCAGGTCGACTTCCACAGCTTTCAATTTGTTTAATCATTCCCTATTGCAAGCTTCAAAAGTTTGGATTATCAGATGCTCTAATAAGATAGTTAAATTCATATATTCTTAAACAGTTTTGGTGATTTTCAGTCACATAAATAATAGAATTTAAAAATGGTTGAGTTTAATAAAAGTTTAAAAATTAGAAGAAGAGAAAAAAAGTAAATAAGGGTCAATAATTTGGAGGGTTTTTGTAATATAAATAATAAATAAATATTTAGCAACGTTTCGACTATGAGTCCTCTTCACAGCTATGTAAGAAAATGGTGGTGATTGCGACGTATTTATACTAAATTAGGGGCTATGAAGTTTTGTATATGTTGGTGGTGTAAGAATAAAGGAACCGTTGACAAACTATGTATGAATTAAGGAGATAAGATGGGATTCATTGCAGAAAGGGATGGTAAAATTCTGGTAGCTTTGATGTTTCGAAACGGATGATGACAGTGTTGTTCTCTTTTTTTATAAAATAATTTTCAAGGTGACCTCTTTTTGCACAGTTTTTTTCTTTTGCAAGGATTACGGTGTTGCTATAATCAAAATCGTGTCTAGTTTCAAGTCTAGGGTTGGTTAGACCTGTAAACTGCTCCGAGTTTTTTGCAAAAATGTTCCTCTTGTGTTCGTTTCTTCATGTTTTGAGAGGTCTGTACGTCTGTCCGATATAAGATTTATTGCAATGAGAACATGGAATTTTATATACAACTTCACTTTGTTTTTCAAAGTTGGTCTTTTCGTGGTTTGATTTGTGCAATATTAGTTATAAAAAGAGTTGAAACTATCCTTATATTTTGAGTTTTGAAAATTATAACTATATTCTCTCAAAGTCCTTTTATATGCAGGCAACTTATTGTTTTGATTAAGCTTTCGTTAATACTCGTGTTCAAATTGTTTTGGTTAGTTGAATTTGTCAAATTCAAACGTTTTTGGATACTTTGGTCAATTAATAAGGACGGATATCCGTTTTCTAGTAATATTGTCTTTATAAGATTAAAATTTTTTCTGTGCAATTCAGAAGAGGACAGTTTTAGACTCCAATTATCTCGAATGAATATTTTGACATCCAGATAATTCATTTGTTTATTTTGTTCAATTTCTGATATGAATTTCAATCTATTGTGAGAATCAAAATGATTGAATTCTCGTAGGATATCTGATTTTTTGTTTTCCGGAATGCATGTAAGTATGTCATTGACATATCTGTAAAAAAAAGTTGGATTAAGATTTAGTTTATTTACAATACATTCCGTTACATATTTGAGGAATAGACTTGCGAGAACAGGGGAGAGAACCCATTGGCATACCGTAACTTTGTTTGTAAACAGTGTTCTGGAATTTAAAATAAGTCGAGTCTAGACTTGCGTATACAGCAATAATAAAATTGTTCTGATCTAATGTATGATTTTTAATATCGTTGCATTTATTCTCAGTACTTTTAACTACTAAATATTTAGAGATATTTTTCGGTATTACCGTGTTTTTTATTTCTTCAACAAAGGACCAAGAATCTTTAATATTTGTGATATTCTGTCCTAAAACTTTTGAACCAATCTTGGACAAATATTTTGATAGTTTATAGGTTGGGCCATTAATAGTTGATTCTAAGGAATTTTATGGATTTATGTGACCGAAAAACACGAAAACTATTTAAGAATATATTTATTTGTAAATCGGTCGAAAATTAAAACTTTATCAAATGGTTAAATTCTTTTTTAACTGATTGTATTCAGTTGGTCAGACTTAAAGATTATTTATCTGATCCTTTTGGACGAATTATTGTACGTAAATGTTGAAAAAAAAACATAATAAATAAATAAATAATCGTTGCGCACAAGAAATTGTTAAATTCGACACTTGCCAATTGAGGGTTTAATTCGTTCTTGATTCTCATTAGGGACACATAAGAGGCACTATAATCTGCCAAAATATAAATAAATAAATAACATTTATTCTCCGACATGTCATTACAGTGTTTTGTATAACAATACTAAGAAATAATATTACAAAATATAGTAAGTCTTCATCGCAAGGCAAAGCCCGAACGCGACGCAGTCAGAAGTCCTGTGAATAAAGAACCTCCGACGTTTGGAGAAAATTAATAGCCTAACTTACACGCTAATATAATATTGCACGGATTAATCCTTATTATAAATTATAAATTATTTACATAGAGTTTACACAAGGAAAAAGGGAAAAAGGGAAATGATGTTACATATTTATTTCTATGATTTTTAAGGTGTCATAACGGATGTCATGTTAAAGTTTAAAAGTTCTGGAGATATACCCATATACTATTGCAATATCATATAATAAATAAATAAATAAAATAAACATTCTTATAGTTCAAGAACAATGGAGGTGACAGAAGAAACAAACGGTTCAGTCGTCGACGAACCAGAAAATCTTTGGAGCAACGTTCTAGGTAGTCCTCGTCATATCGTTGCACCAATGGTCGATGCAAGCGAATTGGCTTGGCGGTTGTTATGCAGACGACACAAAGTTCATCTTTGTTATACTCCAATGCTCCATTCATCGGTGTTTTGTAGAGATCCAAAGTATCGACGCGAAGCTCTTGTGACAACGGATGAAGATCAACCTTTAATAGTGCAGGTTCGATTGCCGCAATAATTTGTCAATGAGGTTTTTATTTAAATAAATTATAATTTTTAGTTTTGCGGTAACGATCCTGATATTTTACTCGAAGCTGCTTTATTAGCAGAATCATCGTGCGATGCTATTGACATTAACCTTGGCTGTCCTCAAGCCATTGCTAAACGAGGACATTACGGGGCGTATCTTCAGGATGATTGGGATTTATTATCAAAAATTGGTATGCAATGATTTATTTAAATTGTTACAATTTTGTTATTTTTATTGCATAGTTTCTATTAATAGAAAAAATTAAAGTTATAAATACTAGAAAAGTGTTTCCTTGATCATATCTTGTTAGGGTAAAAAATAATATTGATCTGTGGTATTTTTATACCGATAGACGTCAAACGAAATAATTACAGTGTCGAATACATAAAAGTTAAATGACTTCATTCATCAATACAATACTATAGGAAAAAATAAAGTAAAATATTGGATTTCTTCCGTTTTCAGTAAACAAATTACACAAAAACCTACAGGTACCAGTAACTTGTAAATTGCGAGTTTACGACGACATAAACAAAACTGTCGAATACGCACAAATGTTAGAAGCAGCCGGAGCTAGTTTACTTACTGTACACGGTCGCACAAGAGAACAACGAGGGCCATTGACCGGATTAGCATCATGGAAACATATTTGTGCAGTCCGGTAAATTTTTGTTTAATTCTTTTTTATGTTTATAGTATTACGAATGATTCTGGAATCGATACTTACAGAAAAGCATTAAAAATCCCAGTTATCGCCAATGGTAACATACAATACCTTCAAGATGTGGATCGATGCATCGAAGAAACTGGAGTATGCGGAGTAATGTCAGCGGAGGGAAATCTTTACAATCCGTACATCTTCGAAGGTCGATATCCACCAAGTTGGGAACCTGCGTTAGAATATTTGGAACTTGTGAAGATCCATCCGGCGCCTGCGTCATACATTCGTGGACATTTATTCAAAATATTCCAACACACGTATGTTTAACCTTTTTGTCAAATGTTGATTACGTGTAAGCGCATACTTTTAACTAGAGAGTAGACTTTGTCTCACAGAGAACGCTGAATTGAGGCTAATGTTGGCCCAAAACTCTACCATGGAATCTTTCTTCGCTGTTGTCGAAGCACTACGAGATCGGTATTTACCATTCCATGAAGGACGATCGATTTGGAGAAAAGAAAACGAAGGTTTAAATTTTTCTTTATTACATAACTTCTAAATAAAAGTTTTGATCAATAATTCTTTTAGATTACAATTTGGAACTGCCTCCGTGGTTATGTCAACCATACGTTCGAGATTCTCCGGAAGAACATATTAATAAAGTCGAAGCAAAAAAAAACGAAACTGTAAGTAAAAATGTTTATTAATTTCGAACAAAGGATTGATGATTTTCGTTTCAGTTGACAATGGCAACTAAACGAGAATTCAAGGATAAAGATGGAAATGAAATATCACGTAAACGATTGAAGAAGTTACGACGAATCTCCAGACGACCAAACCGTCCAGCAGTATCTGTCAAACGTGGAACTAATTTATGTTACGACTGTCCAAATCCAGTGGTTAGTAACTTTATTTAATAATTAAAGAGTTTTGGGGTTATGATTTCTGATAAAAATTGAATACTTTATTTCAGGGTTTCAAATGTGACTTTAAACTGTGTCGTCAGTGTTGTCGTAACAAATGTTTCAAAGAAAATCTGGACTGCGTCGGGCATAGAAATCTGACAAAAACAAGAAGAAAAATGGCGATCGAGTTTGCAGCGCGTCGAAAACAAAATGCTATCGATGTACAAGTTGTATAGTTTCTAAATAAAATTGTGTAAATATGTATAATTGGAGTCTCATTTTTCTGTACAAGGTCTTAATATTATCGATGTCTGTATTATTTACAAGGATCCGACTATTTTACACATGTACATAAGTAAACTAAGCGGTGGTCGGTTCTAATGTTCGTGTCAAAACTCCAATTAAACTATCCGATTCTTTCACTTCTACCACTTTCGCACTGTCTGTAACTGCTTCCTTCGAGGACCAATATTTCTTGCCGAGTAGCATCATAGTCATTAATATCGGCAGATGAACCAGGGAGAAACGGAAGAGTCGTCTTGAAGAAGCAGCATCGGCTTCTTTGTTGAACTGCCACGCTTTAAAATAAACAATTTTTTAGTTTAATCCTTCCCGTCCCGAAGGTCTGGTATTTGGACCCAATTTTCAACGTTGTATTTTTTGTTCCAAACGGCGTTAGAAAAAATTGAAATTAGTAAAAATCGATAGATTTGGACCCCTTCTTTCAAATGCCGCGGTCAGAATCAGTCGGCAATTTCAAAGAAAAAAGTTATGATCGTTGAAAAAAGCCCTTGTTCCATCAGATTTTTTTGAAAAAATAAAATGGCGGCTTCAATATGGCGTCCCGAAAGTCTGGTATTTGGACCCAATTTTCAACGTTGTATTTTTTGTTCCAAACGGCGTTAGAAAAAATTGAAATTAGTAAAAATCGATAGATTTGGATCCCCTTTTTCAAATGCCGCGGTCAGAATCAGTCGGCAATTTCAAAGAAAAAAGTTATGATCGTTGAAAAAAGCCCTTATTCCATCAGATTTTTTTCAAAAAACAAAATGGCGGTTTCAATATGGCGTCTGCGGAGTTGTAATTTTGCATTTTGTGGCACAAATACAGTGGTCCTCCCCATATTTTAACCTTCCGAGTCAAAGAAGATCCTTCTTCCCTTAATTTAACGTTTCCCCTCATCCCCACGACTGGCAGTATGAGAGAATATAAACAGGAGAAGCGCAAACAGCAGTCCGCACTCTTTTGAACACATGCATGTATACAAATGTGGACTGCCGCTACAAGCGCATAACGAATGGTGGGGAACTCATGAGGAGAAAAAGTTAAAATAGTAGACGGAAAAAAGTTAAAATAAGAGGAGGTACTACTGTAGTAAATGCGGTGGAGAGAACACGCGAGGGGAAATATTAGAATAGGAGAAGAGACAAAATTAGAATAAGGGAAGGCCTACCATATAACTTAGGACGGGAGCTACTGTAAATAACCTCAAATATCTCAAAAACCAAGAACACATGTATGTATACATATGTGGATTGATGCTACAAGCGCATGACGAATGGTGGGGTACAGTAGTCCTCCTCTTATTTTAACAGCGTCCCTTATTTCAACTTGTTACCCTACCATTCGTCATGCGCTTGTAGCAGCAGTTAACATACAGTAGAACCCTGCTGGATTGGTACCGCTCTGGATTGTCGGTATTCAGCCCCGCTGGATTGGCACTTCTCGGAACCCCTTTACCCCCACCGCGCCGACTCAGGGGCGTGTCTAGTTAGACATACGCGTTGGTTTGGAGTTTACAATAGGAAGCAGAGAGATTGTCTGTGATTGGTCATGAACGTCACATGATTACGGCGTAGAGGTGAAAGCGGTGCTTCCCCTATTATTGACAGACCAGCGGGGTTTGCGCGGAAGACTGGGAACCGACCGTGACAATCCAGCGGGGTTCTACTGTATGTACATACATGTGGTCAAAATACAGTAGTCCTTCCCTTATTCTAGATTGTCCAGTCAGGCAAGATGCCGGCCTTCTTACCTTATTCTAATCCCCCCACTCCATAATTTTGCTGTCTCGCTTTTGTCCCTTTTTCTTTCGTTGCGCATGCGCCGTTATTTGTATTTTGAAAATCTACACGTTAACTCACATCAGTGGGGAGAACGCGTGAGGGAAAATATTAGAATATGAGAAGAGAAAAAAATTAGAATAAGGGAAGGACTACTGTAGTACGGACTGCTGTTTGCGCTTGATCTTACAGATAAAGAAGGACGCCACTATCTTCTCTCTGTTTATATTCTCTCATACTGTCAGTCGTGGGGATGAGGGGAAGCGTTAAATTAAGGGATGAAGCCGCCATCTTCCTTGACTCGAAAGGTAACATTATGGGGAGGTCCACCGTACATATGTGGACTGCTACTACAAGCGCGTGACGAATGGTGGGGAAACTCACGAGGGGGGCAAGTTAAAATAACAGACGGAAAAAAGTTAAAATAAGGGGATGACTACTGTATCGAGTATATGACCGCGTAACGTTTGAAATCATGGAGAATTGGGATGAAAAAGTAGTTATTATCATTTGTGAATATCTAATTTCATTATTATTCATTCATAACCTCAAATTAGTTATATACAATGGGTTTTTATCGATTTTTTGTTTGATTTTCACTCAGTTTTTGACTTTTCCGTATCATTACTTACGTGTGAAATTGAAAATTACCAGATACAGTGGTCCTTCCTATATTTTAACCTTTCGAGCCAAGGAAGATGGCAGCTTCTTCCCTTAATTTAACGCTTCCCCTCATCCCCACGACTGGCAGTATGAGAGAATATAAACAGAGAGAATACATATAGTGGTCTCCTTCTTTACCGCCAGTCCGGGGAACTCTTGAGGGGAAAGAGTTAAAATAAGAGACGACAAAAAGTTAAAATAAGGGACGCAGTATGACGCAGAAGCTAGCAGCGGATTCGAAAAATCTATGGTTTTCAGCCATTAAAATTGCCAAAAAAGAGATTATTTGTATCAAATTTGTCTAAAAATGTTTAAATGCAAGTAATTTTTAATAAGAAATTATCCATTTCCACAGTTTTCTTGAATTTACTGCTGCGAATCTGCTGCTAGCTTCAGCGTCATGTACGCAGTTAAAATGAGGAGAGGACTACTGTATAATAGAATAGAATACTAGTTTGGAAGATACCGCGCACGTTGACCTATAAGATCTATTGTACCCCCCTTTTACTACCCTGATTCTGTCTTCGCTTCTTCAGAGTATTTCCTCCAGCCCCGTTCTTCTCACGAATTCAAGAAGCTGTTTGAGTTCTAATGATGTACCTCATTTATTCTTACAAAGAGTGAACCGAAACATTTCCTTCTCTTTGTGGCTAATGCTGAGAAAGTCGCCAGTATGTGAGCTTATGTTTCCCTCATCCTCCTGACAGAATCTGCACAGTTTCGTTTCTTCCAAGCTCAGGTTATGGAGGTGGTACATCAGTCTGTTGTGTCCTGTGAGGAGACCCACCATCGCTCTTTGTTCCTATTACATAAAGTAATCTTCCTAAATCTCTCTTGGCAGGCTTCGCCAAGGAGTTCTTTCACTTGTCTACACTTGTATTTCTCCAAAATGTCCTTCTATTTTCTATCTGCTTTCCGACCACCTCCTGGATCTTGTTTTCACCGATTCCACAGAATGGTTCTAGCCCTACAAATGGCGTACCTGCGCCTTCTTGGCAAGGTTGTCCGCCTCCTCATTACCATCGATACCCCTGTGTGCCGGAACCTAGAGTATGGTAACCTTATTTTTTCTCCCCAGCTCATTTAGCTTGGCAATGCACTCCCAGACTAGTCCCGACCTGATCTCGTACGAGTTTATTCCTTTAATTACTGTCTGGCTGTCTGACAGGATTACAATTCTGTGGTTCTTATATCTTCTATTTATATTTACTTGTGCACATTTCATTCTGGCATATACTTCTGCCTGGAAAATGCTTGCGTATTCCCCCATTGAACCAGTATGCTTGTCGTTCCTTCTGTTGTTCTGGATCCATCGGTGTACCATTTGATAGTGCAGTCCTCTCTCAAATGCTCCTCAGTGATCCTGATCCAATCTTCTCTTGGGATAATTTCCATTAGGAATTTCCTCTCTAAGCAATACGTTTTCCTCACCATATCGCTAAGGGGTATCATTTTTAACAGATGCTTCGATCTCTTGTCTTAATGATCCTTCCTCCTCCATCTTGCCGTCTGTTGACCCTAATATAGGTCTACATTGCCATCACTTCAATGACTAGGTGAAGGGCTTGAGGTCCAGGACATACTCTTATGACTCCTGCCATACACACGCACGCAATGATGATTCGTATGTGATGATTGGTCTCACTATCATGGTGTATAGCCATTTTAGGATCCTGGGGGAACATCCCTACGTTCTTCCTGCCATACTTCTACACACCATTAGCGCTCTGATGGCCTTTTTGGTTGTTATTTCTAAGCGTTCTTTCCATAGAAGTTTACTATCTATTGTTATTCCTAGATATTTTATTTCCTTCTGGCACTCCACAAGCTATCCTCCTATGGATATAGGTTTCATCCCTAGGAGCCTCCTTTTCTTTGTGAATAGTACAACCGTAGTAGTCTTGCCCATGTTTAACTGTAGGCCCAGTCTGTTGCACCATTCCTTAATAACGTCCAGGTCACCCTGAATTTGGTCGCACAGGACCTCCACAAACTTTCCTCTAGCTATGATTACGATATCATCGGCATAGGCTTGATTCTTGATTCCTAGAGCATTCAGTACCTCCAGGCTTCACAGTAGGGGTGACATAACCCCTCCTTGCAGATACCCTCTAGTGGTTAATACCCTGATGGTTTCTTGCTCTTCTATCAGGGTTTCCGCCTTCCTGATTGCGAGCTCACCTCGCTCATCTCGCTCTACCAGAAGTTTGTCCACTTCTTAGTGGTCTCTCAACCGTCCCATGGGACGTGTTGTCAAAGGCACCCACGATATCCAGGAAGGACCCGATGGCAACTTCTTTGCCCTCTAGGGCCTTCTTTATCTCTTCTACCATCTGATAAATTGCGGTTTCCGTTGACCTACCCGCTCTATATGCTGGGTGTGCTGTAAGGGTCTTTCCTCCAGCACTGTAGTCTTGATGTGATTATCTAATACCTTCTCCATCGCCTTCAGCTTAAACGATGTCAGACTTATGGGTCTGTATGCTTTTGGATATGTAGTGTCCGTTTTACCCACTTTCGGGATGAACACAACCTTGGCCACCATCCATGTCCTTGGACTGTGTCCAAAGGCCAGACTACTTCTAAAAATCCTTATCAAAGGTGCCGTTAGCTCCTCCAATCCCTTTTGAAGCAGAATGGGAGGTATACCATCAGTACCTGGCGACTTATACGGCTGAAAGGAGTCATCTAATTCGATGTTTCTGGTCCTATTCCAGTCTTGGGGTTTTATACGAGGATTTATCGATCTTCCCTCTACTTGCAGGTAAATGGGTCTCCAGAAGTAGGAGGGCCTACTGCCTCCCATCTTCTGCATATTCCCCATCCGGTTTTTTTAAATACACTTCCTTTCCCCCTTTGTTTTTCGTTAGCGCCTTATGCAATCTAGCCTCCTCTGGGGTATTCGTTATTTGCTCGCAAAATTTCCTGTAATTATTACACTTCGCCTTGCGAATTTTCATGCTAAATTCCTTAAGTATCGTTCTATACCCTTGCCATTCACCCGCTTTTAGCTCTGTTGAAGCTTCTACGCACCTTGTCTCTTAGATCTTCTAAATTTTTGCTCCAAGGAGTATCCCTGTCAACCTTTACTGTCCTCTCCGGACAGCTCGACTGAAACGAAGCTTTTATTGCTTCACTTACCTCCTCTACCAGTACTTCCGACTCCAAGAAGCGTCCAGGCCTTCTCTTCACCGTTACATCTGCTAGATTCTGCTTAAGATTGGTGACATATTTACCCCAATCTGTTTTCCTAATATTCCTACTCGGGGGAGTCTTAACCTTTAGCCCCTCAATTTCCCACAGGATTATTCTATGGTCCGACAGTGAGTGTTCTTCGGAAACTCTCCACCTACTTACATAATATATCCGCGGAAAGGGTATTCCCTACCGCTGTATCTAATACTTCACTTCTATTCTTAATAATAAATGTGGGTTCAGTCCCTATGTTAAATATTACTAAATCATCTAATGACCAGATACGATTGTGACTTCTCAATGATCGGTTTATAACCTAAAAATTGAGTACAGGACGACAATTAAGGCGCTGGAACAATCGTACTTGTTGGATTTTAGTTCGCCTCTGGATTTATTTGGCTGTAACTTGGCCATTTTTCAAAATTTTTAACTGAAATTTTAACTCAATACTTCTCATAACATTCTGAGGATAATAATACAAACGAGAAAATATTTTAAAAATATATAACCTTACTTTTTGCTCCCGGTAAACAGTGGGTTATAAATGGATATTTTGAATTGCTACTGGAGCAATGATTTCATTACTAATGCACACCTTAGACAATGGTTTCTTATATTTTCAGGGTCGTAGATGACGAATGTGATTGTAATTACTTTTTCATCACAATTCTCCATGATTTCAACCGTTACGCGGTCAAATAATCGACAATTGTACGAGCCATTTTGATTGCTGAAAAAAATTCCATGGAAGAAGAAAGAAAAACAAAGAAACGATTAGTACGTTTTAAAATGGTCGGCATTGCCATTTTAAATGTCAAAAAACTCCATTTTTAGGTTATAAATCAACCAGTGATAGGTCACAATCGTAAATAGTCATTTTCAATTTCACACGTACGTAAATACGGAAAAGTCAAAAACTAAGTGAAAATCAAACAAAAAATCGATAAAAACTCATTGTATATAACTGATTTGAGGTTATGTATGAATAATAATGAGCTTAGGTATTCACAAATGATAATAATTACTTTTTCATCCCAATTTTCCGTGATTTCAACTGTTACGTGGTCAAATAATCGATAATTGTGCGAGAAAATGCAAAATTACAACTTGCAGGCGCCATATTGAAGCCGACATTTTTTTTTTTTTAAATCCCATGGAAGAAGAATGAAAAGCAAAAAAACGCGATTTCTGCATAGAAACGTCAAAAAAATCAGGATTTTTCGCTGCCGAACACATATGTATCACTTTCGTAAATATAAGGACATCCAAAAGGCAACTTTAGTTAACTTTTCGTCAACATCCCGCTAAATGATCGTTTCCATTTTTAGGTTATAAACCAATCAGTGATAGGTCACAATCGCAAATAGTAATTTTCAATTTCACACGTACATAAATACGGAAAAGTCAAAAACTGAGTGAAAATCAAACAAAAAATCGATAAAAACCCATTGCATATAAATAATTTGAGGTTATGAATGAATAACAATGAGATTACATATTCACAAATGATAATAATTACTTTTTCATCCCAACTTTCCATGATTTCAACCTTTACACAGTCAAATAATCGATAACTGTGCGAGAAAGTGCAAAATTACAACTTGCAGGCGCCATCTTGAAGCCGCCATTTTGTTTTTTGAAAAACTCTGACTGAAGAAGAACGAAAAACAAAATGGCGCGATTAGTACGTTTTAAAATGGTCAGCAGTGCCATTTTAAATGTCAAAAAACTCCATTTTTAGGTTATAAATCAATCAGTGATAGGTCACAATCGTATATAATCATTTTCAATTTCACACGTACGTAAATACGGAAAAGTCAAAAACTGAATGAAAATCAAACAAAAAATCGATATAAACCCATTGTATATAACTAATTTGAGGTTATGAATGAATAATAATGAGCTTAGGTATTCACAAATGATAATAATTACTTTTTCATCCCAATTTTCCATGATTTCAACCGTTACACAGTCAAATCATCGATAATTGTGCGAGAAAATGCAAAATTACAACTTGCAGGCGCCATCTTGAAGCCGCCATTTTGTTTTTTGAAAAACTGACGGAAGAAGAACGAAAGACAAAATGACGCGATTAGTACGTTTTAAAATGGTCAGCATTGCTATTTTCAATGTAAAAAAACGTGATTCCTACGAAAAAACGTAGAAAAATCGGGATTTTTTTCAGAAACATGATCATAACTTTTTTCTTTGAAATTTTCGGCTGATTCTCACGGCATTTGAAAGAGGGGGTCCAAATCTATCGATTTATTGCAATGTTTTCTAACGTTTGGAACAAAACTTACAACATTGAAAATGATGTCCAAATTCCAAATTTTTGGGACGAAAAACTTAAGAAACGATTGTAGGTTATGTTTGACTTACCAAGATACAGGAAGTACGCGTTGAGAGGGGTAGAAGCAACCGCAAACCACCAGTGCGTCACATCCAATATGGGGGCTAGATACGACAGGACCATTAATCCTGCCGTGTATCGCAGAGCTGTTCGTCTACAAAGTTCAGGATTCGTATTGGCCATCATCTTGTAGCCGGCTTTCGAGTAATCGGGTCTCAAATTCCACGATAATGCATTGAAGTGAGGAAACTGCCATGCGTAGAGTATACCCGACATAATCCAAGCACCCGGACTGGCTATGGTACCGACACACCCTGCCCATCCCATCAACGGTGGAATCGCTCCGACTGAATAACGCAGAATTAATCGAATTGTCAAAATATAAAATTAATTAAACTTACCTACAGATCCGACCCATGTATTAACAATACTAATTCTTTTCAACGGTGTATAAATTAATGTATAAAGTACTAAATTAGCACCGCCCAAAATGGCTGTTAAACCGTTGACTTCCGAAGCCAATAAAGTCAGTCCTACAGCACCCGATAACGCAGCAAATACAAACGCATGCGTTGGCCTGTACAAAACGTAACGTCAGAACGACAGAAATAAATGAGTAATTTTTCAAGAAGAATTGTACTTACTGAAGTAAGCCACGGACTAGAACTCGATTTCTCGTACGAACCATTTGAGCATCGAAAGGAATTTCGAAAGATTGATTGATGGCATTCGCAGCGGCTGAAACCAACGCTGTACCAACCGAACACACGGCAAACGTATAAGGATCAAACGCACCAGGCGCCAACGCATACCCACCCATCGTCGTAATGACGACTAGTGCTGTAAGAAATTTTGGAGGTTACGTTTGTAGATTTGTATAAATAAAAATGAGTACTAACATGTTAATTTTGCTTTCGATAACATGAGGCAGTATTTGTGAAGTTTCTTATGATCCACTGCTTTGTCTATTTTGCTTTCTGGTACAGTCTTTTTTATATCGGGAGATTCTGCGATAGGTAATATTAAATTTGGATTTATGGGGATTACGTGGGATTGACGTTTGTCTCGGATTATTAAACATGGTTGTTCTTTGTAGGAGAGTTTCGGTTTTTCTTCTAGTGCTGCTCTGGCCGAGAACTGAAATTATACATTTAGACAATCGTAGATTACTGAAAATTAAAAATGTGATTATCGATGAAACTTACTTGCGATGCAAGTAACACTTTCTTCGTAAAGAGACATGACGATTTCCGACAGAATCTCGTAGCATGTAGCACAAATATCATGATAAAATTGTTAGATTTCTCAGGAACTCAGAATTTCATTCTGCAAACATGTTAAATTCCCTTGGGTCATTGAAAAAAGCAAAGTGCTCCAAAAAAATTCCGTTTTTTCATTGATTTCCCGATCGCGAATTGACAATTCGGCTTTTTTTAGGGGTAAAACGGTTTTCGATTTCTATCCGGTATAAGAAAATATTACATAATAAAAAAAAACTTACTTTGAGGTTAGGAAGCCTGTCAAAAAGGACAGCGCCGCCGCCAATGAGCGAATCGTGTCAAGGGGGAGGTGCGGGTGGTCGAAAGTTCCGCACCTTTACTTTAGGACAATCCAAAGAAGGAAAAAAACACCTGGTAAAAATTGGTGAATGTTTCCGGTAGTGTGTCAAAAGAAAAAGGAGTTTTTTGTTGGTGCAGACGTCGAAAAGGTTGATTCTAAGGAGTGATGTTGGCTAAAATAATACAAAATCGTGGAGAAAGGTTCAATACCATAAATTTCTTGGATTGACACTTTCAATAATAATAAGGAAGTCAAGATGACAGAAAGTCTTGTTAGCGAGTGGTTGACGGATTGTGCTGATCTGTCACCTTCCGACATGACCACCTTCGCTAACAATCTCTCCCAAGATCATGAAATCGTAAGGGCCCTTTATGTGCTTTTGGAGGAACGCACCAAGTATAGTCAGGTAATTTATTCTTCGAATTTAAACCATGCTTCGATTCTTATAAAAATTTCGGTTTTAGTTGGTCGACACGGTTTGCAATCAACTCTTCAACTTTTATCGATCTAAGGAGATTGAGTTGCAGAGATTTACGTTACAATTTCTACCGACTATGATTTACATTTACTTGAATTCAGCTGCTCATGGAGATATCAAGGTATTTACAACTTTCTATTTTGATGATTCTAATAATGACCAAGTTTATGAAAGATTTAGGAGTGATACACCCTACTTAAAAAAGCAGATATAATCGGATACAACCGGATCGAAAACAGGATAAAAATACCTCATTATGGATAAAAATATATTTCTATCCTGATTTCGATCTGATATTTACAGTTTTATGCAGGGCATTATATAAGTGATGTATAATTTATTCGGAATTGTTGCTGCTGTGTAATTTAGTAAATTATGTACTTCTTTGCATGAATTGCTTAAATAGTTCGGACTTTTAATAAAGCGTTTAGGGTCTCGGAGATGTTAAACAAAGAAATTATACAATATCCCAGTAGAAACATGTTTTTTTAGTTTATGTCATTTGAATCTAATGTGTATTAAACTTTAATAAACTTATCTAAAACTTAATTCATCATTATTAACACAAGTACAGTAGTCCTTCCCTTATTCTAATTTGTCCAGTCAGGCAAGATGGCGGCCTTCTTCCCTTATTCTAATTTTCCCCTCTCCCCCACTACTTAGATTTGCAGTCTCACTTTTGCCTCTTTTTCTTTTGTTGCGCATGTGCCATTATTTGTATTTTGAAAATCTACACGTTAACACACATCAGTGGGGAAATATTAGAATATGAGAAGAGAAAGAAATTAGAATAAGGGAAGAACTACTGTAGTACGTACTGCTGTTTGCGCTTGATCTTACAGATAAAGAAGGACACCACTATCTTCTCTCTGTTTATATTCTCTCATACTGTCAGTCGTGGGGATGAGGGTGAAGCGTTAAATTAAGGGATGAAGCCGCCATCTTCCTTGACTCGAAAGGTTAAAATATGGGGAGGTCCACTGTACATATGTGGACTGCTACTACAAGCGCGTGACGAATGGTGGGGAAACTCACGAGGGGGGCAAGTTAAAATAACAGACGGAAAAAAGTTAAAATAAGGGGATGACTACTGTATCGAGTATTTGACTGCGTAACGTTTGAAATCATGGAGAATTGGGACGAAAAAGTAGTTATTATCATTTGCGAATATATAATCCCATTATTATTCATTCATAACCTCAAATTAGTTATATACAAAGGGTTTTTATTGATTTTTTGTTTGATTTTCACTCAATTTCTTACTTTTTCGTATTATTACTTACGTGTGAAATTGAAAATGACTAGTTAGTGGTCTTCCCCATATTTTAACCTTTCGAGTCAAGGAAGATGGCAGCGTCTTCCCTTAATTTAACGCTTCCCCTCATCCCCACGACTGGCAGTATGAGATAATATAAACAGACAGAGTACATATAGTGATCTCCTTCTTTACCCGTAAGCGCAAGCGGAAACAGCATAGTCCGGGGAACGCATGAGGGGAAAGAGTTAAAATAAGGGACGGAAAAAAGTTAAAATAAGGGACACAGTACACGCAGAAGCTAGTTTTCCACAGTTTTCTTGAATCCACTGCTGCAAATCTGCTCCTAGCTTCAGCGTCATGGACGCAGTTAAAATAAGAGGAGTTAAAATAAGGAGAGGACTACTATAGAATAGAATAGAATACTAAAATGACATTGAAAGCTTAATAACAGCATATTACATACAGTAATCCTTCCCTTATTCTAATTTGTCCAGTCAGGCAAGATGGCGGCCTTCTTCCCTTATTCTAATTTTCTCCTCTCCCCCACTACTTAGATTTGCAGTCTCACTTTTGCCTCTTTTTCTTTTGTTGCGCATGCGCCGTTATTTGTATTTAGAAAATCCACACGTCAACACACGTAAGTGGGGAGAAAGCGTGAGGGGAAATATTAGAATAGGAGAAGAGAAAAGATTAGAATAAGGGAAGGAGTACTGTATTTAGTGAAATAAAATTATCAACAATTTTCATTTTGTACTATCAAAGTTTTAAAAATAAAGGGACAGAGCGTTCATTGCGAATATTTGTAAAGACAGTTTTAATTTCTATGCATACGAAACACAACCATGAAAAGCCAAATCGGATTTATAAACATCTTGACATAGAATTCGATATTGTCTAATCGAGTAAGATGAGGATCTAATAGGAAATAACAGTATTAAGTCATCCGATATAATTTTGTCGAAATGTTCATGCATCGAGAGCAATGAACGAATCGTTATGAGTTTCAATAATTATTTATTTATTTAATATTTCAACGGGCATAATTGCCCTCACAAACGAATACAAAATAAAATAAAGTAGTTTTAAGTGACACACATTCTTAGTCGAAAGACAAAAATTGCAAATTTTAACATTTTTGAAATTTGACAACTACAAAACTATAAGTCTGAAGTAAAACTAAATGCACCAATTGAAAGCTTTGTTTGTGTACTTTAAAATAAATCCTATGAGTTTTATCATCATCGTTAACGATTCAGAGATAGAACGCATTATTTGATGATTTAAAAAATTCGTTAAATTCATTTGCTATGTTTCAGCAGATAAGATATCTTCTTTCAATCCTATAATTTCTGATGGAAGACTACTTTTTATTTTCTTATTAGTTAAATCATTTACCACTTTCCATAAAGCTTTAGTGTCACTTTTGTAGTTTTGGACTTTTCCAGAATAGTAGGATTGTTTGGCTTTTTTTAGGAGGTAGTTTAAGAGATTTCTATATTTTTCGATTGCATCAGTGGTTTGTTGGTTCTTAATGTCTCTTCTCAATGCTTCCTTTTTATGAACTGATTTTATTAAACCTGCAGAGACCCATATTTTTCATGCTGTGTCTTTAAGCTGTAAAAGACAAAGAAAAGCTGTAAAATATTTAATAAACATTGTAATTTATTAAGAAGAAAAAGAGGATTAAATTAAAGATAATTAAAGATAATTTTAGTTCTAAATTCAATTCTGTCATCAAAATTTGAAAAAAACTATAATAATTATTTATTTATTAAACGGGATATACCTTTTTTGATAACATGGTGTACATCAGTAAATACAAAGTTAAAAATTAATAACAAATAAACTCCAAGAGAAAAAATATAACAATAATTAGAAAATATTGACTAAATGTTAACCCTCTAGGTACTGGTGGGACGTGGGAGTCCCATAGATTTAAAAATACTTTTTTGCTTTTTTAATGGCAAATCCGGTATGTAATATCGACGGTAGGTTTCCGTCGGTCATGCATAATGCGTTCCTACCAGCAGCAACAGTTATTCAATTGGTTAAATATTAGAAAAGCTGTGAATTGTGCCTTGCATTGCAGGTTAACTGTCGTATTCGTATGTCACTCGATAATTTTTCAAAATAAAGTATGTACTAATGATTTTATGGTAAAATCCGTGTATACATTTTAAAAGCGGGATATACATATGCAAATTAGCGTATTTTAACCACTATTTGGTTTTGATTTATATAGGGGCTTCTGATTTTAAAGTATGGGACGTGTACGTCCCACCAGGGCTCAACGGTCTACTAATGCAAAAGTTGAAAGATAAATAGGCGTTTTCTACTTTATTACACGTCACGATGTTAAATAATTTGTGAGTTATACATAAATATGTATTTGTTTTAATTTTTGTTATTTCACAAATTTATCACAAAAATTTGACGCCTTAGATCACTTCCCAGAGTTTAGCGAAGTCAGACAAAGATGCACCTTATGCATTAAAAATAAACCTACGTCTTTTTGCTGCAAATGCAATGTATACCTTTGTTGCAATAAAAGCAATAATTGTTTTTATACATACCATTTAAAAAAGGAATAATTCTCAAAGGTATACAAAATCGTGTTATATTGTGCATTATATGGCGTGCGTTATATTACTTATATAGAGTGTTAGATTTAGCCTAAAATAACATTAAACCAATAAAACGTGAAATATATATATTACTGTTGATTTTCTTATTTTTATCAAAAACTGAAAATCTTACCCTCAAGTCCTGGTGGGACTTCCAAGTCCCATAACAAAAAACTGTGATTTTAGCGTTTTTATTTAATTGTAACGATTGTTCGTCAAATCAGAAGTATAAAATGGACAAATTAAAGTCTTAAAAAAATTATATTCCAACATCAATATACCCTCGGACCTAGAGGGTTAACTAGATTTAATTAAAAATTGAACGTTTCGTCCTTGGGGGCGCGTAGGACTTGTCAATAAGGTTTTGCGCCTCCATCCTTAGACGTTCAAAAAAGTTACTAAATTTTGAATTTAACAATCTGTTAAATATCAAAAATTTAGAAAAGTCTAAAAAATGCATCCCGATTTGGATGACATGTAGAGAAGAAGCAAAAAATATGAATGTTTCATCATATGATGAACATATAATGTCGGGCAAATTTTGAACGATATAAATTTCGTTCAAAACCAACCAGAAGTCAATAACGTCCATCATATGTACAAACAATAACAAATTTCACTTGCAAAAATACAATTTTGAACAAAAAAATGAAAATACACAAGCCGTGGAATTTTGTGTATACGTATAATATAGATATAAAAATGAATTTTCTAAACTTTTGCAATTGAGACCAGATTTGTTTTCTATATTTGCAAAATTATTTAGAAAATGTAAAAAGCAAGTATGTTCCACAAAAATATGAAGATCTACTTGCCTTTCATAGGAAAAACCAGAATGAATTAATAAAATGTCGTAAATATTTCTTGACCGTAGTAAGTAGACTTTTCTAAATTTTTGATATTTAACAGATTGTTAAATTCAAAATTTAGTAACTTTTTTGAACGTCTAAGGCTGGAGGCGCAAAACCTTATTGACAAGTCCTATGCGCCCCCAAGGACGAAACGTTCAATTTTTAATTAAATCTAGTAACTATACTTAGTTGCAGGTTTATGTTTTTTTTAAACATCTAATTGTATGGTGACCGATAAAAACCAAGAAACTCAATCATTTTAATCATTTTAATGTATTTTACTACGGTTAAGAAATATTTACGACATTTTATTAAATGTTAACTTATTGTAAATTTATGAAATTCAAACTTGATATTACGAATAATATTGCAATCAGAAACATTGTTATCAAAAAATTTAATGTTAGTATTATAATCACATAAAGAGTTAACAAGAGCACACATTCTGTATACCGGTGCAATTTTTATATAATTTTTATCACTGAACGGTATACAAAAAGGATAGCTAACTCGCAATGAATATGCCCGATCACAAAACAATATGTATCGTATAGAGAATTGCAATTAAAAATATATTCTGAACAATTTTGAAAATACAAATTACATCGATTGAAGATAATTAAACATAATTTTAGTTCTAAATTCAATTCTGTCATCAAAATTTGAAAAAACTATATTACAGGTGGTTATAATAATATAATGTGTCTCACTGAGCTGAAAACAATTGGGATGTGTCATCGATGCCTTTAAATTACAAATTATAAAATGAATTCATGGCAGGAATAATGAATTCTTTGTAAGATTACCCACTTTCCTACATAGATATGCAATAAACTATGCATGTAAGGTGGTTATAATAATATACTATGTACTTCAATCTGATTCGAAGAAGAGAAGATGTAGAAGCACTTGTATAATATTATAATTAATCTTTAATATCTCGTATATTGGTAATTTTCTCGTAACTGTAATTTTCATGTCCAACGGTAATTGTTATTTACTGACAAATATGTAATCAATGTAATTAGTTCAAAAATTTTATGTTTTAAGATTAGCACGCAAAATATGTTGCGTATTACTTATGGAAACTATCTTATTATTCTTCAAACGTCACTACCGTTGCATATCCCCTATCCTACATTTTATATTGATGTCAATTTACACTATATGGCTGCGCTATCATTCTGTGAATATATTTGCAAATTAAAATATTGACACTCCAAATTGTGCATGAATATTGTCCTCGACTTTTAATAACAGTTTTATTATTTTGATTTTTCCTTTTGTATTTTAAAACTAAAAGATTTTATTCGATTTGGTTACCACAGTTATGTCTAATAGGTAGGACGATTAAAAGTAATAGTATAATTAAGTAGAAAGATGCTATTTGTATATATCCGTAACTATCTAAATATAAAACAGTTACTTAGTGTATATCACGCATTGTTTGCGTCTATAACGGAATATGGAATCCTGTGATTGCGCGTATGCCAATGCAATCAATCCTCTACAAATCCTGCAAAACAGAATATTGAAAATAATCATCTTCAAAAAATATACAGAATCTTCTGATGAATTATTTAAATCCCTTCAAATATTAAATATACGTCAACTGTACTGTAAAACGGTTTCGTTAGCGAATGTTAAACGATTTAAAGATAAATGCAAAATTAGCTCTAGAACTCAAACTATCCAAATTATCAAAAAAAATAAGTACATTTCAAAGAGAACACAAGATTATGTAGGAACAAAACTATTTAATATGTTACCATTAAAAATAAAAAATAACTTAACTCAATCTTTTAATAGTATAAATTTAATTAAATTGAATTTAAAAAATTGGCTATTAAGCACCCACAGACAGGAGTTCCATAAATTAATATCGGAACTGTAATAATACAAAATTAATTTCTAATCTATTAATTGTTTTTATTTATTAAGAAAAAATTCTATTTTTCCTTTTAAAACTATGCACTTGATTTATATATAGATATGCAGTATGAAATTAATATGTAATAAATTATAAAATTAATAAGTGTATTCGGGACCACGCGCAAGTGCTTAAATCTGCACTTTAGTGGACGGCTGTTATTAGGCAGCTATTATTCTGTACTATATTATTATTATATGTAATATTCTGTATAAATTGAATTGAATTGAATTGAATTACAGCATCAAAACACCATAAACAGTGTGACACGATATAGTAAATCACTACCGTGGTATCTCGTATTTCAACAGTAATCATTTTTTTAATTTAGATGAGGGTAAATTTCAATCGACTGAAAATAATCTTAAAAATTATCGGATATTAAATTAGTACGTAAAATACTTTTCTTAGAAGAACTTTATTTGTGAAATGCGTGGTCTATTTTATTTATTTATTTTATTTTCTACGGCCTAAATGCCTTTTACAAATTAAGAATAAAAATAAAATAGGTAGCGCAAATTGCAACACATATTGAAAATAACGATTTTAAATATAAATATATAAATATAATAATAACATTTTATTTACATAGTACATTTAAAAGTCATTTATTCATGATTACAAAACCTGTTTGTAACGAAGAAATAATATCTGTGATATAAATTTTACTTTAGTAAGTAAAAATATTACATTGTCATTATCATAGATTTTATAGTTTAATTTTAAACAGTGATTTTACTTGGCAACAAAATGTTAAAATTGCCTAAAAACTATTTTTATCGTTAAATTTAATCATCCTAAAAATTACATCTCAAAAGTGACAGTTATCAGGGAATCACCCATAAGTAATCGAAATAATATTATGTCTATATGTAATATTACAGATATTTTTGCATCAATACTTGTTCATATTGATTAAGAAAATACCATACTCAGTAAAGTGGAACATCTATTGTTAGTTGGATATCAAAATAGTGTGGCGAAGAGGAAGAATTAACCAATAACTTTGTCTCACAATGGAAAGCATTCTTTGTTCACCTTCAATAAAAGTATCAAGTAAAACTTGTTCAATAAATATTAAATAATTTTTTAAATCCATACTGAAGAGAGGAAATATTAGTGGCTATTTGTTGAAGCAATATACATAATCATCCAACATTTTTTAAATGTAATTAGCATAGTTATCAGAAAATAATTAAGGATGTCAATCTGAGACCCATTTTCTAAACTAAGTTTTCATATCAGTTGAAAATGATGTTCCCAAAAATTAAAAGAAATTCTTAATAAAACGAGAAAAGATAATGGGAATAAACCTGAGTAGAAATTTATCAGAACTAACAGAAATATTTTATACATTTTATTGTTAAGCTTGAAAAATCTTCCTTCAACTTCTACCATATGAATAGAATGAGTTCAAAGCAATTGTTCAAAAATACATTTGATATTACATTGACATAATGATACCCATGGATGTTAAAATAAAGTTTTACCAATAATTCTAGATAAAACATCCTATTGTTATGATGATTGACAAGTTTTGATTAAACTTGAAAATCAATTATTGCCTTGCTCACTTTCTGCATCCTTTATTTCTCACAAATATTATATATAAAAAACACAGCAAAAAATAGGAAACGTGAAAGAAATAATTGAATGGTTTATTCAACTGAAGAACAATTAAATGTTTAGTAATTATTAAAAGGAGAAAATATTTTCAGAATTGTCGTTCAGTTGAAACTTTGCTTATTGGAGTATACAATTTGGAGTTGGTAGACAAAATGGGTCAACCGAAAGTTGTATCATTTCGCTTGCCGTCACTTGCCATGATGTCAATTTATCACGAGGTAATTTCTCCAATTCCACCAATAATCAATTATGATGAAACAAATTTTTTGGAGATTTATAATGTTATTGTGTAAATCAGCCTTCTAGTTTAGCACCAGCGTCTCTTACGGAAAGTGCTGTACGACGATTCGAGGAATGCAATACAAAATTGGTCACTTGGGGACCCTTGAAGCACATTGAAACATTAAATGCGCAGAATAGGCTAAAAGTAATGACCGCATTGCTGTTCATTTACAATCAGCAATTGGGTTTCATTGCCAAGTCTGCGCTGGAACAACTTTGTAAAGTTGCTACAAAGTAAGCTTTTAACAAGGCATAGTTTTAGTTTATCCCAATCACGATTTTTACAATTTCAAAACTGTTCTTATGCAGACTCGTGACCCAGGGATTTATGAAACCTGGCCATCATCAACGTTCATCTTACGGTAGTGAGTCCAGCTTTGTTCCCAGACTCTTGCCGCGCATCCCAGTTTCCAGTCAGTTGCTTCTTGAATTTCTTCATGCAATTTATTTTGCTATGTAAGCATTAAAATGTCTAATAATTGACATTATCAATTGTTGTTGTTACTAATCTATTGATTCGTCAGGTACAATGATAATTGGTATACCGCGAACCAAGCAGTCGAAGACATTCATAACAGGGCGTGTTATGAGACATATCCGAACGTTATGTTGGTAACAAATGCAATACGAAATTCCAGCAGTTCTGGACCACCAGGTCGGTTTTCCATGCTGAATCAAAAAAGAAAAATAAAGTTAGAAAGTTCAGTTTACAAGAATGATGAAATTTGCAGGTCAAACCAGCGATGGATCGATTGTGGGCATCAGCGTTGCTACTTCCGCGACGTCAACCTCCACGATTTCCAAATCGATGATCACCAATGCATCATTTCGTACGAAAAAATTGCCAGGTAAGCCAATTTGTGCGAAAAGTTTCGAAGCAGCATTGGTAGTGTTTTTTGCTGTTGCAGTTTGCGTTAACTGCGAATTCAGATTTGTTACTAGTTCCATCCTCCCCCGGTTTGACTAGATGACCCTAACAATATAAGTTGTATGCACATTTTTAGTGACTTTTTTTTCAATTTTTAGTTTTGTGTGCAAAATATTTTAGACGAGTTGGATCGATTACATGCATTTTCAGTAATAGTATTCCTTCGTCATGTTTCTGTATTTTTTCGACCCTGTATATCCATTTTAATCAAACTGTTCATTTTTACATGCACGTAATAATCATACCTAGCAGAATTCTAAATTTTTAGTTAACTTTGATCCAGTGAATCTGGAATGTTGTGAAGAATTTAACCCCGTTCTTTAATATCTAATTATTTCATTTCACTAACTTCTTTTTACCAACCTATAAAACTAGAAATTTACAAATAAAATATCGAAACGATACAAAACGAAGCGAATCGCGATGTATAGTAAAAAAGAGTAAAAACGTACCGAATTATATGACATTGAGGGAATACGCATTGGATGCATACGTGTATTTGATATTAGACGACCTGGACGAGCGATTGTTCGATTTGCCCGATAACGAAGCGAAGAGTGGTCCGGTGGAAAAGCAACAACAACAACAACAGATACCAAATATTACCGTTTCTTCGGCCACTGGGAGCAACAGCAAACGACGGGCATGGTTGTGGAAGAATCCGCTCCAGACATCTCTAGATGATGACGATTTAACACCATCAAAAGCCAATTCCGCCGCAGCTTCTGCAGAGAACTCCAGGAGAGAAAGTCTTAGCAGCAATCAAGGTTCTCCCGCAAAATCTTCACCAAAGAAAAATCGAGAACCAAAAACAAAAAAGTCAGAAAACACCCAAGGATCTGAGGAAGTCGCTCATAGGAAATCCAAAGCTAACAAAGATAAAAGCGAGTCGCCGAACTTCGATAATCGATCCAGTGCAAGTCCTCGGCTTTATCGGGTTTTGGAAGAACAGGCACTTGGCGAAGTCATTTCTGATTCTACGGATAAGTCCTACACCGGAGGAAGTAGACCTATAAGTCTCTGCGGCTCGATCCCACTTCCGAACAGCAACCGGTATTATTACTAGTACAACCTCTGAAGCTACAAACTGAATGCGGAATATTGGCGGTCGAACTATTCTTTCTTTTAAAAAAGTACAAATTCCAAAAGCTTTCTTCGAAACACACGCTACACTTTCTCTTTCTATCGGTTCACGGATCTTGGAAACACATATTTCACCAAATTTACGTTTTTAATAGCAACGAACATTTTCTCATTGTTGTTTTAGTAGAGTTGTAGAGAAGCAGTATTTTCTCACGTATCCACGCTTCGTTTCCTTACATATGCACCTTCATTTTGAGCACGCTTCTGTATCTGTTGATGTTTACGTTAACTCTTTTTGGTGCATGGTGCTGAAAATCACGTATATATTTATCACCTAAGTAAATGTGTACTTTTGAAAGTTTATATCCATGATGTTTTTTGTATTCCTGCATTATTGCTACGTGCATCAAATTTTGTACGTCAAGCAAAAAAAAAATGCGCATTGAAAATGTTATATGGAGATTTTTTGTGGTTATGGTAATAATCCTTCACTGTGGTAAGATTACTGAGAGGTTACAATTTTTCAACGACGTATTGTCGAGTTTGGACATGCCTACGTTCTACAGTGCCTCCTCCCAATATTAGCCGAATAAGGGGAGGAGTTTTCTAATATTGCTAATATTCGGAGACATTACGGCTTTTAGGCTATCCGAAAATATGGAAACGGCCAACCAATTTTGGAGGAATAGATTTTCGAGTCACGACTCAACAGTCAGGAAATGCATTCCACCAAGCTTTGGCCGTTTCCATATTTTTTAATCATCCTGAATTTTTTTCTTTTTTAAATAATCTATTGACCGGTTTTTATCACCGCTAGGTGCCTTACAGCATTGCAACAAATTTGCTCTAATGATTGTTAGAATGTAGCATTATCAATCAAATATAATATAAAAACTCAAATATTACAAGGATATTGTTTAATATTAATGTAACATTATCTTGTAACCTCCAATAAATAAGTTTGGTCGATGGTGCACTTATTAACCCTTTAAAGTCCAAATGCGTAGAATTTGCACGTAGATTTCAGCATTGAAAGCTGAAAGTCTCCTCTTTAATTCCCTTTTTCTAGTTTTCCCGTACGTTAACTTGGCGATGAGATATCAATATTTTAATTTACACAAAATTCCGCGTGGGTGAGCTCATACTTTTGAGCGGTACTGTATATGAGCCTACAGTGATCGAAAATCCAAGTAAAGTTCTTTGTAGGATTAGTAGAATACCATAGTCATACATAATCTCTTATGACAGTTTCAATAAGAATGTCAACAGTCAGAAATATGTTTGATTAACAACAATATTACTTTTAGATTTCTAGTATTAGTAATGGAGATATATTTGTCTATATTCTTTGGTATACTTGATGTATATTTAAACGTACAAAAAAGGTAGGATAATGACAAGAGCCCAAATTAACATTTTTTCCTAACCTCAACTTAAAACTATAATATACTGTAGTTGTCAAAACCTTAGTTAGAAAACATTGAAATAAATCAAAATCGATAGATTTGGACCTTGCCTTTCAAATGCCATGGTCAGAATCAGCCGGCAATTTAAAAGAAAAAAGTTATGATCATTTCTTAGAAAAAAAATCCTGATTTTTTTGACGTTTCTTCGCAGGAGCGTTTTTTGACATTGAAAAGGGCAATGCTGATCATTTAAAAATATACTAATCGCGTCTTTTTGCGCAACCATTCCTTCTTTCGTAGTATTTTATTCGAAAAACAAAATGGCGTCTGCAAGTTAGTATTTTACATTTCCTCTCACAATTATCGATTATTTGACCACGTAACGGTTGAAATCATGAAGAATTGGGATGAAAAAGTAATTATTATCATTTGTGAATACCTAATCTCATTATTATTCATTCATAAACTCAAATTAGTTATATACAATGGACTTTTACCTTTTTTTTCTAGTTTCCACTCAATTTTCGACGTTTCCATATTACTTAAGCGCGAAATTGAAAATACCAAATACAAAGTTACATAGCTTTACCATATTACTATTGACTGGATTCACCCTTTGCATTTCTTGGACAAATCCAATATAAAAAATGTTATCAAAATGAAAGAATAAAAAAAGTTGTTAAAAAATGAAAAAAATACAAACAAAATTGAAAGAATACTAAAAAAAAGTACCAAAAATGACTCCAAATAGCGTTTACTTCCCGTGATAAGAGTCGGACAACGGCAAAATAAGTATTGACGGCCAAACAACGTGATGCAAATCGTTGTGAATTAGTGGTGTGTAGGTAATGTATTATGTTTATCATCAGGAATAAATAACTTTGAAATTAGGCTTTGGAGGATCGATGTATTTACTCCCATATTCACGTTTAATAAATCTACAAACGTCATAGTACGAAATAGCAATGCGCACAAGAAGTGCTGCACTCCATTTTTAGGTTATAAAGCAATCACTGATAGGTCACAATCGTATATAGTAATTTTCAATTTCTCACGTACGTAATGATACGGAAAAGTAAAAAATTGAGTGAAAATCGAACAAAAAATCGATAAAAACCCATTGTATGCAACTAATTTGAGGTTATGAATGTATTATGATGAGATTACACTGTAAAAAATACGAACGAATTTTACAAACTCATTGTAATTTTCATTTTGTATAAATTTGGCAATATTCCTACGTGTGAAATAGAGTTTTTATTATTTGAGGTTAGGATTTTTACAATATTTTTGTAAATTTACCAGTCGGCACTGTGGATTTACTACATCAAGCATAGGGAAAGTACTATGTACGTATAGGAAAAGTAATATTTTACTGTTCAATGGGAAAAAGCGACAAAATTTCTAAAAATACAATGCCCAACAAGAAAATTTACAACGTTAAAATTGAAATTTACCATGCTGAACATGGGTAATTTACCATGTTGAACGTGGGTAATATTTGAGCACAATAATTACTTTTTAATCCCAATTCTTCATGATTTCAACCGTTACGTGGTCAAATAATCGATATTTGTGCCACTAAATGTAAATTGACAACTTGCAGTCGCCATATTGAAGCCGCTATTTTGTTTTTTGAAAAAAATCTGACGGGACAAGAAAGGGCTGAGTAAAAAGAAGCGATTGGTACATTTTACAGTGGTCAGCATTGCCTTCTCAGCCCCCAAAAAAAGCGATTCTTTCGAAGAAACATAAAAAAAATCAGTATTTTTTCAACAAAATGATCATAATATTTTTCTTTGAAGTCGCCAACTAATTCTGACTACGGCATTTGAAAGAGGAGGTCCAAATCTAGCGATTTTTAACATTTGCAACTTTCTCTAACTCCGTTTGAAAAAAAAAGATACAGCGTTGAAAGTTGTCTCCAAATTCCATACTTTCGGGACGAAAAGGGTTAAGAGGTTATAGGATAAAGTGTAAAGACATTTTACAAAAGTACGAAATATACATTACGTATTGCCATATTTGATTGTCAAGGAACCACACAAGTTCAGTTCTTAACATTTGACATAATTTTGTGGCAGATGATATTCCGATTCAAGATGCGAAGGACGACTCAGGTGATGGCAAGACCAATCTTGTCTCGATATCAGAGGAGCAAGAAGGTAACGAGACGATGCGTGGTGGTTCATTGAGGCAGAGTAAGGACTCGAAGACGACGTCGAAGATGGCTAGCTTTGCAGGACTGGGAAAGAAACCTAAAGATAAAGAAAAAGACAAGGAGGCCAAGTCAGCAAAGAACGGTTACCTGACATCGACCGACAAGGACAAGAAGACGAGTTCGCAACAGGTTGCAAAGGAAGGAGTCAAGGTCAGTCGGGTAATCGTGAACGAAGCTGGTGAAGTTGACAGTGGTGCCGTAATTAGAAAGAAGAATACAATTGTGGAGGCGAACCTGGTGACGTCTGACACGACGACGAACATCCTCGACGGCGATCGACTCGGCCTAAGCGGAGAAATTGACACCGGCCTGGACACTTTGAGAACGCACAATGACCCCGAGTCTCACTCCAGTTCCGTACAGGTTAGCTCCGTTTAGGGATCTTCGAAAAAATAAGGGAATTTTACCGTATCCCTAAAACACGACGACAGAAATGTTTTCAATCGCGATCGATTCTTTTTACTTAGTCTCAATTTTCCTTATTTCCCACACTTACTTTTTTTTATATCTTTGTATCCTGTAACATTGTTCATAAAACTTAACAAACCGAACGTTTGTGTCGTCGTATTTCCAGATGTATTTTGAGAAAGGTAAGCGAAATATTTTTAACGAAGAAACACATTCGTCGTTTCAATCTTGAAAATCAAAGCGTTGCGGAGTTACCTGACCAAAGGATGATACGTGCTTCATTAGAATTTCATGCTCATGGTGTTCCCAAACTCCCGATGGTTACAATTGGCCAACTTGTTGGTAAACTTTCGGAACACCAGGCATGTAAATCGAAGGTTTCGCGTAAGATGTAAACTTCTGAGAAGAATATATACTTTTTAGAGGAGTTGTTTGCCGTTTCAGAACTATTGAACGATACATTGCAATACTTTCAGTTTGAATAAAGTTTAGCGTGGACATTTAAGACTTTCGCTGTATTGACAAGAATCGAGACGTTTGGCTATCGCAGTATGCCGTTGCATGAATATTTCTTGAAGTGAGTATACAAATATATCTATTGAATATCAAACCATTTAATGGTCGGACATTAAACGGATACAATTCTTCGAACCAATATCATATCGGAGGTCGACAATTCTCTGCCATTCTTCTAAGTAACAGGTTAATACGTCTATCGCGGCAATTATTCGATAAATATAAGTAGTATCCTCAAATAATTTGATCTCATCAGTTCCTTAGAGGAATCATTAAATTCTCGGGATGTTTTACACGCAGAATTCGAATGGAGGGAAACTAAGGGCAGATTTTATTATTAATTTTAAGGTTAATCGTACAACTTCTGTTGTGACACTGGCGATAAATTAGCAAATCTTTGATCAATTTTACTTTTGGACCGTTATGATTTCGTCAGCTACGGTCTTCATTTTCTCAGTTCGATAATAAATCGTGTACATGAATTTCGAAACGTGCCTCCTAGTAGTACATCGCCTGCAGCCTTGAGTCAGGTTGTAGAATGCGACATAGAATGTCACTTTAAACTATCAACTTACAAGAAAGGTGACGGGTAAAATATTAGAAATTTTAGGACATGGAAGACGAAGTGACATTTTTTAATGAGAAAAATGCCGCAGGTGGAACAAATGCATAACATCGCACCATTTTACTTTTCTCCTTTTTCATGGATGTTTTCTGGTGGAACGGGTCTCTGTAGTCAACATTTAAGTTAAACATAATGCCAATTATGTAAGAATGAGATAATTAAAGGTCATTTCGAACGGATGTAAGAACTATGTTGCATCGCTGGTGTGCAGAAATGCGGTGGACGTTGGTGTTTTCCTCCAGGAATTCACACGAGGGAACATTAGGTATTCCTTTTTTTCACATAACAAAAAATTTACAACGACGTCAACAGCTATTAGAAATATCACTCGGTAAGTTTTAGTTCAATCAAATACTTGTGGTTACAATAATAATAAGTCTGAAGCCAACAATTGTGCGAAATACAAGGTATCCCACGACTCAGGGACCAAAATTCGAAACCGATTTTTATAAAACTCCGTAGTAACTGGTTTTCGACGCCGCTGATGAATCCGTTGTCAAATTTTAGAAATTCAAAATGGCGGAACTTATCTGTCACGATAGTGGCTCTACCATTTTAGATGTTGAAAATATAACAACGTACTCGAAGTTAGCGGCCTCAAAAATCTCGAATATGAAATATAAATCGAATAAAATTTCGGAATTAAGTCGGCCATATTGGATTTGTCATTTTGAAAATCTAATAACATTTTGATAATTAGGGATTCTAAGAACCCTTGAGCATAAGATGTCAATTTAAAACTTTTTATATTTTCCAAGAAATCGAATTTATTCGAAAAAAAAATTCATTTTTCGTTTTTTAACACGATATCTCGAAAAAAATATTTTTCGAAGTGCAAGAGACCTTTTCGTCTTTTGTTTTATTTTATGTTCTTTCGATCTGTTCTCTGAGCCGTGGGATACCTTGTATATTCAGGACAAGCTTTTCAATAAGTAGCCAGTTTTCAAAAAGCGTTGGACCCCCCCCCCCCCAAAGGAGATAGTGGGGTAAAGCGGCCATTCGGTTACTTTATTTCTGTTGATAAAAGCAGGAAGCATTTATAAAAAATTCAATTACTTATATGATGTATATTTAAATTACAAAAATATATTTTTCATTTTGTTTATAATGTGTATCTGGTGCGATTTATTTTATTGTTATGAATTGTGTGGCGGATCTGGAAACTACCGTCGTGTGTTGAGTTTAGCAGTGTCAGCAGTGGTGATTGTAACGAGCATTTTAAGAAAATAGTTAACTTTTAGTAAAAATATACAAATAAGGCAAATTGGTCACATTTTGCTGGGGTAAACCGGCCATTCAAAATTTCGTTTTAAAAATCTGTTTTTTTTTCTTTAAAATTCATTTATTACTTTGAATTTGGGTATATTATGTCAAATAGCATAAAAATCATCAAATAAAACGTATTTTTCCAATTACTTTTTCAAAGTGATCTTGCTGTACTTTATTACGCTTGAATCAGATATATATACTGATTCAAATACGTGTGATTATTCCACGAGTCTACACGTGGGATGGAGAGATTTGGCCACTTTCGACTTTTTTTAAGTGTTTATTTTGCGCCGAATGACTACCTACAGTAAAAAGCCACAAAGTTGCACAATTGAATAATCTGTTAAACAGTCCATGATAAAAGGAAATATGACGATTTATTTCGCGTAACGACTCGAAATGTCTTAACATGGCTGAATTATCCCACTCCTCCTACATTTTGGTTAATAAATGCGTTTTTAGAGTAAATTAATTTTGTTGGCTTTTAATAACCCAGATCAACAAAATGAGGTCGCTCTCTATATCCAGAACTACGACTATACTTTTTCAAATGTTTTCGATACGCTAAATCCAAATCTGCCCATAGAATAGTTCTATCACGTCATGATTTTCAGATATCCTAACCTAAAATTGCAAAAACCCCCATTTTTTCCCCGTTTTCAGTAAGTTTTTGTGTCGAAACAAAATTTTTGTTCGCAATTTGGCAAAAGGCAGTTTAATGTGATATTTATCAGCTTTAAAATGCTCTTTTAGTAATTCCAATCTGATTTTTTTGCGATTACGATTTTTGTTTTCTGCACTCAGGGTTAGGATATCTCAAAATCTTGACGTGATAGAGCAATTCTACGACCATATTTGGATTTAGGGCATCGCATCGATTAATGCACTTTAATTTTGGTTTTTGCCAAAATGTGAACAAAAATGTTGTTTTGCCATAAAAACTTACTGAAAATTGACAAAAACGACGTTTTTTGCACTTTTGGCTTAGGATATCTCAAAATCTTGACGTTATAAAAGAATTCTGAGCAAGAACGTTGTTCCCATTTTGTTAGTTATTTGATTACAATTACGCATTCACTAAATGTATGAAAACAATATTTATATCTTGGCAAAAACTTCGATAAATCGATGAAAAAAAAAATCGTGTCTGAATGATTAAAAAACCACTTTAAAGGTAATGAATAGGACTTTAATCTGCACTTTGCCAAATTGCGAACAATCATTTTGTTCCATCACGAAAACCTATTGAAAATGGTAAAAAATAGTGTTTTTTGCACATTTAGGTTAGGATATCTCAAAATCGTGACGTGCTAGAAAAATTCTGCTACAATATTTGGATGCAAAACATGAAAAATCTTCGAAAAAGTATAGTCCGGTTTGTGGGTATAAATTTTGTTAACGTTTGTAATTCTTGATGTCATACATAAGACATTTTGTGTTCTAAAAATGATATGAAAATACACATTTAGGTTTTTTTCCAAATCGAGTATTAAACAATAAAATACAAGATGTAGATTTTATCTAAAACCATACACAGACAGAAAAAAAGGGTTAATGAAACCATAAAGTAAAGTAGAAGTGGTTCTAACATATCCCTGGCGAAAAAATCAGATTTAAAAGGAATGACTTTCATTCCGTCTTAGTCCGTTTCATGCAGTAATCTGTCCCCTATCCAATCCTGGCCATACCTATCGAAACTGAAAATGATATCCAATTGAATCAGATATAAACCGAAACTTTCCGAAATAATTACTGAATGAGAATGAATCCTGATGAATCCTGACGAATCCTGTGTTGATTTTGAAACGAATGAATCCGGTATATTCTGAAATTATTTGTTCCGTTCTAATCCGATCTAAACCGGAAATGTCGAAAAAGGTTTCTATCTGGTTTGATCCGATTTAATCCTAAATAGTGCGACAAGTCTTAATCCAAATAAATCCAATCTATTCCGAAATTATTTGGTCCATTTCAATCCGTCTCTTTCCATTCTAATTCGTCATGGACGAAACGAATGAGCGGGGATTCGTTCCAATTGAAATGGGGAAATGAAACGGATTACCTTTGTGTGTCAGAATGAGCGAGGATTCGTTCGAATAGAAATAGACTCAGGATTCGTTAGGATTGAACTCACGGAATGAAACGGATTGCAAATCGAGTGAGAATAACCGAAGACTCGTTCGGATTGAAATGGAGGATTGAAACGGATTGCAAATATGTTTCGGAATGACTCAGGATTCGTGCGGATCGAAATCGAGGAATGGAACGGTTTACATATTTGTCGGAATGGCTGAGGATGAAAACGGATAGAAGTTTCCGGTATGGCATGGCTTAGAACGGAATGCCAGAGTGACCCGGATTAAATTCGGATTAAACAGGGGACAGATTCCAGATAGCCTCGGATTACACCGGTTTCGGTCGGATTAAATTCCTATCCGGAACTTTCGCCAGGGATAATAATAAAATTGACAACGCGAAAAGTTGTAGTTGACAGTTTGTGAATTTTACAATTCAGAAGGTTGTGAAATAGACCATACAATATTCTATTTTTACTACGACAAGAGGTTATTTTCGTGTAATCAATTTTATTACATCTATTTTACTATTCACAAATGTATCGAGTGACCATTTAACCGCGAAATTGAGGTATATTTGAGGTTATGTACTGTACTTCGTGTTTAACGACAGGTAAATGGTAAACGGAACAATATTATTGTCTTATTTGCTATAGAAATAATTTGCCTATTGTAACCTTCTGTTTTACTTTTATAAAAAGATTGGATTACTACATTTTTTCTTTGTGTAAACTTCCGGAAAAAAACAGTAAATTTACCGCAGGAGACGCGTAAGTGTTATTTACTGTAAGGTCAATAAAATACCTTAAGGTACCAGTCTCACACTAAAGATGGATTTTTAATGTTTTTGTTTTGCAATTTTCGCATGTACAATAAGCGATTTTTTTATCCTGTTTTAATACTTATTTTGTGATAAATTTCCTGTACAAGATATTTTAGTTGATGCGATCTGAAAGCGAAAAATCAAAAAGGTACAAAACTAATATTTCAGTGACACTAGTAAATAAAATGGTGGCATTTCAATATTTTTACCATTAACTTCCATTTTCTTAAAATTTTCTGTGAGACTGACTTCTCAAGGTCCTACAGAAACCTTAAGGTTCTATAAGTTCTACTTATAATTTAGTTGTTACTTGTTGTGTGAGACATTCATGTATTGTTGCATTATACGGAGACCTCTTCAACCAACCATTCACTTCATCTATTGGCTCATATGCCGATAATGTTCACTAAACGCATTTCATAACTTTTGTCTCATAACGTGAAATCCATATATGACGCAGAAACTATATGGCTTGTGGAATACGTATATATTCTATCTATTCCCTGACAGAAACAGAAAAATTGTTTCAATCCTTCAACTGCCTGTTTATGCAAATTCACTTTAAATTGCTGCTGACATGAGTTATTTTACGAAGAGTTATTTCAGTACTTAAAATGTGTGATAGAGTGTCAAGGTGTCTGGAATTAGACATTTGTTAAATTTTATTTTCTTTTGTGATTTTTTATACGAATTTGTGTATTTAATTTGTTAAAACAATACGCGGAGAAATATATTATACCAAATTTTTAGGTGGTAATATTTTTTGCAATTAACCTGAAAACTAATTTGTATTTAACGTTTATTTTTGTATCATCCACGGATAATAAAATGGCCTGTAATATTTTTCTCCGCACACTTTTGTTGACGCATGAAACGAAGTATTAAAATGTAGCGATGAACATAAGTTCATCAGACATTTGATTTAGCCTAGAAGTATGCATTTGTAAAAATATTTCTGTATGTTATTTATCAGATTGTCTTACATGTTGCCAAAGTTTTTAACATTCCCACAATGTTATTCGTTTCATGTGTACTTCTGAGGTTAATAAAATGTCGCAAGCAATTATTATTTTCGAAAGCAAGAAAAAATCGAAAGCATTCCTTAATTATATTTTACAATTTTCGCGCATTATAAGTTTACATGATGCAACGTCGAAAACGGAATGAAGACAATGTGTATTACTAATCGGCAAAACCGTTCGATGAATCTTTTAAAAAGTATCTATGTATGTTTTTTCTAAGGTAAACAAAAATCACTGCCATCTAAAGTAGAGTTTTATCGAATGAAATTCGTTAAAGTTTTATGACCTCATACAACTTGACCTAACAACTCCTCACGTGCGCTCGTTGCATTTGCGAAGTAAAACTCTGAGTTTAAAAGTTAATTACGGGATTAAGGTGAACTATTAGATAGTTAATAGAGTCTTAAGTTTCGGGACAAATTAAAGATAAACAATAAATGTCGTAAAGTAGTCGGTGTATTTTCTCCATTAGTCGCAATGAAGAGTTAGGCCCACAAAAATGACTCGCTTTAAAAACGGAGGGTTTAATGTTAAAAACGGAACTTATTAAAACTTTAAATGATTTATTCTGTAGGAAGTCATTTTTAACATTAAACAAAGTGTCATTTATCAATAAAATAGAGACAATTTTCGTGTCGTAGTCTAATTTTCTTGCAGATACTGTGCAGATAATCCTTCGGCCATGAGACAATAGTCAAGGGAGCATTGATGCAAAATCTGTACAGATATTTCCTGTAAGTGGTGTACATTTTGGAGGGATATATATTGTCGAATTCTACCGGTGTTAGCAACTTGTTGATTCTGTTAATATGTATATAAGTAAGAGCGGTATATAATAAGACTAGGGTATGCGAACAATTTTATGGAACGAAAAGTGGAAGTACCAAGAAAACGGTTCGCAAAAGAAACGTATATCGTACTTTTGCCCTTAATTTATTTTGAAAACAAAGTAGATTTTATCAAATATTATAAATGTCCCTGGTGTACGAATCATTTATAAACGTCACTGGATTTTAAATAAAATTAACGTAAATAATGAAATGGTTTTTATTTTCGTCATGAGAATTTACGCTATTTTTTTGTCGTATAGAAATAATAATACTAATAATAATTGTAACGATAATAACAATAATAGACGATAATTTCGAGATTTTTAAATTCGAGAAATAAAAAATCGTAAATGGTTTTTAAATATAAAGAAATTTAGTTTTTAAAAAGTCGATTAGAGGAGTAGTTATGGAGATTAATTTTGTAATTAAACTTCACAATGTGCCTTTTCAAAATATAAATTTGTTAAAAATAATAAATGTTTAAAATATTACTGATATCAGATTTTCAATGCTTTAGAGAAAGAAATATTTTGAAGAAAAGATTTAAAAGTAAAAGATATGACGAAAATAAAAACTCTAATTATCTTACAAACGGGTTGAATTGTAATTCATTAAAATACGCAATTTCCCCTGAATTATTGTGTGTACTACTTTCAATAACCACTTCAGTGATTTCTGTTCTTTATTTATATTTGATGGATGGAATCGTAGAAAGAAATTGGAAAGTACAAAACGAAAATTTCAAAAAAACAAATGTAAATCATCAGTCAAAACTATTGGTAAAAGATATATACGAAACTGTTAAATGTTGCCTTGAAGTAAATCATTAAAATAATAGTTTCATGGTAGGTTGTTGATTTTTAGTAAAAACGACATTTTTATAGCCACTATTAGCACAATTAGCACAAACTTAGGGACTTAGAAATTTTTGTTTACAAAATAGATTAGAGATAGTTATTAGCAACATTTTTTCTCGACATTAGCGCCATCACTGAAGTGGACGATTTAATCGTAACCGTTTTTATAATTTCTACAAAAATACTTTTTATGAGGTGATATTGTGTAGTATTTACAAAAAAAATGAATGTAAACTATACCTTAGCGAACACTTTTTGCTACAATATCATTGTAGCTCAAAAATCGCATATATTTCAAAATATATTTTGCCGAATAGTTTATTTTGCCTACATTGTGTGAGCTAAGGAATAGTATTCTATTGTTCTACACATTAGTCCCAAAAATACGTCAGATGCCTTTGTCAAGACAACTTTAAATAATTTTCAGCTGTCTTGAAATACATGAAGAGTACTCCGTACTTTGCGTGAATGGTAGATTATTTGTGCTCTCACTTCTAAACACATAAATGTGGCATTTATTCTAATTAGAAGAAACTTGATTGAAAAATCTTTTTATATGATTTAAATATTTTTTAATTGGATGCTTAAAATAAAATATGATACCGTTTGATTGAGAGGTATCGACTGGACGGAGAGTTAAATGTTTTGGTAATATGGAGGGTTTTGAAGAATGTACATCATTAGGAAACGAGCTATTCGTTTTTATTCGATAGTAATTTTTAAAAGATTTTTTCGAGAGCTAAAAATGCGGATCAAGAATAGGAAAAGTCGCTCGAAAGATTAATGTTTATAAAACCTCTTACTGCTCTGGTATGTGAATATTAATGTAACAATCTGTCAATATGGAGCTACGAAAATGTGAAATAATGTAAAGAAAATGTATAAACTCTGTTATTCTGTAATGATAAGCAATAATCGATTATTGTTAATTAAATTATCCCTATTAAAATGTTACGCTTTTATTTTATTTTTACCTTCCTACAATTCCAATTTTTATAAGTATTACAAGTCTTAAAAATAATATGGATGGCGATAAAAAAGCCTCAATTCCAAAATATAATTGTAAATTATTTAAAATGTTAGAACAAAGAGGATAAAGTAGTATTGGTACGGATTCGTAGACTGAGAAAAAATCCATGGTTAAATTGACCATATCACATAGTTGGGAAAATATAGTTAAAATTATTATGAAAAATAGTTAAATTTACCACGTTCATAGTCTATTTTACTATAATTGTGTTACACCAACTATCTCCTCGTAGTTAACAAATCAACTAGGTAGAATGATTTAAATAAATATGAGAAATATAGTTAAAACAACTATAATCTAGTTTAGTCCTCATTTCACACTACGTCTCGTAGTAAATCATTATATTTACTATTATTCATAGTTAAAGTTTGTATTTACTATAAATTTGTAGTAAAGACTGCCACAGTCCGTGTGTTTTGATGCCGCCAGGTGGCGACGCGGCGTTCGCAGCTTCTTTTCTTCGAGCCTGTGGCTCCTGTTATTGAAGTGGATTTTCATTTGCTCACAAGATGGACCGTCGGGCGTCAAGATATGATAATACATAATGGATGTCGTATACGCACGTGTATCTATAGACTAGTTACATGACATTTAAATTTGAGTGAATAATAGCATTACATAATACATTTTTTAATTGGCTAGAGTGTGATATTCACAAACTTAGCGCAGTATGGATTTTTGTTGTTCTCTTTGTTTACTTGTTTATTGTAAACAAACAACGAAGGGAGAAAAGTGGACTTTTCATATGCTATGATATATATATAGTTTACAAATATTTTTAAAAAGTAAATATTGAGTCCTTTCCATATTTTTTATAACAATTTGTCTCAGTGAAGGTAGTCATTTTCTGAAATGACTATTTCAAAATAGTTGAGTCTATTTGTCTTTTATCATAAGTAGCATTTTGAATCATGAAACAATAGTTAAATGTTACTATTTCAGAATAGTTATTTTAACTATTACCATGCCTAGTCCTCATTGAACACTATGATCCATCACACCGTTCCTCAAGGACCAACAAGTTTAACAAAAATGTCAAAGAAAACTGTTGACGGCATCTTATTCTACATATTTTGTACTTTAAAAATCAATGTTGATTTAAATCTAAAAAGAGTTTTAAATCATTTTCTACGATTTATGCAATATTTGAGTTTAATATAAAAACTACTTTAATAATTAAATAACGATATTCAAGACACGCACAATAGCCCTTCATGTAAAATTATTAAATGATATATATATTTTTTTTTAATTAAAAAATTACATTTTTGTTACTCTCCTTCTGCATTACTCAGAGCTAACGACGTGGACGTAGAGTAAAATGTAGCCCCATATTTGTTTTTTTTTCTTTTATTTATATATTTTTTATTTTTTATTCCTTTTATATGTTTTTTATTTAGCATTTAATTTTATGCTTACTCTCTAAATATGAATGAGTAGAATTTTTACTATTTCAATTAGTAGTTCAATATTTGACTAATGAATTAGAAAAATGGTCAGAATTTACTAATTCATTTAGTTATACTTAACTACTATTTCAATTAGTAATTTTCTACTAATTAAAATAAGGAAAACTACTATTAATTAGTCAAATTTCGCTAATTCATATTTAGAGAGTAGTAAAAGGACCGTAAAACCAAGAAATCGAGTCATAATTAAATAAAAGCGATCAAGAAATAAATTCTAATTTTTGGAATCTGTCAAAAAGTTATTTATGATATAATTATAAATAATGTTTATCATTTTATGAATACAATTTTAGGAAAATGTTTACCATTTTATTGATGTAAAAAGTGATAGAAAATCAAATTTCTCTAGTTTCGTATTAAATTCAACTATTGCATAAATGGCAGAAAATGATTTAAAACTCTCTTTGGATTATTTTGGGAAAACGAGCAAGTACGATTTCGATCAAAATTGATTTTGGAAGTACGAAATACGTAGAATAAGATGCCGTCAACAGTTTTCTTTTACTTTTTTGTTAAACTTGTTGGTCCTTGAGGAACGGTGTGTCATAGTAAAAAAATGGTCATTTCAACTACTTTTTTTTCTGAGTGCATGGTACTCATATAGGAACAGGCTGAAGCTATAAATAGTATGAGCACAGACATAAGCCAGCTCTTTCAATACAACAAATGTATACAAAGTATTAACCTTATTTAATCGGTTTAAACTATTAAAACTATTATTAGTTATAATTATAAAGGCATATAATAGTTTTTCGTTTTCAGAGGCTTTCCAAACGCGTTTACGACTTGTTGCTGCTGCAAAAAGCTTTCTACTTAGTAAACGAAGAACGATTCAAAATTATTCGAAAGTATTTAGTTTCTTGAGTCGAATCCTATTTGTTGGTTTTCTTAAATTATTCACTATTTTCAATCATTTAAAGTTCTGATTTAAGAATAAACTATTCTCGTTTTGAAAACTTCCAAATACATTCTTGTATTTATACTCTTGAATCGTTGTGAATAATTTTTGGAGTATTCGCAAGCATTTACACCGTATGTAATCTGTATTTGTAAGTCACGTTAAATACGACGAGACTAAAAAAATAGGATTCTGAAGTAATAAGAATGGTTCAATTTTCAATACTTCTTAATCATTTCTAGATTACAGGTAAGATATCGCTACCAAAAGGTATATTAAAGTCAAGGATTCTTTAATAATTGATCAAATAAGGTTTAGTTTTTCGACATATTGAAGTTTTGAAGAGGTTAGGTTGATTCGGGACAAAACAACAAAAATTTAGTTGAAGTTCATAGATTTTGTGCCCTTTTGGTTGTGAGATCTATGTCGCAGTTTTCTTGATGCGAAAAAAATTCACAAAAAAACTAAACACACTATATTTTGTTTACAAATAAATAGTGTTGTTGTGTAGGAGTATTTAATAAAAAATAATAACTGTCAGTAACTTGTTGAAAATAAACACGAGTTGTTCGAAACGTCGAGGGAAAACTTCAAATTAAATTGTAGGACAAGCCTTATTATTTATTTTTGACGATATTTTGTTAATTTTTTTATCTAAAAGGCGCTATCTTGGATTTTGAAGCAATTTAAATGTAATTTTGACCATGCTAATCGAAAAAGCATATTCAAAAATGGTAGGATTGGTCATTTTCAAGTCAATATTAACCTTACTTCTTCTTGAGAATGAAGGTCGAGAATCAACTAAAAAATGCGCATCTCCCGAACTTAATAGGTTAAGTTGGTATAAAATAGACGTTGTGCTTTTTTGTTTTGTTTATATTTCAGAGCAAAGGAGCGACGGATACAGAAAGAATTGGACTATCGAAAAAGAAAACACCAGAGGAGTATAAACACAAAACACGAAAGTAGCAACAAATTAGGTAAGTAATTATGTGAAAACGTAATTTAAGGCATATGAAGTAAATATATAGAAATTAAAAAAAGGAAAGAAACAGTAGACCAGCGAGAGAGGTGTTTACAATGGTTGTCAGCTTCAGAAGAAATATCACTAGATATTATCGTATAGGATATGAATGGAATCTTAATAGTTTCTGCAGTAAACTGCGTCACATCTCCTCGACATCTTCCAAGTTCACCGTTTGGCTAGCAATTTCTTGGCACGTTGTCTTGGATTATTGGCTTCTTAGAGACAATGTTAAAATATTTCCTGCACCAATTTCTCAGTTCCAATAAGCATTTAGTTTATATTAGAAAACGAACTATGCTGAGTTTGCGAACATTAATACCTTTAACAGAATCCGCAAAAATTAGAAACCAAAATCCATAAATGACTAAAATGTAGGTCTTTTGTATAAGTTCATGTCAGGTTTCAAAAAATGAAGAATATCTTTCTGAAAATATTTCAGGAATGCGTGGTATTGATTTATATTCGACTTTTGAAATAAAATATTTAACGTAATATTAGAATAAGAAATATTTTGATAATTATTAAAATTTTATTTGTATCGTCAGACTTTGACGTCCAGGACGATAATAAATGATTTCATATACTTATGCTCTTTCCTATATGCTGATCTAAGTAAGTAATATTTCGATCAATGAAGAATTGGTTTGATAAGAAACGTCAATAAAATTAGATGACCATAGACCAAAATGTACATTTCAGTCCTTTTTTGACATACTAAATTAATATCAGAGGTCAGTAAATCAAAAAACGGGGATTTTTTTGTTATATTTGAGTTTGTTTAAACATTACTTTTTTCGTTGAGATATCTCATTTTAAATGTTACAACTTTATGAACTTATCTATATCTGAGAATCAGTTTCAAAACGAAAAGGACCAATATTTAAGGATATGCACAACTGATTTTGCATTTTTTTAGTAAAAGAAATAAAATTCGATGCTGCATAACCTCAAAAACCTTCGGAAAAATATATTATGTTCCATGGGTTAAGGGGGCCAAATATGTGATGTATGCAAGCGTAAGTATTGTATTGTTAATTCAACTCCTGCGTTATTGTCCTTTTCCCTTACTCTCACTGTCTTTGCATAAATTTAATTTATCCCAACATTCCAACAGCGTTTAATAATTACGCATCCACGTTTCATAGACTTCCAAAAGGTATGGGCTTTGGTTTTTTCGTTACCTATCTTCCTATTGACCTATTTTCTTATGGGTATATCTGCGACCAACGAAGTTTAGTTTACTTTTCAAAGTTATACAATATCGGTGGCGATATAAATATAACACTTGATCGTTTCATATTTAACGACGAGACAGTTTGGTACTCGATCATTTTTCTGACTGGCACATGGTTTGATTCAAGAACTATTAATTGTCACAAGTGGTAAGTCGAGAGTTTCAGTTTCAGAGTAAATATACTGATATTAAATTGTTTGCTTCCTTCATTTTGAACCATTAGTATCATGGAAATAAATAAATTTCATTTTCTGACCGTAGCAATGCTTGGTTTCATCTAGTTTAGCTTATGTAATTAAACAATTAAAATTGTGCATCAAAACAAGTTGGTAAGTAATAAACGCCTTTAATTATAGTTTCCAAACCAGAATCAGTTTTTTATTCTGATTTCGGAGTCAACGTAAACTTCAAATATTCATAATATTTTTAAAATGTTACAGAAACGTTTTCAAAACGTCTGAAAAAAGTAGAAACTTTCCTAAACATTACAGACATTTTGTGCAGGTTGGGACGCTGCTTGAGAAAGCAATAATAAACTGATGTCTTCCTGACATTAATAGTCAAGACCAATTGAGTTGTGAGGGAGGACCCAGAAGAAAAATAGAGAAAAGAAAAATAACACAAGTTAAAATTATAGGAAGAGATATTGTATAAAGCTTTAGTGAATATTATTTAGCTCATAATGAAGCCTGTATTAGACTAAAAATTTGCTGTCAGCAAACGTACGACGTACTTAAGACCTCTCGAATATCATGAACGTAAACAATCATAGTCTGGTATATACACGCGTGGGTCTTTGGGATTCTATTTTTACACTATGGGAGGCTTAATTCTCATCAATACAGTCGTAAACATCAACGAGACTGATTATATCCCGCGATATTTCGTACAGTCGATGGAATCGGCGTTGGCAAACAATAGAAAATATTTGAAAATTAATTTTGAGTTCGCATTTAAAGAATAAAAAATGTACCTGTCGTTGAACTCTCTTTTTACATGTTATTTTTGTTTAGAACACAAATACAAGCTATAAAAACATAGTGATAAATGCATTTCAATAATTATTTCTTGAGTATTTGAAGATTTTATCATTTTATTATTTTAACAGCCAAAACATGTTTGATGCTGTTGAAATTCAAAGTAAAAAAGAAACAAATAAAGTCAAGATTGACTTGACTGAGGAAAATTTGTTTGGTGATATTTAGAACTCGACTAAAGATGGATCATAAAACCGAAGCATTTACTTACTTCTTGACAGTCTACTTTTTCCTGAATAAAGTCTGGATTAAAAAATGCGTTTTAAATAATAATCTAATTCACAATATTAAAATAAAAACCTTTACTAATTTTATTTCAGTATCCACGGAAATGATTGATATTAAAATAAATATTTAGAAAAAAGTAAATAACAAAATACTGTACATACATACAATAAGACAACTCTCCATTTTTAAGTAATAATTGTCTCTGTATTTGAAAAAGTGTATTGTATCTCTTTTGCCCGACATATTTATGCCCAAAACTCAATAAAACACGATTAACGAAGGCCCATAAAATGATATAATTCAAAATAATTTATCTACATAATATAAAGTTATGTATATGCATATTGTAATCTATCTGAAATCAATACAAAACACTAACTTCCTGCCATATAGTGATAACGAAGTCGAGCATTTAACATGCGCGAGTTTCCTTGCCGCCCGAAAGAAAAATGGCGGGTCACGGAATCGAACGCAGCACGACAACGATTTTGGAAATCTGTTTCGGAATGGGTGATATTTCATTACTTTGCTTTTCACAAATAAAAAGTATCAAATCGTGTCAAGATCGATGTTGACCTATGAGTCCACAATTCTCAATCATCGACAATTTCTCGTTCAGAAACATAACCTGCTGCAGATACACCGTTGGGTATAAAACAGGTGGTGAGTACAAAAATTGATGTTTGCATGAGTTCTGTTTACTAGTATGACTTGTTAATCACTACTGAAGCAACTTGAACTAGTGAATTCTGTTTTTATTTATTTTTAAAATGTCTTTGACCCTACATTTGTAGTGGTGTTTTTTGTATTTTAGTTTAAAAATATTGTCGGCTGAAGTATCGATTTTGTAGTGTCAGCAATTACGCGCATTCATAGTAGTTCTATAAGGCCGATATTGAGTTGAGTTATGCTTTTTTTTAGTGATATTGGTCGCTATCGGAACGCCCTCTTATCGGTTACATTTGACATCTTTGGGTAGTAAAGATTCAAATTTCTGCAGGACAATAAAAAATGTACTTTTCTTAAAACATTATTAATTGTTAATCACAAATTCCAACGAAAGAATGTCTATAAATAATTATTTAAAAGTACTATAACTATTTTTTTTTAAATTGCCGTAATTATTCAGTATATTATTTAAATAATTAACTACTTAAATTTAATTATCTTTTATTGAGATATATTATCTACTATTTATTTATTGTGTGATTTATAACATTCGATTAATAAGATTTGTATTAAAATTAATTATTCTTGCAATATCAATTACTGACTATTTATATTTATTTTTAAAATTAATTTTTAAATGTATTTATCTTTGTTTTGACTGTAATTTCTTTTTTCTTGTTATTTTTTATTCTTTGTTTTTGTTTTTATTTATGCAAAGATATAAATTCAATTTTAATCATCACCATTGTTAGAAGTCTAAATTCTGCTGATATTTTTTATATAATCAAGCAGATTTGTTTACATCATCCACATTTTCCAATGTACCTAACTTCGACGCATCATAATCACATATCGATCACGTTCACAAAAATAAGTTTCATGTGACAAATTTTCAAAAACATGAACAGCAGGCTACTCACAAAACATAGGTCATAATAAAAAAAAAATAAAAAAAAACAGGAATAAACACGAAGAAAAAGAAAAAAAAATACGAGGATAAAAGCGATGAGAAAAAAAAAGAAAAAGAAACTCACTCTCTCCGTATTATCCCCACTGTTATGGCAACCGTTGGGTGTTCTAACCAATCCCTGTCGGAGGGAAAAAAAAGAGATCAGATTGAGGTACCTAAAACTTCAGACCTGTATGGTCGACGATGTCCTTCGTCGCAAACAGTCAGTCTGTAAAAGTGTTCAACACGTGTCAGTTCGCGTAAAAGAAATTCGTAAACTAAAACTAACATCAATAATTAATATTTGGGTGGTGTGCGTTTATAAACTACAAATAATAATATTATTGTGCTATCTAATTGATGTAAGAACTGGAGTTGTAACCGAGATTCTTACAAAAATATTTTGGAAAAGTGCGTGTGAACACGTGCGCGTCTTATCTGTAATTTTGCTGCGAATGGCGATTCCTCAGTATGTCTACGTGTAAATATATTAGTGCGGCGTGAGAAATAACCGGCATTTTCTTTTTTTTTCTTTCAAAAAGAAAAAATATGAACAAAAATTGTAAAGAAAAAAATATAATTTGAAATCTGTCAAATTTTCAGGCTTATTGTTTTTTTTTTTTTTTTTTTTTTTTAATAGTATTTGTTCACTTCACATTTGTATTTTTGTTTTTAATTGGATTTTATAATTTTTACTTATATGTAAATATTTTTTTTTTATTTATATAGATTTGTAAATTGCTCTGGTAGATTAAAAAAAAAATTATATAAATGTATTTTTTGTTTCAGGCATAATTTTTAGTCGGTTGTAAAATAAGTATACGTCAAAACTAGTCAAACTTATTTTATAAATTATGCACGGGTTAACAATACACGCGCATTCTGGTTCTACAATCAACATTACCGTGAATGTATACAATCATGGGCCACAATCGCCGCCGAGTCAGGTATAATATTTACTGTTTCTGATAGATGTATTCAGATTATTTTCAACTTTTTTTTTATTTTTTAAAACGAATTTTATTTTTTTTGTACTTTAAATTAACAATGATTAATAATAACATACAATCAATTTAAAAAAATAAACACAACAAAAAAATTAAATCGATAAAAATAAAAAAATATATAAATAAAAAAAAATATCTTCCGTATACAAAATTTTACCTGCCAAACGAATGCTTTTAAAACGTATCCTTCGTAAATTACTTTATTTCTTTGCAATTTTTCTTCAAGCGATTTAGAATGCTTCGAATAAGACAAAGGGACGGACTAATGTAACGTAGCCTCCTAAACTTTTTTTAAATGAGCTTAAATTTTAATACCAACATTTTTCTTGACATTCATAACTTGCAGTTAAATTACATAAATTAAATATTTTTTTAACAGTGAAATTTTATTTTCGATATTTTAATGCGCGCGATACCTTTGTCAGCATTTAAAAAAAAAAGGTCTCAAAGTGGGAAACCACATGCACGGCATACCTTCTGTGGCAATAAATATTTTATTTCCAAACCGTTCTAGGGTCCATAAAACAAAGCGTTGAAGACAAAAATACCACAATGTATTCAATGTTACCGAATATACAATGAGTAAACATTTTTTATGTTGTATTGAAATTTAAAAAATGTATCCAGACTGCAATTTCTCTTGTTTTTTCATTATTCTTTTCACTGAATTCGCTTGAAAAAAGTTACTCGGGGGGGTTTTGGGATCGCTAAATACGAATTTGATGTTAGTTTTCAAAAATTCAAAATGGCGGATCTAATATGGCGGATAAAAAATCGAAAATTAACCGAATTCGCTTGAAAAAAGGTACTCGGGGGTTTTCGGGGTCGCTAAATACGAATTTGATGTTAGTTTTCAATATCAAATAACAAGTTATCCGTTTATGTTTGTAGAGAATTATTTTTCATAAACGCTTTTTTTTCAGAAACTACTTAATTTTTGGTATATTTTTCTTTATAACTAATTAAGTATAGTATTTTAATATATGCGATGTCTTGCATTTAATAAATAAATGCCTTAGCTATGTAGAAAATGAATCACAACTTAAAAAACATGAGAGACTGATTTTTAAATGTGAAAAAACTAACGAAGAAAAGGTGGCACGCTGAGCGGCACACTGTGACGGAAAGGGTAAAAACTAAATGAATATTAAGATTTATAACTGGTAACCCAAATAAAATCGTAATAAATTATACAGAAACAAATACAACGAACTGAATTCGGAACTTAAATACAGTACAATTCGTTAATTAGCAAACTGATTCAACATAATGCAATTGTTAAAAATAACATTTTTTTTTTCTCGTTTGTTTTGGTGGAAAAAAAATTCCGTGACATATTATCTCGGGATGCCCAATAAAGCGTCATCAAAATATGCAAAACGGAAATGCATCACCGTATTGAGAAAAAAAGAAACCCGAGAACACGAAAAGTAACAGCTATGTAATATTTACGTAATGGTTACATTGTTACATAAATGTTACAGAGTTGTTACATAACTGTTACTTTTGTGTTTGAAGGGAATAGTCACGACCAATGCTATTACCCTGCAAACACGGAAAGTAAGTTATTTACGTAATGATTACATTGTTACATAAATGTTACATAGTTGTTACATAACTGTTACTTTTGTGTTTTCAGGGTATCAATCATTATAAATCCTATTACATGAATTGACTATTATTATCGAGATTTTCAGCCTGCATTAGTATTCCATACTTTCGAATGGAATTTAGCCATTTTTATTAAAAAATTAATCGTTTCTAAATGAATATATTGGAGGTATTTTTGTGTTTTTAAGATTGAGGTTATATGTACATAAATGTTTCTAGAAGCCTTAGGAATCATTCACTTGCTTTGATTCTTCAGAAAGCTTTCAGAATTCTGCATCAAATTGAATAAATGCTGCCTAAGGCCAGTATTTATGTACATAACCTCCATCTTATACCTTTTACTCTTTTCTTATAATAGACACCTTCTTTCTTAGTCAAATATTATAAAGCAGAACTATTGTAGATGAATTTAAAATACAAAATTGTCTTTATATGTACTCAAAAAACCATAAAGTACACCAAAAAACAATATACGATTTAATACGCAATAAGTCGTGAACGTTTCTCTATACCAGATATATTGATATACTGAATCTCTTTCAATGCAAAATACTTGTAACTAATAAAATATCCGTAATAAAAAATGTATAAAAAATAATACCCATCAAAATATCTGAATCAAAAAGTAATTTCAAAGTATCTGAATATAATTTTAATAGGAATTTATGGAGAAATATTAACTTCTTTATAATTCTTAATGGCCGGGGAACAAAGTTCCGAAAGGCCAAAATTTCGATATAACATGGCTCCAGCGTGATTTTCTTCGCTTCGTCTTTGAAAATGTGGTAAAAAGAAAGCAAATTAAGATACCTTGGATTCATGCAATATCGAAATTTTAGCCTTTCGGCGTTTTGATTTTCGGAACTTTGTTCCCCGGTCTTCTCAATCCAAATGTCTTATTTTTTAATACTGTTGAATTCAAAACATTTCATTCTTAATTCTGGAATCCATATAAAATCGTATAGAATCTAACAACATAATACGTCAAGAGAAATAAATGTAACACAAAATGACGAATGTGATTACATCGCGTTTTTTGGCAAATTATGAAAATGAAAACGTCAAAAGAAAGAAGCAGTAAATAAAATAAACTAAAATATGGCGCAATGTCTACAGATGGCGTTGACGTGATTTGTTGCACCATCGGATTTTGTTAGTCTATAGTAAATTTACAATTATTTGATAAATACAATAGTCCTGAAACGTTGACCAGTATCAATTGTTTAGTCTCACTAGTCTTAAAAATAATATTAAATTACGTATGGTAAAAATAACAACTTAAAAAGTTCGTTTAAAATCAATAATGATAAATGAAAATGATAGAATATACACGGGCGTAGAAAGAACAATAAAGATTCGTGCAAGTCGACAACCAGCTAATGAAAATGATTAAAAGTTCGAAAAAGAAGGTGAAAATTTAATACGAACAGACGGCAATTGACTACAGTTGGCAAAAATAAGCTAAATAGAACAAAAGTTGGCAAACATACAGTGTTTCCGTAATGTGATCGCCACACGTAATTACTTCACTCATGAAACAACGTCCCAAAAATATTGCACTGAAGACACTGAGTCTTATAACATGCAGATAAATCTGCATACACTTTCCATGACACGTTGTCAATTTATTTAAAATAAAATAGATAATTTATATAAATAAAGGTTGAAATTTTTCTTTTTCAAATAAAAAAAAAAGTACCGTATGTATAAATTGTCAGAATTCGCGGTCTGTTTGTCACTTGAGCGCACACCAAGCTGAATTTAGACATTTTGAGACTTCGGAGCGTTAAAAATGATAAAATTAGTCTTTCAAAAGTTGGAATATTGACTACCCAACAAACCACCAAGTGTAAGGAATTGATATTTTGCATTCCGTTTCTTTTCATTATTTGCCTTTTTGATTTTCAGAGTTTCTTATTCCAATTCGTACGATTTTATAATTTTGTAATTCCAGGATTTCAATCCTAGTAAACGAAAAGGGATTCGCCAATTCCAAAATTGTCAAAAAAGGAATTTAAAGTATCCCTTTGAATTCCTTTATTGACAGTTGAATCCCTTTCAATCCCGTTTTGTTTACTGGGATTCATTCCTCCACATCAAAACAAATAACGAAAATTGCTTCATTGCGATAAAGAATGGCTTTAAATTTCATCGATTCAGTCAAAGAATTAGTTATATGATTTTGTCTGTTTCATATTTCGGGAAAACATTTTCTCTTTGAGTAGTTTGAATTCCAAACGTCCGAAAATTGAATGTAATCGTTTTTTTAGGTTATGTGTGTTTATGTATCGCGTATAATATAATAAACAATCGGATTCATATGCGAAGGAACGGGGATGAAACAGACTTACTTCGTACTAAATCGTATACAGATTTTCTGTTTTGTTGGGTAGTTTCATGCCCTTATTCTTTCATTGTACAACAGAAATAGCAAATGATGTGCCAAGCACATAATGACAACCTTTCTCGCTATGGATATCGTTCTTAACAATTAGTAATACAATTACAAATTCCTACCCAATAAACCAGAAAATATACGGAATCGATATTTTGCATTCTGTTTCTTTCTAATGGCGTATTGATTATCCGAGATTCTTATTATAATTCATACTATTTTATATGACCTGTAATTTACAGAATTGAATTTATTCGATCTTATAACATACCGTATTTAACGCATTACAAAAATTAATTTGTTGCAGCTTAGCAAGATCAGAATAACTTTAAATTCTGTCAATGTAATCGAAGAATTGATTGTATCGTTTTCTGTATTTCATAATTCTCACAGAAATGTTCGGTTTTAGAGTTTCGAGTTCAAATCATTCGATAATCCAAAGTAATCGTTTCGTTGAGGTTATGTTCGTTTATGTATCGCGTATAATATCGTATACACTCGCATTCGTAACTGAAAGAGCGGGAAAGAAACAGACTTATTTCGTACTAAATCGTACACAGATTTTTCGTATACTTTTTGGTTTGTTGGGTAGTAAACCTCTCGGTTGGCAGAAAACCAAACTATACTTTTCCGAAAGTTGTCAATGAGCTGAATCCAAAGCATGGCCTCGGAATTGTTCTATTACGTCAGGATTTTGAGATACCTAACCTAAAAGTGCAAAAACCACTGTTTTTGTTCATGTTCAATAAGTTTTTGTGGCGGAACAAAATACTTGTTCATACTTTGGCAAGGACCAGATTAAAGCGTTATTCAACTGCTTTAAAATGCTTTTCTTGTAATTTCGTACGATTTATTTTCAATGAGTTATCGAAGTTTTTGTCAAGGCACGATTATGATTTTCGTTCTTTGCACTTTTAGGTTAGGATATCTCAAAATTTTTACGCCGTAGAGCAATCATACGACCAGATTTTTACTCGGCATATCGAAAACCTTCCCACAAATGTACTCAGGTTTCTGGTTTCTGTCAAATTCCGAAAACAAAATTATTCCGCCATAAAAACTTACTGAAAATGGGCAAAAACTGTATTTTTTGCACTTTTAAGTTAGGTTAGGATATTTCAACATCTTGACGTAATAGAACAATTTTTAGCAAGAAAGTCGGTCTCAGTTTGTTAGTTACTTTCATGTAATTACACATTTACTTAAATTTATGGAAATCATAATTGTTCCTCGACAAAAACTTCGATAATTCGTAAAAAAAAATCGTTTCAGAATTACTAAAAAAGCATTTTAAAGCTGACAAATAACACCTTAATATTGTTCATGCCAAATTGCAAATAATAATGTTGTACAGCCACAAAAACTTACTAAATATGAACAAAAACGGTGTTTTAGCACTTAAAGGTTAGGATATCTCAAAATCTGAACGTGATAGAACAATTCTGCGGCCAAATTTGGATTCAGCACAATGAAAACCCTCGGAAAAGTATAATCTGGTTTCTGGGTATAAATTTTGTTGGCCTGTGTTATTTTATTTTTACTCGGCAGTTTTTACATGAAAACACGAACTAAAATGTAATCAATATCACCGGCGCTAACTAAGTAATAACAATATATGTGAAAGTAAACAATGCCTGTCATGGATGTAATATTTGTTTTTCTTCTTTCTTTGTTTGTTCAAACGGGTACAGACTTTTTATCCATTTGAATCCGCAGCAGACAAAAACGTAAACTATAAAAACGGCGACTTGCGCTTTTTGTTTTAATAGGAAAGACAATGAATAATAAAACTTAATTATTTCTCGTGGGTTGAGTTCCACATGATATATATTCCAACAAACGAAAAAGAATTGAATAAAATTAATAAAATTTTGACTTATTTCCCTACGTTTTAGTTCCTCCAAGAAATGAAAAAGAATATAAGCGAATTGAATACGTTTTATTTTGGTTTCTTGATCATTTTCTTTGAAATTCTTTACATCCTAATCCGATATAATACGTGAATAGAACATAAACATAACCTAAAAAACACCGGCTAGCAGTTATTGATTTTTTACAACACAAATGTTGATTTTTAAAAATTTTTCTTCTAAAAGTTACAATTAAAATAAACTGTAGCTCTTTACTGGTTTTAGTTGGTTTTAAGAATGCAAAACTAACTTTCAATGTCCAAAAAAAGACTCGATGAAACAATTTAATACGTACCAACGTGATTGATAAATGCTCTCACTATTGGTTGGTTTCGGCATAGTAATTTGAATTCCACCAATGAGGACATTTCTGACCAGTTGAACCCAGTTGAGCCCAGTTGAATTTTAAACTCTAATGCTATTTAGTAAATAACATTTAATTGTGAAACCAAATATGATTATTTTTTGGTTATACTTATTTAATTTGTAAACTTAATGTTTGTTTCAGGACACCCCTTATCAGTCCTCAAGTTTTACAATACCGTCAATTAATGACGTTCGTACAGTTTCTCAAGAAGTGAGTAACTTATAATGATCAAACTTGTAACAATTTTTAAACACATTTCCTCTCTTATAGGAACATTCTAAATGGTCAAACGATATATCAACAATAATTACAGACATTCATTCGGTATCTGTAAACGGAGATTCTACAGGAGAGGTAAACAACTTATATATTTTTGCTGAATTTGGTTAAATTTATAAAAATTATGATGTAACTAAACAACTCTGGACAGAACAATTCAATAATAGTAGTGGACGAAGACGACAATAGTGACCAATACAGCGAACAATGGGATTACGACGAAGGTTTAATGGATGAAGATTACAACTGTGAAGAAATAAAAGCTGATTTATCGAGTATGAATGAACATGTGACATACAATCCAACTAAAATGGTAAGTTAATATTAAATATTTATTTTTCATGTTTTCTTTTATAATTTATAAAACAAAAATAGTTACATGTCTAAATAACACACGTCAAAATAACACGCGTCAAAATACCAAATTACCAAAATATCACAAATAAAAATGAACAAAATATTAAAAGCAAGAAAATTTCCACGAAATCAATAAACACATTCATCAAATTACAAATAATATTTAAAATACTACGTACATAACAATTTTAAACGCGCTCATTGTAGGATAATCGACAACTACCCACATAGAAAGGCGTGAGTTTTACGTTGTCCTCATATTTGAGATCTCACTTATGAGTGCTTATATCTTCGGCTCGGAGCAAAAGGGTTCTATCTTATTGTGGCACTAAAGAGGGTTCTATCTCGTTGTGGCACTAAAGAGGGTTCTATCTCGTTGTGGCACTAAAGATGGTTCTATCTCGTTGTGGCACTAAAGATGGTTCTATCTCGTTGTGGCAATAAAGAGGGCTCTATCTCATTGTGGCAATGGAAAAGTTTCTATGTCACGACGAACATTTTTGTGATGCCAATTTAGGTTGGTAACAATACATTTCTGCGGTGTTGCGGAAAGAAGGCTCTATCTCGACTTTTATTTGGGAATGATTTTATTGGAGTAAAGAACCCAGATAGCAAAACTGCAACATATCTGCAACTAAGTCCGCAATTTGCCAACATTTTGCTGATTCCGGCAAATTGTAGGCAAATTCCGGACTTGGTTGCAAATATGTTGCAGTTTTGCTATCTGGGAAGGTGCTATCTCGTTTTTGTTTTCATGATTTAATGATAAAGATAAACACGGGATCAATATTACAGTATCTTTCGTTGTATTTTTTTAATTATTGCATCAATTCTCATCATCAATTACATCAAATCACAAGTTTTTTTAATTATTACAGTGCATTATTAAATACTATATTGTCAGCTATATTTAATAGATAAACAAACAAATAACCTGCTATTTATTATTAGTCCAATGTATTATAATAATTGATAAAGGAAATTCTAAGTATTACATGAACAAAAGATATCTGGCGTCACAATTAATGAAAATAAAATTGATTGAAGTGAAGTAAATAGAGATAATAAATTATACACATATAAAATCGAAAATATTACATTTTAAACTTATTTTCATTCATTTTCTGTAACCTGTTACTATCGGCCAGTGAATAAAGTTCCGAAAATCAAAACCCCGAATGGCTATAATTTCGACATTAAGTGAGTCCAAGGTATTTTAATTCGCTTTCTTTTTGCCAAATTTTCAAAGACAAAGTGAAGAAAATCACGTTGGAGTCATACTATATCAAAATTTTGATCTTTCGGTGTGTTAAATTTCGGAACTTTGATCCCCTGCCTTACTATCATGTCCCAATGTGGAATGAAGTGAATTGAAAGAATTTTTTTTTTTGAGAATAAAATGGATGAACCCAGGTGTAAGTTATGGTTTCTAACATACAAGTATTAAAACAAAATTGCAGTGAATAAACTGATTTATTTTTTACACCTTCGGATCCAGATAGTTTTAATTGCAGATTCAATTTATGGACAAATCTACTGATAACTATAGTGAGAACTACCAGTGTCTAGTATGATGAAAACGAAATCGAGATTGCACCTTCTTTACCAAATAAACGAAAAAGTATACGGAATCGATATTTTGCATTCCGTTTCTTTCTAGAGATACCGCGGTATTTAACGCATTACAAAAATTGATTTGTTGCGGCTTAGAATAGCTTTAGATTCTGTTAATTTAATCCAAGAATTGATTATATCGTTTTCCGTATTTCATAATTTTCGATGAAATGTTCTGTTTTCTAGTTTTGAGTTTAAATCATTCGATAATCCAAAGTAATCGTTTCTTTGAGGTTATGTGCGTTTATGTATCGCGTATAATATCGTATACACTCGCGTTCGTAACTGAAAGAGTGGTAAAGAAACAGACTTATTTCGTATTGAATCGAACACAGATTTTTCGTATACTTTTTCGTTTGTTGAGAAATGAGATCTACCAGTGTCTAGTGTGATGAAAACGAAATCGAGATTGCACCTTCTTTACTCCGACAAAATCATTCCGAAATCGAAGTCGAGATAGAACATTCTTTCTGCAACACCGCAGAAGTGTATTGTTACCAACCTAAATTGGCGGCAAAAAATGTTTGTCGTGAGATAGAACCTTTTCCATTGCCACAATGAGATAGAACCCTCTTTAGTACCACAACGAGAACCCTTTTGCTCTGAGCCGACGATATGAATGCATATGAGAGTTCAATGAGTAAAATATACGGGATTGGACTGCGCATGCGTAAAAAATCTCCACTTCTACGTACAGAGAACCCCTCTTATTTCAACTGGTCATGGTTTTCAAGATGGCGCCGACCCCTCTTATTTGCAATTTCCCCTTACCCCCTTACTCTACTTAACGCTTTAATAGTGGATGATAATATCTGATCACTATCATATATATCAGTGTATCTGATATCTTTTTATTTTTGTTAGACATCGTATATATTTTAGAGTTGAATTATGTAAAATATATATATAATTAATCTGAAAAATGTGTAGAGAATTTTAAATTTGGATAAAAATGTAACGAGATCACAACTCTTGCCTTTATGTGATAATTAAAGACTGCAACATTTCGCATTTATTTATGGTCATTTATATCTGCATTCGAGTGTAAAAATAAACATTATGCACTTTATTACATATAATTATGTATCAATAATTTTTTGTTTCACAAAGAAATACACTGTGATTAAGACCGAAATGAATATACATAGGAGACAATATTTAACTCAAATTTGCAAATATGATTAATGAAAGGTTTAAATCGTTTCAAATTCAGTACTAAGCTGCTGATATTGGATTTGTTTGTTATTTTGCAAATGAAAGACTTTTCAATTTTTATGGAGGTCTTGAAATACACATCATTAAAAATTGACAACATCCTAACCTTCAAATGTGCACTTTTATTTTACGAAATTAGCAGCTTCTCGAATAATTTCCCAACGGGCACGAAGAACCCAAATGTTTCTAAAACGTTTTTAGAATGTTCCAGAAACGTTCCTAAAACGTTATATGTCTGCAACTTTTACGGAATGTTTTATAAACGTTTCAGGAACATTCTAAAAACGTTTTAGAAACATTTGGATTCTTCGTGCCCGTTGGGTTGTATGATGTAAATCATGAGTTTGATGCAAAATTTTAAATAAATATGAAATTTCATTACATATCCGTCTACCGACTATACATGTTTGCAAATTTAGGTTAATCGGTATTTACACTGCACAACTTCGAGCGGTGGTGGGGGAAGGCCTGAGGGGAAACGATTCAAATAAGAGGGGTTCTACTGTACATCTGAGCCTTTTTCTGATTGTTAATATTCTTGTAATGAATGCCTAATATTCTTGTAATGATTAGCTAATATTCTTGATGGGCACCATTCGGCGTCGGGTGGAATGTCTGTGCGGAAAGAAGTTACAGTAGTCCCCATCCTAAGTTATACCGTCGGTTCTTTCAAAATGGCCGAAGTTTATCCAAAGTTACAGCCTCTCACTATCCCCACTTCCGTAACTCTGTTTATATCCGTGCAATGAATGCTTCTATGTGTGTCGCGAAGCGAGTGTGGCTCAGCGAAACAATGTGGTGAGGGAAGGAGAGGAAGAGACTGATATAACTTTGGACAAACCAAAGATGTAACGTTGGACGGTATAACTTAGGGCGAGGCCTACTGTAGTGGTTTGCGCTTGCGCAAATGGTTCAATAAGGCAAGACTCGTACGTGAGTGACGATCGTCATATGATTGGAGGAAAATCGCACTCACATGGAGCGCAGACGTACGCTTTGATCTCATTTGTGAGTTCAATCCCAATATGAACTCACGTTGCTATCTGGGGAGTATTAACAGTACAATGCTTCACTGAAAAATATTCTACACACCTCCATGTTACATTTCCCGGTTTGGAGTGCATTGTATTATATAACAGTTATAATTTAATAATCTTTGTCCTTTTTGGCTTACAACAAACGACAAACCCATGATTTCGAACTAAAACGTATAACTTACACTTGTTACCACAAAAATGATACGGGAAGAGTAAATAAATTTGGACACAGAAATATATACAATATATTTCAAATATATTTCAATCATATATACAACTTAATGTCCAAAAGGTATTCCTATATTTTAAATATATTCTCTTAATTTAATATAAATAATTTTTCAATTCAAATAAATTTACTTCCAATTTTTCTTATCTACATTCAATCTTTGCGTAAGACTTCTCACTCTGGTTAATAAAGTTGAAAACAAATTCTCTGCGGTCAATAATTCGAATCCGTCATCATCGTCGTCATCATCCCCGGATGAAAAGCTGTCTGTGTGTTCTGACGAGTGTCTGGATGTTGTTCTAGAACACCGCATTCTATGCGCGTTTCTTCGCAAACGATCGTCAATTTCATTGTGTAAAGAAAACATTGACGAATCGTCATCACGGAAATTGTCCAAGAATGAATTCATTTTTCTTAATCTATCAAATCTGGATGTTGGGAAGACTGAATTGATGTTTGTGGAACTTGCATTCGATCCTTCGGATTCTGTACTCCTAGATTTCGGTGCTGCACATTCGTTATCTTCCATTACGATAGGAATAATATATTCTCGTGGACTCTTTCTGATTGGTTCAGGCCGTGTGGAGAATTTCGTACTACTACTGTGATCGAAATCCATATTCATCTGTCGTGGTGTATGTGGAGATAATTTACCGAAGAATTGATTAAATCTTGGCGACATTAACGATAACGGAGGTGATTTGTGTTGAAGGTTATCTCCCATTAGGAGAGGTTCTAATCGTTGACTGAATATCGACCTGTTTTTCATGAATGGTTCGAACCTGCTGATTCCGCTTGATTTCATTGATGACGCTACGTCAGAAATTGGGGATTGTACCTTCGGGGATTGATAACTATCTTCAGGATATATTTTACTATTCTGAACTGTTTTCTTCTCTGGTAATTTCACAGACAATGTAATTTCTGCTTTACTCGTCTTTCGAGGTCTTGGCAAAGTAGAACTTTTCAACGAAATCTGCATCGTGCTACATTTCTTCAACTGATTCGATTTATCAGACCTCAGGGAATCAAGACCGTTAATAGAAGTGTTACTCGACTTTGACGACAGATCCAACGATGCTCTTGTAAGAGTTCTTGAATCACTGTTCCGCAAACTATCAGAAATATAATGCGAAGTTTCAGAGACGATTCCGTTACTCGCATGATTTTTCTCTTCCGTTTTTCTAATGGCACTTTTCTCTGTTTTAACAGAGTCTGAAGTTTCTGATCTCTCGGAAACTTTATCTACATCGGTAATTTTATGAGACAAGGATTTTCCACTGAACGATCTTGTACTCGAAAGACTGATTTGTCTTTCGAATGCTCGTTTCGTGTCTCCTACATTTACACCAGGTATAGAAATCTTTTTAACTACTTTATTATTTATTGCTTTGCGATCGTTACTTTCTTCGGTTAGCAATTCGTTGCTTCTACTTGGTAAAATTGTACTTTTATTTGGCGTAACACCAGGTGAAATTGATTCTTTCTCAGTTTCCAATTTCGAAATTTTCTTTTTAGTCGAGTCTTTCTTTTCACCTGGTGTTCCATTATGACTAGATGGGCATCGACAAGACTGGGGTTTTTCAATCTTTTCCTCCGTTTTTAATTGTATATTTTCCTCGACTTTTGTTGCAATTTCGTCCAACTTTTGCGCATTGTCAAGATCTCCTTCGGATATGTCCGGCACTTCTTGTATCGAATTGTAACGACCCAATTCACTGAAGTTACCCACCGAACGACTCTGCGACAAACTCAAATTGTGATCGCTGACATCGTTGCTAGATTTGTCATCTATCACCATATTAGCAGTCGTCAACTGCGGAGCCAGCGACAGAAGTAAATCGAGATGTACAGGGGTCTGTTCTGCAAGTTCTTTGGCTTCGGACAAACAATTTTTGCCGTAACATTCGTTTACCCACCAATGATTGCAAATCTTCTCGATATTTGCTCTGCGAATCGGACATGTACAAAGCATTTCCCGAATAAGTGTAGATGCAGGCGAAGGATTTTGCGGTTCGAAATAATCAGACTGAGAAATTTGTTTAACCAATCTTTTGAAATTCGAACCGTCGAATGGCATTGCCCCATAAACTAATGTATATAATAAAACGCCCAAACTCCAACAGTCGACTTCGGGACCTTGATAAGGAGTTCCTCGAACGATTTCTGGACTAGCATATAAAGGACTTCCACAGTAAGTGGTTAATAATTTCTGTTCGTCGAAGATATTCGACATACCGAAATCAGCGATTTTGGCATTTCCATTAATATCCAAAAGGATATTTTCTAATTTGAGATCCCTATGGCAAATCTTGTATTTGTGACAGTAATAAACGGCTGATCCAATTTGACGAAATATTCTTCTCGCTTCTTCTTCTAACAAAATTTTCTTTTTACTGAGATAATCGTACAACTCGCCGCCAGCAGCATATTCCATTACCAATACCATTTTTTCTCTGTTTTCGAAGACTTCGTAAATGTGGATTATATTGGGATGCTGCATACTGGAGAGTATTTGAATCTCCCGTCTGATCCTCACTAGATCAGCTTCCGTTTCTATCTTACATTTTTTTATGGTTTTTATAGCGACTTCTTGGCCTGTTTCTTTATTGATTCCAAGTTGTACTTTGCCGTATGTACCCTGTCCAAGTTTTTTTATTACGTCGAACCTTTGTTTGAGCTTTCTCTTGTCACTGTGGAGCCGAACACTTCCCGTTGTCTCCATCCCTCCCATTATGTTACGGACACTCGATTCACTGATAACCATTGTGATCGCGATTTTTGAATACACGAAAATTTAAAGAGACGTTTTTAAAGTGACCGATGGTAATGCATAAGAGGAATCTGCTATTGACTAAGTAGATGCTACCTCTGACTCCTCTATAACCGAAATTCTAAAAATAACGCGATTTTACGTCTTACGTGTGCCGCAAACTTCTGGAGTCAAGATTCATTCTATTTCCATAGGGATTAAAATAAGAAAAAATGGATACGCCAGAGATCAGTTGGGAGATCGCTCAGTTCGTTGATATTCTCGTATCTTAGAGGGTCCAATAAAGTGGCGCCGACCCGCGGATAGATCGCGGACAAGCCAAATATTTTTTTTAACACTAAAATTTTGCCAAATTCAGACAAAATCTTTAACCTAACAAAAAATTAACGCGAGGAACTACATCGCCGTTACCTATTTTGGACATTGTAGTATTCCGGAACAAAAAATATTGGATTAGGTTCCAAAAATAATCGGAAATTGTCCGATATTTTAAGTAGGGCAAGTTCCGGTATATTTTTATACGAACTTTTTATTCTCATTTCAAAATTTAATATGGCGTCTTTATCAAGATGGCGGCTGAATTGTTTGAATTTATAATTTAGATAAAGGAATAACTCAGAAGTATTTTGTTGATTAAAATTAGAAAACAATTTTCATTTTGTTTTCTGAACTGTATTATTAGAAACAAAATAACAACAATTGTTGAAAACGTTTTTTTTTTTGGAAGTATTCAGCCAATCAGAATTTTTGGCCTTATGTTGTTTCAATATGGCCGACAATGTGTGTTTCAAAGTTCGAAGCCCTTTGTGCAAATCACATTGCAAAAATTCCCAGACAGCACAAAATGTTTTGTTATATACCAAATACGTTACTGATATATTATCGGTTATGAAGTCGGACATTTTTACATTCCTGCAGCATAACCGTTAGATATTTGCAACGTCTGTGAATTGTTTTTGTACTAATTTGTTCTTATTTAAACATTTGCTGAACTGATTGATGTAACAAAAGACATTCTAATAGTTACTTTTGTATCAGAATACCTATTATTGAACATTGTTATTGTTGGGTGTACCAAAAAAATAAAGAACTCCAAAATGTTTGTTATAAAAAAGTGTATCAACATAAAGTAATTAAGAGATAAAATACTGAGATTAATGTCTACAAAATAGCTTAATTACGGTGGGACAGTGAGAGTTCGATTCTTTTACAGAACGTACGGGGTATTACTAAATTTTTTTTTGTTATTTCCCTGGTGAATTTCGGGTTAAACATTATGATTTATGAACTATTTATTTATTTATTTATTTAAAGAAATAAACGGCCTATAAGACCTTTGTACAAAAATATACTGACATAATCAGCGCAATTTGAATAACAAAGAAAAGAACATAAAATTTGGTACATAGAATAATTGAAAAACCGTATGTTAAAACAAAATAAGAAAACTTAATAATAAGTGTATAATAATCGTTGCACTTTAAATCGAAATGATACAAAACTAGTAGTGTTTTTTACATCACCGGGGACACTGTTCCATTCACGCCTGAGTCTAGCTACACTAGAGTGAAATCCATAACGAGATTTACTATTATTTTCACAAATATCTCGATAACGACACAATGAATACGGTTGAGAACGAGTAGAGAACAACGAAGATATTTGCTCAGATTTAATCATACCGCAGTAATTTTAAGGACAAATAGTAAATCAATAATATTATGTATTGAATAAATTGATGGTATTGAAAATTTAGAAGCAACAGTAGAATAATCATGGTTCACATAACTCATAGGAGTACCTGACTTATACGACAAATATCTTAAGAACCTGTGTTGAACCTTTTCGAGCTGATCAATATCTTTAGAAATAACAGGGCGCCAAATAACTGATCCATAAGTTAAAATTGATAAAACAATTGATTTATATAGATTTACGATTGCAGGAATAGAAGAGAAATCAGAAGTAGAACGTTTTATAAAACCTAAGATTGAGTAACATTTATTGATTATTGTACGAATATGTTCAGAAAACTTGAAACTTTGATCAAAAATCACTCCTAAATCATTAATATAAGACAGCTTGAATGGGTTCATCATCCAGTAAATAAGTAAATGCCATCGGAGAGGTACACCTACAATATGATATCGATTTACATTTATCTAACTATCTATAAAATATTAAACAATCTTCTAAATTCCTCACCAATTTTAAATCTTTTTAGACATCGTCACATTTCTTACAATATACGCAACTTTAGACCTATTGAAGAATGAAATACCTATTTGAATGAACTCAATCTTTAAATCTAACGTAATGAATTTTATAACACTAACTTTTTATGATGTTTTTACTGCGCTTATTTTATTTTTACTGCCCAATTTTTGTAATCTGGTGTTTGAATGCGGTGTGGATAATTACATTGTCCATATTATCCGTGAACTTTATTTTCCTTTTGTAAAATTTTTATGTATAAGGGCTATTAGTCCATTGAAATAGAACCCTGGTGAAAATTGGATACTCCGTTAAGGGTTCACAAAGTGTGAAATTAAGCATCTTACAAATGTCCCAGAAGTGTTCAAAGGGTGCATGAAAATGTAATCGAAGTATGAATTTGTACATTTGAATGTTCGTATACACTTTAACGTAATTGTTTTCTTAAGTGTACACAAAGCGTTTGTTAGATGTTTCTACCGATTTTAAACCATCCGCAAAGTATTCGATAAGTGTAAGATTTCATTAACGAGTATAAATCTAAATTAAGGCATTTTTCACTGACTGTACTAGTGTGCACTAAGACGCACCTGGACATCGAATTAATATTTTTCATAGAAGAAGATGCCCAAAAGACACGTGGACGAAGGTAGTTTTTTATAAGATTTAAGAAAAGGCCTCTTATACCAATGGAATGAAGTTTGTGCAACAGAATTTGGTGGTTCACTGTATCGACAGCTTTTGACAAATGTATTATATATTATGCAAATATTGTGTAACCACAGTCAAGGCTTCATTTATACCGGTTCCTTTACGGACACTTGCTTATTCGATAATATTGTATATTTGTTGAGAAAGTTATAGATTCTATAGTTTTTGTGATAATATTTTTTACATTAATAATTTGTCCTGTAATATTTTGTCACTCTTTTTAAGTCACCATGAAGTGTCCCAGAAGCGTTTTGCACATTCATAAAATGTATTTGAACACTTTATGCACTCTTAAATGATATTTAAAAGAAGAAAGTGTAACCTAAGTATGAATTTGGACAATCGAATGTCCTAAAAGTGTTCGGATGAATTTTTTTCAAGTGTACTGAAGTGTTCATTCAGTAAAGGGTCAATTTTTCAGCTTTCCTGCGAGTTTACAATGTTCATTATCAGGTTTCGTGTCTCGTAACACTTCCCTTGATGTATGCAATGACACTGTTTTAAATTTGACGGACATTCAAATGTATTGAAGTCCGAAATCAATTACAGTGCGACGTCAAATTTTTATTTATTGTCCGAGTGTCTTTCGGGCATCTTCTTCTGGGAATTTTGTTTTTGCAAAGACTATTTAGATCAGTTGCCAATAAATGTTAATTCGATGTCCAGGTGTCTTAGTGCACACTAGTACAGTCAGTGAACAACTCCTTAATTTAGATTTATGCTTGTTAATGAAATCTTACACTTATTAAACACTTTGCGGACGCTTTAAAATCGGTAGAAACATCTAACGAATGCTTTGTGTACATTTAAGAAAACAATTACGTTAAAGTGTACACGAACATTTGAACATTATCCCTATACGTTCATCAAAAGAGAATTAGACAATTGTTATAAGAAATCGTTTTTTAAATGTAGTAAGATCATGATAATAAGTTTATGAAAATGTTGATTATTATATAAAATGTTTTAATTCATATAAATGATAGGAATCAGATAGTTTATATTGTCAACTGAACGATGTCCAGTTAATTTTCTGAAAATTAAAAAAAAACTTTCAATTCAGCCAAAATTATTTAAATATTTCAAATAAAATTATATTTACTATTTGTATACTTTTCGACACCAATGAACTGCAATATCTTTCATCCTTAACCGTCTTTCTTTGAAAAATGTATCGTTTTTTGAAATGGAAGCAAATAGACATTTTTTTTACATGTTAATCAAATGGAAAATGAAAACGGGCAATGCGGCACCACTTACAGTGGTCGCATAGATTTCTGCCGACGGGTACGTCTTCACATCATCAAATACTTTACAAAAAACCCTATGGAGATGAAAAAGAAGAATGTTGCAAAATTTTGAACAGGTCTAAAGCGCAGTAAAAACATCATAAAAACTTGCAGTGTTAAAAAATTCATTATGTTAGATTTAAAGATTGAGATGGAAGGTGAATTTGGAATTGAATTAGGAAGTTGGTTCCAAGAGCGAGTTAAACGATACAAAGGAGAATGAATAATATAATTCAGATAGGTATTTCGTTCTTTAATAGGTCTAAAGTTGCGTATATTGTAAGAAATGTGACGATGTCTAAAAAGATTTAAAATTGGTGAGGAATTTAGAAGATTGTTTAATATTTTATAGATAGTTAGATAAATGTAAATCGATATCATATTGTAGGTGTACCTCTCCGATGGCATTTACTTATTTACTGGATGATGAACCCATTCAAGCTGTCTTATATTAATGATTTAGGAGTGATTTTTGATCAAAGTTTCAAGTTTTCTGAACATATTTGTACAATAATCAATAAATGTTACTCAATCTTAGGTTTTATAAAACATTCTACTTCTGATTTCTCTTCTATTCCTGCAATCGTAAATCTATATAAATCAATTGTTTTATCAATTTTAACTTATGGATCAGTTATTTGACGCCCTGTTATTTCTAAAGATATTGATCAGCTCGAAAAGGTTCAACACAGGTTCTTAAGATATTTGTCGTATAAGTCAGGTACTCCTATGAGTTATGTGAACCATATTTATTCTACTGTTGCTTCTAAATTTTCAATACCATCAATTTATTCAATACATCATATTATTGATTTACTATTTGTCCTTAAAATTACTACGGTATGATTAAATCTGAGCAAATATCTTCGTTGTTCTCTACTCGTTCTCAACCGTATTCATTGTGTCGTTATCGGGATATTTGTGAAAATAATAGTAAATCTCGTTATGGATTTCACTCTAGTGTTGCTAGACTCAGGCGTGAATGGAACAGTGTCCCCGGTGATGTAAAAAACACTACTAGTTTTGTATCATTTCGATTTAAAGTGCGACGATTATTATACACTTATTATTAAGTTTTCTTATTTTGTTTAACATACGGTTTTTCAATTATTCTATGTACCAAATTTTATGTTCTTTTCTTTGTTATTCAAATTGCGCTGATTATGTCAGTATATTTTTGTACAAAGGTCTTATAGGCCGTTTATTTCTTTAAATAAATAAATAAATAAATAGTTCATAAATCATAATGTTTAACCCGAATTTCACCAGGGAAATAACAAACAAAAATTTAGTAATGCCCCGTAAGTTCTGTAAGAGAATCGAACTCTCGCTGTCTCAACGTAATTAAGTTATGTTGTAAACATTAATGTCAGTATGTTATCTTCTAATTACTTTATGTTGATACACTTTTCTATAACAAACATTTGGAGTTCTTTATTTTTTTGGTACACCCAACGATAACAATGTCCAATAATAGGTATTCTGATACAAAAGTAACTATTTGAATGTCTTTTGTTACATCAATCAGTTCAGGCAAATGTGGCAGTTTAAATAAGAACAAAGTACAAAAACAATTTTTGCAATGTGATTTGCACAAAGGGCTTCGAACTTTGAAACACACAATTGTCGGCCACATTGAAACAAGATAAGGACAACAATTCTGATTGGCTGAATACTTACAAAAAAAAAAAAGGTTTTTCGTCAATTGTTGTTATTTTGTTTTTAATAATACAGTTCATACAACAAAATTAAAATTGTTTTCTAATTTTAATCAACAAAATACTTTTCAGTTATTCTTTTATATAAATTAGATATTCAAACAATTCAGCCGCCATCTTGATAAAGATGCCATATCAAATTTTGAAATGAGAATAAAAAGTTCGTATAAAAATGATGGGTGTCTCATACCCACTTACAGTTTTCTATTTTTTAAATTGATTTTTTATCAATAAATATATAATTTCTTGTTTCTATGCGGTTGTCTAGACATAATCAAGTGTAACAAACAGTTGAATAGTTGTTAATTGTTAATAACACTACTATTGTTAATTAACAAATAGTTAAAAATGGTACTATTTTCAGAAAGAATACATTCTTTACTTGTAGATTAGGAAATTCAAGGCACCAATTTTTTTACGTACATTTAATACTATAAAAAAAAATTATTTCAGAATTTTCCGCCATATTTTTTTTAATAAATTACATTTTATTCTTGCAAAATGTAAAAAATCAATTTTTTCACAAAATTCAAAAGAAATATTAATTGAAAATGAAATAATACATCCGTTTCTTTTATAATAACTGTACTGATATGCGTAATAAAATTTGTAAATTCAAGATGGCGAATCCAATATGGCGGTCGAAATTTTTAAAAATCGATCCAATTGGCTTCAAACTTGTTACTCTGAGGTTTTCGGGGTTGCTGATTACAAATCTAAAGTCCATTTTAAAAAATTCAAAATGGCGGATCCAATATGGCGGACGAATTTCTAAAAATCGGATTAAATTCGCTTATAACTCGTCACTCGTGGGTTTTCGGGGTCGCTGATTACGAATATGACGTCAGATTTTCAAAAATCAAAATGGCGGATCCAATATGGCGAAGGAATTTCTAAAAATCCAATGAAATTCCCTTATAACTCGTCACTCGTGGGTTTTCGGGGTCGCTGATAACGAATATGACGTCAGATTTTTAAAAATCAAAATGGCGGATCCAATATGGCGAAGGAATTTCTAAAAATCGGATTAAATTCGCTCATAACTCGTCACTCGTGGGTTTTCGGGGTCGCTGATTACGAATATGACGTCAGATTTTAACAAATCAAAATGGGGGAGGAATTTTTGTAATTGTTGGACTTTTCTTAGGGTTCGTATGATCGCTGGTTATAAATTTAAAAGTTAATTTTTAGGATTTAAAAATAAATCCAATAATGTGAAAATAATTTAAAAAAATATAAGATTCTACTACATTGTAGTTTAAAAATGTTAATTTTATTGTTAATTGTTATTGTTTTTTATTGTTAAATGTTATTGTGTCAAAATTTAAAATAAAGAATTACAATTTATAGATTGTTTATTATTATGAAAGAAAAGGGGATTTTCAAGCAAATCGGATCGTTTTTTGAAAAAGTCGTCCTCCATTTTGAATTTTTGAAAACGGATTTCAGATTCGTATTCAGCGCCCTCAAAAACCACCAAATAAGCATTTTCAAGTGAATCAGATCATTTTTTTTTAAAGTTGTCCTCCATATTGGATCCGCCATTTTGAATTTTCGAAAACGAGTTTCAAATGCGTAATTAGCGACCCCAAAAACCACCAAGTAAGCATTTTTAAACGAATCAGATTATTTTTTGAAAAAGTCGTCCGCCATTTTGAATTTTTGAAAACGAATTTCAAATTCGTATTCAGCAACCTCAAAAACCACCGAGTAAGCATTTTCAAGTGAATCAGATCATTTTTTTTTAAATTTGTCCGCCATTTTGTATTTTTGAAAACGAATTTCAAATTGTGTTCAGCAACCCCAAAAAACCATCAAATGAGCATTTTCAAGCGAATCAGATCATTTTTTTAAAAAGTCGTCCTCCATATTGGATCCGCCATTTTGAATTTTTGAAAACGAATTTCAATTTGTAAGAAGTTTGACGACTACATGGTGGCCGCTTTTTTCTCGGAAAAAAATTCCCTGACTTTTCCCTGACCAATATTTTAATGATATCTATTAAAAATAAACAATACGGATAAAAATGTTTTAAAAACGGCTACACATTTTCAATAAATTCTTTATTTTTTCAATCAACGACCGAGTAGTATATTCTAAAACATATTATCTATAAAAATCCAGAAAAAAACTCATGTTCCTGCGGATTTTTTCGTGTTTAATTCAAAATAATAGTAGAAAATTTGTTGGGGGTTCTCAAAATTTGTTATAAAATGTCAAGTTCTGCGGTAATATGTTACTCAATAATTATAAATGTTGATAAATTTTAGAATTTGGGCGATTTTGGACAGTATATTCAAAGTATTGGCAAAATTCTTACGAATGTTGACAATAACAAAAAATTGCCATAAATTTTATATTTTTCAAATACTATTGGACAAATATCAACTACTTAAAATAGAAATGGTAAAATAATCATTTAAACAAATTAATATTCTCAAGATTTGGGAGTTTTGTGCTGTTTTCAACATTTTAAAAATTTTTCTACAATTTTTAGCCTTTTTATGCAATTTCAAAGATTTTTGAAGATTTAAAAAAATGTATGAAAGTTTTCTATCATTTTCAAAAGGTTTTATTTATACAAATATTTGTTTAAATAGAGAATTAGTATGGCAAATATTTTTGAAATATTCTGTAAAGTATCTTTATAGAAAGACAAATATCTTTAAATATAAAATTGTTTGCATTTATTTTTGTTAAACTATTAAATTTTATTCAAATCTGTTAGAATATATTCAATACCGAAATGTGTTATTGTTAAACGTGTTTATTTTTGTTGCAATCTACCAGAACGTTTAAAACTGAGCAGTACCACAAATATATTTAATTTAACATTATTTTTTTTTTCTCAAAATTGTTGGTTTTTGGTGAAATCGGTCGAAAATGTTCAAAACTGAAATATGTTATTGATAAAAAACGTCAATATTTGTTTAAATTTATGAGAAAGCATTTAAAATCATTTAAAAGAATTTTATGCGAAACACGATAAATAAAGCATTTTTCTGAAAATCAAATTGTGCGATTTTTTGTTAAATAATGTTTTTCACTTTTTAAAGATTTGTCTACAATTTACTTTTTCCCTGACCAATTTTGAAATTCCCTGACATTTCCCTGATTTCCCGGTTTTCCCTGACGGTGGCCACCATGGACTAAAAAGATTTTAAAAAAGTGTGGAATTTAGAAGATTGTTTAATATTTTTTAGTTAATAAATCATAATATTTAATCAAAATTAAATAATTTTCTATAAATATACAAAATAAAATTAAACAATTCCAGTAATTAAAATAAAAATAACTGAAACTTTTTGTCGACAGCACGCAACCAGCACGTCATTTACAATCGACCACGATTTATCCACGAACGTTAGCGAACCTGGACCAGAACCAGAATCACCGAATGTCAAAACATTCAATTTAGCGTCGATCCTAAACATGGTCAAAAATGACAGTAAACTAACAATGGATGATCCAAATCTCTTCAGTTGTTCCTGGTGTGATAAAAAATTCAAGTTAAAAGGAGCGTTGGTCCAACACGTCCGAGTACACACAAACGATCGACCTTACGAATGCCAAATTTGTTTCAAAGCCTTCAAACAGCAGAGTCACTTGGATAATCACACGCTTATCCACAGGGATATCAAACCACATTCCTGCCGCATCTGTAACCAATCATTCCGACAGATTGCTAACCTTCGTAAACACATCGCTGGCCACCAGGATCCTTCGCAGGTAAAACCACACTTTTAACCCATTAACACCTGAAATGACAATTTTTATACTTCATTTTCAATCAAGTATTTCGTATCAAAATCAAAGTTGAAAACAATTGAAAGGGACATATCCTATTGTTTTCGAAGTTGCTCTTCAAGATTCCGAAGTCAAAATTGAGTTTCAGCCATCAGAAATTCCAATATGGCGCCGAATATGAAAAAAATTTCCAAAAAATAGAAGGAATTTTTTATACTTATCAATTTTTTTCGAGCTATTAGAATATTGGGATTTTATTGAAAATTTTATGAAAATAAAGTATAAAAATTGTCATTTCAGGTGTTAATGGGTTAATATAGGTTATGTTGAAACTAATTCTTTTTTTCTTACAGAAAGCACCTACTCGGTCTTTAAAACGCAGAAGAACAAGGAGGTTACGTTTACCAGTCGCAAAAACAGAGTACGAAGTTTCCACAGATGTAAAATAACAACAAAAGTCTAAACATTCCAAAGAAATGTAATTTTAACTTGTAAATCTTGTGCTATGTTCAGTAGAATTAAGATTAAACTTAAGGTTGTTATTTTTATATTTATGAAACAAATAAATTTCTTATTAAAACAATTGGATGTAAAAATAATTAAATCGATTTCATGTAACAAATTTATTATGATCGTTATCATAAATAATTGGGAGCAAACTCCCACATGAAGAGATAGTATCGACTTAAACTTCTGCTTCCTCAAGTTTTTTGAGGAACGATGCCTTCTTCTGCGCAACGCGATTCTTGCGTTCTGACAACGTCATCTTAGCCCTGTTCCACCTCTTCTTCACGACTTCCTTCGTCTTCGGTACTGCGACATGTTCTGGATTAGCACGGATAGATTCGTGTGCTTTCTTGTACATTGCTTCGATCTGAAAAAAGTAACAAATTAACCTCAAAATCATTTATTATACATTTTTTAGGTTATGTAACAATCGACAGTAACTTGAAAAACCATTCAAGTTTAAAATTATCAATTGTTTTACTGTTGTCCTACTGCGACGCTCTGATAAAACAATTAACAATCAAAGCAATTTAAGTAGGACGTAAAAATTAATAAAATCACTTACGTTATCGGCACTAATGCCATTTTTGATGTACTGGGAGAATTGTCGCTTGTAAGCTTCGTCGTCTTCTTCTTCAAGCGTGCGCATGTAGTTGGCTACATGTTGGGCAAAGATGTGCTGCCTGTGGACATCAGCGTTGAAAGATTTCGATTCGTTGTCATAACCCGGGAATCTCTTCAAACTGTAAACAAAACAAAAAAGTGTTAAAATCCATTTTGTTAATTCTAACAAAAAGTAAAAAGTGTTAGTAATTAATCAGAGACACTTTATAATCTTGTAGCGCTAGTGCAAAGCTGCTACTGGTTCTATAAAACATAAAACCAGCGCTTGACGATGCTGCAGCTCAGATGACGCGCATGTGTCAATTATTCATCATGAAATTACTAACAAATTTAGAGGTTATAAAATGGTAAATAATTACCTGTGTGGGATGTTAAGACCGCCATCGACAGCTCCCTTCATGGCACCGAAAACTCGAGCGCCGGTGGTGGTGCGCATTAGACCAGTGTCCAAGTAACATTTGAAGGCGCCTGGTCCTTTTTCGGCTTCTTCAACATTGTATTCGTTACCAGTGACTTCGTCGACGCCGGTGTACAATGTATCCAATCCCAATTGTTTTAAGAGCTACGAAATGAGACGCAACAGTTAAAAGAAAATAAATTACAAATTGTCAATGAAACTTACCCTTCGAGCCAATAAAAGGCCAGTGCAGTAGGCAGAGGCGTAATTGGTCAGACCGACTTTGATTCCGTATTTCGGAAGTTCGTGACTGTATGCAGCGCACACAATTTTGTCTCCTTCGATTCTGGAATATGCTACCTAAAATTTATGAAAAATTAAGATACAAAACATTTGTTGAGGTTAAGTTTAACCCTTTTTTTTTTCAACGTTAATTTTCTTTACTGCTACAGGTGTAAAATAAAATTGGAATAACCGTGTCTTGGGATCGCTCTTTCAGAATCTGCCAATAAAATTACAACAACAAAAAATTTTCAAAAAGTTGCAGCCATTTTTCTGAAAAAAAAAAAAAGGAATTTTTGCCAATTTTGTTTCAAAAATGAGGTTTTTTTTTCATATGGAAAGTAACCAGAACACTCTTTCACATCAAAATAAATGTCTAAGCTTCAAAATGGTGAAACGTAATTTTGAAAATTTCAAGATGGCGGATCCAAAATGGCGACGAAAGATTTTTTTTTTTTACCAAATAGTAACATTCATTGTCTGTCTCGTTAAAAAAAATTTCTTTTTAATGACACTGTGTATCTATATATTTTTTGGGTCGCCAATCTGAAGTCCGATTTCAAAAATTCAAAATGGCGGGACGATATTTTCGAAATTGGTCGGATTATTTAACTTTAGTAAAGTTTACGAAATTTAAGTTATTGTACTACTTGACTTTCCTCGTTTCTTCATAACACTTAAATTTTCATAAATTTGTATTAAATAATTGCAAATTTACAAAATAAAATAATAAAGACGAAAATAAAAAAAATATTAAAAAGAAAATAAAAAAAAATAATAAAACTCGCTCTGAAAATACGAAAAAAGATTTAAAAATAATAGTTAAAAAAAAAAACAAAAAAAAAATGGTTCTTCAAATCCCGTTTAATATCGTCCACCATATTGGATTCGCCATTTTGAATTTTTGAAATTGGACTTCAGGTTGGTATTCAGCAACCTCCAAAACCCCCGAGTAGTAATTTCCAAAAATAATCCAACCACTTTTGAAAATACCGTCCGCCATATTGGATCCGCCATTTTGAATTTTTGAAATCGGACTTCAGATTCATATTCAGCGACCTCAAAAACCCCTGAGTAGTAATTTTCAAAATAATCCGACCAATTTTGAAAATATCGTCCGCCATTTTGAATTTTTGAAATCGGACTTCAGATTCGTATTTAGCGACCTCAAAAAACCCCGAGTAGTAATTTTCAAAATAATCTGACCAATTTTAAAAATATCGTCCGCCATATTGGATCCGCCATTTTGAATTTTTGAAATCGGACTATAGATTCGTATTCAGCGACCTCAAAAAAACCCGAGTAGTAATTTTCAAAATAATCGGACCAATTTTAAAAATATCGTCCGCCATATTGGATCCGCCATTTTGAATTTTTCAAATCGGACTTCAGATTCGTGATCGACGGCTCAAAAAATATATAGATACATAGAGTCATTAAAAAGAAATGTTTTTTTAATGAAACAGACACTAAATATTACTATTTCGTAAAAAAAATTTTTTCGTCGCCATTTTGGATCCGCCATCTTGACATTTTCAAAAGTACGTTCCACCATTTCGAAGCTTAGACATTGCGGACGCGATATTTTGATGTGAAACAGTGTTCTGGTTACTTGCCGTATGAAAAAAAAATCACTTTTGAAACAAAATTGTAAAAGATTCCTATTTTTTTTCAGAAAAATGGCCGCAACTTTTTGAATTCATTTTTTTGAAAATTTTATTGACAGATTCTGAAAGAGCGATCCCAATTATGTAAGACATGGTTATTCCGATTTTATTTTATACCCATAGTAGTAAAGAAAATTTACATTGAAAATAGTTGAAAAAAAGGGTTAAGTTAAGAAAAATGTTTGTTACCTGACAAGTAATGTCTTTGTTGGAGAGACGAACAATAAGACGATACTTGGGTGTGTTGTACTTGTTCTTATCCTGAATGGTAAGACGTTTGCGAGCATAGTAATCGGTCTTTCCTTCACGACGCCTCTTGAACTTAACTTGGTACCGCTTGAAGTACTGCTTATTTTTTACGACTTTTACAAAACCCTGCACAGAAAATAGTAAAGTATTAAATTTGTACTTAATTAACTAAAATAGTAGTTAATTTTAGTATTTAATCAGAGACACTTTATAATCTTGTAGCGCTAGTGCAAAGCTGCTACTGGTCCTATAAAACATAGAACCAGCGCTTGACGATGCTGCAGCTCAGATGACGCGCATGTGTCTATTATTCATCATAAGTTTAATTAAAAAGATTTTAGGTAAGTCGTTACGAAACATAAAAGCGTTTTTCAAAATTTTGTTAAAAGAAGACATTCACGAACTTGATGTAATTTAAATTAACCCATTAACGCCTGAAATGTCATTTTTTTATACTTCATTATGAATCAAGTATTTCATATAAAAATCGAAGTTGAAAACAATTGAAAGGTACATATACTATTGTTTTCGAGGTCGCTCTTCACGATTCCGAGGTCGAAATTGAGTTTCAGCCATCAGGAATTCCTATATGGCGCCGAACTTTTTACAAAAATTCCAAAAAATTGGGAATTATTTATTCCTATCAATTTTTTTCGAGCTATTAGAATATTGGGATTCTATTGAAACTCTGAACAAAGGTGAAAAAAATACTTCAATTTTAAGGAAAAATTTTACTTTTATACCCCACATCATTGTAACGACCTCAAAATGGCGTCAACAATGAAAATTTCTTTGAAAAATTTCTGAACGTTCTAACTCAAAAAACTACATGCTGTTATAAAAAAATGCTAAGAATGAAAAGTTCTTAGAATTAATCGAGAAATATAGTGGAATGTTTTCAGATTTTTGTGATGACATTTTGAGACATTTTTTTCAAAATTATAATTTATTTATAAAAAATTCTGAAAAAAATTTGGTGTATTCACTTATGAATTCTGCGAGTTTTTTGTTCTTTGCAATATTTTCAAAAAGTTAATAGTTTTTTGGGAGGAAAAAATCCTAAACTATAATATTTGAAATTCATTTCCTCGAAAACATTGCAAAGAACAAATAACTCTTAGAATTCATAAGAGAATATACCAAATTTTTTTCAGAATTTTTTGTAAATAAATTACAATTTTGAAAAAAATGTTGAAAAAAGTCTCAAAATGTCATCAAAAAATTTTGAAAAAATTCCACTATATCGCTTGAGGAATTTTAAGAACTTTTCATTCTGGTCATTTTTTTTAAAAGTTCGTAGTTTTTGAATTAGAGCGTCCAGAAATTTCTCAAAGAAATGTTCATTGTTGACGCCTTTTTGAGGTCGTTAGAATGATATAGGGTATAAAAGTAAAATTTTTCCTTAAAATTGAAGTATTTTGTTCACCTTTGTTCAGAGTTTCAATAGAATCCCAATATTCTAATAGCTCGAAAAAAATTGAAAATAATTCCCAATTTTTTGGAATTTTTTTTAAAAGTTCGGCGCCATTTGACCTCGGAATCTTGAAGAGCGACTTCGAAAACAGTAGAATACGCACCTCTCAATTGTTTTCAACTTTGATTTTGATACGAAATACTTGATTGAAAATAAAGTATAAAAATTGTCATTTCAGGCGTTAATGGATTAAGTTTCGTAATCAAATTCAAATTCAAAGGTAAGTCGTTACGAAACACTAAACATGAAAGCGTTTTTTAAAATTTTCTTAAAACAAAACATTAACGAACTTGACGTATTTTAAATCAAGTTTCGTAAAAAGTTTTCGTACACTAAATGTGTTGTGTTTATGAATGAAATCAAATTCAAATTTAAAGGTAAGTTATTACATAACGCTAAACATAAAAGCGTTTTTCAAAATTTTCTTAAAACAAAACATTAACGAACTTGACATAATTTAAATTAAGTTTCGTCAAGTTTTCAGGCACGAAATGCTTTGTGTATGTAAATAAAATCAAATTTAAAGATGAGACATTACGAAACGCTAAACATGAAAGCGTTTTTCAAAATTTTATTAGAAGAAAGTATTAACGAACTTGACGTAATTTAAATTATAAGTTTCATAAAAAGTATTCATACATGAAATACCTTGTGAATATGAATAAAATCAAATTTAAAGATGAGACATTACGAAACGCTAAACATAAAAGTGTTATAAATTTAAATTATAAGTTTCGTAAATAGAAAATAAATTTTATTTTAACATTTTAAATGTTAGTTACTAAAAAACTTGTGTCATTATCTTAATCAGTTTTTTAAACAAAATTGAATGCAATAAAATGTTTTATATACACAATCGATAAAAATAAAAAAACTCGTCAGTAATTGGTTTTTAAATTTAATTTCGAAACAATAAATTTTGTCATCAAAATTCACAATTTTTAAATGTTAATACTTAGATTTATATACACAATCGATAAAAATAAAGAAACCCGTTAGTAATTGGTTTTTAAATTGAATTTCGAAACAATAAATTTGTGTTATCAAAATTCAAAATGTTTAAATATTAATACATCGATAAAGTTGGAATGTTAATACATAGATTAAATTGGAATGTTAATACTTAGATCGAGTTAGTTAAAGTTACTGCAAAAATAAATATTGCAAATCAACCAGATGTAAAAAACATAACCTCAATTTTCAACTTTGTCAACAAAAAACTGCAACATGCAAAGTGTTACCCGACAAAAAAATAATAGTATATTTTACAACAAAAGCAAAAATATAGTTGTCATTTTTAATAAACTATTAAAATAAATGGATTTAATACGAAATGTTGGCATGCAGGCGGACGTTGCCATTGAACCACAATTTTCATCGACCGGCATCTCGACCATCCTTTGTCCGAATTATTTTTAAAAAACTCGATTGTTCGTATTGTAGCGTTGTTTATTGTTCACTTTTATTATTTTTAACAATTGTTCACTCACCATTTTAGAAGTTGATTTCTACGATGTAGTCACAAAAGTACCTCCGCTCCCGCGGCCCACACGTAAAAGGAAAGCCTTCCTTTTCGTCTACAACCGTTTTCACACTCAGCCGCGCCGTGGCGCATCGAACTAAACAAATTCGCGGTAATTTTGAGCACTAAGTCGGCTAAAAAAAACATTGTTTCATGTTGCGAATCGAATTTGGTAATAAGGATGGTGAGAAAAGTATTAACCCTTTAACCCTTAGAAGCATGGTGGTGACCCACTTAACCATCTCGATTTCTTTGATATTTGCTCATTTAAATTCCAGTTAACGCATTTAGATCGGTCTTTTTGCTATTTTCTATTGCTATAATGATAGAAGAATGTATACCCACACAGCAGAATAGAAAGGAGTTCACAATGAACTCTAAATGTACTCTTAAAGAGGTCAGATGACCCACTTTCTGAGGTTTTTCTGAACATGAACTCATAAAGATGTCATAATGACATCGTGTTCAGAAAAACCTCAGAAAGTGGGTCATCTGACTTTAAGAGTACATTTCGAGATCATTGTGATGCCTTTTTTATTTTGCTGACTGGGTAAAAACAGTTATGATGTATAAATAAACAAACACGATTTTTTTCTAAAGAATTCATTTTTGACGCTGCTTTTTAAGATAATCGTTTGAAATTTGATATACATAATACGGTTTTAGATATCGCTGACGACGATATCGATATTGGTTTTATGAAATTCAAAATGGCGGCCATCATGATGTAAAAACGCAACAATTTGATGATTTTACATATTTTTGTCCGCCATATTGAATCTGCCATTTTGAATTTTAAAAATTGGACACCGGATTCGTAATCAGCAACCGTGAAAACCCTCCCAAGTAACAAGATACCGGACATTTCAATGGATTTTCATATTTTTATCCGCCATATTGTATCCGCCATTTTGAATTCTGAAAATCTGATTCCGGATTCGTAATCAGCGACCCCGAAAACCACCGAGTAGCAAATTTCAAGTCAATAAAACGTAAAGAAAAATGTATATGCTTCAAAGGGTTGACGGGAGGGACATATTTTCAACACCGATTTGAACATCGATAATTTAGTATATAAACGCCTTTGGAAAAATGTTGTCTACGCGGTTTCTAACGTAAAATTGTATCCTCTCTCAGAATCTTTTAATAAAATTTTGATCAAATGAATCGCAAAAAAAGTTATACACTTTTTTTAAAAAAAAAACATGGTTTTTTACATTTTCTTTTTTATTAAAACATCACTTTCACCACGAAATGGCGTTAGGAAACATGTGAAAATATCGCGTCCGTGGACCCTAAGGAATAAATGTACCGTGCGCCAATTTATAATTCAAGATGGTTTCTTCCAAAATGGCGCCTGGAAACTCAAAATTTCTTTTACAAATTTTTTTCTTGAAAACTATCGAATTAACAGAAAATTTTCTAAGAATAATAATGCTTTGGAATGAGTTAAAGAATGCTCTCAAATTTTATCAGAATGAATTGATACACTTTTTGATTTTTCAAAAAATAAAAAAATCATTTAAAAAATTTGAAAAAAATTTGAGAAGATTCTTCAACAAATTCTAAGACATTTTTGTTCTAAGGAAATTTTCTCTAAAGTCTATAGTTTTCATGAAAATAGATTATTAAACTTTTCTTGATTTCAAAACTACTGATTTCTTTTCACGATAACTATAGACTGTAGACAAAATTGCCTTACAACAAAAATGTCTTAGAATTGGTTGGTAAACCTTATCAAATTTTTCAGAATTTTTAAACGATTCTTTTCAAAATTTCGATTTTTCGAATTCAACCGGCGTTGAAAATATGTCCCTCCCGTCCTTAAAGGGTTAAAATTACTTTCAATGTATTTAGAGATACTTAAAATTTAGCCTTCAAATTTAATTTTTGTGTTCGTAACTTTTAATTATCACAAATTATGTGCAAAATATTAATAGGAGAAAACGAATTCAGTATAATAAGTTCGTGATGTATTTTCAAGTCTGCAATAGTTGTGATACTACATTTTGTCAAAAGAAAAGGTAAACCTTCGGAAAGACGTCCTCCCTCCGTAAAAAATCGTAACTAGGTGTTTCCGATGTACTTTTGCTTCCTGAATTCGAATATGATAGTAAAATTTGGCGGCCAGACATATTAAAGCCGCTTTCTTGAAAAAATATTTTAAAAAACGATTTTTTGTTTAGTTCTCTGCATTTACAGCAGTCCCCATCCTAAGTTATACGCTCGGTTCTTTCAAGATGGCGGACGATTCTCCAAAGTTAATAGCCCCTTACTATCCCCACTTCCGTATCTTTGTTTATATCCGCGCAATGGGTGCTTCTGTGTGTGAGTGTCGCGAAGCGAGTGTGGCTCAGCGAAACAATGTGGTGGGGGGAAGGAGAGGAAGAAACTGGTATAACTTTGGAGAAGGCAAACGTATAACTTAGGATATACATATAAATTTGGATGGAATAACTTAGGGCGGTGACTACTGTATATTGAAAAGTATATGTTTGACGAAGAAATGTTACAAATAAAAATAAAAAAATATAGAGTGTATAAAATTATCTACAAAAAGTTAGATACGTTATTTTCGTAATCCCAATGATAAGCCCGCAAATGATCAATGAAAGTGTCCTTAATGAGTTTCTGGACTATACAGGCACAGTACGCCTCGCCCTAAGATATACCGTCAAAAGTTAAATGTGTATATCCAAAGTTATACATTTGGCTTGTCCAAAGTTTTACCAGGCTCTTCCTCTCCTTCCCCCACTACATTCCCTACACTCGCTTCGCGACAGTCACACACAATAGCACTCATTGCAAGGGATATAAGCAGAGTTACGGAAGTGGGGATAATAAGGGAATTTTTAACGGTTTCGATCCGAACTATATCAATCGGAACGAATCGAATTCGATCTGAAGTGGAAAAGTCAAACGGTCTCAATCGAATCTATCATTTGGAACGAATAAGATTCGTTATCATATCAAAAAATACATTCCTAACGGTTTCAATCCGAGCAGTCAATCGGAATGATTCGGAATCATTCCGAGGTAGAAAACTCAAATTTAATTTATTATGATTAATAATCTACGATTTTTCGAAAAATTGTATGTCAGTTTACATTAGTCAAAACTAATTCCTCTTCAAGTCAGCTTGGGTCCATTGGGACCGGAACAAAATCGTCAGATTAGGTCGGCTTAGCACGGATTAGGTCCGTTTAGAACGGATTGTATCCTTTTCGGTCACATTAGGTTAGGTCCGTTTCGAGAGGGTGCAAAGGTGTCGGATTAGGTCCGTTTAAAACTGATTAGGTCGGGGACAATTTGCGGATTGCCCAATCGGATTGAATCAGACATTTTTACCAGGGGTTACACACTAAACTATCTTATAAACTATATCTTAAAACTATAGTTTTATATGTAAAGCATATATGCTTTCCTACAAATAGATTTGCGAGTGAAACCTGTGAACATTGTTGTAAACTAAGTAGAAATGTATTGTACGTTTTTAACAAAAAAAACCTGATAATTTCATCCATCGGAATATCACGAAACCATTTATAGTTATTTTTGCTTTCAAAAACGTTTCAAGAGATTTATAGGAGTATCCCAACAAACCAAAAAGTATACGAAATATTTGTGTACGATTTAGTACGAAATAAAGTGTTTTTTTCCCGCTTTTTCAGTTATGAGCGATTGTATACGATGTACATAAACGAACATAACCTCAATGAAACGATTATACCAGATTACTTTGGATGATTTGGATTATCGAATGATTTGAACTCAAAACTAGAAAACAGGACATTTCTTCGAAAATTATGAAATACGGAAAACGATATAATTCTTTGATTAAGTTAACAGAATTTAAAGCTATTCTAAGCCGCAACAATTCATTTTTGTAATGCGTTAAATACGGTATCGTATAAATGCATTCAATTCTGGTATTATAGATCGTATAAAATAGTATAAATTCGAATAAGAATATCGAATAATCAATACGCCACTAGAAAGAAACAAAATGCAAAATATCGATTCCGTATACTTTTTCGTTTATTGGGTTGATATTATTGGTATGATTGTTTATAACACATTGTGATTAACCCTTTCAATCTCGAATTTTTCCAGTGATGTTTTTTTTTTTCTTAAATTGGTATACAGGGATTTTTAGAGCCGTTGATTACGAATCCGGTGTCAGATTTACAAAATTCAAAATGGCGGATGCAATATAAGACGAAATTACCGTTTCTTTGAATTTTGTCGGCCATATTGAATCCGCCATTTTGAATTTTGCAAATCTGATATTGGTTTCGTATTACAGTTCGTCCTGGCATGAATTTCTTTTGAAAATTATGCTTTTTTTAAAGTAATTTCTTATTAAAAATATAATTATTTTACATAATTATGTAATATTATTATTTTTTAATAACATTTATCGGCGTCTTAGGAAGGGCAGGAACTAGAAACCGTAAGGAAATTGTTGACGTACCACTAATAAACGATGAGAAGTTGATACCACTAGGTATAAGAAATTAACCTACTTTACATTAACTTTTACGCTGCGGGGAAATTCTAGTACAAATTGACCTGTTAGGAAATGCAAAAATTATAGATAAAATTACTGGATATCTCAGGTAGAATCCCTGACCTGACTGCTGGTCGATATATCAACCAGTCCCGGAGGGAACAGAATGGGCAATGCAAAAAATATTTGAATACGAATTTGAAATTCGTTTTCAAAAATTCAAAATGGCGGATGAATTTTTCAAAAAAATGATCTGATTCACTTGAAAATCGTTACTCGGGAGTTTTTGGGGTCGCTGATTCCGAATCCAATATCAGTTTTTTTAAATTCAAAATGGCGGATCCAATATGGCGGATGACTTTTTAAAATACTGATGCAATTTGCTTGAAAATCGGTACTCGAGGGTTTTTGGGGTCGCTGATTCCGAATCCAATATCAGTTTTTTTTAATTCAAAATGGCGGATCCAATATGCCGGACGAATTTCTAAAAATCCAATGAAATTCCCTTATAACTCGTCACTCGTGGGTGTTCGGGGTCGCTGATTACGAATATGACGTCAGATTTTCAAAATTCAAAATGGCGGATCCAATATGGCGAATGAATTTTTAAAAAACTGATACAATTTGCTTGAAGATCGGTACTCGGGGGTTTTTGGGGTCGCTAAAAATGAAAAATGCATCTGACTCACTTGAAAATTGTTAATCGGGGGTTTTTGGTGTTAGAAATGAAATCTGACCTTGGAATGCCGATTTTGAAGGTCAAAATTGTTTAGAGGAATTGGAAAACTATTTTTTAAGTATTTAAACATCAAATTTTGTCTAAAAACATGAAATATTTTGTGCTTTTTAACTGGTCGATATATTCCATCTCCGAAGCTAAAAGGTTTAATTCCGTCCGGACCACTTCATTTTTTTAATTCGATTCCGCACCTCATTATTATTGGGGTAAAAAATAATTATTTGTTGACACAGACATTGAAAGTATCCGATTATTATCAATGGTTTTGTACTTATTACGAATGTTATTGGATAATTTTTGTCCAACAGATATAAAATATTTATTTAACTCATTTACTATTAAAGTATTTATTTTTTCTCAGTAAAATTACAAATGTATATACACAATATAATTTACACATTTCCACAACAAACGATACATTTTAACATCGATTTTGAATGTCGATTAGTTTTAACTGCCGAACAAACCCATCATTAGGTTTGATACATTGTCTAACACTTTTCACTTTTTCATACGCTTCGTCATAAGAAAGTTTATGCTCAACCATTAAATATGCGATTACAAAACTTGCCGATCGTGATACACCAGCATTGCAGTGTACGAAAATCTTTTCTTCTAAATGCTCTCGAATTATTTTAACACCCATTTCCAAAGGTTTTGCAATCTCACATTCTGGTAGATCCAAAAGGTTAATAAAATTGTAAGAAATTCCATCGAACTGAGCAATTGGTTGAATGCCAATACTCAAAACATGACCGATGTTGTATCGCTGCAAGATTTCAAAACTACCAGTTGGATCTTGAGCCCCCAGAAATAAATTGGGAATTATTTCTGCCATTTGCATATCAGGTTTCGTGTCGATGACAAATGGCAACACTTTTCCGAGTTCTGTTGTTTGACCGTTATTTACTTCTACTTTGGTACCGTCTGCATTTGTGAATACTGTGGCACAAGACTTTAGTTGTGATTTCTTTTTCATTAGAAGACTACGCAAATCCATTTTAACTTCGACTAACACTTTAAGGAAGCTTCGATATTTGGAGTTTCGACTAAAGTGACCTTTTCGATAAATTTAGGATCGTATTCTACATTCGTGAGATAAAGCCCCCAAGCAGGAACCATCGTTGCAACGGGCATCCAGTTTTTATGATTCGGAACTTGTAACATTGTGACTATTGATTTCGTTGACAAACGTCCTGCGCCATGAGTTAATAAAGCTGAAACTATTCGACGGACCTACAAAAGTTTTTGTGTTAAAACCTTTTATATTGAAAATTCCCAAAAAATATACCTGATTATATAAAAATCCTCTAGATTTGACAGTTATATGCCAATATTTAAAATGATTTGACAGTTCATCGAATGGCATTAAAGGTTGAGCCTCTTCTACTCTCAGATAATCGAGAGTCCGAACATGACTAAAGTAACGGTCTCGATGTCTATGATGAGTTTCTGCGGCAAAACTCTGGAAATCTCTCTTTCCAAGGAATAATTTTGTTGCTTCTTTAACTTTTTCAATATCAAAGTTTTCAGAACTAAAAATAAATTAATAAGTAATCGATAAAAGTTTTAAAAACGTTGAAACTTACCGAAAATGTAAACTTCGCTGCGTTTCAGCTAACGGTGCCTTTTGAAATCCTTTTTCTTTGGACATAAAAAATCGGTACAAATAACTTCTGGATATTGCGGAGAAACGTGCATGAAATTCATCGGTTACAGGAGTGCAAGACAATATTCTGAAAGATAATACAAATAAGAAAAGCAGATGAAATTAAACTGAAAATTTTTACCTGATTTCGTGACTGCTCCGAAAGAAGAAGCGATTTAATTGTTTAATTAAACTATCAGTCGAATATGGATATCCGTGTTTAGTTTCTAAGTCGACATGAATTGCGGAATTCAGAGCATGAACTCCGCTATCTGTCCTAAAATAATTATTTTAAATATTATCGAACTGAACAGATGTATTAAAGTTCTTTTAATTACCGGCCAGCTAGTACAACTGTTGGTTTATTAATGCATCGTGGATATACAGTCAATAATGCAGTTTCGATCGTTCCTTGAATGGAATCGACGTCAAGAATACGTTCATTATTTAATTGTTTCTGTGCCCCGCTGAAAAAGATATCTTAATTAAACGTATCGTAACGATTAAAAAATATGAATCTTTCATTTATTTTATACAAAAAAATTAAAGTCGAAGACAATAATGAATAGTTTTATAATCAGACAAATTTATTTACTTTACTTTTTTAATTATCATTTTTTATATAAATATAAAACAATACCGATAACGAGTTCCTAAGTAATGGATACGCAGAAAATATCTTCCCATTTTTTTAAATTTCGAGTTATATAAATTGTAAAATCTTCGTTGATCCAATTTTTTATATTCTATTATTAAAAAAAATATAGAAATCGGTGTTTAAATATATATATATATATATAGATTAATAGAGGCCAAATTTATAACCTAACCTATATGTACAGTATTTACATTCGGAACACGCGTTATCCCCCTCCCCTCTACCTTTGCTCCAAATCTAATGGAGCAATGGCAACTTTTTTAATCAAAAGCATTTGGACTTGATTTTTTAAAATCATTAATTAAAATTCAAAATAAATTTATACATCCCACATTTCACATCATGTATACCTTAAACAAAAAGGATTTAACTTAATTCCGAAACGCATTGTGGAGATTAATATACAAAATAAAAATGCATTGTTATAACGAGAAAGGAAACAGAGTTACGCGTTTCGTTATCGTTTTATCACATTGAAATAATCTCAAAATTCTTGTTTGAAGTAAAGAAATTGTTTCCTCGAGAGTGGAACTTTAAAGTGTGCATATTATTTCTGGTAAAAATGCACTGAAAGATATGTTTGTTTACAGTTAATGTAATAGCTTCATAGTACAGTAGTCCTCGCCCTAAGTTACACCCTCCAAAGTTATATGTCTGCCCTATTATTTTAAGTTATACGTCTGCCTTGTCCAAAATTATAGCAGTTTCTTTCTTTCCTCCTCCCATCACATTGTTATACGCTGAGTCGCACTCGCTTCGCGACACTGACTCACAGAAGCGCCCATTGCACGGACATAAACAATAAGTTACGGAAGTGGGGATAGTGAGGGGCTATATTTTGGACAAACTTCGGTCATTTTGAAAGAACCGACCGTATAACTTAGGACGGAGACACTATAAAGCTAACGGAATTTAGATTTTGATCTTAAGGTAAAGGTACTTTATCATGATGTTACCGTAATCTCAGATTCGATTAAATTTTTTGTTATGTTAATAAAGTTAATATAAGAATTTTAAATATTAATGTTGGGATCATTATCCAGTAAACGAAAACGAATGGAAAGTTAAAAATACGAATTGAAATGAATTCAAGTGAATTAAAATGAATTAAAACGCATGAAAGTGATTAATTGAATCCACTTTTTAATTCATTTGAATTCACTTGAATTCATTTCAATTCGTATTTTTAACTTTCTATTCGTTTTCGTTTACTGGGTACGTGTAATGTAGTATGTTTACGCGCTTACTGTTCACCAAACCACATTGTAAAAAATCCCTTTGTAAAATTACTATTGAGTTGTAAAATTAAACCACAGTTTTACTAGAGAAAGTGTTTAAAATCACAACTCTGAAAAATGTAAAATTCCTATTTGGCTAGGTATTGTACCACTGCAATAGTAATATAACAACAAAATGGTAAAATTGCTATTCTAAGAGTGGGTCGTAATAATTACCTATTCTGAGAGTAGTAATTTTACTACTCTGAAAGTTCTCATTTTTACTACTTTAGAAGCAGTAAGAACAAGATTAATTTAATTTTACTACTGTGGAAGCTGTAAATTTACAAACTCGATGTTAATTTTACAATTTTTCTAGGGATTTTACTACTCTCAGAGTGGGTCATAGAAGTTACCTACTCTCAGAGTAGTAGTTTCACAAAAGGATTTTTTACAGTGCAGAGATAAATAAACATACACACGCGCAATCATTCGATTTTGTGCGAATTTTTCGACGCATTGTTGACATGCGTATAGTTCAAACGGCAGAATTTAATGTAAGATTTATTAACAGTTAAGGGGTTCTAAAGTGGTCCGCCAGTAAGGTAGAAAATTTCACGAAAAAATGTGAATTAAAGATGACTGAATAACATTTCTAAAATTCGGGCTTTGTAAGGGCAATTCTAAGCACTATATACAGTTTCCTAGAAAATACCAAAGATCTTAATTGAGAAATGACCGAGAATTTACGGAAACAAGTGATTTTTATTTATTTCCGAAAATTCTCGGTCAATTCTCAATTAATTTTCTTGGCATTTTCTAGGATACCGTCTATAATAATTAAAATTGTCCTTACAGAGCCAGAATTTTGAAAAATCGATTTAGTCATTTTTTATTTACGGTTTTTTATGAAAATTCCTATCTTATCGGATGAGCACTTTAGAAGCCCATTAACAAACGCTCATTGAATGTTAAGATATACGAGATAATACACAATAACATTGCTGACATGCATGAAAGTGCTGGTATTTTCATCTCAAAGTTACCTGTCGTTTTTTTTTTACTGTTACAATTATAACTTCACAGTAAGAGCATTGAAATTAGCTTACATCAATTATTAGTAAATATAATTTCTCTCAGTGTGGAAGCGTTGCACAAGCGTTATTTAAGAAGAGTTCCAAAGGAGTTTGAAAGGCGTTAAATCCACTTCAAGAAGCGTGCTAAAAGAGATAACAAAGAGTGAATTTGGAAAAAACTTAATATTCTCTTCGATTTTGACTAGAGAGCATACAGAGTTTGTTAAGCGTACCATAAGCGTGAATTTAGACATTTTGTACGCTTACGTAACGCATCATTTTTTCCATGGATTTGTGTCGTTCCGTTAACCGGAACCTATATTGTGCAAAAGAGATCCTATATTTCAGCCTTCGGTCCTTATCGCACTTTGAATTTGGTCTAGTTATTGTTTCCCTGGCAACATACCGTTTATTATATTTAGGTTTCAACTGACATCGAAATTTCACGAATTTCGGTCGTGTTTTTTGCTTTCGTGAAATTTCTTATTATTTCATTGATAATTATTTTCCCCAGACATGATTCAAAATAATTATAATTATTCACGCAAAGCTTATTATAAAAGAAATAATTGATTGTATTTGGAATCATGTCTGCGGAAAATGATCAAATCGTAGAAGAGAGTATTTCAAAAGTTAGCAAAAAAAAAACGAGTACATTCCTCTTCATCATCGGATAGTTCATCAGATTCTTATTCGTCTTCGACGTCAGAATCTTTGAGAAAGAAAAAGAGGAAAAGGAAGGGAAAAAGCAAATCATTATCAGGCCAAATGTCAGAATTGCAGCATTTTATATATATATGATCAACTTGGACCAAAGAATTTAACAGAAGAAGCAGAAGGATATCTTTATTTTTTTTTAAATATTTTCAAATGTTTTTTCAGGGCGCCTTCGTTGGACTCTTCCTAGAATATTCCTTTTCAGTATTTAAAATTGAAATATCGAAACGCCAAATTGTATTTCATTATGAATCTTGCTAACAAGATTAAATGAATTTTAACATATACATATGATTTGATAAATCAATTTCATAAATTCGGACTGAGAACATTAGACTGAGTTACTGCGGTCCATACTGCCGCGACATCCGTTACATAGATTTTTTAGTTTTAGTTCGCGATATCGTCGCCATTTTAGAAGGATCCGTACAATAATAACCTATAGGCGCCCTTCTTTGCGGCTGCAGCTGACTTCATGAGGAGTACCCCTATTCGGGTGTGCTATGTCGGAGGAAAAACTACAGCAACTAAAAAATTTCTTGAAAGAATGACAAACGGCAAATGCCACAAATGTCATACGAAAAGTCATAAAAGGCTATCGAATTCCTTTTATGGCGAAGTCCCTCTGATGCGTCTGAAACAAAGAGATTTAATAAATTACGCGACAGAAAAATCGAAGGAAATGGACGAGGTTGTGAGGAAAATGATACACTTAAAAATATTAGAACCACATCGGAACAAACAGGATTTCTGTCGAAAATGTTTTTAGTAGCGAAAAGCGATGGGTCTGCCAGACCAATCTTCAATTTGAGAAAGCTGAATACATTCATAAAAACAATAATGTTTCCATCGATCAGACCCTGTATATACCTATCTTTCTTCAAAACCCTCAGATTTTCTGACAAAAATAGACATTTTACAGGCATATTTTCATATACCGGTTCAGAAACATCATCAACGATTTCTATGTTGGGTTTACAGCAACCAATTGTTATAGACGACTTGTTTACTTCAAGGTCTCAGCAGTTCCCCACAAATATTTGCATTAATCACCAACTGGATTGCCGAAAAACTCAGGAATCAAGGAATACGGATAGTGGTATACTTCGACGACTTCCTCTTGGCTCATCGAGTTTAAGTTACCTTGAGAATTCAAACGAAAATAGCATTAGACATGTTTCAACGTTTGGATTCGACTATCAACCAGAAAAAATGTGCGAAAGAACCTTGCCAAGATTTCGAGTTTCTGGACGTCCGTTGGAACACACATATAGATTCTCATACCAGAACCTGTTATTGCAGATCTGAAGTGGTGCAACAACGGATGCAGCAGATCTTGGTAGGTAATCACAAATCGTTAAATAAAAAGAAAGATTGGAACAATACCATAAAGGAAATGTATGCATTGTTCCACAATGCTTTCAGCAGGATATGGGATTTTCCCCTAGCGTGGGTATTTCCACCACCGTGTTTAATACATCGAGTACTTAAGTACAATTGTACATGTAAACAACTCAAAGGACATTTATTGGATAATAGCCCAGACAGCCAGATCTGCTGCATATTGCCGCATATAAGGGGAAAATCAGGCGGACGATATGTCGGCAGAACTACGGAATATGCGTCATCAAATATACAGCAAATTTGCTGGAAATTCTCACCTGCCGACTAGTCTGCGGCGATTCTGACGCATTTCTGCAGAAGAGATTAAAAGGGTCGGCGAAGGGATTAAAGACGCATACAAACACGGAAGCCGCGTCGGTGAACCCCCACACATGTGCACGCATGCATGCTCGAGGCAAGCGCGATATGGGGCGATCGGCGTGACCTGCAGAGAGGGGGCGAACAGGAGAAGAGAGGTGACAGACGCAGCCATTTTCTCTCGTTTATCAAGTATCGAAAATCGAAACTATTGAAAAAATTTGAATTTTGGAGCAAGTCAGCGCAAAACTTGTTTCTTTCGGAAATCCTGAAGAATTAATTTATGTTTTAATAAAATAACCTCCTAGCAATAAAAACTATTTATAATAATCATAAATTACGTCCAATTTGTCACAGTTATAACGTCTATATTAGACTATAGACGAAACTCCAATTCTGTGAAAGCCTGTAGATTGTGTGCAGCATTAAAAACAGTTGAAATTAAAAAAAATGCAGTTGCGATTAAAAATTGTAATTGTAAAAAAATGTAATAAGTTCGAAGTTTTTGTGGAACTATATTCGAAGTTTTTGTGGAACTATATTCGAAGTTTTTGTGGAACTATATTCGGAGTTTTAAAAACGATAAATTTAACATTTTATTAACAGATTAAATGTATTAAGTACCAAGTCTATTTCTTTTTATGTTGTTCCTGTATAAATATCTGCAAACTTGGATACGAATCTCATTATAGAAATCACGCAAAATGATGTTCTCAATGAATGGGGTTCACCAGTAAAATTTTTGTATTATTTTTTATTATTTTAAATAATAATTTAGGTCATAAATAACACAATTGGCAAATAAAATACTCAAATTAATGAATTAATTGTTTTTTAGATTTTATTTGTGTTATTTATGACCTAAATTATTATTTAAAATAATAAAAAATAATACAAAAATTTTACTGGTGAACCCCATTCTTTGAGAACATCATTTTGCGTGATTTCTATAATGAGATTCGTATCCAAGTTTGCAGACATTTATACAGGGACAACATTAACTTTATCCGTAACTGCATATAACCAGGTTTCGGATAATACTATGACACCGTAAGAAGAAATAGACTTGGTACTAAATACATTTAATCTGTTAATAAAATGTTAAATTTATCGTTTTTAAAACTTATTACATTTTTTTACAATTACAATTTTTAATCGCAACTGCATTTTTTTTAATTTCAACTGTTTTTAATGCTGCACACAATCTACACACTTTCACAGAATTGGAGTTTCGTCTATAGTCTAATATAGACGTTATAATTGTGACAAATTGGACGTAATTTATGATTATTATAAATAGTTTTTATTGCTAGGAGGTTATTTTATTAAAACTTAAATTAATTCTTCAGGATTTCCGAAAGAAACAAGTTTTGCGCTGACTTGCTCCAAAATTCAAATTTTTTACACGTTTGCTGCCGCATCTTTTCGATTCAATAGTTTCGATACTTGATAAACGAGAGAAAGTGGCTGCGTCCGTCACCTCCCTCTTCTCCTGTTCACCCCCTCTCTCCTGGTCACGCCGATCGCCCCCTATCACGCTTGTCTCGAGTATGCATGCGTGCACATGTGTGGGGGTTCACCGACGCGGCTTCCGTGTTTGTGTGCGTCTTTAATCCCTTGGCCGACCCTTTTAATCTCTTCTGCAGAAATGCGTCAGAATCGCCGCAGACTAGTCGGCAGGTGAGAATTTCCAGCAAATTTGCTGTATATGTGATGAGGCATATTCCGTAGTTCTGCCGACATATCGTCCGCCTGATTTTCCCCTTATATGCGGCAATATGCAGCTAGCTGGTTGTCTGGGAGCAGCCAGATGGGAGGAAGTATTTTGGGCACCGGGTTTAAAAAAAACAGAGCATTTGATCGTACAGTATTAATCGAGAACTTGAACAGGAATTTAATAGACCTAAGAACAGGATTTCATCCTCCTCAAATTCACCAATTAATATTGGAAGTTTGGAAAATTGGGCCTGGGAGAAATCATCAGAAAGTTTGAATAAAACTAAAAAGCATCCCCTTAAAGCTGGTTGGCGTAGTTCTATCTTATCAGTGTATAATGCTCCGTGGAGGAGAAGTTGCAAGTGGTGTTTTGAAAATAACGTAAATTAAGCTGACCTAACTGGAATACAATTAGCACAATTTCTTGCACATCTGAAATTGAACCGGAAATTGGATACTAGTACTACCGCCGTTCATAAGTAAACGGTAGTAATGCTATCAAATTCTGACTCTAAATTTAATCTCAGTAACCATTCTTGATCAAATGGTATTATATCGGATTGATTATAATTTCATGCTAAATACTAGTCTCGAAATCACCGATTCAGTTCCTCTTAAATATTATTACCGGATTTAATGAGTCGTTAGCCGAAAAAATGACGCATAATAAATCTGTAGAATGGGCATGGGATTTAATAGGAAACGTATTCACGCTATCATAAATGGAAATCAAGTTTGCATTTTGCTGCTTATAAATGATTAGGATCTAATCGGAGATTAGCGACGACGAATTGAATGAGATTCTATCGGACTACGCATGGCTTATTGTATTTATTATAATTTGTTAGGCTATTTCCCCGTTCCTTTATCAATTGGATTCAATTGAATTTCTTACAACATGAGTTTAATGGGATTTACTGGAAAATATATTCACGCCAATATACATGGAAATCTGGAATGGATTTCGACGCTTAAAAAAGATTAGGATTTAATCGGAGATTAGCGGAAAGTCGGATCGAAAGCCATTGATTCTTGAATAGGGATTTTCCTATTAAATATTATTGAACTTTCGCTTTAAAAATCTGATTAAATAGCATTGATTTTGAATCTAGGAATCTAGGAAACCTATTGATGTCGGACGGGTGAATTTTCCCAGTAATTCCTATTGAACTCTCACTTTCGAATTCTGATTAATTCTTGTTGATTCTGGAACTAGGAATTTCCCGATAAATTCTGATAGGACAATTTCGTAGAAAATTGTACCGAACCCCATTAATTCTTGAAGTAGGGATTTTTCTATTAAATCCCATTGAACTTTCTCTTTCAAAATCTGATTAAATATAATTGATTCCGGAACTGTGAATGTCCCAATAAATTTTCATTGAACTACTTCTCCCAAAATCGGATCATAACTCATTGGTCTGGGAAGATAAATTTCCCCATTAAATCTTATTGGAATTTCATTTTCAAAATATGATAGGGTCTCATTGTCGCGGTAACTAGGGATTCTCTGGTAAACTTCTATTATACTTATTAAGTTTTGTTTATTCTTGCAAATCCATGATAAAAATGGGAGCGTTACAAGAGCGTTACTTAAGAGTGACTGTAAGAGTTCTAAAGGAGTTTGAAAAACGCTAAATCCGCTTCCAGAACGTGCCAAAAAAGCTAACAAAGAGTGAATTTGGACAAAAAACGCTAAGCGTACCATAAGCGTGCATATGGAGATTTTGTGCTCTCGTGTAACTCTTCACTTTTTCGAGGGATCCTATGTACATTCCGATTGAATCTCATTTATATTTAATAAGCATTCCTTTGCTATTTCTTATTTAAATTCGCATTCCTACTTATTAAATCTCATTAGTTTTCAATGGAATGAATTTTTGCTTCTCATTGACGCGATTCAATCCCATTAAATTTGTGTGGGATTCAGTCGGGTTTATGACGCTGAAACGACCAGGGAATTCGTAACAGGAAATTCGGTCGCTGGAAATCCGTAGCAGGAAATTCGATTGCTGAGTTCTTAGCAGCGATTTGCAATATATAAATGGCTATTCGTTTGATTATCATAATAGTATTCTTTTGAGATATTATCAAGAAAATAATCGAGCAGTTCCAAGTGGTTTCAACCCAGCTGAAATTAAAAAATGTTCTTTTTCTAACATGTTCTTATATCACATAGTTATTCCAAAGAAATAGTAAAAAATCAAAATAGAAGTGGCTGCACTCGATTTTCGTCATTCTAGGAATTTCATATCGTTGTCAATAATATATAAAAAAAACTTCTAGGTGATCCCAACCCGGAACCTAAGCCGAAAGTATTTTTGTTTAACACTTTTAAACCCAATGTTGGAACCACCCGTAAGTTCTTTTATATATTGTAATGTATGAAATTCCCAGCATTACGAAAATCCAGTGCAAAGACACTTCTATTTTGATTTTTGACTATTTCTTTTTTAATAGCGATGTGTTATAACAAGATGTTAGAAAAAAAGAACATTTTTTAATTTCGGCTGTTACTTTAATTAATGTCAATCAAACGAATAGCCATTTATGTAGTGCAAATCGCTGGTAAAAACTCAGCAATTGAATTTCCTGCCACGGATTTCCAAGGGCTATCAGCCACTGAATTTCCTGCTAGTTTCAGCCTCATGTCGGTTTTTATTGGGAATTTTTAGACAGAGTTCTCTACTGAATTTCGGAATGTGGTCCAATTCCCAATTATTTTTCATTTTCGATGACAGGTGATGTACTATACCAGACATCATAGAGACTTTCAGGAGTTTATAAATAAATAACGTTTCCTGATCGACTCCGAAATAATGCACATTTCATTTTTTTAATTTCTGTATACTGTAACTTGTACTGTACTTAAAAGATATTAACACTTTTTTGTAAAGTAAATAACAATTATCAATATCTTCCTATAAGATAATAACATCGTTCATCGTAGAAAAAATGTTCGTATTCCCGCCATACGTGAATATCGAACTATATTTTTGTACGTACGTACGCGCATGTTGCACTAAACGTAGACTGCGTTTAGCTTTAGTATAGACATCCTGGTTGCAGAGATAAAAATATATATCAGGTTACCGATTACATACTGTTGATTGTGCAGTGGTTATAATGCTTATAAGGAATAAAGATTTCTAAAAAACTCGTCGGTTTGTCCTAGTTTCTCTTTAAATCGTTACGTCACAAAATGGCCACTGTGCAGTTTTGTTCGGATTTCGGTCTGGCCGTCCCACGTAAATGGAATCGATTTCGATGAAACCCGAGGACTTTTCAACAATCAGTTCATCGACGAGGCCCACGAACAGCACCGATGCGGTCTATAAGCTTTTTCACAAGCCTGTATCAATACCAGACTCGAGATCTGAAATGTAGGGAGGTTAAACAATTTTTTAGAAGATGAGTGCAGTAAACAATAATCGTATTCATCATATCAAAATATCAAGCGAAAATACCGAAGGTAATTGATGTTAGTGCTTGATATCTTTTCGTTACAAAACATCTCTCAATTAAAGGATGTTCTCCCAACGTCCGGGAAAATCGAGGTGTAAAGTTTATCATAATTCAAAAAACTTTCGGAAATTGTATTTCTCTGAGTGTCTGTTTGACTTTCTTGTCTTGAGTTTTTGAAAAAGCCGTAAAAATAATATATTTTGAACGGACTTTTGACAGCACACCCACACGATTTTTATGTGTTAGTATGCATTACAAAAACGTGTAATTATTTGTTTTTAGCAACATTCATGCACGCAAAGATCATACAATTATTTTAGATGACAGATCTTTACTATTCATCATATTTTTTATGTCATTTCATACTTATTTTATTCGATATTTCTGAGTCTACCTGATCTACCTTCCGAAATCAGTAATGGCGGATAGAAGACATAAAAGAATGAAAAGGACTTCATAATTTTACGCTAGGTGTCGCACTTGGTCTTCTCAGTATCGTATTCTTTCATGGGCGCTTAATTTTTCTTAGTTTTTTAAATTACATCGTTTTTATTTTCTTTCTCTTGATGTATTGATTTTCGAACTTTTTAGGTTACGCGTTCATGCATGGGTTTAAAACCAAATATAAACAAATTGTAAAGTATACTCAGGACAAGAAAGAGACAGACTTATTTCATACATAATTCTTATCAAATCAGTAATATTAAATAATTTATTATACGAGTATTAAAATGAGATATTACCTGAAGATTAAAATGATTAATATTTCTTCAAGTGAAGTGCGAAAAATTGTGGTGCCCTGCTCAGACATGCGAAAAGTTTTGATCCGACACTGACGAGAGGACGTAAATCAAGCTTCATAATTTCGCCGCAAGTTGTCGCAGCAATGAGTCCATTTAAAATTTGTAGGTGTCGCTGTTGTCGATTTTGATTTCCGACGGGAGAACATCCTTTAAAAAATGAGTAGCGAAGAGTTGCAGAACAGTGCCAGTGAATTTGAACTTTCGGAAGAAAATGATGATCCTTCGGGGGAAAGGTGGGATCCGGTCGGAGCCAATAATGGCGACGATGATTTCACATTGGAATACAAACATGATTATAGTTTGGAAAGGTAATTATTAATATATTAAAACTTCTTAATTTACAGATAATATTCGGTATATTTATAAATGGGGGTTTAAGATCACTTTTTTACTATAAAGTAATCAGATAATTCAAGGCCTATAGTGAACAAATATGATGGAATTTTTTGCAACTTATATTTATTTTACTGTGTATTCATTATTGATATGCTTTCGTTGTCTAAATATTATTCAGTAACAGAATTTCTGTAGATATTATTTGGTGTATATGTTTAAAACAGTAATATAATGTTTAAATGTATCTGTTTCTATAGTGACCGTCTATACACAAAAATACTTAACATTCATCGATTACATTTGTAGAATCTCTACAAACACAAAAGTAACAGTTATGTAACAACTATGTAACATTTATGTAACAATGTAACCATTAAGTAACTTACTTTCTGTGTTTGCAGGGATATATTCAAAATAATAAAGAAACTTGTTACTAATTTAAATATGATGTATAAACAGCATATATGGGTGATTTTCAAGAAACTGTGACTTTTATTATTTACTATTAAGTATTATTATGTAATATTCACACTCCAATATATTTTTTTACAACTTGTTTTTTACTTACTCTTTTCCATCGAAAACCATTGTTAATTTTTCTTAATTGTATTTTTTATATGGTGGCCGTCTAAACCAAGAATTATTTATGAATATTATGAAAATTGAAAGCAAACGATTGAGAAATAATATTTGTTGCTTATGCAACTGTTTACATTGTGTACTATTAAGCTTTAGTATACTTTATATCGAATTATTTGTGAGAAATTAGGTGGCAGAAGATAGCAGTTAACATGTGAAAATAGAGACAAAATAACAAATATTTTATACCCTGGTTTACAGTAAATATAAATATGATCTTAATTCAGTCTCATTGGTTGTCCATCATCTAATATTAAAGTGTAGTGTTAACTTAAATATGCTACAATATTGCATTACTATTATAAGTTCTGAAAGTGAACAAGTTGAGTTGTCGACTGTATAACGATGATGGTCAACCTATAGTATAGACATGAAAAAAATAATAGAAACAGGAGTTCTATAAAAGACTATTTTAGATTCCATTTTGTTCTTAATATATATTAACGATCTATAAAACACAATGCTGTGTCACAATTTTTTCATTTGCGGATGATACAGCTATTATCTATAATGACGAATCATGGGGAGAATTAAATGAGAAAGTACAGACATTCCTAACTTAATTAAGTGTTGTGCTATAATAAAATATCACCATCTTTATTGTTTGCTGTAACGACTAGACATTGCAAGGATTGTGATAGACTTTTTATTGCAGTATGAGTAATTTTCTTGAATCAAAAAAATGTCTAACATAGAATCTATGTTTATTTATTAATACATTAACGGGTATAAATGCCATGGTTAAAAAAAAAATAATAATAGTCACTTGATACAGTCATAGATTCATTTATAAGCTTAGATTACATAATAGTGCCTTTATTGTGTATCAATTTTATTTTGTATTCGGTTGTGTTATTTATTATTGTATTAATTATTTTATTAGTTGCTTTGTATCCTGCCCGAATGACTACAAAGAGTGTGTCTCATTATAAATCGTCCAGATAATTTTTTAAGTACATGCATGTAGTTTAATTCATGTATTTGTATTTCTCGATTTTATTTTATTTTGTCAGGTGACTTCACCTGTCTTATTTTTTTCTATGTCTTATTATTATGTAATTTTCTTCCACAATATTTTTGTAATATCGATGCGTGGTATATTATATATTTTCTGTATGTTTTATTATTTATGTAATTGAAAATGTAATCGATACGGTCGAACCGACCAATGCACAATAAATGCTATCAATCAATCTATCAATCAATCAATCAATCAATCAATCAATCAGTCAGTCAGTCAGTCAGTCAGTCAGTCAGTCAGTAAGTCAGTTAGTCAGTCAGTAAGTCAGTAACTCAGTCAGTCAGTCAGTCAGTCAGTTAGTCAATCAATCAATCAATCAATCAATTCATAATATTCGCAAATATAAATTTTACTTCTAAGAATAAATTGCGATAAAGGTTGAGCAGATCTTATTTCCTCAGACAGGCTATTCCACAGACAAGTAATTCTATTTATCGTAGAGAAATAAAATCTGCTCGATTTACAATGTACCTCAGAAACTGGACAGTGTATGCAATGTGCATAAATTACTTGCCGAAGAGAGAATAAATTAGTAATTTCTTGAGTGTTAAAGGAGTTGGACATCACTTTATAACACTAAAAGGGATCTTTAAATTCATAAATTGATTGTATCGTATGTAAATTAAACATCTTAGAAATAGGTTCGTAATCATGTGAGAAACTTTGCATAGAATTGTCAGATTTATGCGATAGAACCACTTCCAACCTATTGATGTTGTATTTCAAATAAAGATGCCAAATTTCTGATCCATATGCGCGTATCTCCAGAATTTTTAAACTGTACGTTGTTGTACATTATGTTACATTAAAGACTGTCAAAAAAATGTTGAAACATCATAATTTAATAAACCTTTGTGCCCTTTGAATGTATCATGTGTTTAATAATGACTATAATAATGTAGGAACCGATCAGTGGAAGTGAAACTAGGAAATTCGAAATTTTCTTGTGAATGACAACCCTGCAAACACAAAAGTAACAGTTATGTAACAATGTAATCATTTCGAAAATATTACATAACTGTTACTTTCCGTGTTTGCAGGGAAGGGAGTATGGTGACTTCAAAAGTTAAGTGTCCGAGCGTAACTCATTACAGAAAACCATATATATTTAAATAGCATATGTTAAATTTAGCTTACAAATACTTCTAACACGGTGTAATCTCTTCTTATACATTATCAAAATATACAGAGAAATTGTTAACATCTGTTAATCCATAACATAAACACATATGCTTCTTCGAGAAAATAAAGTAATAAATTAAGAGATTTACTTGAAACTTATTGGTACATAGTTTTTGGAATCGCTGATCAGTAACTAGGTGTAAGTTTTCAAAAATTAAAAATGTTGTATCTATGAATTTTTATGATATTTCAATCCCTGCAAAAAAAAATGTAACAGTTATGTAATAATTACGTAATGGTTACATTGTTACATAAATGTTACATAGTTGTTACATAACTGTTACTTTTGTGTTTGCAAGGTAATGTTTTAAAAATTAGTCTGCCATATTGAATTCGCCATTTTGGATTTTGAAATTTTAACATCAGATCAATTCTCAACGACCCCAGAAACCCTTAGATAAGAATTTTTATGAAATGTCAATAATGTTTTAAAAATTAGTCTGTCATATTGGATCCGCCGTTTCGAATTTTGAAATTTTAACATCAAATTCGTTCTCAGCTGCCCCAGAAACCCCCAGATATCAAATCTTATGAAATTTCAATAATGTTTTAAAAATTAGTCTGCCATATTGGATCCGCCATTTTGAATTTTGAAATTTTTAACATCAGATTCGTTAGCGACCTCTGAAACCGTAATATGCCAAATTATACTAATATCTAGCCATAGAAAAAGTGTATATGCGTTTAGTAATCACTTTTATGGTAAGAAACTATTACGCAGGTGGGTTAACGAAGTGTAAAAATAAGTTACGTGAGTTATTTCCTATTATCTGGGCAATACCGAACACAAAACTAGTTTAAACAATGTGCCTTAAAAAAAAAATTTAGTTTTACAATACCTACAAATATAAAAATTCTAGAGATATGCCCATATGTACAATGGGGAAGAACTATACTTTTAAAAATATAAATTATAGTCGATAAAAAGCTTCGTTGATCTAAAAAGATAACCTACAGTTCTATTGGTTATTTTTATATCGTAGTCTAAAAGATTAGAAAAAAAGAAAGATCTATCAAAAATGACAACCAAGTCCCTAATCGTCTCTGAACGAACTAAATCGATCCCATCAATCTGATATTGAAATTATAATGGATTAGAAGATTTAAAGTACATAAATGTTGACTTCGAAGCATTTAATTGTAAACCATTAATTATTAAATTTTACTGATTCGTTAAAATTGGAGTCGAAATAGAGAAAAAAAAAAAAAAAACTTTTATAATGGCAAATGAGATGTGATTATGTTTCCAACAGTTATAAGTAAATTCTAAAATTGAAATTAGATTGCGTCAATCAAAGATTAAGATTGATAAAATTTACCTGTTTCGCAGAGTCAATATTCCCTTCGAACAGTTTCAAATTGAAAGTTTCGACTCCATTTTAACGAATCAGTAAAATTTCTCGCTTACAAAGATCAAAAACAATTCATGGATTTCTTAAATCCTAATTTTTCACATCCACTCTGCATAATTTATGAACTTTTATAATACAAGTAATTAAGTAAATGTCACCACTTCAAAACTTTGGAATTAAGGCGACTAATTTCAATTTCAGTCGGTGCAATGAAATGGATAAACTTAGAGCATTGGAAGAAGAGCAAGAAATGCTTAATTCATCTCTTATAGCATTAACAACTCATTTTGCACAAGTAAGAAAGTTTGGTTTTACTTAAAATCTCGAATTTTTGTAACATGTTTAAAAACTTATGTGCACTAGGTTCAGTTTCGATTACGTCAAATAGTTGATGCTCCGACTGACCAAAAGGAAGAGTTACTAAAAGAATTAGAAGAATTTGCATTCCGAGGCATTCCAGACGTTCAAAGTAATTTGTCATTTGATACGAAATCTTCAACGTCAGGATCTCCAATTAATTGCAAAGAAATTGTGAGTAACTTATTAATTTATATCATATTAAAAAACATTTCCTTACAAATAATCTGTTATAGATTTCTAATGGAACAGATGATAAAGAACTCGATTTGAAAATCGAGTTGCAACGAAATAAACAGAAGGAATTAATATGTCAGCTTAAATCTCAGTTAGAAGATTTAGAAAAATATGCTTACGAAACTGGAAGTGCAGATTTACCGCAGAGTATTGTTTTAGAAAGACAAAATTTTATCATAAGTATGTCTTTAACAAAGATTTTACACATTACAGCTGATTTAAAACTAATGCTACTTTTTTTAGGTCATCTCAAGGAAAAATTAAATTTTAATGTCGACGATTTTAACAAGTTATCAATAGACGATTTAAGATGGCAAGTTGACTACGCTATTAATCAGGTAATAAAACAACATCGAAAACTAAGATTATAAACATTTTAATTACATAAATTTTACTTTCCAGATTGTCAGTCCTTTAAAAATGAAGGAACAATTAATTACACAATTAAAAACGCAAGTAACAGATTTGGAGCGCTTTATAAATTATCTACAAGGCGAAGTTAGCGCAGAAACATTAGCTTGCACTTGCGCTTGTCCAGTGCACAGCCACGGTATGAAACGTAGTCACCACATGAAGAAATCATTCCAAAGAAATTCATCCGAGTCCAACAGTAATTCAAGCCTGAATACAGTTCGTAAAGTAGTGGCACTGATGCACATGTACATATTGTCGCAGACCGGTTGCGGAAGTGGACTAGTCAACAAGAACATGAAACGAGACGTCCAAAACTGGCGAGAAATCAGAACTCGATTGGACATTGCTGTCGAACATGTTCTCGAGACAGTCGCAGAGTCCGAATACGCAAAGAACTCTGACAACGAGACTGAACTTGGATACAATTCCGACTCGGATTCCGTAACGACTCATTACGATGCCAAGGTGACATCAGCGGTAAGAAAGCATTTAGCAATTTGTATACGAGACCTTATGCATCACGGCGCTTCAACGGATGCTCGAGTCAATAGCGTCACCCCATTCGTCGGGTGTTTCTCCCAGAGGCCGCAGGCACCAAGCAACACTATGCACGCCTGGGAAATTATTCTGAAGTATTACGAGATTAAAAATGGCCATCGTTACAATTCTAGTCCTGCCCAAAAGTTATCGCAAAGTTTCAATTTGAAACTGTTCGAAGGGAATATTGTCTCTGCGAAACAGGTAAGTTTCATCGATTACATGCCATAATATTAAAAAAATATAATATTATGACAAAAAATATTATTGTGAATAATAAATGTTGTAAAGAGTATTTAAATTCTTGCATACATTACTTTGGAGACGTTAAGAACAGATATTGTAAGATTAGAAATAGTTTATTGAAGAAAAATTTAATATTGTACATATCATTTCACATTATGAGCAATGCCTCGTAAGTATTGAATTATAATGCAATCGTCGCACCATGACCGGATTAATTCTCGTAAACGTTCGTTAATTATGACCTAACCTAACCTAACCTATCCTAACCAAACCTAACCTAACCAAACCAAACCTTTTATAATATTAAATCATTTCAATATTTATCACACTATAGTATTATGTAGTTTCATATTTTTTATTGTAATATTTTATTATCACCAGATTAATTTTCGTAAACGTTCGTCATAATTATGACCTAACCTAACCTAACCTAACCAAACCTAATCTAGCCTAACCTAACCTTTTATAATATTAAATCATTTCAATATTTATCACACTAGTACAGTGCCCCCCCCCCCTCCTTATTTTAACTTTTCGAGTCAAGGTGAGATGGCGGCTTCTTCCCTTATTTTACCGATTCCCCTCATCCTCACCACTGGCAGTATGAGAGAATAAAAACAGAGAGAGGAGATATACACAGTAGTCCTCCCCTTAAGTTCTACTTTTCAGCTATTAAGATGGAGGCTTCTTCCCTTAAGTTTAACTTTCCCCTAACCTCCACTACCAGTTTTTTGTGCTCCTCTTCCCGTCACGCGCATGCGCATGTTTTCAGGCGGCATTAAAACGTCAGGTGGTGGGAGAGACCGTGAGGGGTAAAATAAAACATATGGGAAGAAAATCTTAAAACTTAAGGGAAGTAAATTTAAGGGGAGGACTACTGTAGTGGCGTCCTCCTCCACCTATATGCGCAAACGCAAATAGCAGTCCGCACTCTTTTGAACACTTTCAAATGGCGAATGGTGGGGGAACTCACGAGGGGAAGAAGTTAACATAAGGGACGAAAACAAGTTAAAATAAAGGATGCAGTTAAAATAATCGGAGGGCCACTGTATTATGTAGTTTCATATTTTTTATTGTAATATTTTTCACAGTAATATTTTTCACAATAATATTGTTTACAATAATATTATTCACAATAATGTTGACCTAAAAAATTGACCTAACCTAACCTAACCTAACCTAACCAAACCAAACCTAACCTCGCCTAACCTAATCTTTTATAATATTGAATCATTTCAATATTTATCACACTAGTACTATGTAGTTTCATGTTTTTTATTGTAATATTTTTCACAATAATATTTTTTACAATAATATTTTGCAATAATATTTAAAAAAATAATATTATGGCATGATACCAGTCTTAATCTTCGTATGATGTAATCTAATTTTACTTCCTTTTTAGAGTTTACTTATAACTGTTGGAAACATAATCACATCTCATTCGCCATATAAAAGAAGTTTCGACTCCAATTTTAAAGCATTTATATGCGCTGCACTAAAGTAAGTATTATCGAACTTACAAACGAAGTATGTTTATTAATGTAATTGTTTTTTTCAGTGCGAATCATTTAGTCGCGTGGTTAAAACTAATCTTACAATGCCAGTATCTTTTGGAAAATCATTACATGCCATGGAGCTACGTTATCAAGACTGGTTCGTATTAAATCGTTGCAAATCGTAAGCAGAAATGAAACGTTTTGTTTTGTAGGTTTTCAAGACGCCTTCCACACACTCGACAGGCTAACGAAATATAAGTTCGAATTGCCAATCGACTTAGCCGTACAACAGTTCCAGAATATCAAGGAAGCGTTTTAATGGCAGTTTTTATAATAAGTTTTATTGTTACCGAAAGGAAATCATTTACCAAAGTATCGGACACCGGTTGTCCAGTATTGTACATATGTTTTTTTTTTTTAAGTCTAGTCGGTTTTTGTTAGCTTAATGTTAATTATAAATAAATGCTTCGTGTGTTTGTTTAATGTATTAAATATGTTTATTTAATGTATATTACAAAATACATGTATATATAAATTCTAAAATTCAGTCGTAATTAATATTATTGCATCGTTCAATATCACGGATTTCCAAAATGTCCGTCTTTAAGTGCAGTTTCATTATTTCACGCCAAATGTCCATTCTGTGTTCCTTGTCTTCGATTCCTAGTCGTAAAAGAATGTTTTCGTTGATTCTTAACAAGGCTCGACCAGTGATGTCATGCTGTAACAAAACATTTTTAGTTGTTTTTCTACATTGGAATTTACAACGAATACTTACGTATAAAAATCGTTCATGGTATAATTGGTAATAGTCGCTGCAGTGTCGTCGTAACCATTTTTGAACATCCAAAACATTCCACAAGTAAACTGGCCTTGGTCTCGCAGTTCTGTTCTAAAATTGTAAACATTTTTCAGGTTATGTTTTTGCTTTTTTTTGGTTCAATTTATACAAAATGTTCAACAAAATTACTTGAAGAGATTTTTATGTACCTTTAACTTGTTGTTGGTGACTACTTCTTCTACCATTGTTAATTATTTTAATCAAATTGATTAATTATCAATTTTTTAAATATAAATGTAAAAAATTAACGTCATGATGACATTTTAGGCACTTTGTATCACAACAAAACTGACAGTCCGCTTTGACCGTCCTAATTTTGTATACAGGGTGTTTTCCAGTCAAACACAGAATTTTGAGGTTAGAAAGTTTGACAGGTACATACGTGGTACAATTATGAACAATTCAGTTGATTTCAGATTTCATCTCTGATTTCAGCTACGAAGTAAGAATACAGAAGTTACTTCGTTGTTTTAGAGTTCATTTTGCTAATATTTTTATTTTAATTGTTTATTTAAAAAAGAACTGTATTTATGTACCATAAGTCATTAAATTTGTTGTACGTAAACATTTATTGACATAAATATTTTGTGTATTTAATAATGAATTCCCTTATAATTTATAAATATTCATTAACTTGTATTTAATTTTTATATTCGTTAAAGTATACATTCAGTTTTTCAATATTTCACAATCGTTTTAGTGTTTTGTATTTTTTAAGTATAGATCGTTATGGATTTAAAAGCAAGAATGATTAAAAAGCTAAACGATCAGCTAGGTTCTGATCTGAAGAATTTAAAAAACATATCACAAATTTATGAAAAACTTCAAGTCGACAAACAAAAGATTGAACAAAATGTAAGTAGAGTTAATATTGTTTGCCATTAGAAATAAGATCGTTACAATACATGAGAGCGTTTAAAACTGCGATGCGTAATTATGTTTACAAATTTTAAGTTTCTTGTTTTTCTCTTTATTTACTGTTTAACTCAGATATCAAATATTAAGTTTATTCATTGTTTATTAAGGTTTTTTCTTGTTTTTATTATTATTAAGCGCATATTGTTATTTCTTTTTGTATAAAGGCCTTTTAAGGTCGTCTACTACAATAAATAAAATGAAACAAATATTTATTATCACTGCCGTGTTCCGGAAGAAAAGTCGTATGTCCATATGACCATTATTTAATGATCATTTTCGTATTGTTTCATAGCGATCAGAGCACCCAATATTTAAACATTGGCGATAACGAATTTTGTGGTTAATGACAATGTCCCAGTAAACGAAAACGAATAGAAAGTTAAAAATACGAATTGAAATGAATTCAAGTGAATTAAAATGAATTAAAACGCATGAAAATGATTAATTGAATCCACTTTTTAATGCATTTTAATTCATTTTAATTCACTTGAATTCATTTCAATTTGTATTTTTAACTTTCTATTCGTTTTTGTTTACTCGGGTCTTCCCTGCGAAAAATGTTAAGTAGGAATCTCATGAGAAATTGAAACAACTGCCTTATAGTTGTCGTAAACATACATTATATACATCTATTAGTCATACAAGTATCGTACGGAATATGTCAAGTTTTATTACATGAAAGAAAATAATTTAATAGGTAGTTTTATAAGCATACAATCATGAATGTTTTGAGTTGAAATTTTATGGAAATTATATAAAAATCTCATCACAATCAGGTCAATTTTCAAACAAATCGCAATCCAGCAGACGAAAATCGATTGAAGTATATTCATATTAATTCAGCAATCGATATCTGAATTCCATTTCTGAACCTTCTTCAATCTTTCTTAATCCCGAATTATTTTGAATGTACGTAGATATATTGAAAAATTTGCCACTGAATATTCTGGAATTCCCTTACTATGCTTGACATGTTTGAATTCATGTTAACGAATTGGAAACGTACGTTCTACGTTGAATTTATTTCAATTCATGCAAAAAAATTAAAGATCTTTGTCATCCGCAGCGAAGGGGTTAAATGTTTAAACTATATGAAATAAACACAAATCAACCAACATTACTTTGAATTTCAATAAAAATCAACAGAAATCTAAAATTTTTTTCATAGTTATCATTAGCCTCATCGGAAGCACCTTCGACAATAAAACAAAGCATGAAAGAAGTAAATGACATTGTCGATTGTATGGAACGTATGAAAGTTGAGTGCAATGCTATATACGAACAAATTGACGAATCCCTCGATGAAAAACATAACACGGTCGAACTTCAAGAAGTTGTTGAAGACATACGTTATTTAGACAAAGCTGCATCGTATTTGGAATTCATTAAATTTGTCGAGGATATAAGGTAAATAATTCGATATTACCCTGCAAATTGGCTAAAATTGAAACAATACAAAAATTACTAAATCCTCAGCACTGAGATAGAACTTGGACTTTTATCCGGAAGTGACGAATCATGTATCTCATCGTTCGTAATTTTAAAAGAAATTTGCTGTAAACTCCAAAGTTCATCGTGTCACTACCTAAAAAATTACGTGTCCGAAACAGTTTTGTTTTGGTACAATCAAATTAAAACGAAGCTTTTTGCGTAAGTAAAATGTGAATCAAATGAAGTTTCTTTAAGAAATTCTAAAATACATCTCTTTATAGGGAATATAATGAGATTCTTAAGGTATTAAAATGGCCATTCTTCACTGTAAACGCTGGGCTAGTCAACCATCATCCCGAGTCGATTCTGAAATTTAAAACACTGACCGAATATCTCTTCAATCTCCAATTACCGTATGAGCTTTTATAACGATAGAATATAACATGAAATATCTTATAAAAATGTAATATACTTTTAGAGATGAAATATTAAAACCTTCGGCATCTTCCGGAATTTTAAGCGAGTTTAAACAAACGTGTTTACCAGTGACGCTTCTTGTTCGTCCATTGAAACAAAGATTTATTTATCACTTCACTGGTGACAAACAAACCAATCGGAGAGATAAACCTGAATGGTTTTTCACACAAACACTAACATGGATTAAGGAATATGCTGATTGGATCGAAAACATTGTTCAACCAGTTGCTAACAGTCTACCATCAATTAAAGTTAACGTAAAGGTAAATTTAAATCGTTTGAAAATAAAACAATATTTTCATCAAAATATTTGTAGGTCGAGTTCATGCGAGCGCTAGTAAAGTTAGCAGTGGAAAAATTAAAATCTGAAATCAGCGTTACGCAGTACGACGATTCATTATTCGCTCATACTGTTGACGAAGCCTTAGGATTCGAAAGGGAATTGAGAGATATGTTATTTTATCCACCTTCGGAACCAGCCACGGTATTCGTATTGACACAGGCTCATATTTTCCAGAAATGGATAACGATGGAAAAGAAATGTAAATTAATAAACTTATTTCAATATTTTATTAATCTTTCTAATATGAATGAAAATTTTCAGTCGCTACTGAAAAAATGGATGCTATATTAAGTTCTGACACTGCATGGGAAAGAATGGCAGGATCTGCTAAAGACGAGATGAAAGTCACCGAATGTGCCGAAGCGTTCCTTACTTTACTGAGTACCATTTCTGATCGCTATAATCATTTACCACAACCAGGTCACAGGTAACAACCGTAATCCCTGGTAAAATAGCAGCGTGATCCAAGAGTTCGTAAAGAGGACGTTAAGCGGCAGAGAAGCGTATACAACGCTTCGTTGAATCTGGTAAAAATGAAAGCGTGATTGAAGCGTGACCGAAGCGCGAAAATGTCCACATTCACTCTTAAGATACGCTTAAGTGACTCTTTAATTCACGAAGCTCTCTCTCAGGTGCCTCTCGAAGCGTTATTTAAGCGTTTCGACTCCACGCTTAAGTAACGCTTCGAGAGACGCTCTCGCAGGTGCAAATCTTAGTTAGGAACTGATTAAAAGTACAGTAAAAGTTTTTAAGAATGAATAATTTATTTCAGTTTTTGTTCGCTTTATGAGAAAACTTTAATTGAAGCTTTAATATATTTAATGCTTTTAGTTTAAGCGCTTTTAAAACAGTCCTTGAAATTGAATAACATTTATATCTCTTTTACGATAAAAATACCTGTATGAAATGTTTGCGTAAGTAAATATTAACGTCTGCAAAGAAATGCTTAAGTTTTTGTTTGAACTAAACCCGCATTTATCAATACGCCTTCTAACTTTGAGTATAAGTTACTCTCGTTCTATTTTTTAAGATTTACGTACGGATGAATATAAACGTACTGAGAACGCTCTATGAACGTTTTTAACGTTACAATTGAACGCCTTAAGAGCGTTTTATTAACGCTCAAAGTACGCTCACATACCTGATCATGGTTCGCTTAAATTTTCCAAAATCACGTTTAGCGGACTCTTTCAGAACGCTTCCCTGGTAAAAATGGAAAGCGTGCTCAAAGCGTGACCGAAGCGTTGAAATGTCGAAATTCACTCTTAAGATACGCTTAACGGACTCTTTAACTCACGAAGCGCTCTCTCAGGTGCCTCTCGAAGCGCTACTTAAGCGTGGAGTCGAAACGCTAACTCTTTAACTCCCGAGGCGCTCTAGCGTTCCGACTCCACGCTTAAGTAACGCTTCAAGAGGCACCCGAGGCGCTCTAGTGTTTCGACTCCTCTCTTAAGTAACCCTTCAAGAGGCACCGGAGAGAACGCTTCGTGAGTTAAAGAGTCAGCGTTTCGACTCCACCCTTAAGTAACGCTTTGAAAGGCACCTGAGAGAGAGAGAGCCACGTGAGTTAAAGAGTCAGCATTACTTAAGCATGGAGTCGAAACGCTTAAATAACGCTTCGAGAGGCATCTGAGAGAGTGCCTTGCGAGTTAAAGTGTCAGCGTTTCGACACTACCCTTAAGCAAGGCTTCGAGAGGCGCTCTCACCTGAGAGGCACCTGAGAGAGCGCCTCACGAAGCGTTATTTAAGCGTTTCGACTCCATGCTCAAGTAACGCTTCGAGGGGCACCTGAGAGAGCGCCTCGTGAGTTAAAGAGTCAGCGTTACTTAAGCATGGAGTCGAAACGCTAGAGCGCCTCGTGAGTTAAAGAGTCACTTAAGCGTATCTTAAGAGTGAATTTGGATATTTTCACGCTTCAGTCACGCTTTGATCACGCTTTCATTTTTACAATTTGAACGGGCCACGGTCAGGTATGTGAGCGTACTTTGAGCGTTAATAGCTCTTAAGGCATCCAATTATAACTTTAAAAGCGTTCATAGAGCGTTCTCAGAGCGTTTATATTCACCCGTACGTAAAGCTTAAAAAATATAACGAATTATTATATATATTTAATTTGATTTTTATTATTATTATGTATGTACCTTTAGATACGTTATTACGGAATATAGTTTTACAATTTCGCTCGCAAATAAATCTATGAACCTGAAAATAATTTACCCGACTGAGCATCGAACCCGAGTCTTCCGTTTACTACGCTGACTCTTCACCACTACGCTACGCCCGCATATTATTACCGCGTGAACAAGAGTAACTTATACTCTAACTTATGCTTAGAAGGGATATTAATAAATGCGGGTTTAGTTCAAACAAAAACTTAAGCATTTCTTTGCAGACGTTGATATTTACTTACGCAAACATATCATACAGTTATTTTGATCGTAAAAGAGATATAAATGTTATTCAATTTCAAGGACTGTTTTAAAAGCGCTTAAACCAAAAGCATTAAATGTATTAAAGCTTCAATTAAAGTTTTCTCATAAAGCGAACAAAAACTGAAAAAAGTTATTCATTGTCAAAAACTTTTACTATACTTTTAATGAGTTCCTAACTAAGATTTTTGAGCTTCAATTTATTTCGTAAGGCATAAAAAATAATAAACAAAAACGCTTTATTCACTCTTAAATGACTCATTTTCTTTCACTTTTAACCCATTAATGCCTGAATATCCAAAAAGCCTACAGTAACTTTGAGCTAAAATCTTTTAATGAAATCGCGGAAATTTCTATTTGGTATAAGTTGTTCTAGACGTTTTCGGATGTGCTCTACACGATGCGACCATTTAGAAAAGTGAAAATTTTCATTTTGTATTGTTTTTTGATAAATTTATATAAAAAATAGTGTTTTTTACGGGATTTTTTCGTAGAAAATCACCATTTTTTAACAGAAAATATATGTTTATCATATTAAAATTAATTAAAAACGTGTCATTAGTGTTTGTACCAATAAACTATGGATGTAGAATTTTTTCAACATTTTTTTTCCAAAAATAGGAAGCTTTGGAATGCAAAAAATATCACTAGCGCGGGGATTATCAGAGTTGTTCAGTTTTTTTTTCACTATTATAATACCCGATTATTCACAAAAGTGTCTATTCCGGGTTGAGGAGGATGCTGATTACAATTCATCTGACAGAAATAGAAAATTAAAAATGGCAAAATTTTTTGCATTTCAAAGCTTCCTATTTTTGGAAAAAAAAATGTTGAAAAAATTCTACATCCATAGTTTATTGGTACAAACACTAATGACACGTTCTTAATTAATTTTAATATGATAAACATATATTTTCTGTTAAAAAGTGGTGATTTTCTACGAAAAAATCCCGTAAAAAATGCTATTTTTTATATAAATTTATCAAAAAACAATACAAAATGAAATTTCTCATTTTACTAAATGGTCGCATCGTGTAGAGCATACCCGAAAACGTCTAGAACAACTTATGCCAAATAGAAATTTCCGCGATTTCATTAAAAGATTTTAGCTCAAAGTTACTGTACGATTTTTGGACATTCAGGCATTAATGGGTTAAGAAAGCGTTCTATGAACGCTTCAATCAATGTTTTCGTATATGAAGTATAAAAACTAAAAAAACTTTCCATTCACTCTCTGCAAACGCTTAATGAACGCTTAAATAATAGTACTGAACGTTTCGATGAACTTTACTTACATAGCATACAGAAATAAAAAGTTTCTTTAACGCTTAACGGGAAGTTTAAATAAAAATGCTGAACACTTCGATAAAGTTTACTAAAGTAGCGTAGTAAAATAAAAAAACGCTCTATTCACTCTCTACAAACGCTTAACGGCACGCTTAAAATGTCTAAATTCACGCTTCGGACGCTTTGGCGTTAAGCGTCATTCAAACATACATTAAGCGTATGATTCGTTTTATTGAAGCGTACAATTCTATAAAACGCTTTGTGTACGCTTTATAGACGCTTAACTCCACGCTTCCATTTTACCAGGGAACTCAGTTTCACTTGTCGATACGATTTTAAATATTGTTGATTTTTAGGTTACAATTCTTAGACTTACAATTGGAATTGATTGATGACTGGAGAGTTTGTCTTTTGCAATTGTTGCACGAAGGTTACAAAGATCCTTTGGTTTCTCTCATTCCTCCGACTCTTAATACTTTGAATTACGTTGCGGCTGTTCTTCAAGATTGGGGTGTCAATGTGGTAAATATTAAATAATAAGACGCAGTTTACTTAAAATTTATAACAAAATTATTTTAGGCGTTCTTGAAGCTTCATTTTTTCAAAAAACAGTTTGATGATGTGAAAGCGTCAGAGTCGTTAGACAGTGAGTTTTCGGTGTTATCTTTTAGTGAACTTGAGGAACCGACTGTTACGGTTTTCGATGACGCTGTCAGTTTACTGCAGCGACTAAAGAAAAAGCTTATCGAGGAGGTAATAGACTCCGTATTTATAGGGATAAAGGCGAAAAGCAAACCTTATCGAACAGAAAAGTAAGTAATATTAATTCTTTTTTTTATGACAATTTATAAAATATATTTAATCGTATCAGGTGGTTTGCAATGCCTGCGGGGAAGGACATGTCGAACTTTTCTGTGACTATCAGCGCATGTCCGATGTTTCAAGAAATAAGTGATCGACTTATCGCTCTTCAAAATGCTCTAGCTCAGTCCCTGTTCGAACAATCATGGCGAAGTTTAGCTTATCAATTAGATTCGGTACGTAATTAAGAAATAATCTCATGTATCTTTTGTTAATCGCAAAAACATTTTAGTTCTTACTGCAAGAAGTCGTACTTGCGAATCAATTCAACGTAGGTGGCGCTGCACAATTACAGTTTGACATTGTCAGGAATTTATTACCATTGTTTGGTTTATACACAAAGCGACCAGAATCATATTTTCCACAGTAAGTTTTAAAATTAGTTTTTATAGATATTCTAAATTTACTAACGTGATTTAATTTCAAGGATGACGGAAGTTTGCAAATTGCAAAATATGTTACTGGGATCTGCGATGTTACTCGTCGAAAGGTTAGACAGTCAAGACGAAAGTGCATCGAAAGAAGTACTGGTTGATGTAAGTGTCTTCCACTTGTCTCCTGAAACAGCTTTAAAAGTTCTAAAAACGAGAATGGATCTGAGCCTCAGCTGACAGGATGGGAACATAATCGACATGATCGATTAAAGAATTGTCAAATGTTGTGTTTATAAAAATTTTGTCATGATCCTTATTATTATCCTATGTTGTATATGTATGTAAATCATTTAACAAATTAAATTGATGTTCCCGTTATCTGCACCGAGAAGCAGAAGCCTGTTCAATGGCAACACTGCCATTACGGTGAGAACTCCCTTGAAGGTGTCGTAACTCAGTTTCGAAAACGAACACGACGTTGTTCCATCGATCGCTGAGTGCACGCCAATACGATTTGCAGTCGTTCCCAATATGAGCTGATGCTCATAACATTCCATGCAGTGAATCGGTTCGGTTCCACCTCTGAATCGAGTAAAAGATTTAATACGAAATTAATCAACCTTGTAAATGCGCAAATGTGATAAAAATTATGTACATAATGAAATAAATTAATCATTTCATTTTATTAAGATTCTTTCTTACTTGAGGTGAAATTTGAGTTTTCCATCGACAGCGCTCCAGACTGCAATGGTTTGGTCCAACGAGGAACTAATTATAGTTGTCTCGTTTAAAGCTTGTAGCTGTAAAACCTAAATTGGGACAGACACAATTTATGTTTTTTATAAATCAAACAGAAAAGGTCCTTAATATACAAAAAACCACTTTTTTAAACCTCTGGAATTTTTATTTCGAATGGATTTGATACGTAACGTATTTCGAATACTTTTCAACAGATGGCGTTCGTAACAAATCAACATAACGCGTTCCCATATAAAAGTTAAACAAGAAGCGATTCATTTTTCGTCAGATGGCGTTCGCAGCAATTTATTTTTTCAAGTTCTTTTATTATTTTAATCGAAAAAAAGAAACTGGATCCATTAAAGTTTAAGGTATGTGTGAATGTAATTTGAAGTTCTTAGGGATCATTAATGAGTATATCGACCTCAAAAACAGCGTTAAAAATGAAAATGTCACAAAAAACACATTTTTTTTTATAAAAAAATCGCTTATAACTTTTTTCAAACGCATTTTTTGGTAAGTTCAATAACACCACCTGAAAGAGCATCAAATTTCGGTTCGGAAACGATGGTTGTCCATGTTTTCCCATGAAATTTAGACAGCTGGCGCGAGTTTATCAATGTGTTCAGTAAAAAAATCCTTAATATCTCTGTAAATAAGGCATATACGACAAAGTTACTAACATTTTTCATTGTTTTTCAGTAGAGGAACATTTTTTGTTGGAACTTTTTTTTGTTTTACAACGTAACCTATTCGAGATAAATCGATTAAAACCATTAAATTGTTTATAACAAAAAACATACCACTTTAAACAAAAAATAACGGACAGATTCCGATTCTGGAGGTCAAAATCTATAAGAATCAAATCATTTGCTTTTGGACATAAAAATGTATAAGAACTAAAATCAGCGCCTGTACTACATATTGGATCTACCATTTTGAATTTTTAAAATTTGACTACAGGTTTATAAGCATATAATTTTTCAAAACGGCCAAAAACACATTTTGTTTATGTTTCAATCCGCATTTACACGAAAATGTGATGCAATAGTTTATTTTTAACTCCATATTCGTTTTTATTACGAAAAATCCGTTGAGAAACGATAGGTGTCATCATATTGGAAAAACCCATACAGGGCAGTGTTTTTTATAAGTTTATATGGTGTTTTTAATGATCAAAGAACGTCTAGGAGAAGAAATTCTTACCTCGCATTCGTGTCCTTTCCACGAAGCTATTATCAGTCCTGTCCGAATATCTAAGATAGTTAAAAATCCAGAAGCTTGTCCCAGAGCTACCCAGTGTCCGCTTGGCGCAACTGCGATACACCGAACCAAGCCAGTAGGATTCATGGATACCTAAATAATTGGATTAAAATACCGATTGTCAGACATATAGACTGATTATTGTATATCTAATGTATATTTAAGTAAGTTAAAAGCAGTTATTTAGACTTCTTACGAGTGAAAAAAGTCAAAACATAAGGAAAACTAACCAATAACCTCAAAATACAAAAGATAGGTTAGAAATTACGAAAAAAGGAAACATAAAAACGTAACCAAGTTTTAAAAATACTTAAAAATTTTAATAACTATTTGTATATGAATTAATTAATGACTTGCACGCGTTAGTTCATAAAATTACCAATGAGAAATCCCACACATACAAGGTTTTACGAGTTAAAAATGAATAAAACAAAAACTAGCCAATTATCTAAAAATACAAAAGTTGCATTAGAAATTATAAGAAAACACAAAAGCATAACCAAGATCTCAAAGTGGTTAAAACTGTTAATAACCGCGTTTATATGTATTAATTCATGATTTGCACGTGTCAGTTCATCAAACTACAATATAGAAATCACATTTAAGGTTTTACGAGTTAAAACCTCGAATAACACAGGTGATAGTAAACAATAACCTCAAAATACAATAGTTAGGTTATAAATTATAAGAAAGGGTTTACTCGTGCCAGTTCATATATATAAATTATAAGAAAAGTAAACCAAAAAACGTAACCCAGATTTCAAAGTAGTTAAAAATGTTAATAACCACATATATACATATTAATTCATCATTTGCACGTGTCAGTTCATAAAAAATGCTAGGGCGAATTTACATTTGTGATTTTAGAAATGAGAAAAGGGTACAACACAAAAGAAAACTAAACAATAATCTCAAAACAGAATAGTTAAGTTAGAAATGATAAAAAAAAAACACAAAAACATAACCAACTTTTTCAACTGCTTAAAAACGTTATTAATAGTTTTTATACGAATCAATTCATGATTTGCACGTATCAGATCATAAAATTGCCAATGCGAAGCTATATATTTATAGGTTTACCAATGAGAAAAGGGTACAACACAAAAGCGGAAACAATAACCTCAAAATACTAAAGTTAGACTACATTTTATAAGAAAAGTAAACACAAAAATCAAACCACACGTTTGCCAAGTGCTTAAAAACCATATCTCTACAAATTAATTCACAATTTCCACGTATCAGTTCATACAATTAATAGTGGGAAAACACATTTACGGTTTTACGAGTTAAAACCTCGAATAACACCAGAGAAAGGAAAAAATAACCTAAACATATGGTTAGGTTATAAATTATAAGAAAGGTATACACGTGCCAGTTTATAACATTACTAGCGACAAAACCGATTTAAGGTTTTCCGAGTTAAAACCTCGAATAACACCAGAAAAAGGAAAGAATATCTCAAAATACAATGGTTAGGTTATAAATTATAAGAAAGATATAAACGTTTCAGTTCGTAACATTACTAGCAGGAAGGCACATTGAAGGTTGTGCGAGTTAAAACCTTAAATAGCACAAAGCAAACTAACCAATTATCACAAAATATAAAAGTTAGACTGGAAATGATAAGAAAAGTAAACACAAAAACATAACCAAGGTTTCAAAGTGGTTAAAAATGTTAATAAACATATCTAAACGCATTAATTCATGTTTTGCACGTATCAGTTCATAAAAATTGCTAGTGCTAAATTACTAGTTGTGGTTTTACCAGTGAGAAAAAGGTACAACACAAGAAAAAGTAACCTATAATCTCAAAATACAAGAGTTAGGTTAGAAATTATAAGAAAACTCAATATAAAAACATAATCAAGTTTTGAAAATCCTTAAAAATGTTAATAACCATTTGTAGGCGAATTAATTAATGTTTTGCACGGGTCAGTTCACCAAAACCTCAACCAAAAAGTTTTATGAAAATGCCGGGAAAAAGGTTTGCGGCATCTTGTTTTACATGTTTCATAGTTTCAAAATCCGTTTCAAACGAAATCCTAGCTGATCATTTTCATAGAAAAACACTATTCAACATTTTTTCTATTTTTTGTATTTTAACCATTCAAATCCTGTAGTAACTAAAACATTTAGGATCATTAATTAATGTTAGAATTTGTTCAAATCAGACTTATAACATGCACATTTTTTAGAGAAAGATATATTTCACAAAATTTCAATAAAACTCTCAGCCTAACCCAGAACCACGACGGGGATGTGATGAAACAGCGGTTCCATTTTTTTTATTTTTATTGTTTTTTTTCTTTGTGTTTTGTTTTGCTTGTTATTGTTTTTTTATTGCTTTTTTTTATTCATCAAATTATTATGTAATGAATAAGAATATACAAATACCGCACTTCTTAACTTATGTTCATATGATGGATCATCTATTAGAGTGATTTTGAGCGGTTTCAAACATTCAAAAAGTCCCTATTAACTGACTCGCCAGGCTGTTCTAACCATAATCCAAATCCCTCACCATCTAAAAAATCTAAAGAATGCTGTAAATGTTCAAATATTCGTCAATTTTTAGTGATACTACGCCTGTATTTTTGTAAGATTTTTTAAATTCTTTTACATATTTATCTAATTTCTTGACATTTCATAAAATACACATTTTTTTACAAAATGTGCATGTTAAAAGTCTGATTTGAACAAATTCTAACTTCAATGAATGATCCCGGGTGCTTTAGTTTAGTAGAAAAAATGTTTACTAGTGTTTTTCTATGAAAATGATTAGCTAGGATTTTATTTGAAACGGATTATGAAACTATGAAACTTCTAAAATGAGATGCCGTAAACCCTTTTCCCGGGCATTTTCTTAAACTTCTTTTTGGTTGAAGACACCCGTGTCACAAAATTACCAATGAGAAATGACGTTTAACGTTTGCGAGTTAAAAAAGAATAACACAAACAAAGTGAAAAATAGCCTCAAAATACACAGGTTAGTTTACAAATTAGAAGAAAAATAAATACAAAAACGTAAACAAGTTCTCAAAATGCTTAGAAATGTTAATAACTGTATGTATATGTATTAATTCATTATTTATACGTGTCAGTTCATAAAATTAACAGTGGGAAATTATATTTCAAGGTTTTATGAGTTAAAAACGGAAATAACATAATGAAAAATAAACGATAACATCAAAATACAAAAGATAGGTTGGAAATTATAAGAAAGTAAACACAAAAAGATAACTAAGTTTTCAAAATACTTAACAATGTTAATAACCAAATGTACACGTATTAATTTGTGGTATGCACGTGTCAGTTAAGAGAAAGTATATTTAAAGATGTACGAATTAAAATTTGAAATAGCAGAACAGAAAGTATACAAAATAACCTCAAAAAACAATTGTTTGGTTAGCAATTATAAGAAAGGAAAGGACGTCTCATTTGATAAAATGACCACCAGGAAATCACATTTAAGAGTTAACGCGTGAAAACCTGAAATAACACAAGAAAAAGTAGCCAATAACCTCAAAATATAAAAGTTAGTTTAGAAATTATAAGACAAATACAAAAATAACATAACCAAGTTTACAACGTGTTTATAAACGTTAAAAAATAAAAGTATAGGAATTACTTAAAGATTTACACGTGTCAATTAAAAAAATTACTAGTGGTAATCACAAGATTTTGCGAGTTAAAATCGGAACAAACAGAAGAAAAAGTAGACAATAATCTTCAAATACAAAAGTGAGGTTAGAAAAAGAAAAATCAACACAGAAACGTAACCAAGTTTTCCAAATGCTTAAAAATGTTACGTTCGAAATTACGAGTTAAAAAATGAATAACATAAAAAATAAACAATAACTTCAATGTACCAAAGTCTGATCAGAAACGACAAGAAAAGTAAACACAAAAAAAAAATAACTAAGTTTTCAAAACGTTTAAACCACACTCAAGGTTTAACGAGTTAAAAACGTAAATAACAGAAGAAAATGTAAACAATAATCCCAAAATACTAAAGTATGGTTCGAAATTATAAAAAAAATAAACAAAGAAACATAACTAAGTTTTTAAAACGCTTAAAAATGTTAATAACCATACGTTAACATATTAATTTATGATTTACACGAGACAGTTCATGGAAGTACTAGTGGAGGATCACATTTTAGATTGTACGAGTAAAAAAAAGGAAAAACTGAAGAAAAAGTAAACAATAATCTTCAAATACAAAAGTGAGGTTAGAAAAAGAAAAATCAACACAGAAACGTAACCAAGTTTTCCAAATGCTTAAAAATGTTAATAACCATTTGTATACTAATTAATGGATGATTTGTACGTGTCAGTTCATAAAATTTCCAGTACGAAGTATTATTGTGAAAATAAATACGTAGAACTTACTTTCATTTCATTGACATATTGAAACGTTCGACAATCGACGACCCTTAAGGTTATGTCAGCGGTAGCAACGAGTATGGTCGTGGATGGTGCGGGACTAGCGGCTAGTACATTGATTGGTGATGGTCTGGGACTTTCTGGACATCCTAACAAGGATCCCAAAAACGGATCCCAGCAGTGAATGACACCGTCGCAAGTAACGGCGTACCGTAGTGACTCCAGGAACGTTAATGCGAGAATGGACTTCTTATGACCAGCATAAGTATATTGACATGATGAAATTGTACTTCCGTCACCCTAAGACAAACATAAAAAACCAAAACCAATAAGTTTCCATTTCAAATTTTAATTCCTTCAATTTTGTAGCGTCTGTTGTTTTTCTCAAGGAAGGACTTACCTGACTTCTCAAACTCCATAATTTGACTGTTCGATCTCGTCCTCCACTCATGAAACTATTTTCATTGTCCAATACCGATAAGCATCGAACGCTGTTAGTGTGACCTGCGAAAGTTTGCAATTTGATTTGTTTAATGTTAAATTTGTGATCTTTGTCCGGTCTGCCGATTTCGTGTTCCCAATAAGCCAACCAATTTCCTCGAAGTTGTCGTCCGGCCATTGAGAACGGACTCGCTTCCCGAACCGCGGAATCCAATTCCATCGAAGGTTCAACGTTGGCGATTTCCTTCTGTTAAATAAAAAATTGTTCCGTGTAACAAATTTTTTCATTTCTGAAACTACCAATAATTTGAAATCGAACCTCAATATTAATTCTGTTTCCTATTGTAGATACTTTTCCAAATCCTTTTATGTAGTTATCTACGCTGTTTTTACTTTCTGAAACTAATGCAATTCGTGCAGTCATTACTGAATATTAATACCTTTCATGGATTGCTTACCGTTACTTGAAGAACTTGGAGATAAAATTTCTTGAGCATAATCTTGATATAACATCCGGATTAAATGGTGATTTTTTAGAATTTGGTCTAAAACTAAACTCCCAAGCAATCGATAAAATAACGTATAAGCTTTATGCGCCAGGGTCGTTGAAAAAACCACTTTTAATTCTTCAAGGGCCTAAACAAATTAAATTTATAGACATTGCCAGTCTTCGAATGTAAATAAAAAACAAACATTTACAAATATTCGTAATTTCAGACCTTATACTTATGTATGTCCACAATATCATCCGTTGTGGAAGGTGAAAAAGAATCGGGAATGGCAATTTCTGGCTTTTGACACAATTCGCGAGTGCATCCGTCATCAGCGACCTCTTCATTTTCCTCCCTAACACCAAAATCATCTATAAAAAAATATTCAGAAGCCAATTGAAGACTCTCATTACCTGGAATGTGATTCACCCGAAGGGCTGGTAACCTCACTCGCGTTGGACTTCCTATGTACGTTAAAAACTTTGTCGAAGGCCAGGAAAAAGCGTTGAATTGGCCCGCTTAATTGATTAGTCGCCATTACGCTTCCCAAGCGCGTAATCAGGATCGACATAGCTTCAAGGTATTTGTCCGCTAAAACCGACCGCGCCATTGCTCCGTTCGGAAACGTATATTTCGTCGTCGATAAAATCCGAACGATCGGTTGAAGTATAGACTTCACTATTACTTCCTGCGTGATTAGTTTAAAATATATTTTAAAACATTAGGTTTAAATATATTATGTGATAATTTTAGTACCAGTTTAGTATTTATTGAGCCGTGCAAATTTCGTAACAAGGTGTAATATAAAGCACAATGATGCAGACAAATAGAAAAGCTAAGGATCCTAACAAACGAAAAAGAAGTGTAATGTATGTACAAGATTACGAAATTAATTCTTTTTCGTTTGTTTGGATATTGATGAAACGAAAATTGTAGAAAGGACCCAGACATTGATATAGTGTAGAAAAAAGCTTACATGAATTACGTCCATTAGAGAAGAGTCACTGAGATACGGAATGATACGAATTAACAAAACAAGACATGAAACCAGCCCACCTTCCAAATTCAAAGTCAGTTTTCGTTTGCATTGAGCTACGAGCTCGGTCATGTGAGACAGATATTGCACAACGATAGTTTGTTCTCCGTACAAGCCTGAATAAATTATGATAATAAAATTTAAGCTAATTTAAATCAGCGATTTTCTTTGTTAATACAATTATTGCATGGATATTCTAACCTAAAATCCTCAATATTTTAGTTTGTATCATTGACCCTCGAGCATATTTATCGGTTAGCTCAATTTATTACATTTATAAATAGAATATTACCTATCAAGGGTGTAAAGTGTACTTTTACGCATCGGGCGGGAACTATACATACGAGGCGCCGAAAGCGCCGAGTGATGTGTAAAATTCCCGACCGATGCGTAACAGTTATACTTTACACCCATGTTAGGTATCCTGGTTTTTGTAATTGGGTGCGTAAAGAGCGTGCGTAAAGTTTTGATGCCTGGTTGAGTGCGTAAAGTACAACTTTACTCACGACCATTCACTTTACGAATTTTGTCGTCAGGAGTGAGCAAAAGTGACCTTTACGCATGAAAAATAGGCATCAAAAGTACTTTACGCACGATGTTTACGCACACAATTACAAAAAGATGATTTGAGGTTAGAAAGATTAATTTGCCATATAGAAAGTCGCTGAATGTAACAGCAACTAAAATGCTTGTAGAAAGCTTCTTATAGTAATAATAAAATTAGCTAAATACTTACCAACAATAGACGTTAGGCACTCCAGGACTTTTATGGCGTTCGAGTCGCCAAGGATTTTTCCGGACTCCCCGTCTTCCGTTTTATCCGCAGCTACCTGTTGCACGGCCAAATTTTCCTTGCCAAAATAGCAAAGTGTCAACATTTTCAAAAGGTTCCGGGAGAGGTAACGTGCTGTTAAAACCGGACCCAAGCGATGCGACAACCAAATAACGGATTCAGCGCTCATTTCCGAAATCGTGCACTCTGTAAGCAAACGTTTTTGTTTTCGTATTTCCTCACTTTGTTTATGCTGTTCAGCATCTTCTTCGTTATCGATATTCCCGAAAGTAAGATATTCTTGTTCCGTGGAATCATCTGCTGCATTAGAATCGGAGGCAAGTGGTGAATCTTCGCTGCAGGTTGTGCTACCCACTTTGCAACAGATGGTGTTGAATTCTGGTACAGATTTTCCAGAACCAATTTCGAAGCTTTTTGATAAATGAATTGTTGGCGACTTTGCCGAAGTCGACAATGAATATTTACTAGTTTCTTCTATTAGGTTATCGATATCTAAATTCAGATCAAAATTCATACTTTGCGCTACGTCTATGGAAGGCGACCGTGAGCAACTGTCATCGGTTTCCATCACAAAGATTGCTGAAAACGTGAAATTGATATTTTCCTTGAAAACCCTAGGTTTTAAATATTTATATCGTTGTTTTATTGTCAATACTACGAACCGTCATTGCTTATTTCGTGAGATGTGTCGAATTTACTCCCACTATCCGCATTGGAAGTATTTAGGTCCAAAATATTGTGCTCTGATTCAACCGACGAATCTTCATCTAGCGGCGACAATATCGCGTCTGCATCACTAATATTCTCACTAAAATCGCAGTCTCTGCAACAAGTTTGAAATATTTGTTCGTATGATAACATTTCTTAAAAATCTACGAAATATGAAGTTATAAAGACGATTGTTTAAATTTGATCCAGCGAACCGAATATTACCCTACTGAAAAAATACGTGGATAAAATAGACCGAATTATACGTAGGTATAGTAGAAATAGGATTCCTCCGTTTCTATATAGTTTTGACTCGATGGTTCCAAAATTCTACTGAACATTTGGTTATGACCTAGTAGACAAATATATTTGGTCATTATCAACCGTGTTGTTCCACCTGGTTATGACCATGTGGTCGAGATCACGTAGAATTTTACTACTAGATCAAGTGCACGTAAAATTTTGCAAGCAAGTCACGACCACCGTGTAAGATCTATGTAGAATGGAGAAGCATGCGGTTGCGACCTGGTAAAATAGTCCTAAACTACCAGCTTTATAGCCATAATCCTGTGGTAAAACCATCTCGATTTTGTCAGTAGGTTTGTTTCTATATTTTTTAGAAACTGGGAAATTCTGGGAAAAAATATCTTGTGCATCTCGTTCGTAAATTTTATTTAACTATAGAGCAACGGGTTCGTGGAGACAAATGTTCTCCATTAAAAAAATGTACACTATAGTCAGTAGATGCACAACATATTATTTTACTTTCGGCGGTTTTTATACGTTCGTTAAAAATATTTTATTGTTCCTTATTTTTCTCGAAAGAGCGATCTCAAAATTAGTCGGATATGGATATCTCGATTTTTAAAAAATGCATATAAATAAATCGATGTTGACGTCCGTGAAGTTTTCATAATTGTGGGCAATTTCTGCATATTAGGACTTTAAATGTTAATTGCTGATACTCTACTTCTGTTCGAAACAGTTTGAGGCAGAAATAGGCAGTTGCATTAATCCGTTCTAATTCGGAGAGGCGAATAGACCCTCCTAACAAATCAGAATGAATTAAGTTTCTTATTCGTTTTCTTTTTTATCAAAATAATACAAGAACGTAAATGAAAAATTGATACGAGCGCCATCTGTCGGTAAAATTATCGCTATGAGAAGGCCTCAAAACGTGTTATACTACAAATTGTAACGAACAACATCTGTCCAGAAAATTAAATCGAATTGTAATGTATTCCTTCATGCACGCTTAATGGGCGCTTCAACAGTCTTAATTCACCTTTTCGGAATTCTCCTGACACACTTCTCGAAGCGCATTTGATTTTTTTGGAACTCTTTAGTAACTCTCTAAGCAATTCGTTAGTAATGCTTTAGTAACGTTCTCAATTTTACCAGGGATAATAGAGTGTAATTTTCCTTTCTTATTTGCCGCATTCGCTACGTTAGCTCGATAGTGGAGCCATTTCTATTATGTGCCAAAAATTAAGCTTACAGTAAAGCGCCCAGTGAGAGTACAAGAAACGTTTTTCCGCAATTTTACGCTAAATGAAGCGAATCGCAAGCTTAGAATATGTTTAATTGACGCTTAATTGAGACGAGTTCTGAAGCGTGAATATGCACCTTTTAAGCGTTATCTAAGCGTCCAGTTAAGCTGCTTTTAAGAGTGCATGGAGCCTTCTTTTACTTTTGCTACGCGAGAAAATAAAAATTAAGGAGTTCATGAGACGTTCGGCAAGACGGAGTAAAGCGATTTTTAGTCTTCTACAAGTTTCCTCAGAAAATCTTATAATTTTCAGTATTGAAAAATTATTTTGCTCCACATTACATTAGAAAAATATCATTAATTATTCATTTACTATCAACGAACATTTTTATTATATTACAGATGTAATATAATTATCATTTGTGACGCGTTATGAAGAAAGGGATATAAGCGTCAAAAAATCGATTTTTGGATTATGATTGTTTTAGATAAATCCGAATTAGATTATCCGAAATCAAAAATAATTGTCATTGAATGTTTCTCATGTAATAACAGTTTAAAGACGAGCGTTTCACGCTGAGACCGCCGCGGTCTCGGCTCATCTTTTCCCTCTCCTGCAAATTGGCGTTCGGAGGCTTAGGTCCCTTTCTTTATAACGCGTCATATACATATTACGTCTTAGAAATTGATTCATAGTGGTAGATCAGTGGTTGGCGTCACTCGCAGTCTTTATTTCATGTTAAGCGTCGCACGCCGTTGATTACTTTAAAAAAATTATATTTTATGTAAAAATATACAATAAATAAAAATGTTTTGCAAGGTAAGGATTTTTTTCTTATACATCAATCAGGAACTCTACCTATATACGCTTTCCAAAGCATACGTAGCCGTTCACAAATGCAAAACGTTGAACCTTTAAAAGGTGCATATTCACTTTTTATGTGCTCCTATCGAACTTTCTTGGAAGCGGAATGCGCGTTTCCCAAACTTCAATTTCACATTTTATGAACTTTTAATGGACACTCATATTATTGGCAGGGAATTGAATCCCTTTCAATCACTATTTGTTTACTGGGATAAGAACTTCAGAAACCTGCACCAAGTGCAGCATCGGTCGATTTCAGCCAGATAAATAATATTGCGAAACGCAAAGAAACATTGTGGCCAACTCACGACCTACGACGTCGTAGTCCAGCATTTTTAACTTATAAATATGTAGTAATTAAAAGCCCTAACACTTAAAATTATAGATATAAGTAGAACAAAAATACTTACTTTAAGTTTCCTTTGTCAGGGTCAGTACTCAATGATCCAGATAAATGATTTCTGTACCCACCCACTGCCTCTACCAATGGGGTAATAAAATTTTCCAAAAATCGCCGTAGTCCAAGCCTAACCATGAGCTTCAAAAGAAAGCTCCGGTGATACAGTCTTATCGTCTTGAATTTCGCGATCAATCCAACGGGCAGAGTATTCGCGAATGATAATTTGTCGATCGCTGATCCTTTGTCGTAAAGATTCTGTATTGGTACCAGAAACATGTTTGCAGTTCCCGTTGGCCCCAACGCCCTAATAGCAAAAAAAACTCGTTTTAGGTTAGAAATGTACCTTATTTTGTAACTGGGCTCATTACCTGGCGATTGGGTCGAATAAGTACCAAGCAGCAAGAACAGCGCTAAAGGGTTGCTCGAAAATTTGCTTGACGTATGGAACAATCAACTGCAGATTTGTTTCTGACTCAATTTCGGAATGCGATAGAAGATTCTCCAACTCTCTAGCGATCTCTTTAACTTTACACTCATTTATTTTACACAAAAATACTATTCGAGTCCTTTCGCCATCATCCGCCAACTGCGTGACCTGATCCAAATCCCGACACAAAGCGTTGTACTCCTGGATCATTTCCACCACGCTATACAAATGTTGCATGTACTGGGATGAAGAGAATAAAAAACCAGAAAGGATCGGTTGCAAAATTTGATGTGCCGATGGTGGCGGAAGTCCCATGAAGGTCACCGCGGGACCAGAACTTTTATCAGCGTCAGAAAATTCCGGAACGTCGACGTTGTACGAATTTGGCATGATGTCGATTTTCAAAAGCAACATCAGTACGTTCCGAATACACTTCGGTAAAGTGTTCGGTGATGTTTTGATCACATTCACACAAGTTTCGAGTCTTTCACCGAATGGAATTTTTCCTGTTTTCCACACGGCCCGAAATTTTTCTGCCAGGAATATCTCGACGATCAAGCAGCCAAGGATTTGTTGTTCTTTCATCCGAGCGCTGGCTACGATTTGCTTATGATTTGGCACGCTGTTCTGCCAGGTCGTGCTAGGATCATAAATTTTGTGCGTCATTTTATTGATAAATGTGTGCGTCGTCTGCACCTGGATAAGTGCCAGAGCAGGATTGTAGTCTTTCGGAAGAAAGATTGTTTGATCCATGATCTTATCCTGTTTCGATCCATCATCGGTTAGAGGTAGCGAACTTCTTGATCGGCTCAGAAAACGACTGAAAGCCAATGGCGATGATCTGATTGTTCCCGATACGTTAGCTGCTGGTGATTCTTCGTCATCCGAACTACGATTTTCCAGTTCCACTGCTTTTTCAACGACCTCTTCGGCGCCTAAACGAGAAAAAAGTTATACTGTCCAAAGTTATCTATCCTAAATTATTCGCTACGTTAAGTTACTCTGGTGGCGAAAAATAGAACTACACGGAGAAACTTTTGGGAGCGCTCCTCACCAAAACTGGGCAGCCCTCCCGCATCACTTTTAACTTTTCAAATGATAATTAAAAATATAAGAGCGTAAAAATAAATTTTTTTCTGAATATATATCGATTCATAGTATCATTAAGAAAGTTTATGCACTATTTTTAGACTATCAAATTATTTACATGGTTTATAAAGACCATTAAAAGTGTAGACACCGGCACTTTTTTCATTTTAACCCTTCCGTATCAAAAACAGAGCAAAATAGAGTAAAATTGTACTAAAGCTGTTTTGTAAAGCGTGAAATTTGCTACAAAAAAGCCTTGGGCAGCCCCAATCTAATGTTAATAGTTTAGCCACAAACAACACTGGAGCGTCAACTTACCGTTTGATCGATAACCAATGTAGAATATTCGGAATATTTTGTTTAAATTCGTTAAAGTGAAAAAAGTGCCGGTTTTTACGCTTTTAACGATCTTTATAAACCATATAAGTAATTTGATTGTCTAAAAATTGTGCATAAACTTTTTTAATGATACTATGAATCGATATCTATTCGGAAAAAACATTATTTTTACGCTCTTATATTTTTAATCATCATTTGAAAAGTTAAAAGGGCTGCCCGCCCGGTTTAGGTGAGCAGCTCTCCCAAAGGTCTGTCTGTGTACACTAGTCATAGATTTAAACGTTCCACTAGAAGTAGGTCCCCTATACAAGGTTCTACTGTAGTTCGATTTTTCGCCACCAGAGTAAATTATCTCGTTTGATACGCCTCGTCCGAAGTTATACCACTCTCTTCCTCTCCTTCCCCCACCACATTGTCCGCTGAGCTACACTCGCTTCGCGCCACTCAGAAGCATTGACGGATACAGAAGTTACGGAAGTGGGGATAGGGAGGGGCAACAACTTTAAATAAACTTCCGCCATCTTGAAAGATCGGTATAACTTAAGATGGGGACTACAATAAACTATTTTTGTTAGGTTATGTTCATTACCAGACAAAATTTTTTCGTCAACCGGGAAATTTCGTAACCGCGGTGGATTCTTGCTCCAATATGGCGATGGAACAATTTTCTGAGGATGGGGCTGAGTAAAAAGTTGTACAACACCAGAATTCGATAAGTTCATGTGATTGTCAACAAGATGCAAGCAAACATTTTTCGATTTAATCGCAGCTAGACCTGAAAGTCTAAAGATGTTGTGTCAGCATGTTATAAAGATAATTATTCGACTTGACTTACTTATATCCGAATGTCAAGTCGATCCAATGATGCAGTCTTTCTGACACGTAGGTGCTTTCCAAAGCTTCCCGATGCTTATATACAAAATCTTCTGGCGACATTGCCCACCCAGGAATTTCCAAATCTGGTAAGTCTTCGTGAATTGACTAAAATTATACAAAAACTTGTAGTCGATAGGTACAGTACTCCTTCCCTTATTCTAATGTCTTCCCTTATTCTAATTTTTTCTCTTCTCCTATTTTAATATTTCCCCTCACGCGTTCTCCCCACTGACGTCTGTTGACGTGTGGATTTTCTAAATACAAATAACGGCGCATGCGCAACAAAAGAAAAAGGGACAAAAGTGAGACTACAAATCTAAGGGGGGAGAGGGGAAAATTATAATAAGGGAAGGACTACTGTAAGTACCTAACACCTAGAACTTTGGTTTTCTTACCTTAAAAACACTAGAATCTGTAAAAAACTGGGGAATACATTCATCGGGACTCCAGTCGTACAATCTTTGTATCGATCCAGGGTATTCGCCAGGAACCCATAAAGGTCTTACATGTTTACATAAAATCGATCTCGAATATCGACGAGAAAGATAAACGTAATATGTTATCTCCGACAACACATCCGACACGTGATAACCCACCTTAAAAACATTGTTATTTAAATTTTGCTCAATCAGAAGAATAGTAAATTTTGTACCTCTGCAGATTCCGAATCGAATGTCAAATCGAGTTGTCTGTCGCCTTTGTTCAAGCGAAATTTTGACTTTGTAAAATCTCTCCAATTCCCACCATCTCTAGATGTAAAATCAGTCACCCAGGGCATTACGTGATGGCAACTCGGGTCCCCGTAACGCCTCCCCGCCAAATTGTTCAAAGCGGTTAAATAATCGAAGTTACTTAATCTACCGTGTACCCACATTTCACAGATTATACTAATATTTGTGCTTGTATTAATACTTTTTGCTCTTTGCAAAGGTTTAGACATTTTACACAGAGATTCTGGGGTTTCCGGTAAAAAATGAAGATTATCGTAAATATTTGGTAAAACCTAAAATTAATGGAATAGTAGCATATCAAAATATAGGTACAGTAGAACCCCTCTTATTTCAACCTCTCTTATTTGAATCGTTTCCCCTCAGGCCTTCTCCCACCACCGCTCGAACATCTCGATACAGTTTATAGTGTTTACACCATCAAAGTTGTACAGTGTAAACAGTTTAACCTAAGTTTGCAAACATGCATAGTCGGTAGACTGATATGTAATGAAATTTCAAATTAATTTCAAATTTTCCATCAAACTCATGATTTATATCATACAAATTATTCGAAAAGCTGCTAATTTCGTAAAATAAAAGTGCACATTTGAAGGTTAGGATGTTGTTATCAGATATTATTAAAGCCTTAAGCAGAGTAAGGGGGTAAGGGGAAATTTCAAATAAGAGGGGTGGGCGCCATCTTGAAAACCATGACCAGTTGAAATAAGAGGGGTTCTATTGTAATTGTAAACAATTAAATTGCGTAATAAAGTTTTATACTTGTATAGTGAGATTTTCCATGATCAAGATATCGTTAAGTGTCACTTCTCCTAACACTAAACCTCGATCATGTAATTCTCGGGACAATCTGATTAGTTGATATGTGAGAAAAAGTGGTTTTGCATAATTTGTCGACAGTGCTGCAGGACTGTACATGACGTAACTAAACGTAAACATTAAACATAGTTACAAACGAAACAAAGAAATCATTTTTAAGACCAAGTAATGTTCACTTACTCTCGAAGAGAATACTTCGCTGTTTGTTCGTAGAAAATTATAAATGCAGTTTCCGTTTCTATTACAAACATTACAGGTAATAAATTACAGTGAGTACGATTACTTGCACTAGCGACAACTGTTGCAGTGCCATTTTCTGTTAATTGAATCACAGTACACCCATACATGCGATTCAAAATTTCTTTCGTTAGTTCAACGTCGCTTGTGAAGCCAATGGTGTTCGATTGCTCTCGTAGATCAAGTTTTGTGCGAGGACCTAACATTGAAAATGTCAAACTTTTTGTTTTAAATTGATAAAACTGGGTTACTTACCGCAATATTTTTTATAAAAGTGTTTCCATAAATTTTGGTAATTTGTTTTTGCGACATAATGAAGCACTTCGGAAAATGTCAAAGCTGCTTCGACTTTCAAATCGCACATAGATCTCTCTCTGGGTAATATACATGCATTTTTATGCCTTTTTTCATATATCTAAAAGTACTTTCTTGTTAGGAGTCTTTTTTACTTTCGATAGTAAATGCATATTTACCTTAATATACACTTTAGTCCAATTAGATCCTAATTCCTCGGTAGAAGGCTGAGCTGCTATTTCTTCTGGTGTGAAATGATTGTGATAAATAAAGTTTACTGGAGCTAGATTTGTGAAACCCGATAGCCATATTTTGTGAACCGTTGCACATATTTTACCATCGTCGATTACCATATACTTATTAGGAATTTTTAATTCCTTCTTTATAAACTCCATATTTTGTACATATATTTTGTATCAATCACAAAGTTTTTAAGCGTTTGTGCAGAGTATGATACATTCTATCTAACAAAACTGTCCTTTTTCTTCTAATCATACTAAACTACTAAATATTCCTTTCTCATTGCTTGAATTAAAGATATATACATCTGCTGACACTGGACGATATTCTACTGTGCATTTTCATTTTTTAAAACCAATGAAAAACAGAAACGAATGTTATTATCACTTGTTCAGTTCGGATGCAGGTTAAGGAGTCATTGTTTTGACGTTTGACAGCTAAATTGTTTACATGTGTATATGCCTAGGGACTTTTCTAGTTCTATGACGCGCTCGGTACTGAAAAGCACAGAACAATAACTAAAGAGAAGAGAAGTTACCATTTTGAAAAGAAGGACCCAATAAGCGCCTCTAGTACTTGGTGGCCGAACTACGGTAGCCCCCCCCCCCAATATTTGCATTCCCAATACATACAGTACAGTAGTCCCCACCCTAAGTTATACCATCCAAAGTTATATGTATATCCTAAGTTATAGATGGCCTTCTCCAAAGTTATACCAGTTTCTTCCTCTCCTTCCCCCACCACATTGTTTTGCTGAGCCACACTTGCTTTGCGACACTCGCACACAGAAGCACCCATTGCATGGACATAAACAAAGATACGGGAGTGGGGATAGTGAGGGTATAACTGTAATTGCTACAGTAGTACTGCTCTTAAGTTTTACATTTCAGCTACAGTGGCCCTCCCCATATTTTAACCATTCGACTCAATGAAGATGGCGGCTTCTTTCCTTAATTTAACGCTTTCCCTCATCCCCACGACTGGCAGTATGAGAGAATATAAACAGAGAGAAGATATAGTGGCGTCCTTCTTCACCTGTAAGCGCAAGCGCAAACAGCAGTCCGTACTCTTTTGAACGTGGACTGCTACTACAAGTGTATGGCGAATGGTGGGGGAACTCATGAGGGGAAAAAGTTAAAATAACGGACGGACAAAGGTTAAAATAAGGGACGCAGTTAAAATAAGAGGAGTTAGAATAAGGGGAGGACTACTGTATCAAGATGGCGGCTTTTTTTCCTTATGTTTTGCTTTCCCCTAACCCCTACTACGAGACATTTATGTGTACTCTCGGGGTATGTTTCCCATTGAGGTGCCTAAAATGCCTAGTGGTGGGAGAGTCCGTGAGGGGAAAAATAAAACATATAGGAAGAAACTCTTAAAACTTAAGGGAAATATAAAACTTGAGGGAACAAAACTTAATGGGAGGACTACTGTACCTCCTAATATTTGCCACTACAATAAAACCTCTCTTACTTGAACAGGGTCGAACCGGCATTTCCCCTCCGATCTCGTTTATTTGAACGCTTACAGTTGTCCCCACTCCTCGCGTAATACGCGTTCGGCGTGAGTAGCGCACGCGCATTGGCATTTGCATCGCGTAAGAGCGAGTAGTGGGGGTAAAGGGAAGTAGAAATCGTTCAAAGAAACGAGGTTATTTTGTTGAAATAGACGGAGTGTTCAAGAAAGTGAGTGTTCGAGTAATAGGGGTTTTACTGTAGGTCCGTCCCAATATTTGCCTTACCCCTCGATTGCTGTTCCCCACCACTTTTCACGGAGCAGTAATTCTGTACAGTAGTACTCCCCTTAAGCCATACAGTCGGGGCAATCAAGATGGCAGCATCTACCTTTAAGTCATATTTCATAACATTCAATTTCAATGGTTTTGCAATGTAATTTTCTGGTACTTTTGGTACATTTTACAAAACGTTACGCGAGCTACCGTTAAATAGAACGCGTGATTGAGGAACGCATTAGGATTTATAACCTATAAAATTATGACTTAGGGGGAGCATATAACTTAAGGGAAGATAACTTAAGAGGAGGACTACTGTAGTAACATCACGCATGCGCGAATTAGGAAGGAACTGATTTCTTCTGGTCGACGCATGCGCGTTCTATAACTGTATGTCGGCGGAGTAGGTCTCGATTGCTGGGCTATCTGATATGCGTCAACACTTCCTAAGATGATATTATTGATCGATGTCATTGATGATTTTCGAAAGGATATTGTTCCAAAATTGCTTCTTGATCCTTAATTTTCTTATTTACTGCAGTAAATTGATGTGTTAATAGAAAATTAATGATGTGGGATTGGAGCTGGAGCAGCTGCAATGAGAAACATGACATAAAAGCAACCTAACCTATCAATTTTTTTTCTAATTCTTACCCAGATAATGGTTTAAAGCCTTCCAATTATGTTTAAATTAGATTAATTAACATTTTTCACGATAAAATTTATTCAATTACATGTTGCGAACACGTGTATAGCAACGGCATTGAAATTCACTAGTTGCAACCAATGGCGATAGATCTTAAGCATCCAGATGCCCAGAATTGACCAATCACAAGCGCGCTCACGTTAACATTGTTTCCCCTATGGCTAGTTCTCTCCAAAAGTTTCAATAAAGATGGCCTTAAGACGTCTCAATGACAATAAGGTTTTTTAGGAACGCACATTCTTGCGTTTAGGGAATTTCCGTCCGCTACGCGCCACTCCACCGGCGAAAAAATAAACTACTGAGATGGGGATATGTGACACTATTTATATGGGGAAACGGGCTTATTTTGCGAATAGCTTTTCCAAATGTCTTTTTCAGCAAACTGATATTTCCAAATTACTTTTAGTCTTTGAAATGCCGTACGATGAAACAGTAATATCTCAACCGAAAAATGTCTGTTTGTAAAGCTATTCGCAAAATAAGCCCGTTTTCCCATATGATTAGTGTCACATACCCCCATCTCAGTAGTTAATTTTGTCGCCTGTGGGGTCGCACACAGCAGAACTTACATGGCGAATTACGTTGAGGTTCAGTATTAAATGATCAGCTGCCTCCGTAGCTGCCTTGAGCCCTCGTGTCCCCATTCGCAAACGCCTCCCCACCACTCCCCACTATTCGACGCCGCCCGCCAGCGCTTGTGAGAAGACGGAATGGGCGGAACCGGCGGAACGTTCCCATTCGATGCGTTTCAGCACGGGCAGCACCAAAAGTCTCTAGATGCGCGGGAATTTAAAACTCCTGGCCGTTTCACGAGGCGTTGGCAAGTCAAAAATAAAATTAATAACTTTTTGTAAGTATTCCAATGTGTATATTATTTAGAACATATATCCACACCTTTCTCAGAAGAGAAATAACTATATTTAAATGCAAATTAAATATATTAAACGTGGAAATGTACGAAACATCGCTTAAGGGTTATTAAAATAATATCGCTTTTTCTAAATATTTTACTGATTAAATGCACATATTTTGTTGAAAATGTATATGATAGATTTCTTATTTAAGAGTTTATTTGTTTATTGTAAATAATACAACAATTTTCGTGATTAGAAAATGTTGAATTGAAACATACAACAATTATTTTTCTCAAAGAATATTATTTTTTTTATTTCTTAAAATAATACAGAGTTTACTAATACTCAACAGAAAGCTGTTACGAACACGCGGTTCGTAACAGCGCGAGCGGTGAGTGGGGAAGGTTGCAAATAATGAGGAGCCGCGAAGTTCGTTTGGATGTCCTTCCGCGACTGACTCCTTCGATGCCGCCTCGATTCGAGATTTCCAACCGTGGGACTATGCTGAGCTTGCACTCTTGACTTCTATGTGAATTCGCAAGCCGTGCATATTCTCACGGTGGACTTTGAGAATTACATTGATATTTAAGGAGGCTACGATCTACCGATCGTAACACTCCCCCATTTTGAAAAAACGGCGTTCCACCGCCGAAAAATACAATTTTCATGAGCTTCATTTACACGGAAAGGAAGAAACACGACTGAGTCCTGTCTACGCAGCACTGGTTACTGCGTGGCCGGTTCGCAAATACATTCTATTTCAACTCGCTATAACTCAGTCAATTTTGAGAATTTTGAAACGAATAAAAAATAAAATTGTTCATTATAGTTTCCCAGATCTAGTGCACTAAGAAAAAGTGATATATCTTAATAAATAAAAAAGTTATTAATTTTTTAATGCAGAACTGCGAAATTTGTGTTTTTATACGTTCAGGCGCTTCGTTTATCGAGCGAATTTCAAGCATCCGAAAACTTTCAGCGAGAAAGTTGTTCATTTAGGTATGAACAAATTTTCTGGAAAGTTTCATCTCGATTGCATTAATAGTTTAAAGGTAATGAATGTTTAATGTTGGTCGTGGCCTTGTGCGCATCGCCGTGGCACACATGACGCGCTGGCCGTCGGCCGCTACCTTTTTTAAACATTCATTAATTTTAAAACTATTAATGAAATTGAGATGAAACTTTCCAGAAAATTTTTTCATACCTTAATGAACAACTTTCTCGCTGAAAGTTTTCGGATACTTGAAATTCACTCGATAAACGAAGCGCCTGAATCTATAAAAACACAAATTTCGCAGTTCTGCATTAAAAAATTAATAACTTTTTGATTTATTAAGATATATAATTTTTTCTTTCTGCACTAGATCTGGAAAACTGTAATGAACAATTTCATTTTTTATTCGTTTCAAAATTCTCAAAATTAACCGAGTTATAGCGAGTTGAAATAAAAAGTATTTGCGAACCGGCCACGCATTAACCAGTGCTGCGTAGACAGGAGTCGGTCGTGTTTCTTTCTTTCCGTGTACAATGAAGTATATAAATATATATAATATTTAGAGTCTCTAATATGTCCAAATTGTGTGTTAGATTTATGCTCACTCCCGCACTTTGGCACTTTTTTTTTTATCTATATACACATCGAAACGGCGCACAAACACAACCTGATTCTCTGTCGGGTCTTCGGTGAAGATGGGGAACCCGTTGGTTCCGAAGGTTTGGGACTCGGGCCCGTTGTTTAAATTCAGTCATTTGCATAAGTTCCTTGGGGTGGGATAGGCCGGAGCATCTCGAATTCTCGGCTTACTTCCTTGCCCGTTGGTGGGATGCAGTTATCCGCGCGAGTACGGATAGCCGCACAAAGAGGAGAAGCGATTACCTCTTCCTCTCCTCGCCTTGCTCACTCGGCGGTGGCTCCGGCGGAGGCCTGTAAAATGCCCTATGTATCATTTCCATTTTTTGAACTTTTTCAATTTTATTTTCAGTCGCGTTTTTCTCATTAAGTTCGATCACTGATTTCACTGATAATGTCTCTTCGGGTTCTATTTTATTCTCTTTGTATTCTGACACTGATTTTTCCTTTTCGAATTCCTCCACTAATTTCACTGATTTTTTCTCTCCGAGTTCAGTCACTGTGTTTTTCTCATTATCTTCTTCATTATTTATTATTTTCGTCACTGTTTTCGTTTTTAAACCTTTTCCAATTAATGTTCTCACTCTGTCAATCTTATCTTCAGTAAGATTTATCACTTTTTGCTTTTTGTCATTTTTTAATTTTCCGCTCACTATTTGCACTATATCTTGACTGTCTTGGTTGTTTGGTAATTCGTCGAAGTTTCTTTTTAATGAAGACTTTTGGATGTCTTCACCCGTTTTATCCCAAACTTGTTCTACATTAATTTTTTCGCGTTTATGCAATTTGGACGGTACTTGGTTTTGATTTGCCACTTCACAATTTTCGATATCTTCGTTTTCTTGTACCTTTACTTTTATATTCTCTACTTTTCCTTCGAGTTGAGTAGGATTACCGATGAGACTTTTAACAGTGTTTCCAACAAGAATGGCATGATTTTTGTCAAGATTTCCAACATAATTTCCGGGTAACTGAGTAGGGACATTTGTCGAGGTTTCCAAATTTTCTGAAAACTTCATATTTTCAGAAATTTCGAATTTGTTTATTGTTGCAGCGAATCCGTACTGGCTTTGATTGGCACTTACGTGGATCGGCTTCTGCGGTGTCTGTACTCGCGCTCTGTATGTTTGCGTGGGTACTTCCACGTCTTCTTCCGGCGAAGATTCAACCGGGCATTTTTGGAACTTATATCCTCGTTGATTTCTTGTACCTTCTACCTCGTCATTGTCCTCGGAAGGATTGTTATCGGGTTCTTCGCTGTCCGTTTCAATGTCGGTCCATTCATCGGAGTCCTCATCATCGCTGGAGTTTGTGTCGGCTTCGTAGCCGTCATCACATTCGTCTTGTTCGTACGTTCTGTCATCTTCATTATCAGTTTCTTCGCCGTCCGATATATATATTTCGTTCGTGATAGTGGAATCAACTTCGTGCCTAAAGTGCCTAATGCATCTGACACCATGTTCAAAATCCACTGCATTTATCCAATGGTCTAAATGTGAATAGAGTTGCATGAGATGACTGAACTTTTCTGCTTCGCCCTTTGGTTTTCGCTTTAATACTTTTCTTATAAGCGGCGAATACTTTTCTGGGAATTCATCTAGACATTGATGTACCTTAGATGCGAATGATAAATAATTGCACTCATCTCCGTAGTACTCCGGAATATGTTTGTCGATATTTCTTTCGTGGAATTCCATCATTCTTCCACTCACGTATTCTTCCAAATTAATTTTGTTCTTCCCTCAATCGCTCACACACTCACTCGCGGATTTCCAAGTATTTTCTTGAAAATTCTTGGGGAGAGAAAGATTCATCCTCCCTCGGGATACGCGTTATTATTAAGAGTAACGCGCGACGCGCGCGATTTTTCGTCACTTTTGCGTATCCCGGTATTTTTACCCCTCGGTAGCGTTGTGAGGAGGGTTCGAACACTCCGCGTAAAGGGGGTCGACACCCTACACGATTCAATTTATTGCCAAAAAAAAAATCGTGCGCGGAGCTCCGACGCTGCCACCAATTTATATGTTACGAACACGCGGTTCGTAACAGCGCGAGCGGTGAGTGGGGAAGGTTACAAATAATGAGGAGCCGCGAAGTTCGTTTGGATGTCCTTCCGCGACTGACTCCTTCGATGCCAACCGTAGGACTATGCTGAGCTTGCACTCTTGACTTCTATGTGAATTCGCAAGCCGTGCATATTCTCACGGTGGACTTTGAGAATTACATTGATATTTAAGGAGGCTACGATCTACCGATCGTAACAAGCTTGTTTTTTTTTCTAATAAAAATACGATTAAAAATAATATGAACAAATTAAACACGAGTCCATTATCGCGTGAAATGTGAGGCGCAACTTTTGTATTTTTAGACTTATTTTATGGAAATATATACAGTACCGCTCAAAAGTATGAGCTCACCCTTGCGGAATTTTGGATAAATTAAAATGTTGATATCTCATCGCCGAGTCAACATACGGGAAAAATAAAAAAAGGGAATTAAAGGGGAGACTTTCAGCTTCTCAGTCGTGATAGTTTCTTTTCAATATATACATTTCTCTACGAACTATGCTCGATTTACTAAAGTCATTTTTTCGCATTATTTTTTTCTTTTTCAATCCGCTCCCATTTTTTTTTAAATGATTACAGGAGAAATATACAACGTGTAATCGAAAGGTAATTCCTGCACCTTTAATTTGCCTCTTCGGGATTTTGTCTAATATTTCTTTACAAAAACTTATTTAATTTTGAACAAAATAATGTGATTTTTTTTCTATCTGCTATATCTCGAAAAATTGATGTGATATAAAAAATATCTAACAAACAAAAAGTTTCATTTTTTAATTATCTATTGGCTGAAATTTTGTTCAAATTTTTAGAAGGAATTTTTTTTATCCTATTTTGCCAAGTTTACGCTTTTGTGCTGCGATTATTAACAGATCTAGATTTGCATTTCAACTGTGCTCAGTTTGCGATATAATAATTCATGTACACGTATTTATAAATGAACAGTGAACTTTATTTTAACATTATACATAGAAAGAATCAACAATTGTAGTCATGTATATATGTACATATTTATTAAATTTTGCTTTCTTCAAAAAAACCGCCACGCGCTTTGCGTGAAACATCCTAATGGTGAAGACAAACATAATCTTAAACTTGATCATAGTTTAATTGCAACTTTGCATCCGAAAATGATTGTTACACAACAAACGTTGAAGTCGACTAAATACGGTAAAAAAAATTTCCTTTTAAAAATTTGAAATAATTTCAGCCAATAGATAATTAAAAAATGAAACTTTTTGTTTCTTAAACATTTTTTATATCACGTTAATTTTCCGAGATATAGCAGACTGAAAAAAATCACATTAATATGTTCAAAATTGAATAAGTATTTGTAAAGAAATACTAAACAAAATCCCGAAGAGGCAGATTAAAGCTATAGGAATTACCTTTCGATTACACGTTGTACATTTCTCCTGTAATCATTTAAAAAAAATGGGAGCGGATTGAAAAAGAACAAAATAATGCGAAAAAATGACTTTAGTAAATCGAGCATAGTTCGTAGAGAAATGTATAAATTGAAATGAAACTACCATAAATTTATTTACCACACCATTACTTTTTAAGATTTGGATTTTTAGGCAACGAATGTAATTATTGACTTAAGCAACAATTACATGTCAGAAAATATATTGGAAAAACCATTACTGTTTGTATACTATTTTTCATATGATTTTGCATGTGAATTCTCATGATTTATCATATGGTTGTGATTTCTCATAATATGATGTCTTATATGGATTTCCATATATTATTTCTCATAGAATCTTCTCGAGAGTCTGTATATGCGACCTTGGAAACCGTACTCTTTAACGTAACCAGTATCACATTTATATAACGTTTTGGTTACTACTTAGGTTGACATATTTACGAAGAAAAAATTTTCATCCCCATTCACATTAATGGCGATCATTGGACTCTATGCGTCATTAACATGATCGACAAGACCATATGTTATTACGACAGCATGGGCAATGTTTTCGACTACGCTCGCATGAACGTAAGTTACTTTATTCTGACACGATTTTTCTAATTTTTGTCATTTTGGGAATGTAACCTTTCCAAATTCGTATGGTTTATCTGTTTTTAGTGTACATAGAAAAGCTATCTGTCTTTTTTGTTGTTTTAGATTGTGAAAGCTTATTTAAGTAAAGAGTTCCAAATTAAAAGAGGTATTGCGTGGAATGATTCTGGACGGAAATTCGTGGAATCTCGAGTAAGTATAATATATACTAACAAGTATTACATATTTTATCAGTAATATCAGTAATGGAAAATGCTACAAAATATTGATTTTATGTATTAGCATTTACATGAGTTTATAACATAAATTATAAGTTACACGTTCAGATGAATATTTGAAATAACTTCATCATTGCCCTAAACATTGTGTAATGAAATCATTATGAAAAGTATTCATAAAACAAAAAACGCCACAATTCACTCAATCTCCCACATCATCTTCCATTTTTTTCTGTACTTTCTATTAATTTTGTATTTCATCTAAATAAGAAACCTATTAATTCACTTCAATTCATAATAACATACATACAGATGTATACGAGTTTATAAAATATGTACAATCATGAATACAAACTTACAAAACCTTTGTTATAATAGTTTTAAATTCATTACAATTAAAAAAAGAAGTTACTAATAAAATGGAAAGAAATATCTGTTAACTTGTATTGAAATTCATTCACATACTTAAATTGTTTTTATAATGTATGTGTGCAAACGAGTTTTTGTACACGAATATACTTGTGTCTTTTTACAGGATTTACCACAGTAAAACAACTTTTATGATTGCGGAGTTTTCATCTGTGCGTATGCAGACCATATAGCCCTTGACAGAGCGATAAAGATCGAAACTGAAAATGTTCCGGAGATGCGCAAAATAATGCAAAAAAAAAATTGTGTCTTCTCTACTAAAGCCAAGACCGCTCTTTTCCAAAAGGAGGAACAGTGAAAATTTGCAAGATCGAAATCTCATACAAGATTGGGCAATTCAAACACCTGCAAAAAAGCGTTCCGTGGACCGGAAATACGTGCCACCAACATTAGTCAAATCAAGGGATAACTTGCTGTTGGTAATATTCTTTCAATATTACGTGTGCTTTTGTAACATTTTTTAAAATTCTCATTATATATTTAATTTTATTCCATTTTGAAATGAATAATATTGAGACAGTACATCCTATACAAATATATATTAGGACAGTATATCCCTGTCCTGATCTACTTTTACTTCATTCAACTCGCTATAAGTTTCACAGTTTTCCTAGCATCTTGAAGTTTCTATTCGTTCTAATCTAATACAAAGTACTATATACAGGTATTTAAACTCCACTTTTAGTGTTCACAGTTGTGACAGATTTGGAGCAAAATTCGCTATTTTATAAAAATCAATGTGAAACATTTTGAGAGGGAGTACTGTATTTCATTTTTTGTCATGTGAATATGAAATTAAATGTAAATGGAATGTAACAAAACATATTCATTTTCTTGCATATATCTAGACTCTCTTATTAAAATGTACATCGCATATATAAATGTAAAAATAATATACTTCAACACTTGTTTCTGTATACATTTAGGAGCAAGTTTCAACCCCTGCCGAGACCGCTACTATTTATGATGGAGTTTGCTTACTTCAATCTGCATCATTCCATCAAGGAGACAAACGTGTCAATGCAAATGCCAATTTGCAATGCACAGCAAACTCCGTGTGTGCAATTGTAGCGTTAACAATACGAAAAGAAGCTGTTACCACCGTTACAACTGCATTTTTAAATTAAATTTTGCAAGACGGGGACAGGTATTATTCGCAATGCAAACATGCGTTCAACGTGCAGCATCCCTTCCTGGCGACAGATGAGCTACTACCGACGCCCTTTTCGAGAATTTAGGGGATTAAGAATATTAATATATTTTGACCGATATACTTTACATATGTCCACAATAATTATAATATTGTTTTTTAATAGTTTTAATATTATATGTAATGTGAACGAAAGATTTCTTAAATTAAAATGACTATTTTGGCCGATCATACAACTTTTAAGCTCTCTAGTGTACGCAATTTTCAATCAATCTCGATGCAATATGCGGCTGATGGTAGATATATTCATGTTCTAAAAGTTTCATATAAGTCATTTTTCGATTGGATGTGTCGGAAAAGAGACAGAAGCGAAAAACGCGTCGAGCTCGGCCGGCGCGCATATAAGATGCGCGGCGCGGCGCGGGCGGCGGCAATTTTATGCGCGCAGCGGCCGAGTCAACGGACGGGAAGCCTGCCTCCTATGGTCTATTTTTGACCAATTTGGTCGACTCACGGCTCATTTTCTTCGTCTTTTCAAGCTCTACAACTTTTATTTCAGATGAAAAAGTGCTATCTGTTAACCGAACCGAGATAAATAAAAAAAAAAAAATATGTTATCCCCCCTCCCCTTAAAACGGCTATAACTCGAATAATATATCTTTATTGGGTATAATCTGTTGTAAACAATTTCGTAAGAGGAAACATTTGTTAAATCATATATTCATATCATATCATAAGCTAGATCAATTTTGACAACACCATTGAAATAAGCCATCTCGAAAATAGCAATACATATATACATTTTAATTTTTTAACTTTAAATTTCATACGAAATACTTGATTGAAATTAAAGTGGGTAATGTGTCCTACCCGACGTTAATTGGTCAAAATATATTAAATATAATACAAAATATATTAAAAATATATTAATATTCAATATTGCAAGTATGTTCCTTGAATATATTTCTATATTTAAAAATCTACTTCACAATGGAGAATTATTCACAAGGAACATACTTGCAATATATTTACGTTAAAATGTTATTACAATATATTAAATAATTCAGAATACAGAAAGTTTGAAGAAGTTGCAAAATTAAATTCAGACGTCAATCACTCAATTATGGTTAATAGTTTTGAATCAATTTTTTTGCAGGATGAATTTTGTTTAATACATTCCAAAATATTAAAATTCAGAATTTTTAATACATAATAATGTATACAGCTGAAAATCTTTATTGAATCGCCTTTTCGAGAATTTAGGGGATTAAGAATATTAATATATTTTGACCAATTAACGCCGGGTAGGACACATTACCCACTTTAATTTCAATCAAGTATTTCGTATGAAATTTAAAGTTAAAAAATTAAAATGTATATATGTATTGCTATTTTCGAGATGGCTTATTTCAATGGTGTTGTCAAAATTGATCTAGCTTAATTAGAAAATTAAATATAGCAATTTAAATGTTAAAAAAACGCATAAAATTGGATACATTTTTTTATGAAACCTTTTTTTCCCATCAAAAGAGTATTTGCGTGCAGAAAATTCATTCGGTAAAGGTGAACAAAATAGTTGCAATTTATAAGTATTAAGATATAGTTTTTGAATATTAAAAAACCATCAATATCACAAAATGGCGAATGCAGTAACAATTTTCTTTTTCAACTTAACAATTTTTTTTTCATAAAAACTGCAAACTCTAAAAAAAATGTTCTGAGAATAAAAATTTCTTATAATCTGTTAAAGAATACTCTCAATTTTTGCACGAATGTATTGATACAATTTGTTATCTTTCGAAAATTATGAAAATCGAAATTTTGAAATAATTCATCTAAAAATTCTGAAAAAAAAATTGAGAGTCATCTTTGACTAATTATAAGATATTATTATTATTATAGGGATTCATATGGATAATTTTCTATTAATGTTTGTAGTGTTTGAGAAACAAAATTATTAATCATTTATATCGATTTCAAGAATAATAATTTATCTTGTCGAAAATTATAGACTTTAGAATGATTTCCTTGCAGCAAAAATGTCTTAGAATTTTTCAAAGAATACACACAAAATTTATCCAGATTTTTTAAACGTCTCTTAAAATTTCGTGTTTCGAAAATTTAAAAAATAAAAAATGATATCAATATATTCTGAAAAAATTTGGGCATACTCTTTGAGAAATTCGAAGACATTTTTATTCTTACATAAGTTTCTCTGCAGTTTATAATAGTTTTCATGAAAACATTTGTTAACTTATACAGTATTATGATCATGATATTATTTTTTTAATATATACAAAATATATGACAATACTACTACTATTTTCTTACCTTTAGTGAAGGCATTTCGTGACTGAAAACACTCTTTCGACGAGAAAAAAATGTTTTATTCAAAAGTATAAGCGATTTTTTTTACATGTAAATCACTATATTTAATTTTTTAATTATTATGAACCTTTCAATTCAAATGTGTCCATAACATAAGTGCAAAACGTGTGCTTCCCGGTGCTAATGGGTCATTTACCTTTATTTGCTGGGTTGTGCCTATACCTAGAATTTCAGAATTTCAAATTATAAGTAACAAAAATTAACGATTCTCATTCAAGAATTTACACATTGACTTAAATACAGGCTCAATAAAAAACAATTCTAAAAGTTAATACCTATACAAAATGCAAAACCTTGTACATTATTTAATTATTAATCACAATTTTTTTACGTTTTGTAAAAGAAAGAAAGTATTGTTTTTTTGTGCATGAGTCGTTAGAATGCGATATATTGCCTCAAACGAAAAATCATTTATTTTGTATTACGCTAATTATCTACTTTACATTCAGATTTCTGTTCATTTTATGCATCGGTTTAATTCCTTCCGTGGAATATTCCATGTTTTCAAAACAAAATATTTTAAGTACCTGGCATTAGTACTAAACATGATGACGTGTTTAGGTTTCTTACCTATATACTAATGAATACGTCATTACGTGTCTAGAAATTATAACCATACCGAGATTTTGACTGTTGATATCGTCGGTTAAAGTTCCCAAAATCCGGATGTCTCATTTTTCTGGTCATTAAAACTGTTTTAACAAACATGAAGAAGAAAATCATGTATATTCTTCAATCTTTCAACTTGAAATGGCATTTATAACATTAAAATACAAATATCGTTTTCATGTATTTGATAATTAAAAGTTACAACAATTTAATACTGTCAATTTCACTTGAGTCTGAAACACCAAAAAACTAAATATCGTTATTTTTGGATATATAAAAAAACACATTTTTAACATTATGTTATAAACAATTTTGTCAAAAGCGGTTTTAAACTAGAAATTTGATTGTGCCAAAATCGATTCCACCAGACAAATTACTGGAGACACGTGTATAATTTTTGTTAAAAGAAATAAATTGCGGTTATTAAAAAGAATACATAACCGATATGATTTAACAAATGTTTCCTCTTACGAAATTGTTTACAACAGATTATACCCAATAAAGATTGATGAATAAAATGTAGCAAATTTTTATTTTTTACAGTAACATTAATATTCTTAATCACCTAAATTCTCGAAAAGGCGATTCAATAAAGATTTTCAGCTGTATGCATTATTATGTATTAAAAATTCTGAATTTTAATATTTTGGAATGTATTAAACAAAATTCATCCTGCAAAAAAAATTGATTCAAAACTATTAACCATAATTGAGTGATTGACGTCTGAATTTAATTTTGCAACTTCTTCAAACTTTCTGTATTCTGAATTATTTAATATATTGTAATAACATTTTAACGTAAATATATTGCAAGTATGTTCCTTGTGAATAATTCTCCATTGTGAAGTAGATTTTTAAATATAGAAATATATTCAAGGAACATACTTGCAATATATTTACGTTAAAATGTTATTACAATATATTAAATAATTCAGAATACAGAAAGTTTGAAGAAGTTGCAAAATTAAATTCAGACGTCAATCACTCAATTATGGTTAATAGTTTTGAATCAATTTTTTTTGCAGGATGAATTTTGTTTAATACATTCCAAAATATTAAAATTCAGAATTTTTAATACATAATAATGTATACAGCTGAAAATCTTTATTGAATCGCCTTTTCGAGAATTTAGGGGATTAAGAATATTAATATATTTTGACCAATTAACGTCGGGTAGGACACATTACCCACTTTAATTTCAATCAAGTATTTCGTATGAAATTTAAAGTTAAAAAATTAAAATGTATATATGTATTGCTATTTTCGAGATGGCTTATTTCAATGGTGTTGTCAAAATTGATCTAGCTTCATTAGAAAATTAAATATAGCAATTTAAATGTTAAAAAAACGCATAAAATTGGATACATTTTGTTATGAAACCTTTTTTTTTCCCATCAAAAGAGTATTTGCGTGCAGAAAATTCATTCGGTAAAGGTGAACAAAATAGTTGCAATTTGTAAGTATTAAGATATAGTTTTTGACTATTTAAAAACCATCAATATCACAAAATGGCGAATGCAGTAACAATTTTCTTTTTCAACTTAACAATTTTTTTTTCATAAAAACTGCAAACTCTAAAAAAAATGTTCTGAGAATAAAAATTTCTTATAATCTGTTAAAGAATACTCTCAATTTTTGCACGAATGTATTGATACAATTTGTTATCTTTCGAAAATTATGAAAATCGAAATTTTGAAATAATTCATCTAAAAATTCTGAAAAAAAATTGAGAGTCATCTTTGACTAATTATAAGATATCATTATTATAGGGATTCATATGGATAATTTTCTATTAATGTTTATAGTGTTAGAGAAACAAAATTATTAATCATTTATATCGATTTCAAGAATAATAATTTATCTTGTCGAAAATTATAGACTTTAGAATGATTTCCTTGCAGCAAAAATGTCTTAGAATTTTTCAAAGAATACACACAAAATTTATCCAGATTTTTTAAACGTCTCTTAAAATTTCGTGTTTCGAAAATTTAAAAAATAAAAAATGATATCAATATATTCTGAAAAAATTTGGGCATACTCTTTGAGAAATTCGAAGACATTTTTATTCTTACATAAGTTTCTCTGCAGTTTATAATAGTTTTCATGAAAACATTTGTTAACTTATACAGTACTTATGATCATGATATTATTTTTTTGATATATACAAAATATATGACAATACTACTACTATTTTCTTACCTTTAGTGAAGGCATTTCGTGACTGAAAACACTCTTTCGACGAGAAAAAAATGTTTTATTCAAAAGTATAAGCGATTTTTTTTACATGTAAATCACTATATTTAATTTTTTAATTATTATGAACCTTTCAATTCAAATGTGTCCATAACATAAGTGCAAAACGTGTGCTTCCCGGTGCTAATGGGTCATTTACCGTTATTTGCTGGGTTGTGCCTATACCTAGAATTTCAGAATTTCAAATTATAAGTAACAAAAATTAACGATTCTCATTCAAGAATTTACACATTGACATAAATACAGGCTCAATAAAAAACAATTCTAAAAGTTAATACCTATACAAAATGCAAAACCTTGTACATTATTTAATTATTAATCACAATTTTTTTACGTTTTGTAAAAGAAAGAAAGTATTGTTTTTTTTGTGCATGAGTCGTTAAAATGCGATATATTGCCTCAAACGAAAAATCATTTATTTTGTATTACGCTAATTATCTACTTTACATTCAGATTTCTGTTCATTTTATGCATCGGTTTAATTCCTTCCGTGGAATATTCCATGTTTTCAAAACAAAATATTTTAAGTACCTGGCATTAGTACTAAACATGATGACGTGTTTAGGTTTCTTACCTATATACTAATGAATACGTCATTACGTGTCTAGAAATTAGGACCATACCGAGATTTTGACTGCTGATATCGTCGGTTAAAGTTCCCAAAACGCGGATGCCTCATTTTTCTGGTCATTAAAATTGTTTTAACAAACATGAAGAAGAAAATCATGTATATTCTTCAATCTTTCAACTTGAAATGGCATTTATAACATTAAAATACAAATATCGTTTTCATGTATTTGATAATTAAAAGTTACAACAATTTAATACTGTCAATTTCACTTGAGTCTGAAACACCAAAAAACTAAATTTCGTTATTTTTGGATATATAAAAAAACACATTTTTAACATTATGTTATAAACAATTTTGTCAAAAGCGGTTTTAAACTAGAAATTTGATTGCGCCAAAATCGATTCCACCAGACAAATTACTGGAGACACGTGTATAATTTTTGTTAAAAGAAATAAATTGCGGTTATTAAAAATAATACATAACCGATATGATTTAACAAATGTTTCCTCTTTTTTAATACATAATAATGTAACAGCTGAAAATCTTTATTGAATCGCCTTTTCGAGAACTTAGGGGATTAAGAATATTAATATATTTTTACCAATTAACGTCGGGTAGGACACATTACCCACTTTAATTTCAATCAAGTATTTCGTATGAAATTTAAAGTTAAAAAATTAAAATGTATATATGTATTGCTATTTTCGAGATGGCTTATTTCAATGGTTTTGTCAAAATTGATCTAGTTTATGATATGATATGAATATATGATTTAACAAATGTTTCCTCTTACGAAATTGTTTACAACAGATTATACCCAATAAAGATTGATGAATAAAATGTAGCAAATTTTGATTTTTTACAGTCTCGTGTTATCAATTGTTATTTGGCATTTCTTTGCTGTATTACGCGTATACTGTATTGGGTTAATTTATTATTCAGCAAGAAGAAAAAGCATTAATTCTAAATTTTTGTTGGTTGAATTAATACGACGTACTTTAGTTTTGTCGAGTAATCGGTGCACTTCTAAAATAATACATAACAATATTAAATATTCTATATTTTAAAAAAACTATATTTTTGTAACATTTATATATATTTTTTGTTGTTATAAAATGGAAAATTATTTACATCACTGTTATTCAGATATTTTTTGGTATCTTTAAAAAGAAAGCAATTTAAAAAATATTTTTATAATATTTGATGTCTATGAATGTGCTAAATTCTTTGAGTGAAAAATGTGAAAACTTGAGACAATTTACGAGGTTGGATGTATGTTGAGTAGGAAGTAACAAATAGACATATTCCGTAGACAGCTAAACCGAACCCCAGACAACAATAAACTATGGTATTATCCGTGAAACCGATGGAACGTGCTTTCATGGCACTCTCAACTTCCTTGTTTTCAAAACAAAATATTTTAAGTACCTGGCATTAGTGCTAAACATGATGACGTGTTTAGGTTTATTACCTATATACTAATTAATACGTCATTATGTGTCCAGAAGTTAGGTCCATAACGAGATTTTGACTTTTGATATCGTTGGCTGTGACTCAGTTTGCATATACTCGCGATTTGCGGCTATTCTGCAGTAATTAAGGGGGAAGGCAAAAATCGTTTTTTTTCGCTGTAACTTTGCGAATTTGTGACCAAATTGAACGTATGACCGCGCATTTTGTACCTTCCACCTAAACGCAATGTTTTTCGAGTTATAGCCGTTTTAAGGGGAGGGGGGATAACATATTTTTTTTTTTTTTATTTATCTCGGTTCGGTTAACAGATAGCACTTTTTCATCTGAAATAAAAGTTGTAGAGCTTGAAAAGACGAAGAAAATGAGCCGTGAGTCGACCAAATTGGTCAAAAATAGACCATAGGAGGCAGGCTTCCCGTCCGTTGACTCGGCCGCTGCGCGCATAAAATTGCCGCCGCCCGCGCCGCGCCGCGCATCTTATATGCGCGCCGGCCGAGCTCGACGCGTTTTTCGCTTCTGTCTCTTTTCCGACACATCCAATCGAAAAATGACTTATATGAAACTTTTAGAACATGAATATATCTACCATCAGCCGCATATTGCATCGAGATTGATTGAAAATTGCGTACACTAGAGAGCTTAAAAGTTGTATGATCGGCCAAAATAGTCATTTTAATTTAAGACATCTTTCGTTCACATTACATATAATATTAAAACTATTAAAAAACAATATTATAATTATCGTGGACATATGTAAAGTATATCGGTCAAAATATATTAATATTTTCAATCCCCTAAATTCTCGAAAAGGGTGTCGGTAGTAGCTCATATGTCGCCAGGAAGGGATGCTGCACGTTGAACGCACTCCCTCTCAAAATGTTTCACATTGATTTTTATAAAATAGCGAATTTTGCTCCAAATCTGTCACAACTGTGAACACTAAAAGTGGATTTTAAATACCTGTATATAGTACTTTGTATTAGATTAGAACGAATAGAAACTTCAAGATGCTAGGAAAACTGTGAAACTTATAGAGAGTTGAATGAAGTAAAAGTAGATCAGGACAGGGATATACTGTCCTAATATATATTTGTATAGGATGTACATACAGAATTTAGGGGATTAAGAATATTAATATATTTTGACCGATATACTTTACATATGTCCACAATAATTATAATATTGTTTTTTAATAGTTTTAATATTATATGTAATGTGAACGAAAGATTTCTTAAATTAAAATGACTATTTTGGCCGATCATACAACTTTTAAGCTCTCTAGTGTACGCAATTTTCAATCAATCTCGATGCAATATGCGGCTGATGGTAGATATATTCATGTTCTAAAAGTTTCATATAAGTCATTTTTCGATTGGATGTGTCGGAAAAGAGACAGAAGCGAAAAACGCGCCGAGCTCGTCCGGCGCGCATATAAGATGCGCGGCGCGGCGCGGGCGGCGGCAATTTTATGCGCGCAGCGGCCGAGTCAACGGACGGGAAGCCTGCCTCCTATGGTCTATTTTTGACCAATTTGGTCGACTCATGGCTCATTTTCTTCGTCTTTTCAAGCTCTACAACTTTTATTTGAGATGAAAAAGTGCTATCTGTTAACCGAACCGAGATAAATAAAAAAAAAAAAATATGTTATCCCCCCTCCCCTTAAAACGGCTATAACTCGAAAAATATTGCGTTTAGGTGGAAGGTAACATTTTAACGTAAATATATTGCAAGTATGTTCCTTGAATATATTTCTATATTTAAAAATCTACTTCACAATGGAGAATTATTCACAAGGAACATACTTGCAATATATTTACGTTAAAATGTTATTACAATATATTAAATAATTCAGAATACAGAAAGTTTGAAGAAGTTGCAAAATTAAATTCAGACGTCAATCACTCAATTATGGTTAATAGTTTTGAATCAATTTTTTTTGCAGGATGAATTTTGTTTAATACATTCCAAAATATTAAAATTCAGAATTTTTAATACATAATAATGCATACAGCTGAAAATCTTTATTGAATCGCCTTTTCGAGAATTTAGGTGATTAAGAATATTAATGTTGCTGTAAAAAATAAAAATTTGCTACATTTTATTCATCAATCTTTATTGGGTATAATCTGTTGTAAACAATTTCGTAAGAGGAAACATTTGTTAAATCATATCGGTTATGTATTATTTTTAATAACCGCAATTTATTTCTTTTAACAAAAATTATACACGTGTCTCCAGTAATTTGTCTGGTGGAATCGATTTTGGCGCAATCAAATTTCTAGTTTCAAACCGCTTTTGACAAAATTGTTTATAACATAATGTTAAAAATGTGTTTTTTTATATATCCAAAAATAACGAAATTTAGTTTTTTGGTGTTTCAGACTCAAGTGAAATTGACAGTATTAAATTGTTGTAACTTTTAATTATCAAATACATGAAAACGATATTTGTATTTTAATGTTATAAATGCCATTTCAAGTTGAAAGATTGAAGAATATACATGATTTTCTTCTTCATGTTTGTTAAAACAATTTTAATGACCAGAAAAATGAGGCATCCGCATTTTGGGAACTTTAACCGACGATATCAACAGTCAAAATCTCGGTATGGTTCTAATTTCTAGACACGTAATGACGTATTCATTAGTATATAGGTAAGAAACCTAAACACGTCATCATGTTTAGTACTAATGCCAGGTACTTAAAATATTTTGTTTTGAAAACATGGAATATTCCACGGAAGGAATTAAACCGATGCATAAAATGAACAGAAATCTGAATGTAAAGTAGATAATTAGCGTAATACAAAATAAATGATTTTTCGTTTGAGGCAATATATCGCATTCTAACGACTCATGCACAAAAAAACAATACTTTCTTTCTTTTACAAAACGTAAAAAAATTGTGATTAATAATTAAATAATGTACAAGGTTTTGCATTTTGTATAGGTATTAACTTTTAGAATTGTTTTTTATTGAGCCTGTATTTATGTCAATGTGTAAATTCTTGAATGAGAATCGTTAATTTTTGTTACTTATAATTTGAAATTCTGAAATTCTAGGTATAGGCACAACCCAGCAAATAACGGTAAATGACCCATTAGCACCGGGAAGCACACGTTTTGCACTTATGTTATGGACACATTTGAATTGAAAGGTTCATAATAATTAAAAAATTAAATATAGTGATTTACATGTAAAAAAAATCGCTTATACTTTTGAATAAAACATTTTTTTCTCGTCGAAAGAGTGTTTTCAGTCACGAAATGCCTTCACTAAAGGTAAGAAAATAGTAGTAGTATTGTCATATATTTTGTATATATTAAAAAAATAATATCATGATCATAAGTACTGTATAAGTTAACAAATGTTTTCATGAAAACTATTATAAACTGCAGAGAAACTTATGTAAGAATAAAAATGTCTTCGAATTTCTCAAAGAGTATGCCCAAATTTTTTCAGAATATATTGATATCATTTTTTATTTTTTAAATTTTCGAAACACGAAATTTTAAGAGACGTTTAAAAAATCTGGATAAGTTTTGTGTGTATTCTTTGAAAAATTCTAAGACATTTTTGCTGCAAGGAAATCATTCTAAAGTCTATAATTTTCGATAAGATAAATTATTATTCTTGAAATCGATATAAATGATTAATAATTTTGTTTCTCTAACACTATAAACATTAATAGAAAATTATCCATATGAATCCCTATAATAATAATATCTTATAATTAGTCAAAGATGACTCTCAATTTTTTTTCAGAATTTTTAGATGAATTATTTCAAAATTTCGATTTTCATAATTTTCGAAAGATAACAAATTGTATCAATACATTCGTGCAAAAATTGAGAATATTCTTTAACAGATTATAAGAAATTTTTATTCTCAGAACATTTTTTTTAGAGTTTGCAGTTTTTATGAAAAAAAAATTGTTAAGTTGAAAAAGAAAATTGTTACTGCATTCGCCATTTTGTGATATTGATGGTTTTTAAATAGTCAAAAACTATATCTTAATACTTACAAATTGCAACTATTTTGTTCACCTTTACCGAATGAATTTTCTGCACGCAAATACTCTTTTGATGGGAAAAAAAGGTTTCATAACAAAATGTATCCAATTTTATGCGTTTTTTTAACATTTAAATTGCTATATTTAATTTTCTAATGAAGCTAGATCAATTTTGACAACACCATTGAAATAAGCCATCTCGAAAATAGCAATACATATATACATTTTAATTTTTTAACTTTAAATTTCATACGAAATACTTGATTGAAATTAAAGTGGGTAATGTGTCCTACCCGACGTTAATTGGTCAAAATATATTAATATTCTTAATCCCCTAAATTCTCGAAAAGGCGATTCAATAAAGATTTTCAGCTGTATACATTATTATGTATTAAAAATTCTGAATTTTAATATTTTGGAATGTATTAAACAAAATTCATCCTGCAAAAAAAATTGATTCAAAACTATTAACCATAATTGAGTGATTGACGTCTGAATTTAATTTTGCAACTTCTTCAAACTTTCTGTATTCTGAATTATTTAATATATTGTAATAACATTTTAACGTAAATATATTGCAAGTATGTTCCTTGTGAATAATTCTCCATTGTGAAGTAGATTTTTAAATATAGAAATATATTCAAGGAACATACTTGCAATATATTTACGTTAAAATGTTATTACAATATATTAAATAATTCAGAATACAGAAAGTTTGAAGAAGTTGCAAAATTAAATTCAGACGTCAATCACTCAATTATGGTTAATAGTTTTGAATCAATTTTTTTTACAGGATGAATTTTGTTTAATACATTCCAAAATATTAAAATTCAGAATTTTTAATACATAATAATGTATACAGCTGAAAATCTTTATTGAATCGCCTTTTCGAGAATTTAGGGGATTAAGAATATTAATATATTTTGACCAATTAACGTCGGGTAGGACACATTACCCACTTTAATTTCAATCAAGTATTTCGTATGAAATTTAAAGTTAAAAAATTAAAATGTATATATGTATTGCTATTTTCGAGATGGCTTATTTCAATGGTGTTGTCAAAATTGATGTAGCTTATGATATGATATGAATATATGATTTAACAAATGTTTCCTCTTACGAAATTGTTTACAACAGATTATACCCAATAAAGATTGATGAATAAAATGTAGCAAATTTTAATTTTTTACATTCTCGTGTTATCAATTGTTATTTGGCATTTCTTTGCTGTATTACGCGTATACTGTATTGGGTTAATTTATTATTCAGCAAGAAGAAAAAGCATTAATTCTAAATTTTTGTTGGTTGAATTAATACGACGTACTTTAGTTTTGTCGAGTAATCGGTGCACTTCTAAAATAATACATAACAATATTAAATATTCTATATTTTAAAAAAACTATATTTTTGTAACATTTGTATATATTTTTTGTTGTTATAAAATGGAAAATTATTTACATCACTGTTATTCAGATATTTTTCGGTATCTTTAAAAAGAAAGCAATTTAAAAAATATTTTTATAATATTTGATGTCTATGAATGTGCTAAATCCTTTGAGTGAAAAATGTGAAAACTTGAGACAATTTACGAGGTTGGATGTATGTTGAGTAGGAAGTAACAAATAGACATATTCCGTAGACAGTTAAACCGAACCCCAGACAACAATAAACTATGGTATTATCCGTGAAACCGATGGAACGTGCTTTCATGCCACTCTCAACTTCCTTGTTTTCAAAACAAAATATTTTTCATATACAACATATTTCCGGTCCACAGAACGCTTTTTTGCAGGTGTTTGAATTGCCCAATCTTGTATGAGATTTCGATCTTGCAAATTTCCACTGTTCCTCCTTTTGGAAAAGAGCGGTCTTGGCTTTAGTAGAGAAGACACAATTTTTTTTTTTTGCATTATTCTGCGCATCTCCGGAACATTTTCAGTTTCGATCTTTATCGCTCTGTCAAGGGCTATATGGTCTGCATACGCACAGATGAAAACTCCGCAATCATAAAAGTTGTTTTACTGTGGTAAATCCTGTAAAAAGACACAAGTATATTCGTGTACAAAAACTCGTTTGCACACATACATTATAAAAACAATTTAAGTATGTGAATGAATTTCAATACAAGTTAACAGATATTTCTTTCCATTTTATTAGTAACTTCTTTTTTTAATTGTAATGAATTTAAAACTATTATAACAAAGGTTTTGTAAGTTTGTATTCATGATTGTATATATTTTATAAACTCGTATACATCTGTATGTATGTTATTATGAATTGAAGTGAATTAATAGGTTTCTTATTTAGATGAAATACAAAATTAATAGAAAGTACAGAAAAAAATGGAAGATGATGTGGGAGATTGAGTGAATTGTGGCGTTTTTTGTTTTATGAATACTTTTCATAATGATTTCATTACACAATGTTTAGGGCAATGATGAAGTTATTTCAAATATTCATCTGAACGTGTAACTTATAATTTATGTTATAAACTCATGTAAATGCTAATACATAAAATCAATATTTTGTAGCATTTTCCATTACTGATATTACTGATAAAATATGTAATACTTGTTAGTATATATTATACTTACTCGAGATTCCACGAATTTCCGTCCAGAATCATTCCACGCAATACCTCTTTTAATTTGGAACTCTTTACTTAAATAAGCTTTCACAATCTAAAACAACAAAAAAGACAGATAGCTTTTCTATTTACACTAAAAACAGATAAACCATACGAATTTGGAAAGGTTACATTCCCAAAATGAAAAAAATTAGAAAAATCGTGTCAGAATAAAGTGACTTACGTTCATGCGAGCGTAGTCGAAAACATTGCCAATGCTGTCGTAATAACATATGCTCTTGTCGATCATGATAATGACGCATATTATGAGAAATCACAACCATATGATAAATCATGAGAATTCACATGCAAAATCATATGAAAAATAGTATACAAACAGTAATGGTTTTTCCAATATATTTTCTGACATGTAATTGTTGCTTAAATCAATAATTACATTCGTTGCCTAAAAATCCAAATCCTAAAAAGTAATGGTGTGGTAAATAAAATTATGGTAGTTTCATTTCAATTTATACATTTCTCTATGAACTATGCTCGATTTACTAAAGTCATTTTTTCGCATTATTTTGTTCTTTTTCAATCCGCTCCCATTTTTTTTAAATGATTACAGGAGAAATGTACAACGTGTAATCGAAAGGTAATTCCTATAGCTTTAATCTGCCTCTTCGGGATTTTGTTTAGTATTTCTTTACAAATACTTATTCAATTTTGAACATATTAATGTGATTTTTTTCAGTCTGCTATATCTCGGAAAATTAACGTGATATAAAAAATGTTTAAGAAACAAAAAGTTTCATTTTTTAATTATCTATTGGCTGAAATTATTTCAAATTTTTAAAAGGAAATTTTTTTACCGTATTTAGTCGACTTCAACGTTTGTTGTGTAACAATCATTTTCGGATGCAAAGTTGCAATTAAACTATGATCAAGTTTAAGATTATGTTTGTCTTCACCATTAGGATGTTTCACGCAAAGCGCGTGGCGGTTTTTTTGAAGAAAGCAAAATTTAATAAATATGTACATATATACATGACTACAATTGTTGATACTTTCTATGTATAATGTTAAAATAAAGTTCACTGTTCATTTATAAATACGTGTACATGAATTATTATATCGCAAACTGAGCACAGTTGAAATGCAAATCTAGATCTGTTAATAATCGCAGCACAAAAGCGTAAACTTGGCAAAATAGGATAACACAAATTCCTTCTAAAAATTTGAAAAAAATTCAGTCAATAGATAATTAAAAAATGAAACTTTTTGTTTGTTAGATATTTTTTATATCACATCAATTTTTCGAGATATAGCAGATAGAAATAAAATCACATTATTTTGTTCAAAATTGAATAAGTTTTTGTAAAGAAATATTAGACAAAATCCCGAAGAGGCAAAGTAAAGGTGCAGGAATTGCCTTTCGATTACACGTTGTATATTTCTCCTGTAATCATTTAAAAAAAAATGGGAGCGGATTGAAAAAGAAAAAATAATGCGAAAAAATGACTTTAGTAAATCGAGCATAGTTCGTAGAGAAATGTATATATTGAAAGTCTCCTCTTTAATTCCCTTTTTTTATTTTTCGCGTATGTTGACTCGGCGATGAGATATCAACATTTTAATTTATCCAAAATTCCGCAAGGGCGAGCTCATACTTTTGAGCGGTACTGTGTATATTTCCATAAAATAAGTCTAAAAATACAAAAGTTGCGCCTCACATTTCACGCGATAAAGGACTCGTGTTTAATTTGTTCATATTATTTTTAATCGTTTTTTTATTAGAAAAAAAACAAGCTTTCTGTTGAGTATTAGTAAGCTCTGTATTATTTTAAGAAATAAAAAAAATAATATTCTTTGAGAAAAAGAATTGTTGTATGTTTCAATTCAACATTTTCTAATCACGAAAATTTTTGTATTATTTACAATAAACAAATAAACTCTTAAATAAGAAATCTATCATATACATTTTCAACAAAATATGTGCATTTAATCAGTAAAATATTTAGAAAAAGCGATATTATTTTAATAACCCTTAAGCGAATAACCCGAAGCGATGTTTCGTACATTTCCACGTTTAATATATTTAATTTGCATTTAAATATAGTTATTTCTCTTCTGAGAAAGGTGTGGATATATGTTCTAAATAATAAACACATTGGAATACTTACAAAAAGTTATTAATTTTATTTTTGACTCGCCAACGCCTCGTGAAACGGCCAGGAGTTTTAAATTCCCGCGCATCTAGAGACTTTTGGTGTTGCCCGTGCTGAAACGCATCGAATGGGAGCTTTCCGCCAGTTCCGCCCATTCCGACTTCTTACAAGCGCTGGCGGCGGCGTCGAATAGTGGGGAGTGGTGGGGAGGCGGTTGAGAGTGGGGATAGGAGGGCACAAGGCGGCGAAAAATTTCAGGTGAGCTCAGTGTCTAATTCGACTCGACTGCAGTAGCACGCATAACAAGTATCGTGAGTAACTTCGAATAATAAGTGTTGTGTCGCAGAAAGTACATAGTGCTCGAATATAAATTTTTACTCCGTTTACTCGAAGAAAGTTTAAATTATCTTAAAACGTGATGGAAACTGTACCAAAAGACTTACGAGGTTTGAGGGCCTGTCTGGTGTGTTCATTAGTAAAGGTATGTATCTCCCTATAAATTTATTCTCAAATCATAATTTATTCGATAGTCTAATAAAAACAAAGAATAATTTTGTTTTCGGATTATGTTTACATTAGGTTTAACATTGGTTATTCAAACTGTTTCTAATGTGACAGCTTGTTAAGAATATACATGTTAAAGAAGTAACTAGATCATCAGTCGATTAATCCCGTGGTAATTTGGGTTTGCTACAGGATTTTAATTTCTCACAATGCAAAACAAAACAGAATTAAGAATTGTACTTGATTAGTCGGCTGATCTAGTTACTTCTTTAACATGGAATGATGGAATGCCTATGACCCGCAAGCCGAGGTCTACCCTGTATGTCATAACTGTATAATATAAATGTTTAATTTGTTTGTTTTCAGACTTTTGATCAGTTTGAATTTGATGGATGTGAAAACTGCGACGAGTTCTTGAGAATGAAGAATAACAAAGATAATGTATTTGACTGCACATCATCAAATTTCGATGGGTAAGTTGATCATAATATTAATTCTATAATTTACTTCTGTCTTTAACCCTCTTGCACCCAGTGTCGTTTATATACATCGCAACAATGTCGCTTCCATATACCCAGTGACATATATATGGGTAAATCCACAGAAATTTTAACTTTCGGCGTTACAAATGATCAAAAAATATCTAATATCGTCACACACCCGCATTATTTCTTTCCACTTTCTAAGACTATATAACAAACTTCTCGTTTAATTAGATGTATCAAAACATTTTTAATTTCGATAATCTGATATAGAATTTGGTATCAGCGACGCCGAAAACCCCCGAGTGTCGTTTTTCAAGTAATTTGGAACGCTTTTACAAAATTGATCCGCCATATTAGATCCGCCATTTTGAATTCCCTTCTTCTTCCATCTTGTTGGCAAAAAAACATGGGCGTTTTAGTCAGGGATAATTCGGGCGCAAGAGGGTTAATACTGAGTTTTATTTATTAATGGTTTGTTTTTGTAATTAAAATAACTTGAAAATTATTCTTTTTTCAGAATGATTGCAGTTATGAGTCCGGAGGACAGTTGGGTAGCCAAGTGGCAGAGAATAAGTAAGTAACAAAATATAAAAAGTAGCTTATTATCGCACTTATAATTAACATTTTAAAAGTAACATTCCCTGCAAACACGGAAAGTAACAGTTCTGTAATATTTACGTAATGGTTACATTGTTACATATTTGTTACATATTTGTTACATAGCTGTTACATATTTGTTACGTAACTGTTACATTTGTGTTTGCAGGGTTATAATAAAGGTTGAGGTTGGTTTTGAAGTGTCCTTAATGTGCTTAATATTAATATTTTTTCAAAATGGATTTCTTTACAATAATTTATTTTTTCTGTTCAGATCGCTTTACAAAAGGAGTCTACGCTATTTCTGTGTCGGGTCGGTTACCTGCTGGTGTCATCAGAGATATGAAGAGTCGAGGCATCGTCTACAGGTCTCGCGATACCAGCCAACGATAAATGAAGTTTAGCCCATAATTAGGATCAACATATGTGTTACTATGTTACATTTCTTACACGCACTCAACGATATAAGATGTAAATAAACATTTCTGTACCATGTGAACGAATTACAATGTTATCGTTGTATTAACGGTATTTTAAAATGATATCAAAATGTACCGGAATGCAAATCGTCGCAAAATATGGTACCACTACAAAATATTAAGTGATAACTACAATATGAAGTTAATTATTTAAAGTATTATGCACATTTCATTGTGCATGTTCAGAAATAAAGTGATTTATAATGAAAATTTGTGTCGTTTTATCTTATCCCACATCATTTAAAACCCATATTTGTTTTCCTCAATATTATTGAGTCATAAAATTAAATTTTTACACAGAATTGAACACAAATTTATCAAAGATTTCTGTGTAAAAATAATTTTAGTTGACCAAAATAATTTTAGTTTATAAGAAACGTATTTTTTTTAATATTAAAAGATTAAAGTGTACGAAATAGGAAATAATCTAGTGAATAGTTTCATTGATTTCTTTCTACGTTGACAGAAACCAACCAAACGTAGAAATCCTTTGGAACGTGTGGATCACCCTTTACAATGTTTTGTTCATGGTGGATGAAAAAAAAAATTATAACTAGAAATTCCACTATGTCCTTGAAATAACCAAGTACAATTAGCAAAGTGCAAATATAGTATCATAGACCGATTTGTGAACCTACTGCAAAAATTAAGCTTGCATGCCAAGAAAGAGGAAAGTTTTAATGATATGTTTAGGTAAATTCAATTTTATTAAATTAAAAGCTGTGGTGGAAAGGATATGTTAACTTTAAGGACTATGTGCGACTGTGTTTAGGAAATACATGTCGGTCAACAATAGCAGAAGCTATTTTTCGACATCTTATTAAAAAGCAAGGCATAGAAGATAAGTGGGAAGTTGATAGCGCAGGGTTAATATCTTATCATGTGGGAAAAGGTCCTAACCAACGCTCATTAACGGTGCTACAGAGAAACGGTATTATTAATTATCATCATGTAGCTAGACTCGTAGGTATTTGATTTTGAATTAAAATAAAAAATAATGGTAATTTATTGAAAGTTTTTTAATTTTTAATAGATTTGTAATCAGGATTTTGAGGATTTTGATTGGATATTAGGTATGGATCATTTCAACATTGAAGAACTGTGCGAGATGCAACCGCAAGGAAGTCGAGCCACTATTCAGCTTTTAGGACATTACGATCCACTTGGGCAATTGTGTATTGACGATCCTTATTTTGTAAGATTTATAAATATGAAAAGAGTATTACTTTAGTAAAATGGTTTTTGGTGCAACTAGAATAAGTGGAATATTATATTCGTAATGTTTGTTTATAGGATACGGATATGTCTGGATTTGACAATGCTTTCAACCAATGTCTAAGGTGTATTGTGTCATTTTTGGAGCATCATAAGCATGACAAAGATTAATTGTACCAACTTAATGTTTTTAATTGTACAGTAATCCCCGCCCTAAGCTATACATTTTCCTGCTTGAAAAGGTGGATATAATCGAACACAACCGGATAGAAACGAATAAAAAACAGGATAAAAATACAGTAGTCCTTCCCTTATTCTAATTTCTCATATTCTAATCTCTTCTTTTATTCTAATTTTTGCCATTCTCATTACTTTTCTTCGAAGCACAGTAAAACCCCTCTTACTTGAACAGGGTCGAGCCAGCGTTTCCCCTCCGACCCCGTTTATTTGAACGCTTACAGTTGTCTTCACTCCTCACGCAATATACCCGTCCGGCGTGAGTAGCGCAAGCGCATTGGAATTTGTATCTGCGTAAGATCGAGTAGTGGGGTAAGGGGAAGTAGAAATCGTTCAAATAAACGAGGTTATTTTGTTCAAATAGACGGGGTGTTCAAGTAAGCGGGGTTTTACTGTATGATACATAACTGCGCATGCGCCACGAAAGAGAGAGAAAGAGAAAAAGTGAAACAGCAAACGTTTAGTGGGGGAGAGAAGAAAATTAGAATAAGAGAAGGCCGCCATCTTGCCTGACTGGACAAATTAGAATAAGAGGAGTACTGTACCTCATTATGGATAAAAATGGATTAAATGTCTGTAAATTTCTATACTGATTTCGATCCGATATTTACAGTATAGTCGCTATCCTAACTTGTCCTGTCCAAAGTTATATACCTCTCCCTTCCAAAATTATACAAGCCTGTTCCCTTTTTCTCCCTCCATGACGTTTCATTTAGCGCATCGCGATGACAGTCACGACAGTGGCTACACTACAGACGCATATACATACAGTAGTCCTTCCCTTACTCTAATTTGTCCTGTCAGGCAAGATGGCGGCCTTCTTCTCTTATTCTAATTTTCCCCTCTCCCCCACTACTTAGATTTGTAGTCTCTCCTTTGTCTATTTTTCTTTTGTTGCGCATGCGCCGTTATTTGTATTTAGAAAATCCACACGTCAACACACGTCAGTGGGGAGAACGCGTGAGGGGAAATATTAGAATAGGAGAAGAGAAAAAATTAGAATAAGGGAAGGAGTACTGTATATATAAACCACAATTTAAATTACGATATTCGGCAAGGATCGACAAACCTCGAAACACTTCGGTTATACATGTACGCACACGCAATCGCAACGAACATAAACGAAAATGTCGAAGTGGGGGTAGGCAGGGATATAATTTTGGACAGTCAGCCGTCATTCTGTAAGAAAGGATCCTACAACGTGGACTACTACAGTTTTATGCAGGGTTGGCTCGTCCAAAGTTATACCGCTCTCTTCATCTCCTTCCCCCACCACATTGTTTCGCCGAGCCAAACCCGCTTCACGACACTTACACACAAAAGCACGCATTGCCCGGATATAAACAGAGTTACGGAAGAGGGGCTATAACTTTGGACAAACTTCCACCAGTTTGAAAGAACCGACGGTATACTTTAGGACGGGGACTAATGTAAATATCATGTAAAATTTCTTGTTTATTTGTAGATATTTGTAAATTATTTATATACAGTGCCCCCACCCTCCCCAATATTTGCCTCGTCCGCCTTGTCTGCCCTTTTCTAACCCTCCCAATATTTGCCTAGTGAGGGGAATACCCCCCCCCCCACTCTGCCGACATACAGTTAAAGAACGCGCACGCGTCGACCAGAAGAATTCAGTTTAACCTTTCCTACATCGCGCATGCGTTATGTCTCCACAGAATTACCGCTCCGTGAGAAGTGGTGGGGAACAGCAATCGAGGGGTAAGGCAAATATTGGGACGGACCTAGTGGCAAATATAAGGGGATAGTAAATATTGGGAACGCAAATATTGTGGGGATCTACTGTACTTTTTATTTTTATACCGACTGCAAGAGTAAAGAATTAACAACATAGTAGACAGATTTCGGATTATGCAATATGTAAGGAATCGGAGTGAATGACCTCTGATAAAAATGAAAATATATTGTTCGCATAAAATACTTAAATTGGCGTTTTTTGCGAATGAAGCATATATTAAGTGTTGTGTAAATGTGAATTATAAAAATGTTATATCTGAGATCGTCATTTTTAATATAAATGATTATACCCTACTGTAAATTGTCATATGATATATATATATATATATTAATTGTAATTTGATTCTCTACCTTTTTTGTTTAAAACATTTTTTGTCCGATTTTTATTTTTTACAGTAAATGCGTAAAACTACAATAAAACGCAATTTTTTCAATATAGTAGACACTCGATATAAGAGCCATCGCTATAAGAACCGATCGGTATAAGAACACTTTTTGGATCATTACAGTGCCTATGAACATTCGAGGTGTATCCCCTCCATACACTTTTTGCTGGTACAGTAGGGTCTCCCTGATTCCTTACTTCCCCTTTCCCCCCACTCTTAGTGGTCGTCGGTCGACAACGGTTCGAGATTCGCTCAGCCGTGAAGGTTAGTTTAGGACGCAATGGAGGAGGAAAGCCGACCGAATGGGAATATATGCAATGAGAGATCCTAAATCCAGAGAATAAGAGATGTCTAGAGAGTAAGGTAGGATTCAATAAAGGAGACCCTACTGTATGAACCGTTCCGCACATTCCGTCGAGTCCACCTATACATACATACAAGAGAAGGGGAAGCATCAATTCCCCTCCAATGGTTCTTATATCGGCGCTTGGCGGGGAAGCTCGGAACGGACGTAGTTCTTATATCGAGCGTCTACGGCATTGTCCCGGCAAATACCGAAAATTGTGGTTGTATAACCAGTATATAACCTGAAATATAACCTAGATGTTACCGGTAATGTTCCGGTTAGTTGTTATTTGGCAGGCACTGAGATATATCGGTAATATAACATATATGTAACATTGGTACATTTAGATTATAAATGCTGTTACATGCTATTTTTAATGAAATATTGCGATTAGGTTATGTTTCATTATAGAGACTGCGTTATTCGTGCTATATAACATGATCAGTCCGCCAATGATTTCTGAAGTTATGTATTTCTCTAAATATTGGAAAAAGCGAACAAAGTTACTTAAAACATTGTGATTTACTTTTCTAAGACGTATATCAAATATTTATCGGAGATATATTATTTTAATAACAAGAAAATTATTCAGGAAAGTTAATCAGTAAACATTTTTAAAGTACACTGCACCCAAAACTTCGTAACAAATTATATATCCTTTTCACGCGTTCAGATATTAAATAATCATTTTCTCGATAGTGAAACAAAACACATCGATGAAAATTAGTTGTAGAATAATAGAAGGTTGGTAGTTTCCGACATTTTTTTGTATTTATTGATCATTCCCCTGGTAGAAATTGAAACCAATTATTGTACAATTATTGGACATAAAACATGTATACAATAAAAGTGTCCATAAAATGCCCAAGTATTGGACAATTTTAAGCAAAACATATCTTAAACAAAAAAATCTTACAAAATTGTCTAATTCTTGGACAAGAAATATGTGCAATAATTGTGCGATATTTTTATCCAATTATTATCCAAGAAAAGTGTTTTAAACACCAAATCTTAGATGTAACCTAAACATTACTTAATATTTGAAGATGAACATTATATCACTCACGTATTTTTCGTTTTGAACAAAAATCGTACGTATAATGTCCAGCGAAACTTAATATTTTACGTTATCTTAGAGGCGTTATTTGATTTTCAATGTGTTATTAATTTATGTTTCAAAGTTCAGCAATCACGGATATTGATCAAAGTTGAATAAGAAGATATTTGAATATATCTAAAAGTCGTTCGAATGAAAATCAAGAGCAGACGAGTTTTATGCTTTATTCATCGCATGTCGAAAATGCTTCAATTACAAACCTCTATGAAAACAAAGCGACATAACCTATAATGAATTATTGACATTACCGGCTTATATTCTCCACAGAAATACGGCGAATATATGCCTGAACACAACAATGAACCGAATACGAAAATCGAACTTGAAGGTCGCTTCGTCCTTCTATATTATCTAGTCAGATTAAAAGACAAAAACATATTCAAGTTCTATAGTTATCATTCGATTTGCGTTTTCGTCGGTAAGATATTGTTTGATTTTAGGCGATAAGTTACCGACCGAACGCTTCACCGTTTGGTTTTGCGGGTTTTGCGGCTACAAAACTTTTTTTCTATATTTGTATTCGCCCTGTTAACATCGCCGCTTACGATCTCTACCGGCAGAAGAGCGAACTAAAATGATAGGGTCAGAGCACGGGGGTGACTCTACTCTATGCTTCCCACTGCCCATGCATTCTTATGACGCTCCTAATGTCGCCAATCCGCGCTCAACCGTACCTGCCCTGCGTCACGTGACCAATGATGGCGACGTGCGCGGAATTCAATTCAGTTTCAATTTAAACGTTCGACGGTTGACAAAAATGTTTATTTAGCTCATTTTCGGTAAGATGAAGGATATTTTTAAGATTTTCTTTTTAATATTATACATATTTAAATAAATAAATGAATTTATATAATAACTAATTGTATAAACATTTTGGTATGTATAACTGAATACATCTAATGTATGCATGTGATTTTTTTCATTTAAATAATAATAGTATTTGCAGAATTTGCAAAAATCTAAAAATGCCACGATGCACAGCTCTCGGTTGTACATCTGGATATGATTCCAATCACGAGAAGGTACACTTTTTCAGTGTCCCAAAAGATGATACAATACGTAAAAAATGGCAAGATGCTATTCGAAGGAGAGATATTGAACTAAAATCTAGCCATGTACTTTGTGAGAAACACTTTTTACAGGATAGTATATTATGGGGATCATATGGATCTTCAAAAAGAAAAAAGAAAAATAACCCAATTAGAGTACGTAGAATTTTTATGTTCTATTTACTTCACATACTGAACTTTAAAATTGTCTTTCGCCTTTATTATTACTTTTAACTGTTAATATTAAATTAATGTGTTCTACTAATTTTACTTTCTTTTTTCTTTTTATTGTTTATGTTGTTTAAACAAAACGGTTTAAAATTTAATTTAAAGTATGAACCATACAAAATTCCTCGACTAAATTGGGCACAATCCCAATATTATTTCCTTGGACCGAGTTAATGAACACAAATCCTGGAGGTCCTAGAAGTTATGTTCAAGTGCGACTAGGACTCGCCGAAACCACCTGTCTTCCAGCAGAACGAGTAGGACTAAGACCGACTGAATTGCAACCGCAAGTAGAGGCTACAATTTCGCCTCCGATGGAGAGGATAAACAATCTGTACAAACCACAGGAACAGATTTAATGGATTTATTTTCTGAATTTTCAAGATTGTCAACTATGTGCATGGTAGCATATTTCAAATAAGTTGTAGACTTTGTTAACATTTTATTTTTGACATTTCTTTATATTTTCTATAACAAATACAGGATGTACAGGATCAGGAGTCAAATATAAATCTAAAATTTTTAACAGAAAAAGTTCAACTACCAAATTCATGGCTAATGACAGAAAAAAAATTTTAAAATAAAATCATGGTAGATTTTTTTATAAGTACGTTCGTGACAGATAGTAATAAAAATACAATTTCACTGCGCTGTGAAAAAGAAATAATTCTTTTTGAAGACAAAGACAACATTTGTTACCATGTCAACATTCTTCGTTGTAAAGTCGATGACAATAATCTGAAAATCATACCAGATGTGCCCAACCAGTCAAAGCTTATTTTGTATATAATTATATATTTTTAAATTCAAGTCTGAACTCTATCAATTGTTCAATAAAAATGTAAATAAATTTTATTCTATTTATGTGTTTTTCTTGTTTCAAACAAATTTTTATTATAAAGATCTTTATTAAAAAGCGTGAATTGACGTTTAAATGAAATTGAAACACAAGAAGAAAATAAAACTTCTCACTTTTGCCTACTTTCATGTTATTTTTTTCAAATTAATCTCATTGTTATATAGCCGAAAAATTTGAAACTATATAGGTAAAAGTGAGACATTTTCTTTTTGTATTTCAAGATAAATCATTTTCGATGTATTTTTATAACTTATCACATTAGAAATATATCGATTCATATGCAACATAGTCAAAGTACATTTAGTATGTCAAATTATAAAAGCTGATAAGTTTGATTAACTGTTTAATTGTAATAATGACATTCGGATGCAAGTATAATTTTATAACATCTATTGTCATTCTATAAGTGTTTTTTTTTAATGTACTCAAAGTATGTTGTAAGTCGCTTAAGTCAGAATGTGAACATTTGTATGCTTTAAATTCTACCTATAGAATGGACACATTCATAATAACATATTCGGGAGGCTGTACTGCCCCTGAAGAGCCGATTATGTGCACTACACGAGTGCAATTTTCAGCTGAATACGCTATGATACGATAAGAACGATACGATATGAAGGTTAACCTGGATAGTCTAGACAAAAGGACATTCATAGTACGAAGGTTGTCCCGGGAAATTTTGGACTATTTCAAAATGACAGTTTGTTCCACAGTTTTTTTTTGCTATAATAATAAAAAATAAATAAATAAATATATAAGGCTATAAATACTGTCAAATCGCACAATACAGTCATTTATGTGTAAATAAGCAAATGAATACATTACTGTTTTCTTTAAAACATGTTGACCAGCAAACTTCTTATAGTGGCTATTTTCAAAAGGTTGTTCCTTAAATGTTAATGAAGAATTCCACCCTGAAAATTGTTTACCTCGGAACATACAAAAATTTTGAAAATGACATACACATACAACAAGGCACGTGCGACGGAGGGAAGCTCGCATGCGCGTTGCCGCCGTGCATCGGGAAGTCGGGGTGAGTCGGCGGCCGGGCAGGAGTGTCCCATGCTACCTATAAGCGACATTAAGTGGTACCGTTTAAGTAACTAGTGTCACCCCCGTGGGTTAGAGTAAAAGAATAACACAGGCAAGATGAGCGTAACCCAATATTTAATTAGTTTTGTAGATTTAATAAATTACATTGGACCCGGTTCGCGATGCTACATTGAAGGCGAACTTATTCTCAATGTAAAACATATAATGTTTTGTGCATTGACACACGTTTCCGATATTAAATGGGAAATTGTAGGTTTGTGTTTACAGACGTCGTGTCTCTCAGGAAGCCCACGTGAAGTTACACTGTGTATAAATAACGATAATTATATTATAAATATTAATTGCAAATGTTCATGCAACGCTATTCGGGGCACCTGTAAAACATAATTTATAATAATATTTTTAACATTATTTCTTTAATCGTAGTGAATGATTTTATACATATTTAAAATGGATTAAATTTACAATTCAAAATGTCTCTGATGGAAAAATCTTCACCAGTGTTCTTAAAAAAATCTAATTTTTCATATATTTTTGTTTTCTCTATGTGGCAAAATTGTTTGCAAGGGACGACCCTATACATATCCTTATCATCATTTTTCAGTTTTCCCCATTTGTGTCGAATGTCGGTACAGCTAGCATTTTCTATTTCATTAACAGGAACTCTATATTGTAAGTAATTAAAAGGAAAGTAATAATTAAACAAACTGTCATTTAATTTTTTTCCATTATTATTTTCAGACACTGTTACCGATTTAAATGCATTAATAAGGATGCATGACGTCTGTAAACACAACCCTAAAATTTCCTATTTAACATCGGAAACGTGTGTCAATGCACAAAACATTATATGTTTTGCATTGAGAATAAGTTCGCCTTCAATGTAGCATCGCGAACCGGGTCCAATGTAATTGATTAAATCTACAAAACTAATTAAATATTGGGTTACGCTCATCTTGCCTGTGTTATTTTTGACTCTGACCCTCTGACCCTTTCATTTTAGTTCGCTCTTCTGCCGGTAGAGATCGTAGGCGGCGATGTTAACAGGGCCAATAGGGTCGGACCACGTCGACGCGACGGACCGTGTACGTGCTGACGTCACGATTTTCGCGCGCGTTGCCATCTGCTGATTGCCTGTGTTAAGGCCACAAGAATGTAAACAAAATACTGTCTGTATGTATCAAATCACTTGTGTGACATAACGAACATAAGCACGTTTTGGTCTTATGTAAAATGTGTTAAATCCATGAAATGTTGGTTACAACCGGATGCAGCCGATAAGTTGAAGGGTTTTCAACAAATCAATTGGCAAGAGTAAAATGTGCTATTCATCAATGATGCAGAGATATTCTACTCCAAAAATGCTATCAGATAAGTTTTTCGTTTTAATAAAATCATTTCTATTTACAGCAAAGAATCTGGTACTTTGTGTCGTGTTATTACAGATACCACCGCTCAGATCATCGGAAACAATTGCATGAAAGATTTGTTGCTTAGTGCTCGAATATCGGAGTTGTGATATGAGCTAATAAATCAATTGGATCAATTTCATAATACGATTCTTCGATGAGATTCACTGAAAGCAAGAATGGGCATGGGGATGCACAAAGTCATGAATTGTCCTGTAAGTATTCCCGTCAATGTTATAATTTTATTCTTTTCTTTTCTTTTCCTTCGCCATGAACAGTGTTGACTCGAGTTTCTCAACGTGCAATGAAATTATTTATGTATTTTTTGATTGATTGATGAATAGCACATTTTACTCTTGCCAATTGATTTGTTGAAAACCCTTCAACTTATCGGCTGCATCCGGTTGTAACAAAAGTAGAAGATTCACGAACTGAGTCTTGAATTTGAGTTTGTGTTACACATTTCATGGATTTAACACATTTTACATAAGACCAAAACGTGCTTATGTTCGTTATGTCACACAAGAGATTTGATACATACAGACAGTATTTTGTTTACATTCTTGTGGCTCTAACAAAGCCAAGCAGTTGGCAACACGCGCGAAAATCGTGACGTCAGAACGTATACGGTCCGTCGCGTCGACGTGCTCCGACCCTATTGGCCGTGTTAACACCGCCGCCTACGATCTCTACCGGAAGAAGAGCGAACTAAAATGATAGGGTCAGAGTAAAAGAATAACACAGGCAAGATGAGCGTAACCCAATATTTAATTAGTTTTGTAGATTTAATAAATTACATTGGACCCGGTTCGCGATGCTACATTGAAGGCGAACTTATTCTCAATGCAAAACATATAATGTTTTGTGCATTGACACACGTTTCCGATATTAAATGGGAAATTTTAGGGTTGTGTTTACAGACGCCATGCATCCTTATTAATGCATTTAAATCGGTAACAGTGTCTGAAAATAATAATGGAAAAAATTAAATGACAGTTTGTTTAATTATTACTTTCCTTTTAATTCCTTACAATATGGAGTTCCCGTTAATGAAATAGAAAATGCTAGCTGTACCGACATTCGACACAAATGGGGAAAACTGAAAAATGATGATAAGGATATGTATAGGGTCGTCCCTTGCAAACAATTTTGCCACAAAGAGAAAACAAAAATATATGAAAAATTAGATTTTTTTAAGAACACTGGTGAAGATTTTTCCATCAGAGACATTTTGAATTGTAAATATAATCCATTTTAAATATGTATAAAATCATTCACTACGATTAAAGAAATAATGTTAAAAATATTATTATAAATTATGTTTTACAGGTGCTCCGAATAGCGTTGCATGAACATTTGCAATTAATATTTATAATATAATTATCGTTATTTATACACAGTGTAACTTCACGTGGGCTTCCTGAGAGACACGACGTCTGTAAACACAAACCTAAAATTTCCCATTTAATATCGGAAACGTGTGTCAATGCACAAAACATTATATGTTTTGCATTGAGAATAAGTTCGCCTTCAATGTAGCATCGCGAACCGGGTCCAATGTAATTTATTAAAACTACAAAACTAATTAAATATTGGGTTACGCTCATCTTGCCTGTGTTATTTTTTTACTCTGACCCTATCATTTTAGTTCGCTCTTCTGCCGGTAGAGATCGTAGGCGGCGGTGTTAACAGGGCGAATTTATATGGCGTGGCGCTTCTGTTGTATACAATTTCTATGTCTATATGTGATGATGTAAACGTAGAGATAAATAAATACAATGGTGTCCGAGATCCCCGAAATGTGTATTAAAATTTCTATTTTCTTTTGTCTGTTTTTCAATTCATACAATATATAAGCAATAAAATTGTGCAAAAATTGTCTAATAAAACTGTCCAATAAATAGCCAACAAAATCTTACATTTATGTCCAAAAATTGCCTAAGAATATTGTACAATAAATGCCCAATAAGACAGCCGGAATTTCTACCAGGGTCGCCAGATAGATAAAAAAATTATTTAAAAATAAATTGTTAAATAAATAGTACGAAAATCATGTTTTTTAAGTTGTAAATAATTTAATAATAAAATATAGTCCTTTTGAGATAACTTTTATTATAAAAAATTGTTTATTCAACTTGAAGGAAAACCTGCACATCGTCGACTAGCGCTTCCGTTCCTGTCAAATGTCATTCATTTTTTTGTGTCATAATAGTCACATTATTAAAATATTTTATCGCAAATATGGGTAGTAAACGAGTTAAAGATGATAGTTCATCCCATGAACGTTTACTAAAGGATCTACGACATTTGAAAAAAAAAACGAATTAGAAGACGTAAGAAATGGTCGGAAAAAATGCCCAATGTTATGTTTAAACAAATCTGCAAATCATTTGGAAATCCAGAGATCGATTTATTTGCAAGCAGAAAAAATATAAAATGTACAGATTTTATTTCACGGAGAAAAGATCCTGAAGCTGTAGCAGTGGATTAATTCACTGTACCATGGACACGTTTCTTTTTTATGCATTTTCACCACATTCTCTAATTTTGAGAATAATACAACAAATAATAAGTGATCGTACAACTGGTATTCTGGTTTTACCGGAGTGGCCATCACCACCATGGTTTCCATTATTTTATAAATTTTTAGTTTCAAACCCATTAAGATTTGAAGTTAAAGATCATCTTATTTTCCAGTCAAGAGGGAAATGTTTTGGAACAAAGTTACCCTGGTGGCAGGGGTTTTGTCAGCGAAGCGTTTAAAATGAAGAGTCCCAGTTGAATCCATGAAGATTTTACTTGCGTCGTTAACTAAATCATCCCGAGTAGAAATTTGTTAGGGCCCTGATCAGGGCCTGACCAAAAGCGTTACACTCTGATCAAGGCCTGAACAAATGTCTGCTCGGGATCATTCAAACAGTATGAAACGTGTTTAAAAAAATGGTGGTTGTTTGCACTAAAAAATATGTTAATCCTTATAGTAATTCGGTTCAACACATTTTAACTTTTTTGACAGAGTTATATGATCAAGGCGAAGCTTATAGTTCTTTAAATTGCCATAGATCGGCAATTTCTTTAATTGTTGGTCCAGAAGTTTGACAAGACGAACGAATAAAACATTTTTTCAGACATATTTCGAAACTGCGACCAGGAAAACCCAAGTATAATTCAACTTGGGATCCACAAATTGTCTTAGACTATTTCGTTTAATCTTCTAATAGTCAAGAATCTCTTGAAATGTTAGATAAAAAATTAATTACATTGCTAGCTCTCGTAACGGGACAGCGCATGCGCACATTTTCTCTAATAAACATTGAAAACATCGAAATAAAAAATGCACTCATAGAAATTAAAATTTCAGATCATATAAAAATGTCAGGTCCAAATCGAAAACAGCCCGTTTCGTTTTTACCATATTTTGATGAAAATCCAATTTTTTTTTCAATGACAATACCTGCAATGGAATTTATATATTGTTGACAGGCCGGAATGCTTTTAATGTTTTCAAGGGAAGTTGGTCTGATTCCACCCAGCACTCCAATTATAAACACGACGAGCTTTTAAATCCTCCATAACATTTGCGGATCTCAAACAGGAGTTCCTGATATTTCATTCGTTTTTCTTCCTCATTGCTGACTATATTTGTCTGTTGGAGCAGAGAACTCGATGATGTAGATGGATTTTTCATCGACGTCAACACTGACAAAGTCTTATTATATACCACGGTTCGCCTAGTACAAATTTAATGAAAATGCATATTACCTCCTATTTTATTATTGGAACTGTTTTCTGGTAATGTAAGGACACCTTTTATGAAGCAATCGACATGGTAATAGTCGGCGCTTTTTTTTATAATGAAAAAAAATATTTTTTATTATTTTTGAATTTTTTTAATACTTTTAATATTCTTTCTGGCACATATAATTGTGCGTAAACACCAAAATAAGTATGAATAAACCATTGTAAATTATTTGTCACTGTCAACGTGTGCTTTATTATTGTTTACAATCAATGAACCCCGCTGTTCTATTCATTTTAGATTCTTACTAATTTTGTTTTGCAGTAAAGTGTAATGTGTCATTCAGTAAACGTGTATAATCAAATTTCAAACATAACAAACTAAATCACACAAAACTACCTCATAGGTGGCGTGGAAACGTGTACATATTATGACGATAACAACTTTTATAACTTTTAGAATCGTTATATCTCAGAAACGGTGGCTCGTAAGAAAAAAAGTATTCATATATTTTTTATAGATAATTTTATGATCTACAATTTTTGTCTGAGGTGCTTTTATGATAAAACTTACCGTTATGCTGAAAATCGCGAAAAACTCATTTTTTTGACCTTTGACCTTGAATTAAATGTTTTCCTTACAGGGGAATGATGGGGAACTTCTAGACATTGTTTGTAATTATGTTTTGAACAACTTCACAGAAATTCAGCTTGTTGGGACTTTATGTAACTTCGAATGTCTAAATTGACCGGACTATTAAGTGACAGAAAATTATACGGGTTGACAGCTGCAATACGTTCAGAGAGTAATGGCTCGATTAGAATGGAAAAGAATTTTAAAACAAAAATTCAGGAAAATACTCATATGCTCGATGAGTTTTTTGAGGTGTGTGATTTCAATTTCGTAACAGAACAACGAAATGTAAAAAAAGCAACCACAACAGGAAAAGCTGTAATTTGCAAGAATGTACATGTCTTTATAGATTTTGTAACTAAAAAGCGTGATTTAAGATCAAATCAAGTGCATGTAAAATTTGGCATTGATGGAGGTGGTGGCTTTTTAAAATTTTGTTTTTTTTTCGGGTATTTTTCTGAGCAGGCAATGGAAGCTGTCCATAGTGATTTCAAAACAACTTGGAATAATTATAAAGTATCCAAGGATAATGCAGAGTACTATAAGAAACTATTGAGAGATACAGTTGTTTACAATACTTTACACATATAAATTAGTATTTTCTAAGAGATGAATCTAATTCATAATATTATGCTAATATTATTTATCAAGTATAAAGTTTTATTAATATTATTGATTGAATGCAATAAAAAAATGAAAGTGATATATTATATTATATATTTATATACCCTGTTTACTATATTTTATTATGAATATTAGCAAGCAAAATGAAAAAATTATTAAAATTTTTTTTTGTCATTATAAAAAATTGATTATTTTGATTACTTCATAAAAGGTGTCCTTACAGAACCAGAATACAGTTCCAATAATAAAATAGGAGGTAATATGCATTTTCATTAAATTTGTACTAGGCGCACCGTGATACAGTTGTCATCTGATTGGAGGACACAAATAACACTCACATGGAGCGAAAACGTGCTCGTTAGTCTCATTTATGAGTGTCATTATGCTTCCAATATGAACTCACGTTGCTATCTAGGAATATTACATATTTTTAATTAAAAATAAAACTTTTCTTCGAAATATTGTACAAAGTATAATTATTATGACCTAAATTCTTGCGTTTCTTTAGATCCTTTGGAAAAATAAAAGTGGAGGATTTTAATGCAGGTAACATTGTATTTACTTAATTTTTACTTATATGCAGGTTTAAAAAAGAAACTGAATTGAGCAAAAGATCTAAGTAGAACTAGCCGATAGAACATTTGTAGAAGTCTACATATCACGCTGATTTATTTACCTAACAATCATAAAAATGTTCACACCCAGCTCTGAAAAATCAGGTTTTATTCAACATTTCATGTTATCGCAACGGTAAACAATGATAATTGATACAGGTCGGAGATTGTGTCTGAAGAGCAATAAAATTACATGACTCCTTAAACTTAATTAATTTCGATCTTTATCAGATTTCATAATGAAATTAACAATTTTCTGCAGTTCGTTATTAAAAAAAAGAATTAATTACAATCCAATTAACGTCTACATAATAGAATTATGCAACTACCAGCCTGACATTTGTAAATTCACTTTTAAATTACCAAATTTCACTCTTCAAAAGTTTGCTGTAAAATTTGGATCCTAAATTCACGACTAAAACTTCGATATAAGTCGTTAAAAAAAAGAACGAGCAAGTTCAATGCTAAACAAATTTTAAATGATTAAAGTAAATTTTTTAAAATTTGTGTATTTCGCTACTGAGAAACGTCACGTTTAATGGATGCTAACCGCAAGATAAGATCGAGCAAGTGTGAATACAATGTCGAACAATTGATTTATCAGTTCTTTTTTGTGTTTTGAAGCGACCGGTGCTGTCATCGTGACGAAATATCGTGTGCCTGTATTTAACTGACAAATGTATTAAAGTTATTATTTTTTTTAAAGAATAATTTTAGTTTTGAAAACATACAGTGAACAATATACAAATATATTTTTTAATCATTAGGCAATATGTTTATTGAACTTGATTTTGAGAATTTTTTATTCTCATTATACTAAATTATAGATTGTGCAAATTATAAAATGTAATTTGGAAAGTTTTATACATTTGGTGAGAACCTTGAAAATGTGCAGGTTATATCATCGTTCAAAATAATGTCTAAACAATGATTATTTTACGTGACTAAAACTCTTCGAAACCCCACTTTAAACTGATTCTACGAAAATATTTGTTAAACAGGTAATCTAACTTTCTTAATCAATACATTATCGCATAGTATATTATTAAACATGATGTGTCGCACAATTTAATTCAATCTTGACGAGTTTATAAAAATTATTTACTTTAGAGTTATTTAAATAAATAGTAAAGTGTTTATTGCTTTTTTAGATTTGTTTAATTTGAAAGACTAAAATTTCCTGGCTTGGAAAACAATGAGAAAACAGAGATGAAGAGTGTCTGTTTTCCAAACTTCTGTCACTTTGGACGGAATTTTAATCGAAATAACAACGATGTCAAACGAGAACCTCCGGAAATTTATCGGAGATTTTCCAAGATTCGAAAAAATGGAGTTATCGGTATCTTGAGAGACAATTCTGCTGGTTCCAATGAGCCACGAACTTTTCAGAAAAATCTAGCGTAAGATTATTAGTAATTCATAAATTAATTGGGTTTTTATTGAAATAAGCAAACCTCAAGGTAATATACTAATCCAAAGTAAATTTTTTCTAATCTAATGGTAGCAATTAAATTTCGTAAAAGGATGTTGAATCATACTTCGTGTAAACAACCGTAATTTGATATCACATCACCTATTTTGTTGAAAATTTAATAATTTTTAAATGTCGACCATGTACTATGTACTATTATATTCCATCAATTTTCTGATCTGTTATGACTACTGTTACAACATTACTTTAAACATTTTCCTTATTTTTTCTTGTTGTGTTTTTGTTTCTTATTGCGCTAATTATTATATTATAAATCCGTGAACTTTGTTGGAAATTTTGATGTAAGCCAATCAAACCTAAGTAATTTGAAAAATTATAACCCTACATTTAATGAGTACAGATTGATTTTAGGTGAAATAAGAGTATAGTATATATATATACCTATAAATTTTTAATGTTATGATCATTAAACTCAACCCAGCTTTACATGTATATGCACAAGAAGTGATCTCTTCCTTATTCGATACTGCCCCATTTATTCGCACTTAATAATACAGTAATGTATGTCCAGTGTTTAAAACGCTCTCCCCTTCAATAAATTTTCGTTCTGCTCGGTTGGTACCAGTCCAATTGCAAATATTTTGTAATGTAACTATTATAATTTACAAAATTTGTCTATCCTCCAATATACTCAATACAAAAGTTGGCTTATCGTCGCCATATTGAAAAATTTTAATTAAGCCACGCCCATTTGTCTGATCCCAATAGATTAAGAGGAAGGGAGGTCGAGACTGGGATGGTGGTGGGAGGTACAAGTTGCTCGGCGTGCCTCTACACGATTTATTTCGTCGTTCTCAAGAACGTACCCACTAAAAATGGGTCTGTGACCGCCCCGTACCAGAAGTTGCTATTCTACTCAGTTCTACTAATTCGAATTCCAAGTCAGTCTATTAAAAATTAAATGTTCTCCCTTTACATGACCATAACTCTTTGAATTTCATGAGCCTATTCAGAAAACACTTTGACGCTTTTTAAGATTTAGTTTTTGCCACCCTCACTTCCACATACGTCATCCTGACCAAAATTAAAATGATTCCCTTTACTTCTACCTAGTTTGGCCACTTATAAATACTTTTACAATCTTTATTGAATCTAATTTATTGCCTGGATCGACCTTGTCCCTGCCATATCCATTTAAAAATTCATCATCTTATTCAGAACGCTTCTTGTACTCCCTATGTGTTTCCTCTTACTTTTAACTCCAAATATTTCAACTCCTCGTGAGGGCATAGATTAGTAGGTCTCTGCGTGAAGTTACATCGATTCCTTCTATTTGCTATACAGTTTCACAATTTCTTCATACTAAATTTGTGGGATAAGGAAGTTTTCGAAACATAACAGTTATTTACTCTCAAAATGTAACAATTTGACCACTTTCCCTTACCGTACGTACAAACTAATCTGTAATATAGCGAATAAATGTTTTTTCTTTGCAGAGTTCGGCTGCGCATAAAGCAAGCAATTTATAAAAATGATTTTTTTGGTAACTTCGACAACGCCCAATTGAATGCTTTGGTCGCAGCAATGTACCCCAAAGAGATACTTCCAAATACCCGTATCATTCAAGAAGGGGATAATGGTGGGTAGAATAAGGACTCCATAATTACGATAAAATACGGTCCATAAACAAAAGTAGATCAATTGAAATTCAAACATAAATGTTATTTAAAAAAAATAAAAAATTCACATTACACGCTAAAACTAGTGCAGTGAAATTTCAGTAAGTACATCGGAGTAAAAAGTACACTTGAATCGATGACATATATTCATTGCTTTAGATTATAAACTTGTACTTTGACGATGCATTGAACATAACCTAGTTTTTATGGCATTATACAGGGTGGACATATATATCCCTGAAACCTTTCCATGACTAAAAAAAAAACAACATATTTCTGTTACAACTTTAAGTATAATTAATTGTATTTTTTCATGGGAATGCGAGAATTATTCCGTGCAAAAATTTGGTTTGCTGATTGATTATCAAACACATTTTGATATCTGTTAGCCAATTTGATATCTTCGAGTATAATTTGCTATTTATACTCTATATAGAAGTTATGTAAATGAGAAGAAGCCATCTAGGAGTAATTCGCATAAATTAATAGTCTATAATTGCAGTCGAACCCCCGTTAACGAATACGGTCGGGACGAAACGCGGGATCTAAATTTCCGGTAACGAATATTTGAGGGGGAAATATCGACTCTACCTCCAACTTTCTCTCCTTCGTGGGAACCTGTCGGAGATACCAACGGAAGGTAAATTATTCGTTAATGGAAACGTCTGCATATTCGGAAACGGAGTATTAATTAAAGAATGTTTGACTATACTCCAATAGATGGATCTTGAAAGTGCACCACTGAAGTGAAATTTAATGTTTTGTTTTATTCTGAACTGAGAGATCTACTCCAATAATTTTATAGTGCAATTATGAAGGAAGTATTTATTAGCGTGCTACATATCTATACTTTTCTTAATTCAAGGTTACCATATGTACGTGTCCGACAAGGGGACATTCGACGTTTACGAAGGAAACTATCATCAGTTCACTTTTGGGCCTGGTGTTGCATTTGGAGAGTTTGCTCTTTTATATAATACGAAAAGATTGCAGTCAATCGATGGTACGTTTCCATGAAACATTTACTCAATGTACTAAATTGTAAATAATAATATGAAGTTCTGTTTAATTACTTTTCTACGTTTATCTACTGCAAAATGTACTTCGTTTCAGTGAAAGAAGGTGGTAGAGTTTGGGTCTTGGAAAGATCGACATTTCATCGTGTTATGATGTCATGCGCGGAAAAAGTTACGAAAGATAATATCGATCGGCTTAAAAAAATTCCAATTTTTCAATCGCTTCCAAATCCTGTGCTCTACAAGATAAGTGATATAATCCAAGTGGTAAGTGATTAATAATTTATTTTCCGATTTAAATTACAATGTTCACGTTCCTTCGGCCAAAAATTAAATTTAGCCTGAAGAAAAGAATTCTTTGTATTATTTAGGAATTCTTTTCGGCGAATTCACGAATATTTGATGTGGGTAAACCGGAAGGAAGTAAAATGTGTTTAATAAATAGCGGAAAAGTACGCATAACAAAAATTGTGGATGATGTTGGAGAAGAAATCGTCATAGGCAAAGGTGACTTTTTTGGGGAAGTGGCTTTTGATAGCGATTTTGTAAACTGTCCTGATATCAACGCCGTTGCCCTTTCTCCTGGAGTAGAATGTTTTACAATTAATCGCAGGTATTTTTCGTGTATTGCATAACCTGTTATTTTCAATTGTTGTATGTTTAGCTGCTCACGAAAGCGTAATTATAAACAAATTTCAGGTTATTTTTAAATTATATCGGTGATCTGAAATTCGCTAGACAAAAATATAATTTTAAGGAATGTACACAAAATGCAGGCTCATCGAAACCAACATGGAAAACCGAATTTTCAAATTTTCGATTAAATGATTTTGAAGTAAAAGAAACACTCGGAGTTGGCGCTTTTGGAAGAGTCGAACTTGTTGCCTCGAGTAAGAGACCAGGCGAAAGTTTCGCTCTGAAAAAATTGAAAAAAATAGGCGTTTCCAAGGCCAGACACGAGGAAATCATTTTTAACGAAAAAGAAACTATGCAAGCATGTGATTCACCATTTATTTGCAAGTAAGTTGATAAATGTTGACCATGACATTCAGCGTCCCAATCAATGATTGAAAAAAAAACAATTTTCATCTAGTTATGTAATCATGAACCACCCGGAAATAATTGTAGGCAAATCTGAACGGACTAATCTTAATAATAAATGTTGACCTTCATTTTCAGATTGTATCAGACGTTCAAGGATAGTACGCACGTGTATTTTTTAATGGAAGTTTGTTTAGGAGGCGACTTGTGTAGTTACATTGCGCGAACGGGTCGTATTGACAATGGAACTGCCAGATTCGTCACAGCGTGTATTGTTGAGGCAGTAAACTATTTGCATAATCTCAACATTATCTACCGTGACCTCAAACCTGACAATGTTATGATAGACAACAAAGGTTACCTTAAGCTTGTACGTGGTTTTTGTTCAATTTTGCAGTTTTGGAAATTATTCAGAGATAGAAATATGGTAAAATGAGGGTAGACTATTGCAATATTGAATTTTGCTAAGAACAGATGGTAAAATTACCTCAAACTTAACATTGAAACGATCGATTTAAAGAGCTAAAAATAACATAAAATTATTTGTTTACACCTATTGATTCATCCCTATATTAATTATTGATTTACTCACTAATAAGTACTTTTAATTATACACAGAGAGAAAAATATCGTATCCGATAACATACTGGTGGTACTGAATACCATAAGATGTTATCCGGTATCATCAGTATCCAGTAACATCTATTTCTCTCCGTGTAAAATGGACGTCCATTTCTATAACGGGTGCAGAAAATAACGGTTGCGACTAGCGGCGACAGGAACAACTACATTATGCATGCAGCATTTGTTGTTTTAGGTTACTATGTCATTATGGTGAATTGTGCGGCTCCATCTTTAGAACAACCATTATAAAATCCAATACACTCCAGTCTGCCCTTAAATTACCACTCAAAGTGATAAAATTTTATATTGTAACAATAACATTTCCTATAAATTATCTGAAGATAAAACAATTAGTATTAGAGATTCATTAATGCTCTTAATGGTTAATATTTCTTTTCGCCAGACAGATTTTGGTTCCAGCAAAAGAATGACAACGACCAAACTAGGAGAATTTGTTGGTACTCCAGAGTATATGGCACCTGAAATGGTTCGGAATAAAAGTTACGACAGGTAAGCCGTAAGAACTTTTTTTGGTAAAGTATTTTTAGGTGGTCTTGAACCCTCTCAGATTAATTATAAATAAACTCATGTTACCCGGTGAATTTTGTTCTACTAAAATTATGTTTTAAGATCCGTAGATTTTTGGTCTTTGGGAATAGTTCTTCATGAACTTCTACTAGGATACAGACCTTTCGACGATCCGAACAACTTAGCATTGTATAACACAATTGTGAAAGGAATAGATGTCATAGGAATTCACGGCACTGTAAATAAAAATGCTGAAGAATTAATCCGCGGACTTCTTCGGCCAAACCCGCCAGAGAGATTGGGTAATTTACGAAATGGAATTATGGACATACAGCTGCACAAGTAATTCAAATTTTCCACTTACTTTTAATTTAATAATTTCTTAAGAAAATAGCTGCTAACAAAATTTCGACTGTCGTTGTAAAAAAAATACGACGTATTGGAATTAATAACATAATTATTTAAAACAATTAAAAGATATGAATTAAATTCGCATAAATCATAGGTAAAAAAACGGGTACAGGATGTTTTGGTGGTAGGATGTATTGGCCCCGCCGTTTTGGCGCCGGATATTTCGGCTACTTCGTTTTGGCGCCAGACTATTTGACCCTGGTTTTAGCTGTGATAATAATTTTACAGCAAAATGCGTATAGTAAAATGGAGGAAGCGGAGAAATGGCAACGTCACAAAACTAACCTAACCTACCCAGTCAAAACTCTTCCTGCTCCCAATAATGCCTAAAAGCATATGCGTGTCCTAAAACTAACTTCACCCGCAATAATCCCTAAAAGAAATGCCTGAATTACTAACGGGAAATTATGTGCTAAGAAATAAGGTCCGGTTACTTTAAATACGAAACGTCATGTCTGCTTTACTCAAATATTTTAAACTTTACGTCCATTTCAAATGGACCAAACCATTTCGTAACATTCGAGAGAGAGGAGGGAGGGATAAGGTTGATATCTGCAAGGAATTACCAGGGGGGATTATGACATGACAAAGCGTTACGTGGTTTATGGATAACTCTCTAGCTACTTGAAAAAAAAGCAGCGGCACCAAAACGTCTGGCGTCAAAACGGCCAGCGCCAAAACGGCCAGCGCCAAAACGTCTGGCGCCAAAACGGCCAGCGCTAAAACGGCCGCGCCAAAACGACCTACTGCAGAAAACACTTATTTTACGTCCGTAGGGCAAAAATTATCTTTATTGAAAGTATACAAATGTACATTTTTATATTTTATTCACTGTAGGTGGTTTGACCAGTTTGACTGGAATTCTTTGAGAAACTTAACATTACCTTCTCCAATAGTACCAAAGGTATGTTCATAAAATTTCTAAACTATGTGCGAAAAGATTAATAATTAGTAATGTTACAAACAAGTGCTAAACTTTAATTTTAAATTGCTGAACTTCTGTTTTATTTTATTGTTTCTTATATTATTTTAAACTCGTTTACATTTTCCAATTTGTTTTTAATTTCTCATTCGATTGTTGGATTATGCATTTATATTATATTACTACATTTTATTTATTGGATAGAAATATATAATTTAAAAACGAAATTCTGTTATTTAGATCCGAAATCCTTTAGATACCAGATATTTTGAGAGATTCGCACCTGACCGCGAGGCGTTGGAAAATGATGTTTCTGGATGGGATGCAGAGTTTTGAATAGTAGATGTGTCGTTAATAAATTTAATTCATTATTGTTAAATAAACGTATTTTATTTTCGTTGAAAGCCAATGTGTCTTGATGTTTTAATATTTTTCGCTAATGAATAATGTATCCATCTTCAGACTACAATTAGATCATTACTGCATCTGGCACAGCATCAGCTGAACAAATGTATATAAATATCGACTGACAGCGTAAACAACACAACTTCACATTTTCACCTTCTAAGAATTAACAAATATAAAAACATATTGAAACAATAATGGGTTTAGTTCCCTTGGCTGCAAATTTTTATTGTTGTACTTGTAATCAGCAGGAAAAAGTATACAAGAAACCACTTATTCTTTTCGTTTTATCAAAGATGGTTCTTAAGTTGAGCACTGAGATACATAAAAGCTGTGATCTTCTTCCATTGTTGAGTTTCTATTAGCCGAAGGAGGGAACTAGCATTTTTCTCCTAGTCCGCACATGTGATGATAGAACGCGCATGCGTCGACGGGATTATCAGCTGATGTCCATAAGAATTATTGCGCATGCGTATTGCCAATGGTGAGGAACAGCCGTCGAATTGAAAAGGCTAATATTGAGATGGACCTCGTGGGAGGGTCTACTGCATTTCGACTTATTCGCCATAGATCCAAAATAGTACATTACGATACAAGTGTGCGAAGTACGTGATTTGCGCAGGAGTGAAACGAGTGCGAAATTCAGATAATTCTCACGTGTATCGTATTCCATTTTTTTTCACTTCGTGGAGAACTTTTCGCGCACTGATTCGAGTGTGCGAAGTACAGTGCACAAATACGGAACTTCGCGCACTAAGAGCTGTGTGCGAAGTTGAATTTCGTGCACGTAGTTGAAAAAAAATTATTTTTCGAACCACCTTAGGGCAGCAAAAGCCTTTGTCACTGAATGCAGTTGATTCGATTTCTTTTGTAGTAATTTAAACTGCGTGGATGCCCACGCAAAATGTTTCTCTCTGCAGCTCACGTAAGAATCGCTATCGACACTGGTCCAAGAACAAGATCCGCTGATTGATTGGCTACACATTGCGTCCGAGTACTCGCAATCGAATGGAATGACAGTTTTCATCCACGTGCAAAATTTTGGATCATAAGGTTTTGCAAAATATCCATGTTCTGGTATCTGTTAATAAAAATTCGCCATAATTAGAATATTTAATTTAGAATTTTATAAATAATTTCGTGAATCTATTATATGAAAACTCATTATACACCGCAGTGTCTTTTCCTTAATAGGTATAATTGATCGTAAGAATAATTATCAACTGCTAAATGCTATGTAACGTAGGCTTATCTAAGAATTAAATTGTCGTGCTAGAAAGGCATATTTATTTTTGTAAAGTGACATGGGCTTATTAGTGCGTGGAAAAATGTCACATTAATACGTGGTACTGATAATAAAGACCGTGAAGACTAATGTTTTAATAGTCCCAACACATTACGGACGGCAATCCAATTAAAAACTAAGATTTTTTAATGAGTAAAAATAGTCTACTTTTCTATTTTATTATATAAATAGTCCAATTTTATGTAATTCAAATCGGTTCTTTTGAATAATTGTTGATTTTGATGCTCGAAGAAGTGAAAACTGAATTAAGTGATACTTTTTTTGTTTTTCCTATTTATGTTGTTTTTTTTAAGATACCGATGGTTTGCATCACACTGACTATACAAAGGAGATATAAATACATGAAATATATATCTTACCTTACATTGACAAGCGTCATTATTACCATAAGCACCAAGAAGTCCAAACATTTGGGTATCCGTAAGTTCAGACCAGCGTTTGACATATCCGCAACATTCGGTTGTTGGTTTGCCAACACCATCCAAACGTCCCGAAATGACATAGTTTTCGTTAATATTCAAATCAAGAAGACATTCTGACCTTGAATACAGCGTCATGTTAAATTGGCCACTTTCGTCCCTTTCTTTGTTTACTAGTCTCGCATCTTCTTTCGGATCCTTCGGCTAAATTAAAAAATTGCAATTTATAAATAATTTTGGTAATCGTTTAGATCATCCAAGCATGCTTGGCAACCTTGTATTGAAAGTCTGGTCTAAAAGAAAGATGTCAAAATCATGCAAGCGCAAATGGCGCCCAACGGACGGTATCTAATACTTTTGAGCTAAATTTTGAGATGTAATATGTTTTTATTTACGAAATTGCGATAATTATACAAACTTTATAAAAGGCAGTTTCCACCAGGTATTTTAACCCTGTTCCGTTAAACTCTTTTTTATCCAATATGCGTCCAAGAAGAACTGAAAAAAAAGTTTTTGTTTTTAATGTATAGATTGCATATAAATTATTTTTATATTTTTATACATTCTCCTAGCGTTCGGTAATTTGAAATAATAATATTACAATATTACAAAACCACAGTTTTACTTTTCCCAATAAAATTTAAAAATACACCGATAAGAATGATGAAATTTAAGAATAAATTTACATAATCTCATTACTCCCCGCTAGAGGGCTTAAAAATCTGTCAATACGTGATACGCGAGAAGTGTAAACATTAAAGGAAGTGATATGTGTAAACTATACAGAAAAATTGCAGGAATTTCCAGTACATAAAAACATGAAAAATATTATCTTAATGTATAACTAGATAAAATTCTGTTTATTTGTGCCCATTAAGTGGAATATAATGAATAATTATTTCCTTTCCATTATCGAATTTATATTTTGTTAAAAATAATAAAAGTCTTACTGAAATCCGAATCGCAATAGTACATTTGAGGATGTTTCGTCAAACATTGCGTAGCTCTCACAGACTCCAAAGTGTTTATGACAAACAAGAATATTGCAAATAATGCACGGTAGTTTATAATCGCCATCTGGAAATTAAAGTAATTAATCTACTAAATAAACTTTAAAATTAAACTAACACTAATGACGGAACGTAATGAATACGATTTAAAATCAGTTACAAGCAGCACCGTTAAATCAAAAAAATTATAAAACGTGTAGAAAGTTGAGATCCTTACCTTACCAATATTTTTTAGTTCAAATCAAATTGCCATGATTTTTTACTAGAGACATACTATAACTCTTTGTACTTATAGAACTGACCTCCGACTGTGATGTTAATCAGCGAGAACTTTATAAAATAAATGATAAGTTGGTTATCTTGATACCAATTAATTTTATAACTGCCTTAAACTGATTTCGTAAAATTATCTTTCTTTTTTTTTACACAACTTAATTAATTTTTCCCATTTTCATTTTCAACCCAACTGTCATTAATTGTCGTACAGTTTGTGGGGACATTATATCCACCTCATTTTAAACTTTGTGTACGTGTCACATCTGAAGATACTTCAAACAGATTCAGAAAGAAAATTTGGAAAAACTTTATTTAGTACAAAACTATTAAAATACGAAACTTTTAATGTAGACTTTGAAAAAGATTGAAAACACTACTTTTTAGATAAAAAAAATTATGTTCCTCGAAATGTGTAAAAAACGCAACTGACAAGATACATTAGAAATTATATTAAAGAGTATTTAAACTGATAAAGCAAAATCGTAATTCATTAGAGTTATATTAGTCCAACAATAGTAATTGAATTTCTTAAGAGCATATTATTATTCTTAATCAATATTTTGTTACTGATTAAATTACTAACATGCACTTGCTTGATAAGTATTTTTTTTTATTTCTGATGTATAATGGTGTAATATGTTATACATTACATGATATATTTAACGATTTTTCAGAATACACTTTATAGGTGTGGAAATAATCTCTTCAATGGTGCATATCAACACCTTTGATTTAAACGAATATTTTAATTAAATTTTGACATTAAGTACTTAATAGCGCTTTTAGCTTTGTGACTTTCTAAAACATAATTTCTCAGATATGAAAGAAACTCTTTTCACCATAACTTACGTTAGAAAACAGAAAAGTTCATAGTCAGGAACATTAAGAGTTAAAAACTACAAAAATGATTTAAATCGTCTTTAAAAGAAACAAAACAAATATATTAGATGAAATACGAAGATATAAACACGATTCTAAATGTCAGTGGAAGGTAGTAAGTGACAACATCTAAGAAAACTGTAAGTAGTTTACCATTGTAAGCATTAACATAAAATAATGAGATTTTCATAATAAACCGAAATAAAGCAAATGAATCCAACAATAATTTCACATATGATGGTAAAAACTTAACTAGCAAGATCTCAAAGGTTACAAATAGAACTTTTACTTATACAATTGTCTGTGATTCATTTTTTATTCAGCGTCTATCAGAGACAGAGCTCTTGAAACATATCAAAACACTAAACGATAGTGGAATTACAAAAACAAACTAATAAAAAATATTCACAATGCTATCGTCAAACTCTTAACATACATAGGAAAATATATATTTACTAGTGGAATTGTTCCAAAATAATTCAAAACTGCAGTAATCAAACCTATTTTCAAACACGGAAATAGTCGCCTCGTAAATAACCTAGCCAAGATATTTTATAAATGTTTTAAAAAAGAAAAATGGTCAGCTTAATTCTGAAGAACAAAATTGTTATGATACCTTAAAATTTGTAACCATAATTTTGCAACATCATAATTTAATAATCCTTTGTGCACTTTAAATGTATCATGTGTTTAACAACGTTTACAATAATGGAGAAACTGACTAGAACAAGTAAAAAGCAGGAAATTCGACATTTCCTTGTGGGGGAGGTGGTTTTTTTTTCTTCAGTTTAGGCAACACAATTCCTTTAATGAAGAATTCTATGCCTTACAGTTTATACCACAAGCAGATGTAAAATGAAAAATCTTTGTGACAAGAATATGCCTTACGTAGAAATAAAACTGTACACCTTCAAACTTGGAGAACAACTTTTTTTGAAATGTGATGAATTAGCACTCAACATCAAATAACTTTTTTTAACAAAAATTTCTAGACAATCACACAACAAGGGTAAGTTAACTATATAATAAGGAGTAAATAGAACCATTAATCGAACACCTTGACATAAGAAGTATGATGACTTCAAAAGTAAAACTAAGACTGACGCCTTAGCCCGCACGACCATCCCGCCGCTTATCTTCATGTCTGAAGATATAAACAAAATTAATAGTGAAATTTTTATAATTTGCTTAAACAGTAATTGTTAGAGTCACCATACTTCTTATGTAATGTTACACCTAAAAAACTAATTTTAGCTAATTTTTAGTATTTGATGATTGCTTCAAATTAAAAAGTGAGGAATTTTTACCATCTATTCCTCGCAAAATTTAATATTGCAAGTCTATCCTCATTTTAATGTGTTTCTTTCAATAAATAATTTTCAAACCTGAGAAATAAATAAAAATCACGTACAAGCTGTAGATAACATTTGTTCATATAACATAATATTGTCTGGTTTGAGGTCACGGAAGGTGTCGAAGTTGAGGTTATGTTATGCATATGAGCATATCTCTAGAAACTTTTAAATTTACAAGTATTGGAATGATTAAATTTTGTTTCATGGCACATTGAAAATTTGATATCTGAGGGGTTTTTGGGGTTGCTCATTGCGAATCTGAAGTTTAAATTTTAGTCTTTAATCATTTCTTAGCGAGGCTGGTCCAAGGGTGTATAATCGGTTTTGTATACAATGATGTTAAGTCCAAACATTGTTTTCGGGCAAGGCTGTCGAATTTTACTTCCGATTGCGCACTACACGAACACTGATGACGAAAATCATCAATCTTTTTAAAAGTGATCTCTCAAAATTGTTGGGGTTGTTGGCTAAAAATTAGGAATCGAAAATGGATACTCCATTTGTACGATCCAATAGTAAGGAATACAAAAAATCAATAAGGCTAACATTAAGAAATAATCATTTGATTGTTAAATTCATTGTAATTCATTTTATTCGAAAAGTACAAACATAGTAAAGAAACAAGTTTGACAACTTAAAAAAGAATTATTATTGATAAAAAAAAGTATTGTAAATTTATAGTGTTGAAGGAATGTCGATACTTTTTTTTTAGCATGCTAAAATAATAATTACTTATGAAACAGTTACACAATTAACTATTGAAGTTAGGATATTTTGTCTAAAAGTATTTCATGTTTCTTTCCATACACTCAATTGCTGCTATTGAATCCCTTTAAAATCATTGTTTATACTGATTATTATTTAAACAAATTATAAATTTTTAATACTTTTAGACATAATATCAAATTAATTTCAATACTTACATTTATTTAAATACTAATTGTCAACTTCATAGTTAAATATCTCAACAACTTACATACAAACTTACATTAAAATCTAAAAATTTAAAACGTGAAATACGTTCGCTATATTGGATTCATCATTTTAAATTTATGAAAACTGATTTCAAATTCGAATTAGCGACCATAAAAACCCCCAGATGTCACTATATACTAAATTTCGTCCTCCATATTGGATCAGCCATTTTCAATTTCTAGATGATAACACCAGATTCGTAACTAGCAAACCCAAAAAACCCCAAGTGACAAGTTACAAGAGAATCCAATCAAATGTTGAGAATTTCGCCCGCAATATTAGATACGCCATTTTTAATTAAAAAAACATGCCAGATTCTTAATCAGCAACCTCAAAAACTTCTAGGTACCAAGTGTCAAGCAAATCTAACGAATTAAAAAAAATTTTGTCCGCCATATTGGATCCTCCTTTTTGAAATCGTAAAAACTAACGTCATATTCCTGATCAGTCACATCAAAAACGTTTTCTACGACGTTTCAAGCAAATTCAATTAATTTAAAAAAAAATTTGTTCCACATGATCCACCATTTTGAATTTTTAAAAACTAATTCTGGATTCCTAATTATCGATGCAAAAAACTTCTAGGTACCAAGAATCATGCGAATCTGCTAATTTATTACTTTATTTTCTTCCCGAACAAAATTTCATTAAAACATATACGTGCGTACTAACCTTGAATGTCTGATACAATCTGGAAATTACGGGAAAATTTTATTGCTAAGATTAGTTCGCTCAGATTTGCGTACAATTATTTTAAAGTGTCTCTAGATTACATGATGCATATTTTTATATTTTATGTAATTTTCTTTGTTTATGTTTTCATAAAACAAATTTGACAAAAGAATTTTTGTTCAGAAAAATATAATTACTATTAATTACGATATTTTTAAAGATAATTACTTAAAATTTGGTGTTCTACAGTTTTTAAAGTTACTGTTCATAAAGCTAACCCCAGATTTCCAAAATTCAAATGTCGGATTCGGTATAATAGCCTATATCAAAATGTGAAAATACAACAATTTAGGTGATTTTACGTTCCTGTGAGGTTTTTAATTCGCTGACCAGAATTGCGATGAGTGATATATGAAATCCAAAATGGCGGATTGAATATGGCGTTCATCAAGTTTTGAAAAGTTAAAATTGGTGAAATTGCGTATGTGGAGGTTTGGGCGTCAATTGTTATGAATTCGATATGAGATTAGTTTTAAAAATAGTTGGCCGCCATATTGAATCTGTCGTTTTTTGATTTGGCAAACCAATCATAATTCCTAATTAGCTACACCGAAATCCAAGGAAACGACCAAGTTGGTATAACTTTGGATTCAAACTAGTATTCAACAATTCGTCTTCTGGCCGCTTTTTAATGGTCGCTTTCTTGAGGCTGACGAACTAAATTGCACAGCGGCGCTGCGAGCACCTGGTGCCTCCCACCAGTGTTTTTGGCTTTTTCCCCTTTCTCCTATAGGAATGTTTCGTGACAGGAGTAATGGGCGAGAGAGGGTAAGGAATAGAGATGCATGGAGTGGGGAGTAGGAGGTGTATGATGCGGCATCGTGCGGATTAGTTCCACTCTTCGAAACTTGCCTAAAAAATTGTGACATAAATTAAAGGTGACGTTTGTAAGCAGCGAAATAGTCAAATTTGACAAAATTTACTTTATTAATTTAAAATTTACTTAGAATTGAACTTGGTCGTTCCGTTTTTTAACTACTTATAGCGTGTTTTAGTCGTGACTTTAGAATCCAATGAAATTTTACTTAAATGAGAAATAGTAAACTTTTTAAGAGTGCAATTTGGCAATTCTTTAAAATATATTTATACATTGTATTTCGGTAATTGCATAATTCTATTACGTAGACTTTGATTGAATAGCTGATTTTGATTTATTTCTGAAAATTCTCGGTCCCTTCTCAATTAACGTCTTTGTTCTTTTCTAGGAAACTGTCTGTAGTAATTAGAATTGTCTTTGCAGAGCCCAATTTTTGAAAATTTTACTCCGTAATCTTTAATTTACGTTTTTATTGAAACTGTCTGCTTTACTGGCGGACCACTTCAGAAGCCTCTTATGTCAAAATGAAGTTGAATGAAATAGAATTTTACATTATTTCCTATTCGTATTATTAATATTCTTTTTTTTTATATTTCAGTTCATAAGTTACGTTGCATTTTTGGAGGACAAAGGATCTTACAAAAAAACACCAGAATGTAAAAACATTATATATTAAAACTGTACTTTTGGTCAACATTTACAATAATTTCGAGATATAAATATTAACTTAACATACTATTTGTAATCTTCTTAAAGTATGTGTAACAGTTCATATTGTGTCATTTGCATTAGTTCAATTCGTAAAAAATTCTTTCATAACAATTGTGCTTCGTACAATATTTTGAAAAAAGAGTTTGTATTTATTAGAAATGTGTAATATTATTTATTCACAGTCTTCGATGACAGAATGACTTCATTTATTACTCGAAATTCGTCTTTGTACATTTAATAAGTTATCGGTGTAGGATTGAGTGTGGTTGGTGTTATTTATTTTAAAAGTCCATGTCCCATCCTGAATATTCGTCAGGCGGAATTTCTCGATCTGGTGGATACCTTTCGAAATTTCTTGTATCTGTAGGACATCGTATCTGAAAATAAAAATTTGATTAATTGGCATTGTTAGTAAAGAAAAAGGAACTTTTCACGGATTTTACTTTCGCGCAGATTCGACCGGCGACCGAAAAGACCCGAGTTCAAGTACGGTCCTAACTTTTTTTTATTAATAAATCATCAAAAAATCGTAACAAAATATAATGGAATAAGAAACGTTAAAAAAAATTAAATAATACAGAAAATTATCTCAGGTTTGTTTTTTCGACCATACAAAAATAATAATAAATCGTATAAATTTCAATCTTTACGATGATCGCGGTATTTAATTCTTGCAACAGTTTTGAATTGTGCAGACAAGTTTATTGTTTTCGAACAAAAATCGATGGATAGAATGGTAAAATAATTTTTCTTTATTTACGAAAAAAATGTGTTTACTTACGGTTGGGACGATCGGTGCAGGTAATACTAGTCTTTGTAACGCAGTCCAGTTAAAATTAGCGAACCATCTGAAATTAACAACAATTAAATTACCTCTCATCACTTGCATATTTAACATCAAATAATAAGTTATCTATAAGGAAAATGAAATAGTTGGTTTTGCTACTTAAATAATAAAATTTTAATCTTTACTAAATAAAGTTCTTACTTATGCTTTCGGATATCTTGAATTCCGCTCCGTTGGTACCCTAGCCTTTCGGAAGGAGTCGATCGCAGAAGTTTTTTAATAAAATTATTTGCATTCTTGTTAATCAAACTCGGAATTACGACCATATCGACGCCTTTTAATATTTTATTATACGTGGTCATTTGATCGGCACCTCTGAATGGTGGTTTTCCGACCAAAAGTTCGTGCGTTAAAATTCCGAGGGCCCAATAATCTACAGCTCTGCGAAGAATACAAACGAATCCATAATTAATTTTGGGTCATTTTTAACGTTAAAATAAAAAAGGTATACGAAATAATATTACCTGTCGTGGCCTTTATTTAAAATAATTTCTGGAGCCACGTACTCTGGTGTTCCTGCAAACGTCCACGTTTTCGCGGGACCAATTTTTTTACTAAAACCAAAGTCGACCTGCAAAAAATGATTTAATAAATGAATAAAATATGTGACGTTGGTCGAAACAATCAATAAAAAAATATGTTTCCTCATTGTAATTATTGAATTCTCTCATGATGTGTCTTGTTTAAATAATCAACTGTTTTAACTCACCAGTTTGAGGTAACCCCTAGAGTCCAGCATCAAGTTTTCTGGTTTGAGATCTCTGTATACAATATTCAAGGAATGCAAATGGTCCAACGCCTCGACGACACATGCAACCATAAATTGTGCTGTAGGATCGTCGAAATGCCTTCTTTTCCGTAACGTGGTCCACACGTCTCCACCCAAACACACCTCCATTAAAAAGTATACGAATTTGCTGTCTTTGTACGTCTGATAAAGCCTAAAAGGAGAGTAAAGTCGTATTAAAAAAGCTATCGTTTGAAAGAAATGATTCTGAACATCCGGTAGGGAAAACATCAATGTTTTAAAAGAAAGGTAGAAGACGATCTATGTTGATGATGTACAATGATGTTGAGATCGTCGGGTATTGACTGTTTTTGTTGATGATAAATGATGAAGAACGAATAAAATCGTGACGACTGATTTTGATACTAACATGGCCAAAATAATGTTAGAAGATTTAATCTATTTATTGATGACATAATCTAACGATCATAATTGTTTGTAGAGAGATGTTTGATGATAATAAAGCAGCATGAATGTTGCTGTTGGATGATGGTGTTGACTAACATTTCGTACGCCAATAAGGATGTTGAAGATGTGGAACAAAAATAATGATGGCATTGGTTGATGATGATGATAAATATGTCAGACATTTAGTTATTCTCGGTTGACAATGGAATTAGATTTCGCAGGTTTATACTATTTAAAAGATTTTTTTTAAATATAAAACTCACTTGCAGATGAACGGCGAATCGCAGGCCTGCATTATATGCTTTTCGTTTAGAACGTGTTCCTGCTGCTGTTGATCCACCATGACCTTTTTCTTCAGTTTTTTAAGAGCAAAAGCCTTCTCTCCATCTGATCGAAGGGTAACTAGTTCTACGCGTCCGAAACCACCGACGCCGAGAGTGCCCCGAACTTGGAAGTGGGCCAAAGTCAAATCAGAATATTCATTCGTCCATTTTTTCGGAGTTAAAGATCGCTTTTGCTTTTCGTATTCAGCTAGCCAATCTTTGTTGCGGATCTCATCCAGACTTCCCAGATAATTTAAGAACGAACTAAAAAACATCGTTATATAAATCGTTTGTTGGGCATTTTTGAGGGCATTTGTCACGCCTCTGACAACAGAGTATTAAAACTCGACTTACGTTCTATCCAATGTGAGACATTCAGCGGGTACCAGTGCTGTAGCGTTCGCATGTCGACGATTATCACCTTCGTCATCGTAAAGTGCCTTTTCACCGAAATATTGGCCTTTTCCAAGCACGACTAGTTCTTCTTCACCACCATAATCGGTGTCTTTGGTTATTCTCACGCTACCACCACTGATAATATAAAACTTGTCGCCCTTCTCACCCTGACGCACGATACGGGCTCCAGCAGGGAAAAATTCCTAGAAAATATCGTCAAAAATTACGAAAACTTGATGTTTGATAGAGTACCATAAATAAAAATCGGAAACAAATACTTACGACTCGTATGAGATCTGATATTTTAGTGAGAACGTGTTCCTTCGGTTCCGGAAGTTTTTGTAAGAGGGATACTCGCCTCAAAAAACGAATATTCCCTTCCAGTCTTTCTTGAGCACTCCTCATCATCACGGTGAGGAATACGGATCTGTCCAGTACCCATACTTTTCCACACTTTTTTACTAGAAATAAACATTTTATTTTAATTTTATTTAGTATTAAGTTTCAGATTGGCAACACGTTCGTTATTGTTCATTTTAGACATTATCTATATAAAAATAACCATGCGACAAATAACATTATTCTTGGATGCCGAAAGATGGCGCTAGGTGATTCACATACACCGATATATATACAATCTCTCTTTCGAGTTAAGTCGCCATCTGACGGGATACAATGTAAATATGAAGATTAGAATTTATAGTAGCCAAAAAGTAATTTGTGATTTGCAGTCTTAATAATAAGTTAATAAAATTTGTTATCACGTTGATAAACTTACCGCTAATTGATCGCAACCGTTTTGTATTGTACAAAAGTGCAAGTTCGCCAAAAGCAACACCAGGACCAAAGCTTCTTTGAAATTTACTGCCTTCGTAAATATCGAATTCTCCTTCAGCAGATACGTAAAGATGCGATCCTGACAAAGAAAATACAAAATCTCATTCGTTTTGAAACATAAGTAAGAAGATTATTTTGACCTATCTGTTTTCTTCAAATCTTTCAAGTGTGATATTTGCAAAAAATGGTATATTAACAATTATTTTCGTACAAAATTGATATCAGAATCAAATTTAATAATGCTGCAGAATATTTATATAAGTAAACCAATGAAAATAACGACAATAATTGAGTTTTACCCATAACATAAAATATTCTTTATAAAAAAAAAAAAATTTATTGTGGCTGGTTAATGTCAGTAGAAAGTAACTTTGTTATGTTTATACGTTTTAGTGTTTTTGTTGACATGTTTAAAATTGGTCTGTAAGAATAAGAATAATTTTCATTTTTTGCCGAAAATTTGGACGATTTTTTATTATTTTTTTATTTTTGAAACAAAAAATGATAACATGCTGGGATTTGAACCCGGGACTTTTCGATTGCAGGTTGAACGCTCTGCCAACTAAACTATACGCGAAGTTGCCTAATTTATGTCAAGGTTATCACAACAAAAATAAATATAAAATTGAAACAAATAACAAAGAATATAAATTGAAGTTGTATTTGGTCGAAAACGGGATTGCGGATTAAAATAACCAATTCTCTTTCATGTATATACATTGTGCAATATAACCTACATTTTAGTAATATCTTTAAGGTCAGTTAGACGTCTCTTTTTTTGGAAATAATACATCGAGTTTTTGTTAGGTACATTTATGTTTGGCGTGAATCGGTAAACATGTTTTTTTCATTTTGAGTTCAAGGTTAAGTTGATTGTACCTACTTTACTTTATTCAAATTTACGGAATAGAGGAATCTCACTGCGAAGGTGTAAAATGTAAGTGTAAAGGATGAACATTTTCTCTAAAATTGAATTTATGACAATTGTAATGCGTAAAATAATTAAATATATTTCAAACTTAATATTTATTGGTGACTGTAGTTTATCAGGGCGAAAATTAACTACTTTATGCCCCACTTTCTAAATCTGAAAAAGATATTTTACGCCCTTGGTGCAAAATATACTTTTTTTAAATAAATCATCTACTTTTATGATAATTTAATAATATTTCTTTGTTGTTTGAGTCTCTAACATTACAAGTTGAAAATATTTATTAAAGTTTAGTTAATAAAAGGAATATAACGACATTATTTTCAAGGTCGAATGAACTGCTATTCTCATATTTTGATTTTAGAACGAAGAAGACAATTTTGCAATTTAAATATTTAGTACAATTGCACACGAGAAATTTTACGACGAATATTAAATTTTATATTTCCGACGTTATTTTCATTACTGTTTTACATCATGATTTACTTTGAAAATTTGCATACGCCCATCTAAGCATCTTCATGGAACATAATCAGTATAAAATCCGCAGTATCCGGCGTGTTTTGAAATGTGAAGTGAATAATAAAGTTCATGGAACTAAAAGTTTCAAAGAATGAAGTTAATTAAAAAAACGTAAATACCCATTCGTACGCTTTGATTAAAAATTATTAATAAAAATCTGCAACTTTCCAGAACTAATTTATATATTAATTGCAATTCATAATTTTACAAATTGTAATGAAGGAAATAATTCTTTACCTATATCGCCTTCTTGGATAACCAAAGTATTGGATGGAATGACTTTTGGATACATTGCTAATACGAGTGCCTCCACTTGGGCATCTTCAAGATTTCCCAAAAATTCATTCTCGAGAATGGCCCTCTTGATTTGCTCCCGTGACCTTTAAACATAAACAAATTTTAGTTAAATAACATTAGTAAATAAATTTGTATTTACTTTAGTAACTCTGTTTTTCAATACAGACACAGATGAATTTCTTTATAGATTTTTCACATGAACTTGGCCAAGACCAAGACCGTTATGACATATGTATTGCTAAGGTCTTGAACAAGATCAAGACCAATATTAATGACATGTGCATTGATAAGGTCTTAATGGATATATAGATCTTAGTCAGGACAAAAATCGATATTACACATGCAACAGTAAAGTCTTGTGACAAGACCAATACCAATAGTAGACATATAATTGCAAGGTCTTGTATGGAAATTTTGCAATATGTATTAGTTTTGACAGCAGATATTTGCCTTCGTCTCACTGCAATTTCACTTTTTGATTTTAGTCTCGGTCTCGGTCTTGCTGGAGTAAATTGTCTATTTACTTTTGACAATCATTGTTATTCATATAGCTATTTGCTCTCTAAATTGCAGGTGAGTTTCTTTATTAACATTAAACATGACCATGACCAAGACAAGACCAATAGTACGCATTCAATTGCAAGGTCTTGTATGACAATTTTGCAATGTTTATCAGTTTTAACAGCAGATCTAACTGCAATTTCGCTTTTGGGTCTTGGTCTCTGTCTTGCTTAAGTGCATTGGATATTTTCTTTTGCCCATCATTGTTATTCTTATTCGATTCAAAAGTTTTTTTGACGCCTCGCGTCATTGGTGTATTGTTGTAAGGATCGTACGATGACACGTGCTGATGAAATTATTTACATACCTGTCGTCTTTATCGTATACGTGTGTAGGAGCAGACGGAGGCGTCGGTGTTCTGCCAATGACGCCGCCTCTTGGATTTCTTAATCTCGCATCCCATTCCGCTTTTGAAGGTAACGGCAATCGTGCCGTTTGTTCGCCATTTTCTTCCGGCTTTCCTTCCTTCGGTGGAGGTGAAAAAGCCGGATGAGTTTTGCTGACTGTAAACGTTTTCGGGGGTCCAGTTCCATTTTGTATCCTAGGGCTTGATGTGGTGTGAGTCTAAAATTAAGAAAAAATCGAAAAAGAAGCTATTATTGATCTGTCAGAGAGACACATTTTATGTAGCAAGGGCGGAAAGTACTACATTTACGCCACTGGACAAAATTATTTATTTGCTCAATATGTACTGAAGTTTTAAATTCATGATGAATTTTTAGGTATGAAGGGATGAAATTGGTCTTTTGTTCACTGAGAATACTGGAAATGGTGCTTTTGAAAAATACGGAAAATAGTACTTATGAATAATTTATGACGCTAGAAGTTATGCTCGAAAAAATAACCTACGAAGTTTTGAATTGGTTCCCATTCTCCAGAACGTTTGTAGCTCATCACAACTGGTTCCCTGCCATTTCCATTCTGTAAATAAAGAATTTATCATTAGTAATACCTATTGTTATGTAATGGACATGGTGTCAAGAATTAATGATTTTAAAAATTAAGAAATAATAGAATTGAAAAGTTTACTGAATATATCCTTTAATTAAATATTCCTAAGTCGAAATCCAAAGTTAAAATAGTAAATTTTATTGTTATTTAGAGTAGTATTGTATTTCGTAATCGTGTCATGCTCCCTAAGTTTTCACGTATTTTATAAAAAATGGTATAGTGAATGAGAATTTAAACAAAAAATTTGTGGCTCATATGGTAACGCATGGGACTACGAAGCGGTAGATCGTGAGTTCGATTCTCGCCCGGGGAACAATTTTTCGATTTCGTTTTCAATCAGCAGCTCGCAGTAGGTATGTTAGGGTAGATTGTTTGTTTACATTTCGAAAATGTTTCTCGAAAAAAAAGAAGAAGAAATTAATCATTTCGAACAAAAACATTCTATGAGTTTTTAATTCTATTGCTTACTATTAATTTGCCAGGTAAATATTTTGAATACGAATTAAAAAACATAATGAATATAATATAAACCGGAACCCATCAAAAGGATAAATTAAACTCGACAGAAAATAACAACATTTTGGAATTTCCGAACAATTTAAACATTTTGAAATAAAAGAAAAGGATCTGACATTACATTATTTACGGTAATTACAATAAAAACGAACCAACAAAAGAAATAATACATGAAAACTTATCGTAAATATAAATATTACAAAAGTATATAGAGAAAAATGGGTTAATAAGTTTTGTAAAATATTAACGGTTGTAACATTTGTTACAAGTAGAATTAGGACCATGTAGTTGAAAATTAATTGTTCAATACAGAATTGTAAAATAGAAACAAATTTTTACTACGAAAAGAGGTTGCTATGTAATTATTCAATGGCTAATAATAATAGCAAATATGTTATACTACATGTGCTAAAGTGATTTAGCTGAGTTCTTAGCAAACTATTCATTGCTATTTATAACTTATTAGTTCCTAACGTAATACTTCGGGTCAACTTCCCCTCCCACCCGAACTCTGCCCCCCCCCCCTCTGGAATTATTAAAGTAGATTGTGGACGTCCCCGTATTTACAAAGTTACATAAAAGTCCGCTATTTTGTTGGTATTATTGTTTTGTTTACTAAATAGCATAGTTAATTTATCAATTTTTTGTATTCACTTTTTTTATTTTTATGTAGTGAAAGAATAAATAGATTTCCTCGTAGTTGTCTTTCATATAAATTTCATAAAAGGTTTGTTGTTTCTTGGTCTTGTTGAAGACACTTTTGATGATTCTAGTAGTATTCATTTAAAAAAAACTATGTAATTCATAAAACGATTAAGAACAATTATTAGAAAAAATGCCACTTACCGTGTGTATTCCATTGTAGCTGGATGAGTCTTCATGTCCAGGGAGAGGGGTCAGATTGATGCTGCCCCTCTGCCCCAGGATGTTTGGCCTTGGGAAGCAGGAAAACATCATAATATCCTCATGGTCCTGGTCATTGTCAATCCGAGTCCTTTTAGCGCCTGAAAAAGTAATTAAAATTTTTGTTTAATTTGTAACATTTTCATTATATAGATATTCCCTTTATAGGCAATTTTAGATCATATAACATGTTGAAATTACAAAAATCTAAGTCAATAAATGAAAACTGACAATAAAATACTAAGCGGTCGCCATTTTGGATCCGCCATTTTGAATTATGAAAATCGGACCACAGGATCCTAAGCAGCAGGATCGCAAATCCTTCGATTACCTCCGAACAATGTACATCAACCACAGGCAATGACATAAAGGGTGTCAAAAAAGAATTAAAAAACGTGGAAATTTTATATAATAAATCTTTTACCCAGTTAAAGGTAGTTCCGTAATAACTTTTGGCGCTGACTCTAACGGTAAACTTGATTTTGCCCTTGCCGATGATCTTCAAGGTTTATCAAGATCATCTTCTTTTTTAACGAGAAACTCCTTTTTTATCTTCGACAATGGAAATAGGGAAAAATTGTGCAGCAAACTAAGTTGACCTTCATTTTTTACCATTCCAAGATAGCAAAAACAATATTTCATAGGTTTGATGTAAAATTGTTCGCTCTTTCGATTATCGAAATAAAAAAATTGTATTTCTATTTAAAAAAAACGAAGGTAACCTTGAAATGACCTTAACGATCTTCGGGAAGGGAAGGACATTACCAAGGTTATCAGTATATCCAGCGCAAAAAGTTAATATAGAAATGACCTTAACTAGGGTAAAAAATATTTTTCATACAAACTCATACATGTGCTTTGATACTTTTTGGACACCCTGTATATGGGACTGATTAAGATAATAATTTTGTTATTTTTTAAGTAAAATTTCAGTATTCAATATTTTACTTTTTTTTTTTTTTTTAATACTGTTGTTTTCGAAAAAAAATGCACCAACAAATTGTAAACAACAATGTGGTTTAATAACAACTTTTTTTATCATATGTTTTATTCCCCGAATATCTGAGAAAATGTCATGTCATGAGCCAATTGATTTACAAATATCACCAACTACTTTAGTAAGTATGATTCATCGAGCGGTCATAAACTTTTCTGTCACTTTTTCTACGTTTTCATCGATTAATGATGTGCTGAAACGACCGGAAGCACTCGGCATTTTTCACATTTTCACGGTTTTCTTAGAAAGGTTTATACCATGTTTAACTTGTTTTGCGCGTAAAACAGTCAGCAAAAAAATTTTTTAAGGTTTATAATATATTGCTGTACTTTGTTCTATTGGTTTTTGCCAAATTTAACGTAAATTATCCATTCAAATATTTTACAAATAACAAAATTGCTGATAGGAACAAAATATAAAGCTGAATATTTCTAGGTTACGAGAAGAATTTCAAATTTTACATCCTTAGATTTGAGAGGTCCAAATACCTAACCTATAAATGTTTTATACTGGTGAACACCGTGCTGTTAACCCTGTCAGAGAAGTAATTCAAACATTCGATAGGTAATTATAATTGTACAGCATACATGATTTCTGAGCTCCGAAAATACGAGTCTAGTGACAAATTCAAAATGGCGGTTGTAATAAGACGGGTCAAAAATCGATACTCGGAGGTATTTTTGGGTCTCTTAACCCTTACCACCACGGTGTCCATCAGGATTAACTTAATTTCACAATTCCTCTGTTTTATTTTTCAAGTAATTAAAATGTTATTTTGTTACAAATTTTTGTTTTTTTATTTTGGTAACATTTTTAGAAACGAAAATAATTAAATATTTTTCATAAGTATTACGTTTATTTTTTGATAATGATAAACAAAGTATAAAAAACATTTTTTTAAAAAACGTTTTTTTTTAGAAACAATGTATGCAGAAAGAAAATTGTTGCCTAATCAAGACGAAATTTAATACTTGTAGGTTTTTGGGTTTGCTGATTTAGAATCTGACCTCAAATTTTAACATTCAAAATGGCGACTCGATGATAGTGGACCAAAATATAAAATGTTACTTGATCGAACTGGAACTGGTTATACTGGGTGGTTCGAGGTCGCAGTTTACGAATCTACTATGACTTTAAAAATTCAAAATGGCGGATACATGCTGTGCTACCAAAATGTAAAAAATGATTTAATCAAGATAATGAGAAATCTGATGCCAGATTTGTAATCAGCGACCTTGAAAACCGCCTAGTTCCCAGTTTTAGCTCGATAAAGAAACTTATTACATTTTTGACGGGCATCTTGAATCCGCCATTTTGAATTTTCAAAATCTGAGGATAGATTCATAACACAGGTCAACATGGTTTTGTTGTTGGGAAGCTGTGGGTCATTTCCGACGTAATTTTGTGCGTAGAATCAGAATCCGAAGTCAGAAGTGGCCCATCACGTCAGGATTTTGAAATATTTGAGGTTATTTACTCGAAAAACACGTTTTTTTGGTATTTTTGAGGTCATGTACAGAAGACACAACATTTTTATGAGTTTTTCCTTTCATTGGATCATGTGATACTACTCTTTTTCTTTAATATGGGATGCGCAGAATTCCATTACGATTTTTCTTCACCAAGATACGCCAATTTGAAATTAATACATGTAAAGAAATTTACCTTAAAATGCTCTTGAAGAACAAGCTCAAGGTCAAATTCAATGTCATGAGACCTATATAAAATATGAATGCTAATCTAAAATCACGTTTCAGTATTGTAACTGTTTGTTTATAACGTTATTGGAATATATCTCGTAATTTCAAAATGGCCGTAACTTTGTAAGAAACAATCTTAGATGATCGAATAAAACCTCATTTTGAAGGGTAAAGGTAGTACTAAAAGATGCAAATAGTACAGAAGGCCAACAAAATTGTTGCGTCCTGTACGTAACCTCAAACTTCAGAAATGACCCACGGCTTCCGAATAACATCCAAGACTCTCTTTTTTGTAGACCTGTGTAATCAGCGATCCCAAAAACTCCCTACTAATAAATTTCAGCTGTTTTCGGTTAAGACGGATTGGTTATAATTATTTAATATTTATAAAATTCAAAATGGCGAATCAGATCTGAAATGGCTTCGTAAATCCTTATGATGTGATCTCATGCAATTTTGGTCTAATGTTAATGATCTTTTGGCATTACACATATTAAAAAATATGAAATAAATAAAAACAAAATGGATCCCAAAAACTCTTCTTTATCACATTTTCTGATCCGCCATGTTGAATTCGCCATTTTGAATTTTGAGAATAGACCAGATTCGCATTGAGTGACCCAGAAAATTCCCGAAAAGCGATTTTTATAATGTTTTGCGATCATTTCCATTTTTTGTCCGTCGTATTGGATTCGTTATTATATTCGTATTTAGCCATCTAGAAAACCCTTTAAGGGCACACATATTCTCGAATTTCACCATAAATGTATTGAAACAAGTGCTTGTATAAATAAATTAATGATTTAAAACAAAAAATGAAATTCCATATAAATTATGTATAAAGTGTTTAAATTTATTTCTTTAGAGGTCAAGAAAAGCTCCAACAAAAGAGGAAAAATTTTCTTTAGAACCGAAAGGGTTAATCTCTGTCAGTGACTGTCAGAGTCATGCTCCGATTTTCAAAATTAGAAGACATTCTTGAATATCTGCACACTTCGAATATATGAGGATTAAAAATGATATCGTTTATCTACCTCCAAATCGGACATTAACCCTGAGGGATGATCCATCGTGTGTTCTCAGACGGATTAGAAGCATTTTAAATTACGAAAGATTTACATTTTTACAATTATTCAATGTCTTTTTTCTGGCATTTTCGAACTGTTTGATTTGTTCCCATTGGCTGTAATATTTAACTACTTAATTTTCGTTTAAATTCTTTGCTTTATTATCAGGATAGTTGTTTGCATTTGCTTTTTCGAATAATACATTTTGAGGTTATGTTACCGTCGAACTGTTCGATAAATAAAAACATACACAGAGAGAAAGAATATAATTAATGCAACCATTTTATAATTGCAAAACGCTTTAGTACAAAAATTGTTCTTTTTACTATTTCGGTACTTAAATCATTCGTACCTAATCTCAAATATTAACTATAACCTTTCATGTTGTTCATTCTACTGTATACGTACGTTAAAATTGGGGTTTACGACTTGAGTCATAAATTGAAATGACTAAATTTAACATACTATGCTCCTGTTTTTTTCGCGAATTCGGTTAACCATATTGGATCTTCCATTTTTATTTTTACAATATTCTCGTGTTATGTTGGTGATTAGCAATTTAATAGCTTATAAGACATGTTTTACTTGTCTAATTTTTCGTTATTATATTTTAATTACAACTGATAACTTTTTAATATTGCTGAATGTTGACGAATATTGTTCAATTTTAAAACTAGTACTTTACGGTCCTAGGCCGTAAAGTTAAATTTTACGGAGCGAGAGAAGATTGTGTCATATGACTTCATAACCTCCAAACTTAAAAAGCGTCAACTTTACGAACACGCGTATCAAAAAGACTATTTTCTAAAACACAAAACTGGTGTGTAGAAAATGAAATAATTTTTTTTATTTACAATTTTTGTTATATAATTGACACAACTTTGGTGTTGACTTTATAACCGCAATAAACTAATATTATTTTGAAGTTAGAATGACGAGATAATTTAAAAAAAGGAAAATGTAGCAATTAAATTTAATGAAATAAGATAGTTAACATGAAACCTAAACAATGATTCCCTGTCGTATCTACGACAAGAATTCCACGAGGTACAATTTCTCATGCATTCATCACATTCTGACAAAAAGCGGAATAAATTTATAATTACTAGTCTTGTGTAAGAGAAATTAAAAATCCGAATCATCGGATTAAAAGCATTTTCCTCAGATTTTCCGAGAAATCAGTTGAGATATATTTTGATCTGGTTGAAAGAACGCAAAAAGTGGATTGCACATCGAAGTTTTCGCACGGTAGCACGTGCCAGTATTGCAACCGTCGGTCACATGTTTATGCTAATGCCGTTTGGCACATAATATTGTGGCTTGACGTCACGTTTCATTATCACATTCATGCACGACGAAAGTTCTCGGGTGTTTCTAATCAATCGTTTCGGCAAGTGCTGCTCTCTTTTTCAAAATTGAAAAGACTGAAAAATAAGGTTCCTGATTTTTTGTTGAAAAGGACAACAATTTTAATAGATCGAACGGAAATTTTCCTCGTTCCCATTTGCGCCACCTCAGTATTAAAGGCGATCATTTTCGAAATCTTTACGACCGTCTTGCATTTATGTGCGGAGATCTCTTCCTCGGGAAAGTCATAAAACGCTTCGCGGAAGACGATGACGAAGCTACAATTAAAAGTCTGATCCCTCAGGATGTTCATCACTTCATGTTTCTTTTTTCTAGCGTAAAAAAAAAGAACCAATCTCGTGAAGGGTTTGCGTAATGGTTACCTATCATCGAAAAAAAAACATTTATGACCAATGTTACGTAATTGAGCCGTGCACATTGAGGAAACGCTAATAGACCGTCGCGACTTCGATACGTGCACACTGATAACGTGGAGTATCGGAAACTATTTAGATGCAAATATCACGCTATTCCGCTTCCTTGTAAACAAAGTTGGAAAAAGCCTACGAAAAATTCCGAAGAGGTGTGCAACCGAGCAATGCGCTACGGGGAATCCCTTTTTAGCGGTTCATTTCATGAAATACAATTGTTAATATCGATGATAATCACTTTATCCAAAGGTATACCATTTTTGCCTAGTTACATTAGTTACACTATCAATGATAAAGTCATAAATGAACAATGAAGACGTTACTTACATTATTGCCCTATAGTTTGTAGGCCAAATTCCTATAAAGATTACCTTCGCCTACACTAAATTGTAAAGCAGTCAATTTCCCGCAGATTCTATGTAGCAATCGACGGAGGGTGTGGGGAGGGCGTGTACGTGTGTGAAGCGTGACACGTGCAAAAGGATTCCGCTCATTGGATTGGCCCACTGAATTAGGGCGGAGTTCTATTGCACGCATCGCGCTCCGCCCACTGGAACCCTTTGCAATACCCAACAAATCAAGTTTGTGTAATATTCGAACCGATTTCAAATTTGAGCCTTTTTAAAAATACACTTGCCATAATAAAATACGTAACTCGCCCTCTATGAATAGTTAAAATACGAACATTTTGCGTACATTTTACATTTTAGAAATATGAAACATTCTGTAACTTTTCATGATTATTATAACGACTGTCTTGGTCACCAACCTAACCTCGACATTAGAAAAGCATACACTCTAAATTTCTTAAAGTGAAAGTTGAGCCACTTTCTGATAAAAATGACTTTTTCACTATTTTTAAAGTGAAAATTTCACTTTACTCATAGTGGATGGAAATATGTCACTCTAATAAAGTGAAATTTCCACATTAGAAATAGTGAAAAAGTCACCCTTAGCAGAGAGTGGCTCAACTTTCACTTTAAGAAATTTAGAGTGTACATTCTTACTAAACGCAAACAGATTTTGGTGAATGTCAGAGTCTATTTTTTAATTTAATGATATTATAACAGTTTAATTGTGTTTTAAAGAGAAGAAACCCCAATCTAATTTGGTTTATTAGGTCGAAAGTGGTTTTCAGAACGTAGATTTTGTGATATTCCACCTGCAAGTCGACGCGAAAGAAAAAGCTGATAAAGTGATTGCAAACCAATGTACCTTTAAATTTAGGTTATTTTTTACCTAGATAACTAAACATTATTCGTTACAAAATTCAAATTCGTCTTTAGGTAGTCCTTAAATCGTGTAAACAACGGCTTTTATTTTCTTAAATCACTATTATCCTCCGTAGGACGACTTGAGGAAGTTAACAGGACGAAGTTAAGATGAGGATAAAATGCTGGAAGATTTATATCACCTCACTACCCCCACTTCGCACCAAGCGTTTCGAGGTTTACCGATCCTTGCCGAAGGACTCTCGCGACGCGTAGCAAGACTACGTGGTGGGGGAAATGCGGAAAAGAGTAATAATACTTTTCCCCCTCCTGGGCGTAAAATCCGATTTTCTGTCCCAATTTTCGATCGTCTTCGGACGTAAAACTTTATTTTGCGTCCTTAATACGAAAATTCCTATTGCACAAGGCAAATGTAGAGCCTAGGACATATATTTGCAGATTGTGGTCAGAGACTACCGATTATTAACAAATGGAAAGAACCACGAACTCATTGAATAATTGTTTTACAGTTAATTGAGTTTGTTAATCATATCGTGGACTAAAAATAATAATATATTGAAAGTGACATTTTACTATTGAAATAATTTCTATTATTGTCGAAAATAATTACGAAGCGATAGACATCTTTAAGGGTAGAGGATATTACTTGACGGGAGTCAGATTTGTAAGCAGACATTTCGGGACATCCCGGTAGTTACACATAATCTGGTATTTTCATTTCGGGTCGCGACTGTGGATTAAAAATGATCATGATGCGATTCGTTTATCTAAGTTTGATCTTCTTTTTCGTAAGGTGCAAATAATGAATCGTTTATATTCCTGTTACTTTGAAATCGGCACCAAAAATGGCGACTAAATTTCTCAGTGAAGTGCAAAAATAAATTGTAATTAATTCTTTTTAGCGCCTAAATTAATTGGATCTTTTTACTAGTATTCTTAAATTTAATCAAAAGAAAGGAAAATTTTTTATTGGTCGTTTCTGAAGCAGTAGAGGAAAATTGTAAATGTATCTTAATTAGTGTTGATAGAATGTACACTTTTGAGTTCATCGTAATCTGAGTAGTTTTTACTTGATTCAATTACTTATTACCGGTGATGGCAATCTTATTCATTATCTAAGTTTCTTATCGTTTTAGAATTTTCCACTTAATTATCAATTTGCAGTAAGAAAACTATTGTTACAATTTATTGGAAAACTTTTTTTGCTGTCGTCTTTCCAACTTTATGTTTTATTGGTCTATTTATTTTTTAATCTGCACTGAATTCGCTCGTACGGAGACTTGTTTTTAATCCAACATATTTAAATGAAAAGCTTTTTATTTTATGTAATATCATTTTCAATAATTTACTTTTTATTTAAAAAACATTCGAGGGAAAATTCAATAATCTTATAACGAAATTTAATTAAATGTTTTCTCCTGTGCAAGTTTCTTTTAGTATCTTTCTCATTTATATTAATTTATTACAAATTAAAATCCTGCCCACTTTTGAAGTGGAAAAGTAAAAAATTTATTTTTATAAAAATATTTATTGTGTCAAAATATTACAAAACTTTTTTTGTTGACAAAAATAGTCGCGTCTGTTTTAACTTCGTATCGATGTATCAAAATATAAGAAAGTCAAGAGTGATTTGAATCGATTATCTAATACCTTCCTTCTCCAATAAGATTTTAAGAATAGATTACGTCGAACAAATCGATAAATTCACGGAAAAGTAATGAATCGTTAATCGTAGATTTTGGTATAGGAATGCAAAATGTTGTCGTGTCATAAAAATAAATAGAACAATGTGTCATGTCAATTTTCTTTTGTTTGATTTTTATATTTGACGAACTTTGTCATAGTCAAAAAATTGATCATCCTTCAATTAGAGTGTATTTTTAAATAGTATTGGAATCTCCTTTCTCTTTTTCTTTAAGTAAAATATTGCTCTTAATCTCTCGTGTTATTCTATCAGCTTAATATATCTCTTTTAATATCTAATAAATTGTGGAAAATGGGGTCAGTAATTCAATAATTCACAGATCATTCAAATTCGAAATTTGACAACAAAATATTTGCAATAATTATTTTGTACTCTTGATCCTCGATCGATAGAACAAAAATGTCCTTGGTACACTTAAATAATCAAAGCTCTCACCAAGTTGAAGACATAATGAGTATCGGAAAAATTCCAGGTTATTTGCCAAAATTACTTCCTTGGCCTTTCACAAGTGCCCAAAAAAATTCACAACCAACCAACACTAGTGATAAATTTACAAAATACCTCAATTTTTCCATATTGATTTGCGAATAAACGCGAATTTCGGAAAAATTTTAAACTCACCCGACAGATTGAAATCTGTGATTGCGATGCAACGGTAGCATCGCTTCGTTCCAAGTTCGCGTGTACGACTAAAAATCTTTTGTCCGACAAAGAGGTAGGATCTTATCTCGATGATAACGCGACGGCGCAATATCAACAGGTTTGGAGGATGATATCTGAAAGGCCGTGTGGTACAAGTTTTATTCCTCCTGGATTTTCTGGCATGCTACCGTTTTTCGTTTAAACACGTACGAAACAAAATTCTGCAAATGATTCGCGAAAAGAAACTTTTTGAAATGCAGGAAGCTTCTTATATTACCATTTAAAAATTAGTACCTATGAATGATGCCACGATCAATCGTGAAGAAAATTTGTTAAACGCGTAAAACATTAAATAATTTGTTAAAAAAAGAAAGAAAGTGAAAAATAATTTTTTATCTTCATACGGTTAGATATGTTAAATAGACCTATATGCAAGCAGAAAAGTAACAAATTATCTCTTCTACTTCTTTCTAATAGGTTAATTGTGTTTACTTAAAAAATTAAAATATGGGAGTCCACTTGATATTTACCTGACTTGAAGTCACTAATTTATACTTCGTTTTCACGAAATCTTATTCAAACTGAATGAAAATGGATACTTTCTCTTTCTAGTAGATTTCAGTATCTTCAACATTTTTTCACTTCCTCGCATTTTCTAACAAATAATTTATTTTGTGTTTTACAAAAAATTATAGTTAATTAATAATAGTGACGCTGAGAAAAAAAACATAAAGAGAGTTCTATCCCTTTCCCCTCTCTCTTCCACAACATAATATTGTTCATTTTAACTTTCAACTATTGAAAATACATTCATATCAATCGTGAAACTGAATCTCTCTACAAAAGAACAACGAAATAAATTACCTTTTATAAGAAGTAAAAAAGTGAAAGGCCGAAGTAATTACTATTAGCTCATTTATTCTTTGCTTTAATGTGATTGTTTTATTGAAATGAAGTCTCTAAAAGGAAGAAACAAACCATTAAAAAATTGTTTGAAACGCCTTTTCATTAATTTAAATATTCAAGGACAGAATATTTTTTTAGAAATGTCAAACTTAAATCATTAAGAAAAGTTAAAGGCGGGCCGAAAACATTTCTTTTCATTCATATAATTTCTTTTCTTTCGTATATTAAAATAATTCCGTTTTTTTTTAATATTCATGATCTACCGAAAAGAGAAAGGTCAGGGAAACTCAATAGAAAATATGTGAAATTATCTTTCAATTATGGAAAAGCAGTCATTATAAACAATTAAAAAACTATATTACTCGTTAGAAAATGAAGGAAAGAGTAAACATCCCTTTTATTTCATTATATTTTCGGAAAAATAAAAGTAAAGGGTAATATGTACAACAATAAAAAGTAAATAACCTGTCACAAAGGGAAACCGTAAACTATTGAAGGAAATATAAGTTATAACTTTCCTTATTTTGCCAGAAATAGTAATTTCTTTTTAAAAACAAGACAAAAATCGACAAGATATTCATCCGGCGTAAATTACTATTTTTCATTTACCTTTCACTTTAGAATAAATGATTTTTAAATTTTCTCCTCAAACTCGATCAAAGCCGAAACCTTAATCAAAGCTTCAAAACCGAAATGACCGAAGCGTAAAATGTACAAAATTTCTTGTTGTTTTGCTTCAAAGTGTATTAATCTTTTATAACAAAAATAATCAAAGAATTGAAAGGAGAAACATAGCAAGGATAGGGCGGAAAACATTCAATTAATGATTTGATTAATTTGATTAAAACTTCCATGTCCATAAAAACTGGCTATAACTTTTACAAAAAAAATATATATATAAGGAATAAATAACTATAAAAATAAAACCTGATTTACTTCTGAGAAACTAGGAAGAGAAAAGGTTGGAGAAAATAATTAATTTTCGTTTATTTTATCTATAAACAACTTTAAGAAACTGAATGTTTTTTTCAGACAATTAAAGAAAAAAAAGGATTCATGAAAATAATGCAATGCGTTGTGGAAAAGTGAAAGGATAATAAGAAAAAAGGTTAACACTTCCATAATGTGGTATATAAATTATCCAAGAAAAAAAAATCAATTTATAAATAATTTTAAACGAAAATTAAACAAAGGATCTGAGCGGTTTTGTAAGAGTGAAAAAATGTCCTCAATGTCATTGTATACCAAAAACTATTTCATTATTCAGCAATGACCTCACTTTTCGCTTATACGCACACAATATACTAAAACGTTTCTAATCTGAAATTTCAGACTTTGCGTATAAAGATAGTACACAACGAATCATTTATCTCGATTTATCTCACTACAGCGATTGTTTCTTGGTAAATATTTCACATTCAATAATAATTCAGCAATAAACATCCACTCTTTGTACTTAAATAATATCGTAAACATGCTTCAAAATAGACTTAGTCATAGGCACCGATATCTGTACTCTTTCATGTTTGCACTGAATTATATAACGTAGTATTGTGTCATATTTGGTATTAAAATCAGATTTAAACATCCCTTTGATACGCAGAAGTATTAGCCGCGCTTTTATAAACAATAAAAATATTATTAACAATATTCAGAATTAGTAATTAATTTTTTCAAGGGTAATTTAATCTGATGTCTGAAACTCCTTTAAACCGATGGATATAATTTTCATTTATTAGAAAAATCTAATTGTTACAATCGTGGTAATAATGGAAACCTTTTTTCGACATTTAAAATTATTTTTTAATTAAAAAAAACACCTTTAAGAGGTATGTTGCGCGTGGGCTTGAACCCGGAACCTTTCGATTGAATGCTCTACCAACGGAAAGGTCCCGGGTTCAAGTCCCGAATCTCTCTCGTTCGGTCTGAATTTTTTTTTAATAAAAAATTTTCTTTTAAAACATTTTTAAAGATTTTTTCTGGTAAAAAGTGACTCGATCACGTTATAGTAAACTTAAAAAAATAAATCTACAAAATACATGATAAAAATCGATATTTAATATTTTCATTTGTAAAACTATAAGAGAATAAATTGATACACTGGTATGATTTATCGCGAATATATGACGTATATTGCTCAGGTATTCATTTGTTTTTTATTCTTGTTCTTTTTGAATGCTCTGCTAAGGTGTCATTATTTTGAGACAAATTATTACCGAACATTTTTTGACACTTATGTCATTAATACGAGGGAAAAGGAAAACTATCAAATTTCGATTTACCTTCGAAGAACAATAGAAATACTAGGTTGTATGAAAGAATTTGTACCTATTATTCTGATGTTTCTTTTTTTGTCTACGTTTTTTTATTCTTTGAATTCATCATCATATTCACTCTTTCACTTAAAGAGTGGTATATTTTTCACCTCACTATTGAATTGTTTCTTTTATTAATTGTGTGATTATTGTCCAACAAATTCTTCCTAGAATTCTTCCTGCAATTTTTATCCTTTAATCTAAATTTGTATTGATTTGGATTTGATGATCATAATTTTATTCCATTGGTGCGAACACTAACGGAGTGTGCATTATTTAATATTTATACAATATATTTACATAATTATTCACGATTATTTGTATTTCATTCCTGACTTTGTTTGATACTTCCGTTAGTTAATCAAAGAACTTTATTCGACTAGTAGTTGCTTCGATAATTATTACACAATCATATTATGCTTTTTGTCACGAAACAAAAGAAGCAGCTACTCAATAACTGAGGTAATTGATTAAATTCTAATACCAGACGATAATAATAGATGGCGTAGCTAAATGTATTTCTCACAATGGAAATGTACCTTAGATTTGAAAAAAGGAAATAATTAGTTTTTCTTTGAAGAACGCTGAATATTTTAAAACGATATCGTAACCAACCTCAAATACTAAAATTTGGAATTTATTGTAGGCCGAAAATCAGCCAATCACTAGGTAAAATCTAAGAACGAATTAGTCGTAACCTAGTCACAGTTCTAGCTTGGATTCTTTTATGCCAAGGAATTTTTAGTAATATAGTGTATCTTATCATATGATATGTGAGCGTATCGTCATAAAAATTTGTTAATAACGAGATTTTTCCTTGATAACTCGTGATGATATCTATTTCTATTATCGTCACCCTAATATTCACTATCAAAATAACCAGAATGATCATACGACAAGCAATGACAACGATGACGTTTTTCAATCGTTTGAAAAAAAAACACAATATTGATTAAAGATATAAAAATGAAAAAAAAATTCAAAAGTCAGTAATACAGTTTATGATAGTAGATGGCGTTTAGTATTTATTTTTATTAAAATGTGTGTATAATTTGCCGTAACCTAGTTCTACTTTCAAAATGAGAACATCGAAGCACCCTTCTTTCACCAACAGGTTCACGCTATGGGGTTCGAATTTAATCAATTAATGGTTACTTCCATGACTCGTAAAATAGGCTACTTTCAGTCTTATTACTTTAACAGCTCAAGTAATTTCAAAAGTATTTCCAAGTTCCTTTTTGCCTCAGTCAAAACGCACATTCGATAAAGTAAAAAAATGTACACAAAATACAATGTCATGAATAATTTAAATCTTGATTTTGTTCATTGTGATATAATATAAAGATCTTTTGGAAAACTAAATACACTGAAATCAAAATTACTTACTGAAACATAAAACGTAGAAAATTAGTTAATAAAAGTTAAAGCAATAAACTAATGCCGAGATATTACAAGTTTTGTATACAATATAAAAAGTGTATAATTATAAGGCAGAAGACTATATTAAAAAATATCAATATTTACTTTTGTAATTTTTAGGTTAAGTCGGCAAATACAATATTATAGCATTCCTGATGCTGAATTTTACACTTTCGCGAGCTTTACATTGCTATTATTTTCCGATAGATGGCTACATTTCAATTTACGTTTGTTGCAAGTACCGGAACCGGTAGTTTATATATAATATAAACTAAAATATAAACTGTCTCTTTCACATATCTACAAGCGTGTAGGTATTTTACGTATATGTTGTATGAAAAGTTAGTATTTATATTAGTTAGAGAACAATCATCATGACACCAATAAGATTAAAATTGAATAAAACGAAGAGCTCTTCTCGAGTTCCCTTCCTAGGAAAGAAAAGCTCTTAAAGTAGTAATTCTTATAACTTGACAAAAAGAGTTTCTGGTTCTTAAATACATAATATTTAAAAAGACGAGGTTAATATTATCATATAAGACCATACTGGGATGTCAGCTCCGTGTCGAATTGCTAGGTGGCGTTTAAATCCATATACGATATTGGTCGGTAGTAACATCAAATACCGATCGAATTTAATTTTTGTTAATCATAATTGCAAATCGTATCGTTAGAAATCAATTTTTTAAATGAAATGTATTAATTAACTCCGCTTACCAATTAATGATATTTAATTTAAAATAAATCCATTTAAAAAATCAGTGACTCATAAAGTGTTCAAGTTTTGAGATAAATAAATTATTGAATTAAATATGAATCAACGAAAAATTAATCTGGATCAAAACAATTTGCATTTGAAAAACGAGGTAATATTTATTAATAAATGCAGCAACAAAAATTACTCATCGTCTTATCTGTTTATTTACAATGCGTGAACTTCTTCCGTTTTGTTAAATTATACAAAACATCTTTTATTTTATGTAATAGCAATTTTGATTAAAGTTGCACTTAAGCCTGCCATTATTTAGTTAAAATGTGAGGCAATCTTGTAATTTTAGAATGCCGATTTACAGAACGGAGGCTTTTTGCGAACCCGTATTGTCTCCTATAAAACAGAAGTTATTTTTGGCATTTCCGTGCATTTTAATTCCGCCCATTATAAAGTGCAGGATAAAATTATTTATGATTTTATTGTTTGAGATTATCTCATCAGGAGCAAAAATTTAATCATCGGATAAAAATAAAGTTCGTAAATACTGAATCAGAATAATACAACCTCAAACAAAAATTGTTTTTGTTTATTTCTTCTAATTTATTTAAAAAAATATCCATTATTTATACTTTTCTGATATTACATTAAAAAACGATTTCCTTTCCGATGGGTAACAGATTACCGAACTAATTCAAGATGGATAATATTTAATTTAAAAAAATCTGACGTTTGAATTATTCTAATCTCATTTTTTAACATTCTAATTTTTTTTTGTATATTTAGTTTGATATTTTTAATGTTTAATCATTCATATGACCAAGAGTAGACACTTTTGTTTAATTGACATGACCTTTTTGTATTATTTATTTGTGAACTTGTAAACAATGATTAAAACATACTCAAAATATTAATAACCTTTATAAGAGTGTAACATTTTGGATAATCATTTTAAAATATCAGAGTGAAATCTTTTTGTGATATTTTTGTTATATCTAAACAATATTGTCAGAAAGCTATTAAAAGATTGTTTATTTTCGATACTTCATAAAAGGAATCATCATTTTGGTGCTTTCATACACTAAGGTTATTAATATATAATATAAATGTATTTCTAAATATCGTTGCATGCCATCCATTGTAAAGAAGAATTATGCCGTGAATTCAAACATCACTCTTTGTAAAAAAACGTATCGGCATTTTGGAATGAATTATAGAACACTTCCATTTCAACGTTTACTGTCAATATTATTCTATTGATTTAACATTCCATAACAAGAGAAAACATTCTTACCCTTGTATAAAATTCCACAAAATTGCATTCGCAGTTGATAAGGTAGCAAACTATATATAAAAATATAAATTAAAAATTACTGATACCGTTTTTTCATTATTTCGGCTCTGTAATTGCTATTTAACCACTATAACGGATCTCCGAAAAAAAACGAAGAAATTTATCGAGAAGTTTATCTTATTTCCAAACATGCTCAACCAATTCTTAACGAATTCCTCTGATATTTTGTAGGTTATTATGTGTAATGGTTAGAATTGCAAGTACAGAGCCCAACATTATCGATTGGCAACTTAAGGACCAAAACTAAATAAATTAAATATGACAGTTGATAGTACCTGTTTGAATTAAAACACAATGAAAACCAATTTCGGAAAGGTCGTCTTTTATTCCCTAAATCCTATTTTTTCTGATTAAAAACTAACTTTTTCATTTTATGATTATATCAAAACCAATAGTTGGTAAGCTAGCAAAAGGACCATTATTAGAAATAACTGTATTCCAATCCACATTGGTTAATTCGTTTATCGTCTCAGCAAAGTTGTCTTTATTAAAATTCCGAGAAATAAAGTAACAATTTAAAGTTACTATATTTTATAATATGGGAGAGGGATCAGTGAGGTAGGTGTGAATTAATTGTGAGAGAATAAAAAACTAAAGAGGAGAAAGTAGGAGCGTATAAGTTATGTCGAAATATGGAAAGGTGAACGGGGTACCAAGGTATGCAAAAAATGTGTAAGGAAAATAAGTGGAAAACCTTAGTGAGTACAGGATTAATTACGAGAAGAAAAAAGGAGAAAGAGGTGTTTACAATATTTTAAATGCTGATGCAGAAGATAGAAGGCGAGAGTGTGAGTTAGTGAGTGAGAGAGGGGGAGATGGAGATGAAGAGAGAGGGAGAGAGTGAGAGAGTGTAAGTGAGAGATGGTGAGGTGGAGAGAGTAAGAGGGAAAGATTAGATTACATTGGATTAAATTTTCGAATAATCCCTGGGACGAACCCAAAGGGTGTTGCAATGTGAACTTACAATGCTTTAAATAACATAATCTATAGGATAAAACATAAGTGAATGAGTGACAGGGAGAGAGTGAGGAAAAAAGTCAGAGGGAAAAGTGTGAGAGAGTGAGAGGGAAAGAATGAAGGAGAGAGTCAGAGGGAAAAGTGAGAGAATGACGGAGAAAGTGTGAAGGTGTGAGTGAGATGGAGAGGAGGAGAGAGAAAGAAAGTAGTTTACTGTGCGTATCTTTGTGCAAACTGTGGTTTTTGAATACTTGCAATTTTTTTTCATTCTAAAAGAAATCCAAGGAAGCATTATTTTCAGAAAGCATAATAAATTACTTAATTATTATTCTATAATATTTAAAAAAAATATTTTTCAAAGTGAAACAAATAAAAAAAACCCCAATTAGAGCAATTTTCATTTTTTACTGGAAAAAAAAATTGTAATTGACATATTGAAGGAACCAATGATCCGAAATATAAAAAAATGATAAAAAAAATGTAAAAATGTTGTCATAAGGCAATTCAAATTGGTTGGTGTAAATTATTATGAGATTCATAGAGCATTCGAACGGCAATAGAAAGGTCCGGGACAATCACCTGACTCAAAGTTCAGTTCTCAATTTGAAAAAAAAATAAAAATCGTCAAAACCCGTTTCCAATAAATTTAAATTGAAGTAAAATTCCAATGATATAGTAATCTGAAACACTGACCTTTAAAAAGGAATGTAGTATAAGACCATCTGTTTTACCTTTTAATTAAAGTTAATACGTGATAATAATTTTAAGGAAGTGGAGCACACGTGTGAAGAATAAAAAGTGTACAAGGGCAGACGGTCGTCGAATACGATTTGATTATTCATATCTGCTAGAAATTAGATCCAAGACGATTGTTGAGAAAAAAGACATATCTTATCAGATGGTGTTCAATCTAGTACAATCTGGATGAAGTTGTGCTCTTACTATATAGTCACGTCGGAACTATTCTTTTATCGTTACAATAATGTGAGCAAGTATCACTTTGCTTAAGTAAATATTTACGTCTTAGACCGTAATAAAATACTTGCGTATTCGAAAAACATTTTTACAAAACAAAAGAAATATTTTTAAATTTGTTCTCATTTTTAGATTTAATTCCATTTCAGGGATGATCTCCAAAAGGACTTAATACAGTCTTCAAAAAATGATTTTCTTTTTTTAAAAATATTCCCATTCAAGTACGTTACAAATAAGGAAGTCGACGTTTAATTTCTGTAATTTGTAACTTCCTTCTTTTAGCATAAATTATAACGTTTGACACCTTACGTAACATATCGTTACTGAAAGAGTATTAGTTTGTTGTCTGCTTCAAAGTTGCTTTAAATTAAAAATGTAAATGGGAATGGAATGTCAAAATTTTAATCTTTTCTAAAACGAATTTTCAGACAACACTGAACGTTGTATAACAGTGTACTAAATATTCTTTGAATGTTTTTTTTTTGTTTAACTGAGTTATTCTTTTGAGAGCTTTAAAAGTGTTGTTTGGTATTTCCTAATTTAGTAGACTGAAAAATCCATTTTTGTTATGCAATTTCAATTTCTATGTTCGAAAATAAATTTCCAGTTGAGAAATTGGTCGCAACATAAATATTATAACAAATATTCATCGTGTAATGTTTTCCGGCATTATAATATTTAAGAAATAAAAAATTCTTCATAACATATCTCCACCATCTCAAGTATCTTGAGTTATTCTATTACATAATGTAAAACGTGTACGATATTTAGTTGAATAGCAATTTTACTGTTGAATATATTTGAAAGAATCTCAAAACTTAGTAGTATTAGAAACGAACGATTTTTCGTGATTTTTGAAAAATAATTTTGTTATTTTTGAAAAATAAATCTAACTCGAAAAATTTGATGCGCCGAGAATCGAACTCGGGACGGGTCAGTCGCAAGGAAGAGAAGCGCTGTATCTCGAGCATGCATTGTTTATTTTATAATGCTAAGTATAAAGGCATGAAATTCACATTGAGACTGAACTTATTAATCTAAATGACTTTTTGTAGTATCACGATTAAAATTCACACGCGATTAAAATAAACCAACAGATGGCGCTGCACTGAAATTCCCATCCAGTTTTTCGATAGCGGCGGAAAAACCGACAAAATGTATACGCACAAACAAAGGAAAATTTATAGAAAATGGAAATTAATTTCTTTTGTTACTTTACGGACCTTTTATACTTTGATCCACCTGTTGGTAATAAAATATTAGAAACTTCAAAGAGATGGAATCCTTCAGATAGCGGCAGTTCTTTGCCGTAAAAATCCCCCTACGTCTGTGAATTACAGAGGAAGATTCCCGATAAGAAATTTACCCCGCATATTTCTGCTCTTCATTAATAACTGTTTATTAATATCGAGTGTGAACAATGACCTTGCAAAAAAATTAATTGCGATCCTCGTTTGATATTCTATTACTCGTTTATCACTCAGTGTTACATAATGCCCTAATGTGTATAATTATGATAATGACATTTCATTTTCAGTAATAATATAAACACGTTCCGTAAATAGATGCTAACGCATAAGCGAATATTGACATATTTGATACGGTCATATCCTTAAGAAGGGTGAATTTTACTGCAATTGGGAACACGTAAGTTTTATATTTAAAAAACAGAACGTTAATTAATGCGTACGTGCGATTTGCCTCGAGCAAAATTACGTGTGAATTAATTTTAAATTTAGTGGTAAATATTATTTAAATCATTTTTTGGGAAGTGGAACAGATTTATAATTCTCTTGTCTTTGAAACATTATTATGAGGTAATAATAAACATAATTATTATTAGAGGCTACTAAAATTTTTAATTTAAGATGTGTGTAAATCATTTAAGGTATGAGTCAATTAAATATTATATACGAGGTCTTAGAAAAGAACATCGATCGGCATATCAAGTATAGGCCACGTCAGTTCGTTTATGGATTAGCACGCCATCTAGTGGCTGTAGAAAACAATCAGATCTGAAAAATACGAATCGCTGTACCCAAACAAAGATCGGACGAAATGAAGTAACTTTAAGGTGTCAAGCATAAAAACTCATAAGTAAGACCACTTTAAGAGCTCTTTTTTAATACCTTTCAAAACTAAATAATGAATACGAATAATAAATACATCAAAATATTAAAAATGTTTCAAATTAATTTTTTACTTGTGACTAAATCATGATTTCCTTGACTAGTATCAGAGTTTCCAATAGTTTTTTACTCCCATGATCGATTACTCAGCATCATTATCTGTTATCATTAAATTACAAATGTACCTTAACTGTTTTTAAACGATTAAAACATGTCACATTCTGATTTAAAAACCATAATTGTATCTCCGCTATATTAACATTTTAAATTTCGTATTACATCGAGAAAAAAATTGACGTTAAAACGAAGCGGAAAAACCGAACAGCAAGTACGTTTACATTTGTATCTTATCCGTCCATAAGTCATTAACACTTCAGTTTTTCATCGAGTTATCAACTCTTATCAAAATATTTCCTGACGCATTCAAGTATCAATTTTGTTACCACACGTTCAATTCTAAACGTGTAAGCTGTTTATAAAAAGTGTACAATATTTTTTTTAATCAATCTTCATAAATTATTATATTTGTTAGTTTTGTAATGTCCTTGTAAACATGAAATTTATTTGTAAATATAATTAGTATTTTTCACAGTATTTTCACTATTTTTCCATTACTAAATCTGGGAAGATGTAAAGGTTTCTTCTTGTACGTAATGTTCTATTCATCAATCTCACCGTGTCATTGGGATCAAATTAATAAATCGACTTGAAATACATCACGAAGAAACGTGATTTTTCAACTACTGCTTCTAAGAAAATAAATAAACTACGATTTCTATCGTAAATTTTACAAGAAAACCATTTTTAATCTAATTATCAAATTAGTAAATTGATTTCATTTTTTTTAACTAAAATAATTGTAATTTAAGTTTTTACAAAAATTCAATGCATAAAATACTAGAAACAAGAATACTTCAGACGGAAATTCCAATAGATGGCGCTGCGCTAAAATTCACGGTAGTTTTTCGACAGTGTAAGAATAAGCGAAATAAAAGTAAAAAGTTTATTATTTTTCATGCGTTAAATAAGAATATTTTGATAGTATATTTATCGCTCTAAAGGTTCATGTTTTGCAAATCATTGTAAAAATCAATGAAAATAAAAAAGACAGTGTCATTATAGGGAAAATTACTTACGGGACAAAAATAATGACAGTCGAAAAAGTGAAATATCTCTGGCGTCAAGTAATGAGACATTGAAATATCGGAAATTAATGCAAAAAAACATTTTTGTAAGGATGTTATAATACTAAAGTTCGTAATCTAATATAGGAAAACGAATAACAACACGTAAATGCAAATGAAAATTATCAATCATGTTGAAAGCAGAAACATTAAATCACATTCAAATTTTAATTGTAAATTCACTTAGCCTAATACCATCGAGAAGGAAACTTTTCCTGGTTACAACTTTATTGTCACAGCGCAATAAAATCGTTTTAGAAACTGGAATATTCTCGCCTTGTTTCGCTTGAAATGCGGGTACATGAGTAAGTTTTTAAATACCTTTTAACATCACCGATTACATGCAGGTAAGATTAACTTCGTTGCATTTTTAAAATGACAATGAACACATTATCCGGTTTTATTATTCGCAACGTCTTTATTTTAGTAAATATTTCAGTTTAATTACCTTTTCGCCATTTTGAATTTGGTAAATTTGACAACTAATTTTTAATCAGCGACTTCAGAAAATTTTTCAAAATAACCTAAAAAATTACCAATTTTTGTCCTTTTGATGAGGCAAATTAAATTTTAGTCACGTTACCATCTGGTACCTGAACCTAATTCATGAAATATTTGCTTGTACAAAGAAAAAAATTACGTAACGAAGTAAGTCTTTGAAAAAATATCGCGACGGTGTATTTTTAGATTTTCGCAGTTGCCGAACGCGGAATAAAGCGATGACAAAATCGTCCATAAAAATCTCGACGGCTCGGAAGTCTTACTTAAACAAAACGAAGATACGCAACTTAAAGGCTCGGATTTTCAACATTCCAGAAATGTGAGTCAAACATCGACTTTTCACTCTTCTTCGCTATTATTGGCTAAAAAATATATGCACCGGTGCGTTCTGGTGTTCGCAAAAGGCGGAGCATCTTAACTGCGATTCGTTCGGTCCTTATCTCCAGATGACTTTGTTCGACAATTAAGATTAAGCTTGTTTACACGCTGATGTTTGAATAGTTACCTTTTTCGCGGTTTTAAACGAAATATTTTGAAAATTAATCACGTTTGTTTAATTCGGTTATCGTTGCCAGAACCTCTTTTTTTTTAAGAGGAGACAAAGTAATAGAGATTATGCTTAAATATTGGTCACAGTTTTGAGGTTATACATGTCAATTAGTAGTAAACTGTTAAAACAATCCTGTCAGTAATGTAGTTGTACCTGCTACCGCTAGGCGTCGCGCCGTCGTGATTCAAGACCAGCACTACCCGTTAGCGAAATTATATTAGAAATTTTATCATAGTTTTCCACTTGAGGACTGAAATTATTAAGAGTATTTCGAAACGAATTACATTTATTTCATAGTTTCTTGATCTACCCGAATGTTTATTACTTTAATCGATAAAACAATATTTTTATTTTATTAGTCATAAATCGCTAACCTAACCTAACTGTGATTAATGTATGATTCAAAGAATTTGTGTCGCCTCTACTAATTCGATCAATTAAAAGGAACTTTGGAGGAAGGTAGTTCCTTTTTTCACCGCTAGATGCGATAGTGAAAACGTAGTCACGATTTCTCGACAGTTAGAGAGAAATGACTCTATGTAACACTGCATTATCGAAAAAATTATTCATATTTATCACTTTCTCGATTAAGTTAGTTCTCTCATTTGTAGACATTTTGGAAATGTACAAATGAGTTATTTCTATTTGGTACCACGAATATTCAACACAAGATTTTTATAACACCACTATTAGATAGTTACCTTAGGTCATGTTAGGTTAGGTTAGGTTAGGTTAGGTTAGGTTAGGTTAGGTTAGGTTAGGTTAGGTCAGGTTAGTTTATATTCAAATTATAATTGTGCAGGTATTACTTTGACCCAATCTTTTTTTTCCTCTACAACACTAAAATTAAAGTATTTTATCTTGCCGTTTTTCAAAAAATCGTGAAAAAATATAAAAAATCGTAGCATTTTTTATTTCTTTTTATTTCCGGCGAAAGTTGACATCCAATTGAACAATAATGTAGGGAGGCACTTACTTTAATAAGTTAATAATGTACTTCAGCGAATTTGAAGAAATAATTACAAAAATTAATTTTTATAGGAATCGATACAACTTAATGGACTACATGTTTAGAAAAGAGATAACTATTAAAATAATCAATACAATTTATGTATTACGTGTAATGTGTATATAAATATACAAGATTTAATGGAAACAGAGTTAAATTTACTGTAACTTTTAATAAATAATAGTAAATTTGAAGAAATAATTGCAAAAATTATTTTTTGAAAATAAATTTTTGCATTTTTGTGTAAATCTTTGCATGTGACGCCAATTTTGATTATGACCATCTGAAATTGAACATTTCAACGAATAAAATCCAATACAAAAACGTTTAAAAATCTAAAAATTTAAGACGAGAATGTTTGGTTGAAGTTACGAGTAATTTTTCGGTTTTAATTTAATACAATATCTAAAAATGAATATTTCTATTTAAAAAAATGATACCTTATTTAGGACATGACAAGGTAAGTTTCCTCCAAATTAGGTGAAAACAAAATTTGTTTGCGCGTGAAAAAAAAATTAGAATCCAAAAAAACAATTTTTTTTAATGACCTCGAAAATGTTGAGGTTATGTGAAAAATGTTGTATACAAAAGTTGTAGATCTTTTTAATATCTACAACATCTCCTTACATTATTTATCGATTGGAGGTCAACTTTCACCGGAAATTAAAAGAGCTAAAAAATTCTACGTTTTTTTTATAGTTTTTCGCAATTTTTTGAAAAAGGGCTCGATAAAATGTTTTAATTTTAGTCTTGTTACATTCGTATTGCATTTGATTACAAATTATCTATTCTAGTTACAAAATTCCATATACACGACTCTTGCAATTAAAAATGGTTCATCTACAGCGTGTTGTATTATATTAAAATGTACACATAGAGAAATTGATAGTTTTGATTACATTTTACTGTATATTTATAATCATAAATTTTAAATGAATATATGCTGACAAATTTTATGATGAAAGCATATACTTTGTTATAAATCTGTCGAATAGTCGAGTCACCTTTTTATTTATTTGTATTTTATTTAATAGTACTTCTCGAACAAGGAAGCGAATGTACAATATAACATCAATTCATTTAGTAATTTATATTTACTGATTTAATCAGAAGTATCTTAGTGTTCGTCAGAAACCTAAAAGGAAAACAGATGCCTTAAAGAGCTCTGTCCTCAATGCTATTCGGAATGAGCTTTATAAGACCTCTTACATATGATAACTCAAAAACGAACGTTCACTTAAGAACTTGCCAAATTGCTTAATAAAAAATAGTTCAAAATGATTTTAGAATATCATAATGTATTCTATAAGAGGTTGGATGCTTCAAATTATGAGGTTTTTCTGAGCTTAAGGTCGTAATGATCTCAGAATGATATCAAGTTCAGAAAAACCTCATAATTTGACGCATTTAACCTCTTGTAAATCACATTATGAGATCGATCTAAACTATCCTTTTATCTGGGTTTCTTTGTCGGTATGAAATAAACATTTAAAACCAAAATTACAATTCTTAAGTAGAAGAAATTCAGATCTAAAAACTTGTGAATGATTTGCAACAAAAGTTCGGATATAGATAAGCTTAGGAAGTCATAAGTAAGAGTTCTTTAAGAGCTCATTTTGGAGATATCTTCACAATTAGCTCCGAAAGATGTCTTTAAGAGCTATGTACTGTATGGGAACTTTCTTATTTCTTTTTAAATTAGTAGAGTTTAACTAGTATCATTACTAATACTTAGTTCTGAATTAGAGAGATAAAAATTATAGTACTGCATGTGTTATTACTTCCTGTGATATTGAAAATCGTCAAAAAGTATATACAATGTGTAAAATTATGTCACTTAATGTTATGTAAGTAAACGACTGATAACTACTATAATAACATTTAGAATTGTTTGGAATATGTGACAGGTTCATAAACAACTAGTAAAAGTTCTTTTTACAGTAATACAATTGGATGGTATTGAATCAACAGATACAGGACATGTAGATCAATACTTAAAACTCCAAATAGTAGAATGACATTATTTATATGAAAAAAATAAACTAGTTGTTTAAAAATTAAATCTTCAGGACAACTTTTAATGCTATTTTTTAAATAGATAATAACATCGAACTTAAAGTAATAACATCATTGTCCATAAAAGAAAAATAAATTAAGAACAGATGGTTACTTTTGATATATTTTAACTTCGCTGCATTAAAATTATCTTAATTAGTTCTACTAATAGACAATGCATTATCAATTATTACATTTCTGCTAGCTTAATCAATTTTTTAATTTCTTTTTTATTTTACTCTTTTACATTATCTAAATAACATTTTTCTTTATTTTTTAAATTATCCATAATTGTAAGTTTAAATAAACTGTTTAATATATCTTTTTAGTAATGATTAAATTTTGTTCTCAAACATTTTTCTAAAAAGTTAACTTAAAATCGAAAACATAATAACAAATTAAAAAAATGAACGGAATGCAGTCGTGTGACCGATTAAAAATATAATTAAAATAACTAACTGAAAGTAATGAATGTAAAACCATTAAAACTCATGTAAGAATAATTATGGTGTTCATAATCAAAATCATTATTAATTAAGACTTGTGTCTATCATATCATATCAAATTAGTTAAGTAATCAAAAAAACATTACTTAGATGGCTGACTAATATACAATTTTTTAGTTACACATCTACTAATAATTACTTAACCATTAGTAGTTTCGTTGATTTCTTCTGTCGATTATATTATTAAACCATTTTTTCTTCGCTTTCGTCCATCTTTTGTCGAAAAATCGACAAAAATAGATATTTTTTTACAATAATTGAAAAATAACTTTCTCTGTTTAATGAAGATCCCAATAGATCAACAAAACTAATTGAAAATAATTATTAATTGAGAGATTTAAGCGCTCTTTAAGAATTCTTAAATAGTTTTCAGAAAGAAAACTTAAATTTATCATTATCTAGACTTTGTTTAATTAAGATCCCAGAAGATCGACAAAACCGATGGAACATTATTATTAATTGAGAGATTTAAGAGCTCCTTAAGACTTTATAAATATTGTTCGGAAACGACACTTAAATTTATCATTATGTAGACATATCTATCAATTTTAAGAGCTCGATAAGAACACTTCTTCGCTTAATTATAATGAATTAATATTTATTTTATTGATTTCTTTCGGACATATCATTATTTATAACGATTTTTAAGTGGAATTATTATGAACCGAAACAAGATATAATATCAATAAAAAATTATTTGCTTCTTTAAATAACACGAAGGTTCGTTTATTCTTTTCTTATAAGTGTCGACTTTAGATAGGCATATGAAATAAATGTTTCGCGAGATCACTTTCGAACTCGAACGCCATCTAGTATCTTTAAAGGGAACTAAGATCACGAATTGTGGATAGATTTACGAAAAAAGTGATTTTACTTTTTAAGTATAATTTAAAAAGTATTTTTTTATTAACAAAACGATGGTATTGCCAGAATATTTTTATCGCTTCGAATTTTTCAGAAAAGTAAGGTTAAATGTAATAATATTTACGATATTTGAGAGTAATTTAATTTTTGTTTTGACAATGTCAGTGCATTCAAAATTCGCCTATAGCGTCGCATTTTTCAGAAAACAAGAGATTAAATAAATTGTTTCAAAATTTATGTTTTGTGTCATTTTATTCTTTTCTATTTTGTACAATTTTGAAAACGAATGATGAGGTTCTACAATTATGAAAAGAAACTTTGAGGGTCTATTTTATCTATAGTTCATCGGCATATGTAGTGGATGTCAGACGATTTCACTTGTAAGTTCGAACGCCATCTACCGGCGTTGACGACATTTGTATTTTAAAATTGTAGAACACAAAAGAAGTTTGGGAATAATTTAAGACTTCTTTGAGATTAATATTTCAATAAATCATAAGTAAGACTTCTTTAAGAGCTTTCACGTCTTAAGACTGTTCAAGAGATAATTTTGGAGAGATATCAGTTATTTAATGCCTATCAATAATGAAAATTTTATTACATTACGAAATTAGTTAAATGGTAATGAAAACTACTAATAATATCAGTGAAATGATGATCAATGTCATTAAAACTTATCAGAATGACCGGTCCAATCGGTAACATTAGTAAAATAACGCTAAGTAATACCACGAAAATACCATAATTATTTTATATTCAATTATATAAAAAACAGCATTTTTAATCCACCGTACTTATTTATTGCGTAAAAAGTAGGAACGTATCACCGAACGAAGAGAAATGCGATATATAGTTACGCATTTTCTAAATTCTCAAAACTTAAACGTCATGAAATTATCGTTGGAATAATATTACAAGGTCGCAATATTTAAGAGTAACAAATTTTTTAATTATTTAATATACCAGTATTTTATCAATTTAGTAGTTAATCGAGAACCACTGGTCATTAATAACACAATTTTGTTACGCCTCGAATATGTCACTAGAAAATGTTTAGAACACTTTTTTATAACATCTAGATATTATCAATATCGTCAATAACCGAAGAAAAAAACTTTGTGGGACGAAATCGTGTTTACAACTGCAAAGTCGAAGAGATCACGAGACTTTGCGATGATAACAAGATAATAATCCGGTATGACTTTAAGTGTTGTACGCGTGACACAAAATCGCAAGTTTGTTTGAAGAACCAATCGGTAACAAAAGATTATGAATTTTGGGTGAATAAGTAAAATCTTTGATTTTTTAAATAAAACCAATGAAAGTCTTACAATTGTTGCTAAAAAAGGGTTAGTAACGTGTAAAAAATGTCAGTGAAACAAAAACACATGTAAATAATTGATTAGAGGACTGAAGTAAAAAAATCCATTTAGATTCCTAACCATGTGCTGGTTTACTAAATTAGATAGCGATACGCGATATCTTTACAGCATAGAAATGACTCTTTTGTCTAATAAATATGAAGTAGTTAAAAAGTACTAAAATTTAGTAAGATTTTTACTCTTTATCAAAAAAATTAATTAATGACGTCATTTCGAAATATTTGAAGTACCGATTAACAATCCGATTACAATTTAATTAAAATCTGGTTTATTATTCAGTGTATTAATTCCATAATATAATTTTTATTCATTTAAACATTAAGAGTTATCTTGGTAAATTGAGTAACTTATTATCTGCAAATGCTACCGATAAAAAATTATGAAAGTACTCACCAACAATTCTTCGCATTAAAATATTACTAAAAAACTTACATATATTAAAAAAAAATAAATATAATATAATTGGAATTTATTAGAAAATACTAAAAAAATGTTTTTTTTTCTGAATTGATTAAAAGCAATACAAAACTAACTGAAAGGTTTTTAATACATAGATTAGTCTAATTTTTGACAGTTTAGTAAAAAACAGAGGTATTTTAAAAATGTAATTTAATCTTACTTTAAATTAATTTTTTTAAATGCAGTCAACGTAGAAATTCCATTAAAACGACATAACTTATTAGAGTAACTTTTAGCGAAAACAATCGAGTGGTAACTAATGAACACAAAAAAATGTTAGTAATAAACTTGTATAAATCGGATAAGTCTATAAAAATTGTCTACTAAAAATACTTCAACAACTAAAAAATAGTAAGAATCACTAACAAAAATCTTGTACTGAAATTTTGTACAAAAACTATTTAACATTAACTAATATTTATTCTTATTACCTCTAAATAACTAAAAATCACTGATAGCTAGCACGGTCTTGAAAACAAGTGTTTGAAAATCCTTTATCCAAAAGCAGCTGTCAAACTGTCACTAAAAATCACTAGGAGAAACCAGAGCTATCCGACAGGTCCGATTAAGCTCCGTTTAACCGCGTTGCTAGCTCCGGAGCGACTAACTTAAAACGCTAGTTAGTCCGACGGCGCGGGTTTACGATCGTGTGCGCCGGTATTCATTATCGGTTCGCACCTCTGCCCATTTGATGAACATATACCGGGTGTCCCTGTAGTGATGGTGATAAGAAGCGAGCACAGGCTATCGGTAAACAATAGCTTCCGGTAAACAATAGTTACCGATCCGGTACACCGACCGTTTAAGTATTTCAATTAGTTTTTTCGTACCAATGACTCGACGCAGATTCTGCGCGAGAATTCTCGATCGGGAAATATTATCGAGGTGATAAGTGACGTTTAAGGTCGCGGGAATTACAAATAATACTTACCCAAGTTAATACCGAGTCGTCGCTGAGACGTCGCAATACTGTCTTTAAATTTTTCCCTGCTACTTTTTATTTTAATTTCGGTTATGAAGTATCAATATTTATTACGGACTTTTAACGTCTCCTTGTATTTTATATCAATAACGTGATATAATAGCCGATTTTAGACGGCTGAAAGTCACGTCCAATAGTAAAAAAATAAGTTTTGATGACTTTACTGAAGAGTCAGGAAGACAATTTCGACGCCTTTTTAACTGTTTAATGCAATTTCATAGATGCACACTTGGCATTCAGTAAATTTAATAGTACCGATCTCGTCTTTTTCCTCAATGATCAATCATTCAAATGTAGTCTTATGTCCAACGTTCAAAGTAATTTTCAAAAGTAGTGTGACCATAAGATAGGAAGTTTTACTACAAATTTTGAATTAACACATTAACGGCCGAATGCACTAGAATTTTACCTCGAGTTCAGCATTTATTTCCAGCATGAAACATATAAGGGAAAAAATCGAAAGCCCATGAATTTTATTGTTTCAAGGTCGCTTTTTCGAATAGTGATGAGAACATTTTCAAAAAACTGTAATTTCCCATATTTTTGTACAAAAATATGTTGAAAATCATGATTTTTATACTAATTTTGTTTTCGTTCCTGCTAAAATTTTCTGTTAAAACTGATGTTAGAATTTCAAAATTCAAAATGGCGCATCCAAGATGGCGGACCAAAATGCAAAAAGTTACTTGATGTAACAGAAACTTGTTACTCGGGAGTTTTTGGGTTCAAAAATACTCTCCGTCCTCTTCTTTTCGTTGAGCAGAAGAAAGAGAGAATGGCATAGCTGCGCAAAAATATGCACTAGTAGTGATCACTAATAGTAATTTCGTGCACTATTAGATCATTAGTGCAATTCTGCCGGCTCGCCAAACTATGGCAAAAGTATTTTATGAAATACATGAAATTGAGGTCGCTAATATGAGGTAAAAATTAATTTTCCACATTCGGTCTGCCATCTTGGAACTACCATATTGAATTTAGAAAATTTGACGTCGGATTGGGCGATATACAGTACTTTAAATTATTTAAATTTTTTACACTGTATTGGGTCAGCCATTTTGAATTTTGAGCAACCGATCACAGATTCGTAATCAGCGACCCCAAAAACCCCTTGTAACAAATTTTAGCAGAATCAAGTTACGTTTTGCATTTTGGTTCGCCATATTGGATTGGCCATTTTGATTTTGCAATTTTTACCTCAAGTTTGAATGCAGCGACTCCAAAAACCCTTCAATTACAAATTTCAAGACTATTGGTTGAGTCGTTTCAAAGATATTGATATTACGTTTATAGACGTCATCACCAGTTATGTCACGATTTATTTTGACGTCTATAGTCGTCATCACCAGTTAAGGGGTTAACAAAATGGCGGTCGATAAGACGAAATATTTGTTCATCTTTCAAAATTACCCATTATTGTACATGAAAGTAATTCTAGTTAAACAAAACTCACTGCTCGAGAGTTTTTGGAGTTGCTGATTACGAATCGGTTGTTGGTTTCGTTAAATTAAAAATGGCGAATCCAATATGGCGGACCTAAATATTAAATATTCATCGATTTTTGTGGCTTTTGGTATCTTTATATTTATTGCATCGCTTATTCGGAATTCATGATTAGGTTTTTGAAATTCAAGATAGCGGACCCAATATGGCGGTCGGAGAATATTAAATATTAATCGATTTTTATGATTTTCAATATCCACCTGTTTTTCGGCCGCTTATAACGAATTTGTGGTGAGATTTTCAGAATTCAAAATGGCGGCATCAAAATGGCGGACATTATTTCCAAAATTTCAAATTACTCAAACAAACAAAATTTCTCCTTATTGTATGCGATATTATCAAGAAAATTATTTCTTGCCATTTTTATCTAAATATTATAAATTCTCGGTTTGCGAGAAAAAAAATTACGAAATTTTCATAATGCAATGATAAGACTCAAATTATGAACACTTATGCAAATTGTTCTTCATTTGGTTCCTTTGTTTTTTATTTCTTTATTTTATATAGAATGTAATTATAAAAACGCCGGGTTGCAATTATTAATTGTTATAAACTTTTATAATATAAACAATAATGCCACATGGTCCCCTTATTACAATAGAATAAATGCCATTATTTCATAAATATTATTTTTTATTTAGAAAGGAAAGTACTTCACGAAACTATAAATAAATTATACAAACAAATATATCATTCTTTATCATCTCCATGGAGGTAGATTACCCTCGAGAACAATTTTTTTTTGTTAAATTTTATTATTTTTGTTTCTATTTTTCGTTTTATAATCTTTTTGAATATTTAAATAAATTAACTGTGGGACTTTTTAAAACATTTGTCACAATAATAAACATTGCAATGTTTGCATAATTTTGGTATTCTAATTTTGCATACTTTTTCAGAGCAATGATTTACGTTTTACGTTTAATTTACGTTAATTTAAGTTTTAGCAGCTTTTGTAAATTCTTTTCTCAGAAACAGTGTCATTTAGATAAAAATCGTTACAGACACTTTTTCTTTACAATATTGCATACTATAAAAAGAAATTTGTTTCATTTGAGTAATTTGAAATGGTAGAGATAATGTCCGCCATTTTGAAGCCACCATTTCGAAACCGTCATTTTGAATTTTTAAATCTGACAATAAATTCGTTATCAGCGCCCCAAAAAACAGGTGGATTTTGAAAATCACAAAAATCAATTAATATTTAATACTTTGGGTCCGCCATATGTGATCCGCCATTTTGAATTTAACAAAACCAATAACAAATTCGTAATCAGCAACTCCAAACCCTCGAGCAGTGAGTTTTGTTTAACTAGAATTACTTTCGTGTACGATGATGGGTAATTTTGAAACACGAACAAATATTTCGGCGCATCGACCGTCATATTGTTAATAAGACAGCTAAAAACAAATCAAGTATGATGGATTATTTTAGTGGACATATCGGGTGAACGTTTATGATTTATTTTAAGTCGATACAAACGCGTTTTGACAGAAAATTTTGGGAGGATGAAAAAAATTGAGTCTGAAAATCGTGATTTTCTACATATTTTTGAAAAAAAAAATGTTAGAAATTACAATTTTTTGAAAATTTTCTCATCACCATTCGAAAGAGCCACTTTAAAATCATAAAATTCGTTTACTTTCGATTTTTTCCTTATAATATGTTTCATACGAGAAATAAATGCTGAACTCGAGGTAAAATTCTAGTGCATTCGGCGGTTAATGGGTTAAAAATGATCGATGATATAATTTTCTTCTTTTTTTGCAATTGTTGCCGATATACAATATCAAATCTCAATATTTTTAATTATAGATGGTTTTCTAGAAAATACCAAATACATTAATTGAGAACTGACCGAAAATTTTTTTAAATAAACAAAAATCACTTATTTTGGAAAAACGATTCAGTCATGTTTCGAAATTCTTCGGTTAGAAACACATTCGTGTCGGACGTAGCTGATCATAGGAAAGTGGGGGTAGCCTTCCACTAGTAAACCAGTCGGGACAGAAATTAATTTTTTTCTCACATTAGTGAACTGACAAATTTGTACGATTTCTCACATATTTGAAAAGTTATTGCTATTTTTTTACAATGTGGAGTAAATACATAAACACACACAGAACTTTACGGAATCTGTGTCTACCTACATACACAGACATATGAAATGTGAGTTCGCTAGTGAGGCTTACACGAAGGAAAGGGTTCACTAGAGCGAGAAATTCACTACAGGTTCACTAGTGAGAGGTTCTACTGTACCTTATGACAAACTTTCGCTATTTTAAAAAAACGTGAAAATTTTCTAGAGTAGCTTTTACGAATGAATAAACGGAATCAGTTCTTTCATGAGGAAGAATCAAAGTTTTCACAAACATGCGCTTAATCTAATTACTTTACTTTAGACTGCTGCTTTAATAATGATGTTTGTATAGAAAACGTGACGCGTTTTCCTCTTGAGATCGAAGCACATGTCTATACCAAGTTAAGTCTCACAAAAGTATGACCCTAACTGATAGGGTTATTATTGATCATTAATGGCTGAATTTTAACTTCTGTTAGTTGTCTGGGATTTTGCTTAGAACCAATGGTGATAGCTTGGGTTTTTTATAGTGCAAAGTTTAGGCCATTGTCTCGAGCCCAGGGAAATAGTAAAGAAATATAATTTTAAGCTTATCTATGCCTTCATTCAATTGACTAAAAGAAGCATGATGGCAAAATTATAATCATTAGCAAAGACTATTGTTTTTTGCAACTAAAAGGAGCACGAGAGAAAAATGATAATAAGAAGTAGAATGGCTCCTGTGGTACATCAGGTCTCGAGGACCAGAAGGAATGTTATCATTTTCGATAATTTGTAATCGATCATTAAAAAAAAAGGAATGCACTTAATAGCTAAATTATCGCATTCAATTTAACGTAAGCACTGTCATATAGTTTGATTGTGTAATCAAACGAACTTACTTTTCCCTGCAGTAAGAGCAACTGCTAGCACTTTTTGTTCGTGAATTAAACGTTTATCACTTACTAATAATAAGTCAGACAAGGTGCAGGAAATCTTTTTTTCCGCAGGAAAGCGGATTTTACCATTTTTTAGCGATTTATATACTTTTAAAAATTCCTCGATTGTCTTTTCAGTTAGTCCTTTTTGGACAATCTCGTCCCATCTCATTGCAACGTCTTTTTGTAAAGCCTCCGACCAATCATCTTCTTCAGATGTGAGCTTGCCTATTGCCTCCAAAGCTTGCATACACAATGTCAGACCTTCGCTTTTAGATTGTTCAGCACTGTTTGAATCAATATTATTAATTGTTTCCTCTTCATATTCGACACAATCGGTCGCCCTTTCGTGAATAACTGCCATCGGATTCGTTTAAAGATTGATTCTGCTTAATATAACATTTTATAAAAAATATCTGATATTTTACTAAACCTTTGTAGTCTTTTAGAGAATCTCGATAAGCCTAGAAACCCTTCCCAAATTTCAGAGCTGATGTTTAGATGATTAAGAATACATTTTTTGAAAAAATACTTGTAACCTATGTGCCTTGGCTTGCACCAGGCAAAAAAGTGAAGACTTATAGGATATCGACTGAAGTTGCAGGTTGCAATTGCTCAATTTTTTTATCAACTTCTTAGTAAACCGTGCGACCAGTATTGTGCTAGGTGCACTACTACAAGTGATCATTTCAGGAACGACTCATACTACAATTTAGGGAATCGAAGGCTTTAGTGAAATCTAATAAATCTAGGATTGTAAACGACTGGTGGAAGGGCTTGTAAACAAAACACGCGGTTTGATCGGCCACACGAAAAAATCAATTATTTATTCTGATCAGTGCCGGTGACGACCCGATCCCGACGCGGACTTCCTAACCCGACGACGTTCCGGAACGTTCTCTCTCAACCCGATCGTCACTTTTTTCACATCTTAGTTCGATTTTTCAAACTCTCGAACATTTAAATAGACTACAACATCATATTACACATCGATATTATACTATTCGAATTACAAATAATTGTATCCAGATCGTCACCATTTCGAAGGGCCTTTTACATAATTACCTAATAGGCCTGCTTCATTTTGAGAGGTACCCCCATTCGGGTGTGCAATGGCGTAGGGAAAACCACCTTTGTGGGAAAAAACCTACGCCGGGTACCGCAGTCGATAAAACATCGATTCTGTCCGTAACAAGGATAGTAAACTGTTTTTTTTTCAATGGCGGAACGTGAACCATCCAAAATGAAGTATCTTATCATTAGAAGAAGGTTGTATTATTTATAACAAGAGATTAAAAATAATTACAAAAATTTAAGCCATTTAACCTAGTCATCCCCCCTCGTGCCCCACGTCCCCCCTTGGGGTTGGAACCCCTCAGAGATTACAGCTTTTACAAAGAATAGTTTCGCGTACTTCAGCGATTTTCGAATTCTTCATTTGTTCAGAAGTAACTAGATTAAAAAGGTTAAAAGTCGAATAATTCCGTGATAATAGAGTCCCTCTAGTAAGAGTTCAGACATGACCGCCATGTTTGAATTGGTAAGTGTTGTTAACATATCCGTGAGTGACCTACACCATGATAGAATGCTCATGTTTATGATGGGATATCGAGGATTTTTCGCGCACCGATGTGCGCAGGTTGGGCGCGATTGGCGCCTGGAGGCACAGTCGAGCGCCGGCGGAAAATCTACAGTCCTTGCGTGTTCATACTACAAATAAATGACTGCGGCTAGCAGTTTATCAGCCGCTTCACGGCTTGTCTCGTAAAGGGTTGTAGTAGCCGAGTGGTTAAAGCGCTCCACTGATGTAGTTCTCGTCCGACCGCGATCGCCAGCGGGCGCATGTTTAGACGTGTCAAAGCCGGAGGCGAGAAAACAAACAAAGAGACAAAAAGCAAAATCGATATTAGAATAAATGATAAGTAAACATTGAATATAAGCATAAATAGAGAACTTGATTGAGACTAAGTGAACATTATATAATATATAAAAATAAACGGACAGTGCGGTTTCCAGAGTGACTGCAACGAAACCTCAACAAAAATGGTGGACGAAAATCTATCACAACATATCGAAAAAGTGAACAGTGAAAATGATAATTGGCATAAAGTAACTACAAATCGCAAGAGACAATCGGAAAACAACAATGAACTAAGAATGAAGCAAAAGAAAACTGAAAATAAACGGACATTTCGAACGAAAAATCAGTTTGAGCCCCTAATAGATATGGAAGTATCTACCGAAAGTGAAAGCGAAGGAGAAGATGAAATAATAAACAACGACAAGAAATCTAACAAACAAAACAAAACCCTCCCACCAATAGTAATTCATGGGAAAATTAAAAATCACAAGGAGTTTTTAGATAACCTTAAAAAGAAAATAAACAAGGGCTTTTACATAAAGAACACAATAAACAATATAAACTTATTTATTAACGACAAAAATGAATGGACAAACATTAAAAATTCGTTTATTACAGAAAAAATAGCCTTCCATACGTATACACCGAAGGATGAAAAAACACATGCATTTGTAATAACTGGATTACAAGTCCATCCGCCAGAAAAAGATGAAGTAGAAGATTATATACTTCGAGAAATTGAGGATGAACTATTAAGTGATCACAAAATACAAATAGTGAAATGCTACAGACTAAAAAATACAAAAAGACCATTATTTATGATAATAACGCCGCAAACTATTACGCTCAAGATCTTAAAAGCGAAAATCAAATACCTGCAACACACAAAAATCAACTGGGAAAGATTACATAATAAAAAACAAATAATACAATGCCACCGATGTCAGTTATGGGGACACGCAACTGCAAACTGCCAGGCAAGTCCAAAATGCCTGAAATGCGCTGAAAACCATTGGACGAAAGAATGCACAAAACAAAAAGAAATACCAGCAACATGCGCGAACTGCGGGGGACAGCACCCAGCAAATAATACAGAATGCCCTGTTTATATAAAACATCTAGAAAACACAAGACAGCCAATCAACACAAAGAAATATCGGGAGGCACAACCACCAAAGGAAAACGTGTGGACAAGAAAAATAACAGTAGACACAAGCAGGCCATCTGCAGTGGCAAGTGAAAACGCAACACGAAATCTTCGTATCGGTGACAAACAGGAGTTCCCTACCTTACCGGCAAGCGGGCACAAGAAGGAAAATTCCACGAATCACAATCACAGAAAATCCTTATATGAACAAGAAACAAAAGAACAAGATACTAACACACAATCATTTCATGAACTAGTTAGAGAAATGAATACACTCAACACATTAGTTAATATACAATCATTATTACAAGCTGTTAAAGATCTAAACGCACAAATGGTAAGTTGTCAAACATCGCTAGACAAGTTCATAACTTTCCAAAATTTTACGAAATCTATTGACAAATACAATTTATAATTATGAATCTTAACATAATAACTTGGAATGCAAACGGAATAAAATAAAAAATAGTTGAAATCGAGCAATTTTTAGTAGACAACAAAACTGACATTTTACTAGTTAACGAAACAAAACTAACGGACAAAGACAAAATCAAAGTAAAAGGCTATCGCATTCTACGGAAAGACAGAACAGTACACGGGGGAGGTATAGCAATAATAATAAAAAATATAATACCTTTTTTAGAATTATCATTGCCATTAACCACTATAGAAACAATAGGAATTAAATTAAGCAATAACACAAACCTAATTGCAGCATACAATAGCCCCTCTAATAAACTCTCTATAAAAGAACTAATAGATATATTTGCAATAGGCAACAAAGTAATAGTAGCTGGTGATCTCAATGCTAGACATCGAGTATGGAAAAATCACATAGACAATGAAAATGGTAAAATCCTTCTAAAATGTATACAAACCAATAACGTTAACCTCCTAAACCCAGATAAACCTACGCACTACCCGACCAACGGGACTACCCCTACATACATAGACATATTAGTGTACAAAAATGTTCAAAATATTAGTAAACCTATATCACTATCGCAACTGTCCTCAGATCACAATCCGATAAAATTCTCTGTAACTAATCCTGCCATATACAAAGAAATAACTAAAATAGTATCATATAAAAACATTGACTGGAAAAAGTTTCGAGAAACCCTTAACAATGAAATAATTATAAACAACAAAATAACAGAAGTAGATATCCTCAATACTGAAGTGATAAAGCTTACTAATGCAATCAAAAAGGCGATAAAAACCCATACAACTAAAGTAAAAACAACTAACTATAACGAAAACTTAACACCTGAAATAAAAGAACTAATTAAAAATAGAAATAATTTAAGGAAAGACTGGCAAAAAACTCAAAACAAAAACATCAAGAGTGAAATGACTCACTTAACTAATCAGATAAAACACGAAATAACACTGCTGAGAAATAAAAAATGGGCAGATATACTGAGGAAATTACAAGTGCAAGACAAATCATTATGGAAGGTAACCAAAAATCTAACAAAGAAAAGGCAACAAGTACAAACTTTAAAATCCAATAACGAAATCTATTTTACCCACAAAGAAAAAGCAGATATCTTAGCAGAAACGTACAGAGACATACAAACCAATAACAATGATACAGACATAGAAACTAAAGTAAATAACGAAATCAAAGAAATAGTAAAGAATACACACTACATAACAAGCAAAGAATGGAAGAATATTGCAACTACCCCTAAAGAAATAATAGGTATTATCAAAAGACTACCAAACAACAAAGCACCCGGTAATGATGAAATCCCTAATTTCGTATTAAAACAATTATCGAAGAAAACAATTATACAACTATACTACATTGTGAATGCTATTCTAAAACTACAATATTTTCCAGAACCCTGGAAAATGGCCATTATAATACCAATACCGAAGCCTAGAAAAGATCTGACTAATCCAAAAAATTATCGACCTATTAGCCTTCTCAATAGACTGGCTAAAGTAGTAGAAAAAATAATACTGGTAAGATTAAACAAATTGGATCACAAGACCAAAATAATACAAAGTGAACAATTTGGTTTCAGAGAAGGACACAATACTGTAATGCAAGTTGCAAGAATAAGCCAAGATATTATTATAAACTTCAACAAGGCAAATGTCACCGCAATGGCCTTATTGGATATAGAAAAAGCGTTTGATACCGTCTGGAACAACGCAATAATCTATAAACTTAAAGAAGCAGGCTATCCAAATCACATTTTAAAACTCCTACACTCATATCTAATAAATCGCGAATTTCAAGTAAAAGTTAACACAGTCCGATCAGATACAACAAAACCAACAGCAGGAGTACCACAGGGCTCTGTACTAGGGCCTAAATTATTCACCTATTTTCTTAGCGACATACCGAAATTCCAAAAAACTAAATTGGCAATATTTGCTGATGATACTGCAATATATACGCATTCCTTTAACGCAGAGGTGGCTAATAAACAACTACAAATCCATATAGATATATTAACAAAATATTTTCAACAATGGAAAATCAAAATAAACCATAGCAAAACTGAGGAAATACTATTCTCCAGAAAGTACACCAATAATAAAATATATACAAACTTGAAAGTAAATGGAACAGTAATTAAGCCAGCCAACAAAGTAAAATATCTTGGCGTTACTATGGATAAAAGACTCAACTTTAAAGAACATGTTGAAAAAGCCAATCAAAATGCACACATATCAATAAAAAGTCTATATTCACTACTAAATAAAAACAGCAAGATGTCTTTTAAAAATAAAAAACTATTATATACATCAATAATAAGACCACGGATAATGTATGCTGCCCCCGTGTGGTGCAATGTATCAGACACTACTATACTTACATTACAAAGAACACAAAACAGATGTCTAAGACTAGTACTGAATAAACACCGACGCACTAAAATTTCTGACCTGCATAACCAATCAAACTTAAAAATGTTAAAAGCTCACATTCATAAATTAGCAGAACACTTCTACAAAAACCAAATAAAAAAATCAGAACTTACACGAAACTTGACTGAACACAGATATAATAGGCCAGTACCAAAGCACAAGCTCTTACACCAACGATTAAACCTATTCTATCAAACAGATTGACATAGAATAAAATATCAAAACTATATGATGATGTTCGACAATTTACCAATAAAATCAAGTATACAACTCAAAACAGAGCACCTGCATCTAGATGTATTCAGGAGCTTTATATTTCGAACAGGTTTTTTTTTCTTTTCTACTTTGAATTTTCCTGTAACACGCCAAACGATAGCAATAAAATACAAATGAAACTTATAATGTAAACTATCACTGTACAAATATTTGAAAGTAACTCTCAATTATTATAGACATATTATACAGGTAAGGCAAATGTTACTGCCAGGTACTGTATTAAATCCAAATCCAATACAAAACAAATGTACTACGAAATATATACTATCATTGTAAATATACTTATGTACATATATGTAAAATTAGAACAATAAAATCCTCATAAAAGCAAAGCAAAGTAAAGCAAGCTCGACTGATGAATATAACTTTTGTAGTTCGCGTACTCGCAGATGCTTTTTTTTTATTTTTATAATTATGAATTTATTGTAATTTCTTAAATGCTATTCAAATTATTTCTCGTATATTTTTTAAAAGAATTTTTAATTTTTTAAATATACTTTTAACCTAACTTACGGTATTTTCTGTAACTTATTTGAAAATGTAATTATAATGACAGCAGATATTAACGCCAGTGTAACTTATCAAAATGAAAAAATATTTAAAAAATGTATACCACCAATAAAATGTACATAGTCGCTGTACAGTATAAGATTGCTAGAAAATGAAGGGATGAATTGTAACTTATATTGCAAAGCGTTTGCTATTTATCGTTCATTCTAGTAACCCTTCTCCACACAGAAGTTGTGAATATGTGTAACGTTTATTACGTCTCTATTCGTGAAAAATGTCAGTAGTACAAAATCAATAGAGTCTCGTTTTCTACAACAATGATTCCAACTAATGATATTATATTAAGAGGCGGACGGATAATTTCAGTTGTAGTTCGAACTTTTTCATTTATTTGATCTTCATGTCATGAACATGTCAACCTTGAAAATAGTACGATACATACCTTTCAATTTCGTTGATGTTCGATTTTCATACGAAATATATATTGAAATTGAAGTGCAAAAAGTGTCCTCGCCCGGCGTTAATGGGTTTTGTAAGTATGATCACTAGACGCCTACTTTAAAAACTTTTTTATTTTCATTTTACTAAATGTACTTTTTTTCACTCTGATACAAATCAATTTTACAGGAATTAACTCAATTTTTATCGTTACTGTTGCGAACTAAATCAATGTATTTTAATTTGCGGTACCCGGTGGAGGTTTTTCTGCAGTTTTCCCTCCACCATTGCACACCCGAATGGGGGTACTCCTCACGAAGTCGGCTGCAGCCGCAAAGACGGGCGTCTATAGGTCATTATTGTACGGGCCCTTCTAAAATGGCGACGATATCGTGAATTAAAACTTAAAAGAGTCTATGTAACGGATGAGTCACGGCAGTATGGATACATAAGAATTCAGTCTAATGCTTTGTTAAATTATCCGGGATGTAATCTTTGATTAATATTCGCAATTGAATGTCGAACATGCCAAATTAATATTGCGCCTGATTTGCATGGAGAACTGAATGCTAGTGCTTCTTTTCAATGAAATGCATGTCGGGTATGTACGAGAACTTTGGATGCTTGTGCTCCAATTTTATACGACTGTTGACTGTATTAACGTCAACAATGGATACTGATAGTTGCATGTTTAATCGAATGCTAGTGCTTCGAATGAAGAAAACTGCATTATCGGTACTCGTATCGAGAATCGGATGCTAGTGCTTCGATTCAGGGACATACGATTTCGTCGGATGCTAGTGCTCCGATTTAGCGGTGACCAGGAACCCAATAGATGCTTGTGCTCTAATTGGAGGAAACTTGTATGGAGAATCGGATGCTAGTGCTTCGATTCGGGGAAATACAAGTTTAGCGGATGCTAGTGCTCCGATCCAATGGAAATCACGAATCCAATAGATGCTTGCGCTCTAATTGGTGGAAAATTTATGAAGACGGAAGCTTGTGCTCCGATTGATGGATGCTTGTGCTCCGAATTTATGAAATCGATTCATCATATTTATTTATTAGGATTCATCTAATCTTGTTGGCAAGATTTATGATTAAATACAATTTGGCATTTCGATATTTCAATTTGATTATGGAAAGAATCTAGAATGTTCTAGACAAATTCGAACGTAGGCGTCCGGAAAAAACAATTGAAAATAATTCCCTAACGACCGCTGTTTATCCTCGTTAGCAACGGCGGTGTATAAATTCGGGTGTCTCCATGCCGTCGTGCTTCTTTCGATTTCGATCGCTTAGCCGAATAGTTGCCGGTCCGTTTAATTTAAATCGTCGCCATGAAGCAATAAAGTTTGTTGTTTGCTCGAGAATCTATAGTTTCATTTCGCGTTTCGCTCGGTTATTGACAGTTACATTTTTGAAAATATTTTCATAATTTTATATAGTTATTGGGAAGCAATTTATCCCGTAATTATTAAAAGAAATATAATAAATACAAGAAAATTATTATTTCACAATTATTGCATGAGTGCCATAAAGGGTTGTAGAAGCCGAGTGGTTAAAGCGCTCGACTGATGAATATAACTTTTGTAGTTCGCAATGCTATTCAAATTATTTATTGTATATTTTTTAAAGGAATTTTTAATTTTTTAAATTTACTTTTAACCTAACTTACGGTATTTTCTGTAACTTATTTTGACGAATATGACATTAAATAAAACTGAAACGTTTTTTCTCTACTTTTATTTATATAGTTATATTACAGTTGTATTACCATATTTGGAAGATATTGCTAAAAAGTTTTCAATTCTACTTTAACCGCCAAAAATGAAATTAATATGTCACAATACTTTTTACGTATATAAAATAGTAGCTTATATTATGCAAAAGATCTCTGACTAATGCAATCGTACCCATCCATTTTCCAATACTTGGAATGTTGTTTTTACTTACTCTAATTTCATGAAGCTTTAAATAATGCTTAAATATAATTAAAATTAAAAAATGCTGCGAAAACAACATTATGAAAGTAATAATAAAAAGGAAACCCATTGTCTAAACTAGTAGTATTGAATACATAATTTTCCAAAGTTATTTTGCCACAGTTTTTCGTTAGACGGTGAGCAATGCACATACAGTTTATAGTGCTCCGAAATTGTTCTTATTTTACGCATCAAATTCTTTTTTCGCTCGGATTGAGTGTTTGTTGCAGTATCAAGAAAGAGTGGCCCATGTACTTTTGCATTCATCTTTCAATATCTGTGCAGAAATTGGGCTCATTGAGTGCTTCTAATTCGACATTATTTAAATTTTCTATTCAATTGGGCTTCACGTTGTACTACCAAGATAAGGGGCTCATGCGCTGCCCATTGTCTATAATACTATACCGCAACAAATACGTATGTATTTATTACACATTTTCTTCACTGGATTCAATCTTCGTTCAGTACAGGCTTAAAATCAAAGGCGAATATTACAAATCTTGAAATACTAGTGTGGACAAAAAATTTATTCAATATCTAGAGTAGTTTATTTATATTTGAGACGCATCAATGATCAAATTACCGTCATAAATTTATACTCGTTAATTTATTCATTACCGTTCGAGATATACGTAGCTGTGACCATATTTACTTGTTTGTTTATACGTAGGTGTTGTTGTTTATTTAAATTGTTGTACTATTACTTCGTATCTAAACGTCAATTCAGTGTCATATTTATATATCTATGAGTGTTATCTAGTCACATAAACACACGATTGCTCCGTATTCTCAAATTAATACATGGATAAAGTTTTATGTAAACGGTGCGGTGTATTGACATATCGAAGAACAGCTTTTCATTGCGGTACATGTAATTCGTATTTTCATCAAAGCTGCGTAAAATACTATTGCAAGAATAAGCCGGATACAAATTGCTGTGTCATTAGTCGATCAAATAATCTTAAAGGAGACATTAACGATATGAACATGTCTTTTCAATTAACGTCTCCAAGTCATGTGACAAACACACCTAGCTCCCAATTTAAAGGCCTTTCTCCTGCCATATTGCAACAATCACATGCACCTAGCCAACAAAATAACTCAGTCTCTTTTTTTGATGGATCTTCTGCCTTTTCTGCGTCACAAATTGCTGCAAATAACCCCTATGTACCTCCAAATTGGGGCACCATGTCTACATCTGACCAATTGGCAATGGTTATGACAAATATAGGCATTATGAATGACTCATTTAATAGACTGAGATCAACAGTGGACGAACACACACAGAGTATATCGCAACTTACGTCTGATATTCAAAATATTAGACAAGAAAATATTCAATTCCGCTCTACTATAAAAATGATACAAGCAGATAATGCTTCATCCATAAATAGTACTTCTGCTTTAGCACCGTCATCTCAGATACTAGTTACCGGCATTCCCATTAATATAGAAAAAACGACTGATGATTTGGCTCTACTCATATTGAAATTTCTCAAGATAGAAAACATAGCATGTCACCTATTATCAACTAGACGGCTCCCTCAGCAACAGTTATCACCTGTGTTAGATTCATCTGTAACACCTACATCTCAGTCTTCACAATGTATATCGACATTTTCGTTTTTAATTAAATTTTCATCTGTTAGTGTTCGCGACCACGTTCTAGAAACGAAACGCCGTATTGGTCAATTTACATTAACAGATATCATCGCGGATGGCCCACCCATTAAGATTTTCGTAAATGAATTTTTATCACCCGAGGTTTATTTGCTTTTAAAAAAAGCGAAATCAGTAGCGCGTCCAAAAGGATACAAATATGCTCGTCGAAAGAACGATTCTGAACCAATTGAAATTCGTCAAGAATCCGATATCGAGAAACTTGATTGACCATTACCAATATTAAAACCATCTGTATCATCATACCAATCTGTCAATATTGGCTTCGCGAACATTAATTCTTTACGTGCACATTATCAAACCGTCAAAAGTATGCTATCAGATCATACCATAAGTGTTCTTTGTTTATCCGAAACCTGGCTTACGCCAGATGTAGACGACTCGGCCGTAAACATTAAAAATTATAATTTAGTTCGCAATGATCGCGGCCTTCTCCGCTCTAATGACAATAGATTTATGTTAGGTGGCGGTGTTGGTTGTTACATCCATTTCTCTCTGGGTTATCGTATCTTATCCGCACCCCAAATAGTTGATTTAAACGATACTGAATTCCTAGTCCTTGACGTATTTCCCCCTTCGAATCATGATCATATGCTTTTGGCAGTTGTTTACAGAAGACCGAATGGTTTTGTACCTCTCGTGCTATTTAATTATCTTGAAACACTATTTCCAACCTATAAGAACATTGTTATCGTGGGTGACTTCAATTCAGATCTACTCAACCCTGGACATTTTTACTCGAAACATTTGCAGTCTTTTATTTCCGAACATTCACTTTATTTAGTTAACAAACAGCCTACGAATCATACTAGCCAATCCAACACCTTGATTGACGTAATTATAGTTCATAATCCCGATAAAGTAAAGTCGCTGTTCAAATCACATTTACCATTGGCAGCAGGACATGACTATTTACATTTCGAGTATCGGTTTCCGCATTCAAGTAAGAAATCGCGCGTTTCACGTGTCCGAAACTTCAAAAATTGTAACGTGGAAAATCTAAATCACGATATGCAAACTTCGCTTTGTTGTCTTTTTCAGTCTACCAGTTATACGGAAGATGTATCGGGTTTAGTTGAGGTATTTACGACTACCGTTAAAAATTTGTTAGACAAACTTGCGCCGTTTGTAAATCGCAACTTTCGCAAACCTCCTGCACCGTGGATTAGTCGTGAAATTCGGAATCTTATAAAGCGTCGAAATGTGCTGTACAGTAAATTTAAGCGTGCGTTAATTGCGGAAAACAAAGCGTTATACTATAGTGAATATAAGAGAGTTCGCATATTAGTTAAGTGTGGAATAAATAAGGCCAGGAATAACTTTTTATCATCTTCCATCTCAAACGTGCAAAACCCAAATCATTTATGGTCTATTCTTTCCTCTTTTGGTTTATCCACAGTCTCATTTAGGTCATCCCTATCGTTCTTTGATCCGGAAACCCTCATTACTCATTATTCTCAGACTTCATCGAAGCATCAACCTTGCTCTTTTCAAGAACTCCAGTCCCTTCTTTCGCATAATCATCTCCCCGATGATAAACCAGTCTTCAACTTTACTGCCGAAGTTCGACAGACCTTACTGCACTTCTTGTCGCGTACGTCTAGTCGTAGCCCTGATGGTTTACCTCTTAAATATTTTAAAGATATACTACCTATGATTGCACCATTTATCACTAGTATTTATAATCTCTCATTATCTTCTTTAACTTATCCAGAACTTTGGAAATAAGCGTACGTTACCCCTCTCAACAAAATAAAAGCCCCGTTAACACCTTCTGATACGCGTCCCATCATCACCTTATCTCATTTCGCTAAAGGCTTCGACTTTTTGTTCACTTCACAAATGACCCAATTTCTCGAAAGCAACAATCTGTTACACCCATTGCAATCAGGTTTCCGAAAGCGACACAGTACGCAAACGGCGCTCTTAAAACTAACTGAAGACATTCGTACGGGAATTTGATTTTCGTAAAGCTTTTGACACAATTAACCATGTTATACTACTTCGATGTTTCAGGGAATTAGGGTTCTCTGATGATTCACTAACATTTATAGCATCTTATATAAGTGGTCGATCAATTCTGTAATGAGTGACGATATTCAATCCTCATTTACAAGTGTCTCGTCTGGAGTTCCACATGGTTCTTCCCATGGGCCTATATTATTTCTCGTACTTATCAATACCTTAATTCGTTCACTACATTTTTGTAAGGAATCATTTACACTATTCGCAGATGACCTTCAAATTTACCTTCAGTGTGAACCCGAAGAAGCTGACTCTGCCATATTCAGATTGAACGACGAGATTGCGTCCATCGTTAACTGGTCATATGGTGTAGGTTTAGAAATAAACCCTATCAAAACGAAAGCTATGATATTAGGTAGCATTCATAATATCAATAATATTAAAACCAAAAGACTACCTACTCTACTAGTTAATGGTGTTTCAGTACCTTTTGTCTGTGAAGTAAAAACCTTGGGACTTAACTTGTCTTGTGACTTGTCTTGGAACTCACATGTTTCCCAAATTTGCCGAAAAGTATACGGAGTTCTTTATCGTCTTAAATTTCGAGGTCATATTCTGCCACACTCTATTAAATTATTATTAGTGAACGCGCTCATAATTCCAATCATTGATTACTGTTGTATTGTATATAATGACCTGTCCGATTATCTTGATAAAAAATTGACCCGTCTTTTAAATGCTTGTCTCCGATTCATCTATTGTATTCGTCGCGATCGTCACATCACGCCTTATCGCATCAAATCCGGATGGCTAACTACCATCTCTCGTTGCAAATATTTTCTCGGATCATTGCTTTACAGTGTTTTTTCGTCCTGTACTCCACCTTATCTGTTTCACCTCTTCCCATTGGTTTCTTCTGACATTCGTCGATCAAATCGTATCACTACATCATCGAAATTCGTCATGCCAACATACCGCACTTGTATACTTGAGCGATCATTTAGGGTAAGCGGAATCAAATTCTGGGACTCTTTGCCGACTGACATTCGTAACTTGCCTTCTCTTCGATCGTTCAAGACTCATCTGTTCAGACACCTATTTTCTTTAGACCATCCCATTCATTCTAAACTGTAGTAAGCGTTCCTGGTCCTTATTCTCCTTCGGCGATTACTTGATTACTTAATTATTTTCTAATGTATCTAGGTCTCACGATAGACTCTCTTATATTCATATTTAGTTTAGTTATAAGAAATTAGCTTATTAATTATATTTTTTGTTATATTATTCTAATGTATTTGTAATTCTTTACTTTATTTATGTAATTTTTATATTATACCGAGTTATGTATCAATTGCCACAAGGGACAATTATCCCATTGCAAAATAAAGACAACTAACTAACTAACAGTTTTTCACTTCTTATTTATCCGCCAAAAATGAAATTAATGTGTAATAATATTTTTTTCCGATTTAAAATAGTAACTAATATTACGAAAAATGATCTGTAACTATAATGAAATTATACCTATTCAATGTCCATTATTTGGAATGTTGTTGTGACTAAGTCTTTTTTATTTAGCTTTAAAAAAATGCTTAAAAATAATAAAAATTAAAAAAAGCATTTGGTCAAAATAATATTATCATTTATTAAAAGCTATTTAAATTATTTATTATATACTTTTTAAAATATTGTAAGTGTTTAAAGAAATTGTAGGTTTTTAAATATATTTTTTCTCGTAATTATGATATATTTTTTGTAACTCATTTCGGTTATATTTCTATTTGTGAGAATCATTATTATCAATGACCGGCAATATTATATAATACATTTTCTAAATTAGTAGTAATAAATAAATAATTTTCGACAGTTAGGATAATATCGCCAATATGTTTGTCTATTTCTTCTTTATCAGCCAAAAATCAATTTAATATGTAATAATATTTTATGTTTAGTATGATAAAACATACATATATCTACACTCAGACCCCTTAACAATATCATGGTAATTCATACGTTGCGATTTTCCAATGAAAAAAGATATTAAAAAATTCTTAAAAAATGTTTAAATACATTTAGAGAACTGACTAATTAAGAGGTAATGAACCTAGTAACTTATGTAAAATTATCTGTAACTATTGTAATTACACATATCCAATGCCCAATATTTGAATAATTGTTGTTTAGGAAGTTTAACACATTTAAAAAAAAATAATCAAAATTAAAAAATACCACGACAAGGACATTACAGAACTAATAATAAAAAGGGGATACAATAGCATATATGAATACAAGCAGCTGGACATAAGCAATATAAATTCTCTAACAATTTGTAATGAAAGTTAAAAAAAATAAGATTAGCACCGAATCGATTGACATATTTTAGACCTGTTTAAAAAGATTTTTAAAAAATGCCATTTTTTCGAAAAAGCAATATAAATTTTTTTATGTGTCAACCAAATTTTTAAAATTTTTTAAATGCTTGTGGGTTTAACTAATATTTTCTTCAAGACTGCCTTCCTTCAGGTTTGGTTATTTCAGGATAAATGCTTGTAGGTTTAACTAATATTTTATTAAGACTGGTTTCATCCAGGTTTGGTTATTTTAGGTTAGATGCTTGTATGTATAACTAATATTTTATCAAGACTACCTTCCTCCATAATGTGCCGTATTCTTTTAGTAAGATTATTTTCAATAAAATTCATTACAGCATACAAGGGAATCATTTATTTATAAATCTTGGAGCGTATTTTTGAATTTTTATTGCTTGAAATTACGTATCGCATACAATTTTAATAAAAAAAACAGGAATATTTATACTGTCAAGCTTACAAAAAGAATATTTCTTGCAATTTCCTAATTCTTTCTTCAGTATTTCGGAAAGAAACATGTCTTGCACCGACTTGGTCAAAAAACCGAATTTTTCAAATGCATTTTCATGTCAAAATTGATGATTTTGCATTGAAACTCATCCGCCAACGTGCCGTTTGAATTTCCGGTTCCGCGAGGAGTCGGGCGGCCAATCAGCGCAACTTCGTACGTCGCGTGCCCGAGATGCATACTAAATCTGTGAACACTGCTTGGAATAAGAGCCAATGTGTATATTTTTGATCATATTGCATTGATTTTGAAGTTCATTAAATTCATTAATAACATTTTTTTATTAAATGGTAATTTCATTAAACAAATGATTAGAATTACTTTGATTTCAAAGAAATTTCTTGAAAAATTTTGTGGTGTTCTCAATGTACGCAAAATTTTCTTTCCAAATTATTGCATATTGCATTAATCAATAGTTTTTTTCATTAGAAAGAACTTGATCTTATTACATGATTTCACTGCTTTTTGTAGAATAAGAATATAGCTTTATAATTGTACATAATTTGATTCTTATAGCATTTTTGTGGTAATTATGTTTTACTAATCAGAACTTGGCGAGTTTTTTTACAAGAAGTGTTTTTTGTGGGATATACTTTACATATGTCCACGATAATTATAATATTGTTTTTTAATAGTTTGCAATATGCGGCTGATGGTAGATATATTCATGTTCTAAAAGTTTCATATAAGTCATTTTTCGATTGGATGTGTCGGAAAAGAGACAGAAGCGAAAAACGCGCCGAGCTCGGCCGGCGCGCATATGCGATGCGCGGCGCGGCGCGGGCGGCGGCAATTTTATGCGCGCAGCGGCCGAGTCAACGGACGGGAAGCCTGCCTCCTATGGTCTATTTTTGACCAATTTGGTCGACTCACGGCTCATTTTCTTCGTCTTTTCAAGCTCTACAACTTTTATTTGAGGTGAAAAAGTGCTATCTGTTAACCGAACCGAGATAAATAAAAAAAAAACAAAAATATGTTATCCCCCCTCCCCTTAAAACGGCTATAACTCGAAAAATATTGCGTTTAGGTGGAAGGTACAAAATGCGCGGTCATACGTTCAATTTGGTCAAAAATTCGCAAAGTTACAGCGAAAAAAAACGATTTTTGCCTTCCCCCTTAATTACTGCAGAATAGCCGCAAATCGCGAGTATATGCAAACTGAGTCACAGCCGATAATTGAGGCTCAGGGAAGAAGAACCGGTTAAGCGCTCGAAGCCAGTAGCAACAGACAGGAGTCAGACAAAAAAATTCGACTTCGAAAAATCGAATTGAAAAAATACCACTATATAGAGAATTTCAAGCGGAACAATGTTTACATTTAACATTTTTTAATTCGACTTCAACTTTTTTAGGAAATAATTAAAAAGTGAAAAATGTCACCGGCCGCTAATTCACAACTTTTTAATTATATATCACGATATCTCGTGAACTATCAAACGAAACGACTTGAAATTTTAACTACATATACAATATAGTAATACAAAAACGAATAGAAGGTTAAACAATTTCAATTTCTTTTTTTCTTAATACAGGCATATGTAAACACGATGCAACGGTATTCATGACAATTTATTTTTCAAACGCTTGGGGAGTCGAGCGAAGTTTTCGTAAATGAAAAACTCAAATGGTAGTATTGTAGAGAAAGAGTTGAAGAAGTTTTCTGCGAAAACAGAATTTTGAAAAATGTACACAGTAAAAAACTACGAACGTTAATTTAGCGCTAGAATTTTCGAGAGCGCCCGTCTTTGTTTCTCCGTCCGGCTCGCTGTATACCGCGGTCGGTGTTTTCCTCTCGACCCGTGAACGTAATGTATTTTAATGTTACAAATGCTATTTAAAGTTGAACGATCGAAGAGTATACATGATTTTATTTTTCATATTTTTTAAACAATTTTAATGACCAGAAAAATGAGACATCCGGATTTTGGGAATTTTTTTGTGCATGAGTCGTTAAAATGCGATATATTGCCTCAAACGAAAAATCATTTATTTTGTATTACGCTAATTATCTACTTTACATTCAGATTTCTGTTCATTTTATGCATCGGTTTAATTCATTCCGTGGAATATTCCATGTTTTCAAAACAAAATATTTTAAGTACCTGGCATTAGTACTAAACATGATGACGTGTTTAGGTTTATTACCTATATACTAATCAATACGTCATTACGTGTCTAGAAATTAGGACCATACCGAGATTTTGACTGTTGATATCGTCGGTTAAAGTTCCCAAAATCCGGATGTCTCATTTTTCTGGTCATTAAAATTGTTTTAACAAATATGAAGAAGAAAATCATGTATATTCTTCAATCTTTCAACTTAAAATGGCATTTATAACATTAAAATACAAATATCGTTTTCATGTATTTGATAATTAAAAGTTACAACAATTTAATACTGTCAATTTCACTTGAGTCTGAAACACCAAAAAACTAAATATCGTTATTTATAAAATATTCGTTATATATAAAAAAACACATTTTTAACATTATGTTATAAACAATTTTGTCAAAAGCGGTTTTAAACTAGAAATTTGATTGCGCCAAAATCGATTCCACCGGACAAATTACTGGAGACACGTGTATAATTTTTGTTAAAAGAAATAAATTGCGGTTATTAAAAATAATACATAACCGATATGATTTAACAAATGTTTCCTCTTACGAAATTGTTTACAACAGATTATACCCAATAAAGATTGATGAATAAAATGTAGCAAATTTTTATTTTTTACAGTCTCGTGTTATCAATTGCTATTTGGCATTTCTTTGCTGTATTACGCGTATACTGTATTGGGTTAATTTATTATTCAGCAAGAAGAAAAAGCATTAATTCTAAATTTTTGTTGGTTGAATTAATACGACGTACTTTAGTTTTGTCGAGTAATCGGTGCACTTCTAAAATAATACATAACAATATTAAATATTCTATATTTTAAAAAAACTATATTTTTGTAATATTTATATATATTTTTTGTTGTCATAAAATGGAAAATTATTTACATCACTGTTATTCAGATATTTTTCGGTATCTTTAAAAAGAAAGCAATTTAACAAATATTTTTATAATATTTGATGTCTATGAATGTGCTAAATTCTTTGAGTGAAAAATGTGAAAACTTGAGATAATTTACGAGGTTGGATGTATCTTGAGTAGGAAGTAACAAATAGACATATTCCGTAGACAGCTAAACCGAACCCCAGACAACAATAAGCTATGGTATTATCCGTGAAACCGATGGAACGTGCTTTCATGGCACACTCAACTTGTTTTCAAAACAAAATATTTTAAGTACCTGGCATTAGTGCTAAACATGATGACGTGTTTAGGTTTATTACCTATATACTAATTAATACGTCATTATGTGTCCAGAAGTTAGGTCCATAACGAGATTTTGACTTTTGATATCGTTAGTTAAAGTTCCCAAAATCCGGATTTCTCATTTTTCTGGTCATTAAAATTGTTTTAAAAAATATGAAAAATAAAATCATGTACACTCTTCGATCGTTCAACTTTAAATAGCATTTGTAACATTAAAATACATATAACGTTTTCATGTATTTGTTAATTAAAAGTTACGACAATTGAATACTGTAGATTATCCAGCCGTTACAGGAACTCGGACTTGCAAGATTTATAACAAGCACACATTCCTTTGTTAAAGTTGTTCATAAAGGTATGAACAAATTTTTTTGAAAGTTTTATCTTTATTGGTCTAATACTCAAAAAGTAATGAATGTTTAAAGTTGGTGGCAGCCGATGACGTGATGTAGTGATGTAAAAAGTATTAAATTAGTTGTTAATAATATATTGGTATTTGCTTAGAAGATTACCGATAATGTTGGAAAAGAATAAGGTATAATGTATGATGAATATACAAAAAAAATATGCAAGTAATGTTTTGTTCTATGCAATAAATTATCAGCTGTGACTCAGTTTGCATATACTCGCGATTTGCGGCTATTCTGCAGTAATTAAGAGGGAAGGCAAAAATCGTTTTTTTTTCGCTGTAACTTTGCGAATTTTTGACCAAATTGAACCTATGACCGCGCATTTTGTACCTTCCACCTAAACGCAATATTTTTCGAGTTATAGCCGTTTTAAGGGGAGGGGGATATTAACAAATATAAACATTTTTTTTTTTTTATTTATCTCGGTTCGGTTAACAGATAGCACTTTTTCACCTCAAATAAAAGTTGTAGAGCTTGAAAAGACGAAGAAAATGAGCCGTGAGTCGACCAAATTGGTCAAAAATAGACCATAGGAGGCAGGTTTCCCGTCCGTTGACTCGGCCGCTGCGCGCATAAAATTGCCGCCGCCCGCGCCGCGCCGCGCATCGCATATGCGCGCCGGACGAGCTCGGCGCGTTTTTCGCTTCTGTCTCTTTTCCGACACATCCAATCGAAAAATGACTCATATGAAACTTTTAGAACATGAATATATCTTCCATCAGCCGCATATTGCATCGAGATTGATTGAAAATTGCGTACACTAGAGAGCTTAAAAGTTGTATGATCGGCCAAAATAGTCATTTTAATTTAAGAAATGTTTCGTTCACATTACATATAATATTAAAACTATTAAAAAACAATATTATAATTATCGTGGACATATGTAAAGTATATCGGTCAAAATATATTAATATTCTTAATCCCCTAAATTCTCGAAAAGGCGATTCAATAAAGATTTTCAGCTGTATACATTATTATGTATTAAAAATTCTGAATTTTAATATTTTGGAATGTATTAAACAAAATTCATCCTGCAAAAAAAATTGATTCAAAACTATTAACCATAATTGAGTGATTGACGTCTGAATTTAATTTTGCAACTTCTTCAAACTTTTTGTATTCTGAATTATTTAATATACTGTAATAACATTTTAACGTAAATATATTGCAAGTATGTTCCTTGAATATATTTCTATATTTAAAAATCTACTTCACAATGGAGAATTATTCTCGAATTATTATTTAGAGATTCGAAAATGGAATTTAGTTATTTAAAAGAATTGTTGATTTCAGAAGAATTCCTTTAAATGCATCTTTCTTTGCTACGTAGTAAATTGTTAAATAACTATTCAAATTTTGAATTTTGAATGCCTGCAAAGTTTATTTTTTAATCCCGAAGAAATAATTCAAGAATAATTTTCAATTATAGGAATTCTCACAGATTAAAACCTATACGCTAAGACGAAATCAAATAGATTAACAGCGAATTTGAGTTCTTATATGTTCAAATATATTCAAGAAAGAAATTTGCAATAAATTTTTGCGTAAATTCAAAATAATTCGAAAAACTGAATGATCGTAGAAGGTTTTTCGGACATCGAATACTCAATTATTATAAGTAGTGTAATCGGTTTTCGATTATTAAAAAAAATGAATGATTAAATACTAATATTTAAATGAATTAGTTGCGTTCATTGTTTTATGTAATCATTGTTATTAATAAATAATATTTTATATACATTTTTGTAAATGCATGGCCGTTTGTCAAGTGACTCATAGTCGAACCCTCCTTAATTACAATCATTTACTCCTGACTATCTTGTTTTTTTTTCCAGTAGATCCCCCGTTATCCGTAGTCGTCGGTTCAAGCCACCGATGCCCATCCCCCGTTATCCGTGGACGAGAGGAGAGGAAATTCTCCCTCTTGCAAGCGACTCGCCACATTATGATCACGTGATGCATTTGACCAATCAGCGCCGTTTATCGGAACCTGGACGATCGCACACGCATACATGCATATTTCGCGCTCGTTTATTGGATATGTCCCGACCAATTCGTTGTCCGGTACACACCCAACATACATAGTGCACATGTATATGACCCGCGTGGTGCAGGAGTGGGAGTAAGAGGGGCACCTTTTTCTACCGTTAACGGGGGATGGCATCGGATACGGGGGGATACGGATAAGAGGAGACCGGATAACGGGGGATCTATGTATGGGCGATGCACCCAATTCTTGTACCTGCTGATCCCAAGACCGACTCCCACCAGACTGCTCTATCGTAGGCGGTGACTAGCTAGTGCCGCCGATGGGGATACCTACCCTGGAACATATGAAAGACGGAGTGTCGGAGATCTCACCATCAGTTGAGCGATGTTTGTGAAGTTTTCCAGGACTTTCAAGTAAACTTAACAAAATCGCCATCATGTATCCTACGAAATGGTAACTTTTCATGTCTCAATTCTATTTTTTTGTTATTGCAATCGGTTTTGCTCATCGTTTTGTTTTTAAATTTATTTTAATTTACGTGTTGCATAATCTTTTTTATTTTGCAGGAAAAAATCCGTTCAATGGGGAAATATCCCTCCTACAGGAATAGAGCGAAACAAAAACAATAGCGAATGCTATTTTTTCTATTACTCTAGCTGCACGAAGGTAAGTACTCAAAAGATATGTATTTGATTTAATTTCATTATGTGCAGCGGACAGCACATATTGTAGATTTCGCCCAATTTTTAAGGTTAATTTTTCATTACAGAATTTGTGTTTGATTCTTTTTTATTTTCTTTAAATAATGTTATAATTTAAATATTGTTAAATGTAATAAATCTTTTGTCATATTTTAATAATTTAATAAACTCAATTTTTTACGATAATTCTGTTGGCTATCGGTTCAACAAGTTGCTGCATTGCTCGTGTAACCAGTACGTTATCTATTCTGTTATTAGGAGGATTGCGAGTATCGACACGAGGTGGCGGCATTGGGGTCTGAAACCGTTTGCACATTCTGGTTGAATGGAAATTGTCGTAATGCCCATTGCAATTTCAGACATATGGAATTAACAAAAAATCGTAAGAAGATTCCGTGCTATTGGGAAAAGCAAAATAAGGGTTGCAAAAAAAAATTCTGCCCGTATTTACACTCGAGTCAAAGGACAACGCCATTATCCAAACGTTCTTATTCTGGTGAGTTTTTTAATACTTCGTATATTTTAGTGTTACTTTCACGGAGAAAAATGACTCTGCTGGATTAGCTGATTCATATCAGCTAAAATTTTCGGCTGGAATTGCCGGAAATGTATGCAATTTTAGCTGTTTTGATTCCGCTAATCTAGCCTTAACCCTACTCAATTCGCGCTTAGTTCTAAATTCCGCTACATTAGCAGATTTGTTCCGTTAAATTTGAAGACATTTTCAGTAAATTTAGCTGAAATTATCGGCTATCCCTAACGGAATTCCAACAGCTGTCCCTATAGGATAAAATTTGTAGAATCTGCGGATTTTTCGGCTGATTTTGCTGATTATTTTTCTCCGTGTTGCTTTGTGATTAAATTAAAATAATAATGCTAGGTGATTAAAATAAGCGTCTCATTTCTCACAATCCAACAGGTCTTTGTGACTATTGCGTATTATTGTTACAATTTTTAAAAAAATTACGCGAAATCTCACGCATATATTGCCGCTATATTATTCGTAATTAGCCAATATGTGGACAATATAGCCCAAAACGACATCCTCCAATATATTATTGCCCATGTACTAAAATTAAATTATTTTTAATTTATGAAAAAAAAATTTTGATTTTCTTTTAACTTTCGTTGTTAATTCGATCCCGGGACACTCATAAATAGCTGAAACCGAGATTCTATACTTATTATTCCTCAATGTATGAACTTTTAATACAAAGCCTCTGAATTATATTGCCCATCATTATAAACATACTGGCAATAAAACTTTTTATTGTTACTATTTTAATAAATTTCAGTACAACTAATTGCTTCACGACGTAAGTCGGTAAATCTTGCTATAATCGTTTCACTGTGCGATAATAACATGAATTATTATTTATAATCGGAATATTTTTTAAATTTTGTTATTAGACTTTATTTTTCACTTCTTAAATAAACTTAATAAATTATTAATGTAAAATATTTAATTGAAAAGAAAAATCATAAAAATAATGTTACTTCAAAATAAACTGATGTAATTTTTAATTTAATTTTATTATTAAATAACAGATTTCTCAAATAGGAAATCTCTCAAAAAGTCGCATAACCTAAATTTATGATATTGCAACTGTTACCTTACTTTAAATTTTTCATGACGTGTTAATTATTTACCAATAAAAGTTAAACAACGTAAAACTTATTGAAAAGTGTAAATGTGATATGTTTAGAAAAATCCGTGTCCGAAACAAAATGTGGATTATTTTACGTTTTTAATTTATTGTTCAGGAATTCGATATCAGCATATCTTTTTCATTTATATAGTATTTTTTAAATAAAACAAATATTATGGTTAACTATATTGATTATAATGAAATCAAAATATATAACATGAAATTGATAATATGAAAATGATTAAACACCGGTATCAATAACAAAAGTTAAAGGAAAATAAAATAGTATTTTTCGATACTAGTGCGTAAAATACGATTTTACGCACCGTTTTTAACATGCGATTAGATAGGCCGGTGCGTAAAATCGAATTCTTACGCACGCATGTCGAACCATATTTTTCGTTATGCTATGCGTAAAATTTGTGCGCCATTTTTTGTGGGTCAAATATGATGTTACGCACGTGTGATGACCGCGGCGCACGAGAGAGCCCCGGCCAGCAGAAGTGCGTAAAATCGTATTTTACGCACTAAAAACGGTGCGTAAAATAAAATTTTACGCATAGTATATCGAAAAATAATTTTTTTTCATGAATTAATAGTATATTACTCACCAAGGGACGTAAAATAAAGAATGCCTCAGACTGCGTGTAATTTTTACCCGAGGTGAAGCCGAGGGTGAAAAACGTGCAGTCTAAGGTATTCTTTTTTACTTCCCGAAGGAAGTATACGATTTTTCTTCATACAAGGAAGGATATGCCGCACCTTTCCTCCCGGTATGAAGAAAAAATAATTTAATTTTAGTAACATATTGGCAATATGTTGGAGGATGAGCGTTAACACTATGTTAGCGATATATTGGTAACAGAAATTACCAATATATTTGCAATACATTACCAATTTGATTCATTTTTACGCGGACATACTTTCCTGGTATATTTGGATTTTAATAAACTTTGATACCTCTAAAAGAATGAATAAATTATAGCTTTATTTAAAAAATTTATTAATCTAATGTTCATATGTTTACAGATAAGTACAAATGGCATGGGAAGACTGGAGGTTCTCCGTACAAGGAATTCCCGAAATTAATAATTACGGACTAGCTTAGGACTAGGATTCAGGGCAACCCGGCCATGAGCGGGACGGCCCCCTATGAAGGGGGGCCCCATGCACTGCCCGAAATTCCTACTTTCCGGTCCTAGGCCGTTCAGTGGCAAGGGGACTTCGTATCGGTCGCGGGAGCAAGGCGTTTCTCCGATTTGGGTTCTCGCGATTACGACAACGATTTCTGTACTGCTATATCTGTATGAATAAAGAGCTAAAATTACTTTTTCCCCTTATCCTTTTCGCCCTCTACTTTCGGTTCCTGAGACGTTCGTTTATCCTGTGACACAATTCGGGAACGGGACATATCTTTCAGTAGTACGATATCTGCTGAGACCTGAATAACGAGAGATATCGAGAGAATAAAGCTATGACAGAATTTAGATTTTGTTCTTCAGGTAAGGTCAAAATTACTTACCGTAATTTCATTTTAAAACTGTTATGTTAATCGTTAATATTTTAATTTGAAATACTAATGTTGGAATCTGTAAACGACTGGTGGAAGGGCTTGGAAATGAAACACACTATGTGATCGGCCACACGAAAATATATCAATTTATTCCGATCAAGCGGTGACGATCCGATTGCGACGCGGACTTCCGCACACGACAACGTCCCGAAACGTACTGAAAAACCTGATCGTCAGTTTTTCACATCTTAGTTCGACTTTTCGATTTCTCGAACATTTAAATAGACTACAGCGTCATATTATATATCGATACTATAAATATTCGAATTACAAATAATTTTATCGGGATCGTCACCATTTTGAAGGGCCTTTACATACTTACCTAACAGGCCTGCTTCATTTTGAGAGGTACCCCCATTCGGATGTGCTATGGCGTAGGAAAAACCACCTTTGTGGGAAAAACCTACGCCTGGTACCGCAGTCGGTAAAACATCGATTCTGTCCGTAACAGGATCGTAACCGGACATGTAATATATTTACGCGCTTTCAGTTTCGACAAAAAAGAGATAAACAAACATACACACGCGCAGCAATTCGCTTTTCTGAGAATTTTTCGACGCATTGTTGACATGCGCAGTTCAAACGACAGAATTTAATGTAAGATTTATTAACAGTTAATGAACGCACATTGAATGATGATATATGGGCAAATCCACAGAACTTTTGACTTTCATGTTATTTTAAGATTCACGTAAATAAGCTGTACAGAAATATTCATAAAACATTACTATTTACTAAAAAGGATATGCTTTTCAAGGTACAGTTATTTGTTTTGCATGATAGTTGATTAAAAAACCAAAGGAAACACGAAAGCTCATAAAATTTGAATAAACTGCTGCGTGCAAATCGTATTTTTTTTAATATTTTGTTCTGTAACTTTTGGAACGTGTATTCTTTTCATTCGAAAGTCATGTCGTTGATTAATGGCACTTTATAAAAGCTAAAGATACTTGAAAAATAAGTGTGCCTATCGCTCAATAAGAATGACATGCGTCCAAAGTCGCGTGCAGAAGATTTATGGAAAATGGAATTTTCGTTAATTTCTAACAATAACTTTTGGAACAAACAATATTATTTTTCCATACTTTTGGAATTTTAAATTGACGATATAATAAGTGTCGTATTCCAAGAAATAAGGGTGTGCCTTGTCTCATCTCAATTCTGTGCCTATTACAACCTATAGCCTTCGTGCGTAACTGTTGTTGAAAAATTACATTTTTGTCAGGCACACGAACTATAAACAATTAAATGCCTCGATTATTGGCGTAATTTTTGGCGCAATTGGCGCAATTGCAATATTTTAAAAAGTATATAATAACTAATTTAAATAGCATTTAATAAATTTTAATATTATTTTTACCAAACGCTTTTTTTAAATTTTATTATTTTTAAGCATTTTTTTAAAGCTAAATAAAAAAGACTTAGTAACAACAACATTCCAAATAATGGACATTGAATAGGTATAATTTCATTACAGTTATACAAATCATTTTGCATAATATTAGTTACTATTTTGAATCGGAAAAAAATATTATTACACATTAATTTCATTTTTGGCGGATAAATAAGAAGCGAAAAACTGTGGCAATATTTTTATAACTTTGGAAAATTATGTATTCGATACTACTAGTTTAGACAATGTGTTACCTTTTCATTATTACTTTCATAATGTCGTTTTCGTAGCATTTTTTAATTTTAATTATATTTAAGCATTATTTAAAGCTTCACAAAATTAGAGTAAGTAAAAACAACATTCCAAGTATTGGAAAATGGATGGGCATTAGTCACAGATCTTTTGCATAATATAAGTTACTATTTTATATACATACAAAGTATTTTGATATATTAATTTATTTTTGGCGGATAAAGAAGAATGAAAAACATTTTGGCAATATCTTCCTAACTGAAGAAATTTATTTAATACAACTGTAATATACAACTATATAAATAAAAGTAGAGAAAACATTTTTCAGTTTTATTTAACGTCATATTCGTCAAAATAAGTTACAGAAAATACCTTAAGTTAGATTAAAAGTATATTTAAAAAATAAAAAATTCGTTTAAAAATATACAATAAATAATTTCAATAGCATTTAAGAAATTACAATAAATTCATAATTATAAAAATAAAAAAAATAAAATAAAAAAAGCATCTGCGAGTACGCGAACTACAAAAGTTACATTCATCACTCTAGAAAGTTAATCCCGAAATGTTTTTATTACTTTTATATGGTAAAACTCAAAATATTTATAAAAATAGGCAAAAAACGTGTTTATTTTTTGTTTCCTGTAAATATAATTTGTCCCAGGCATCCTGTGATAAAAACAACTAAAGGATAAATTAAAGTATACAATATTATCTGTAAAACTAAAAAATAAACATTGCTTTATCTCATTTCGTTCCAAAAAATATCTAGTACAATTTGTTTCTACTTTCACATGTTTCTGATTATACTGTTCTACAGGGCCGGCGAAATATGTATGGAGGGTATGGAGTACTCCATACCCTGAAATTTACAGCGTATTGCTTCCGATAATGAAAAATAATTAAGACGTTCAAAACGAATGTATATGTTTAGAACGCTAAGTGTATCCGTTAATAAATCATAATAAATAAAATTTAAACATAAACTTTAAATGTAAAATAATCTTCTTGACCGCTTGAAATTAATAATAATGCGAGATTTTGGTGTGACGGTCGTAATACAAAAAAGGGGGAAAAAATGTCCCTTTGCTTCGAGATAATGAAAAATAAAAATATTTTTGTTTTTTTTTAAATTTCAACATTAATTATTATCAATGCGTCCAGGGAAGGATGCTGTGAACCCTGCTGATGAGCACTAAACGGCATCCAGGTCTGAAACGAATTTTTTACAATAGTTTATTATTTTTAGTATCAAATTTAAGCGCTAGAGGGACATTTTAAATTAGTAAACTCAATAGCGGTCGTGTCATTTTTTCTGCATATAAGTAGATTCTTAGCGCAAATCGTCGTATTGCCTTCGCAATCACGTTTTGGAATTTTTTCCCTCCTTTTTTCTATTTGGACCGTCACACCAAGATCTCGCATTATTATTAATTTCAAGCGGTCAAGATTATTTTACATTTAAAGTTTATGTTTATATGTTATTCATTATTTTAATATTGTCAATCATAAAATAGCGATAAATATTATGCTCGGTATGATCACGGAGCACTTAAAAGTCCAAACTAGTACCTAACATCGCCGACTTTTCTCCTGAAAATGCTGGGATTAATCTTGTATAGAAATATAATAGAATGCTTAAATTCCTATAATATACATAAACAAATATCCAGACATTTTCATATTTTAAGCAATACAATATCATCGGTTTGGCACGCACAAATTCAATTTTTTCTGTGCGGAAATTTATTCTTAAGCAGGGTAATTATGTAGAAGGAATTTGTGTAACAAAATTTTAAACGCACTACAAGTCCAACAAAACTATAAAATTTTTTCTTCAGCTTAATACGTGTAATAGTTACTTGTCGTGAAAATAAAATTGAATAAATTTTAAAAAATGAGCATGTATTTAAACATCATACTTTAAAAATAATAGTTCGTATTTTAATTATGCGTATAACCTCCGTAGACACCATATTCCAATAACTAAAAAAATTATAAATATATAAATAAAATAAAATAAAATAATATGATTTTTACCAAAAAATATATTATTAAATAAATATATTATAAACATAATATTTCCATATTCAGATAAAAAAATAAATGCAAATAATCTTCTTATATATTCAATATTAAATCCAGAAATTAATTCTGATTCTTCTTCTGATAAATCAAATGGTGAAGGATTTAATTCTGCTAAAATTCGAATATAAAATATTATTCCTAATGGAAATATAAATATAATATTTCATATATTACATTTTATCGGTTGTTACAAACTTGATAATAGTAGGTAATAGCAAGATAGTAGCATAATATAAATACTATTACTAAATATAAAATTTTCTGTTAAAAGAATGCTCTTGAAAAATTTCATACAAAATTATAGCATTCAAATTATGATTGCAAAAATATTTACGATCGGGTTTCTTTTTACCAAATGTCGCTTGCAAATAGACCTGTGCGTCTGCAACCGTCTTTACACATCTAACCGTTGGCGAACTTTTTTGTTGGACAAAATCAGCTGTAAAAGCGTATCCGGTACCGCAAACTTGGCCACGTTCATCATAATAAGATGGCGAGCAAGATTCGCCAATTTCTCCGTGTCCATGGCAGAGATCTCGTCAAAGGTACTCCGAGATACGAGGTCCAGCAGCCCGCTATTCTTTTCAATAATACTGTTGACGCCACTTCTGGTGATGAGTAAAAACCAAAATACCCTCGCGCTGCCTGCTGCTGTCGACTTATAAAGGCAGTATGAACGGCCGTCACGTTTTCAGAGTTCGCTAGATCCACATCATAATCATTCCTGACGTATAGCCTGGCGAAATCTAATTGATGATTTTAGTCACTGATTCCGAGCGCAGTACATATGTTACATGTATGCAAATAAATATACTATAATATTGTCATTTAATCTATAACTAGTACAAATGGAATACGTGAATTAATAATTCAAAAATGTACTTTATTTTTTACAACATTTAAATTATTTTTTAGATGGTTCTGCATATTGAAAACGTATGCCGATCATTATATTAAGCTTAAATATTATAAACTTTATGATGCATTTTCTTCCGAGTACGAATTAATTGTTCCATGTTATTGCAAAAAAAATTTCAGTTTCAAAAATCACCACAAGAACATGTGCACGCTGAAATCGTATGCAAAGTTACTTTTCGCGATTTTCATAGCAGCAGACAGAAGATTGTGAAATGTCATACACGAAGCCATTGTTCGAAATGCACATTTCTTTTGCAGGATGAAATAATTATTCAGAATTTCCTGCACGTGGAAATCGTATGCAAATTAGCTGGGTAGTTTCTGATAAAGTATAAGAATAAAATTTGGCATACGCTAACACATCGTTCAAAAACACAAGTTTTTGTTACAAACAGTTATTACGTTTGCAATACCGCTGCAGTCGAATGTGGATTAATTATTCGCTTAAAGTTCATGAAATACCCATCAACTTCCCCATTTAATTTGCATACTCGAAGAAATCAGTCACACTTTTTGGTCACTAGCTCCTGGTCTAAAGAGTCATTTTGAAATTAGTGTGTTTTCTCCTATTTCAACTGTAGACCAAATAATCATTATTATAATTTTGGATTACCGTGCAGTTATATACTATCATGCACTGTACTTACACTTTGTACGATTAACGAAGTGGTTTTCTTTGTTGTTCTTATTAACCATATTTCTTATTTTGTAAAATGTTGCGCACATCATCTGGTATACCAAGTTTTCGTAAATAAATAAAAAATTTCGATTCCTGAGTCAAATCATCCTATACAGAAAAAATTAAGATACATATTCATTAAAATATTTGAGGTTAGCTTAACTGTCTTATATAGTGTAAACAATTCATGGTATGCTGCATGGATTACTTACATTTGGTATAAAATGGATGCTCATTCTGTTTGTTGCACAATATTTTACATCGAAAGTTGACATTTGATCAGTCGATGCACAAAGAAATTCGTCAGAATCTTGGTTCTGCTCTATAAGCTAAAAGTTTAAGGACAAAATTCACTACATAAAAGTGGAAATTGCGACTTCTCCCTAACTAAAGTGGAATTTTGTGAGAAAGTCACTTTAAGAATTTTAGAGTGTTGGTATGCAGTACGAATTCCATCTTGAAATATTTACGTAATATTCCTTAATAGTCGGAGAACATGTGTTGAGAAATTCATGGAAATTAATACAGGCCACATTATTGAAGAATGTTACTTTTTAAATTTAATTTTCATCCTTTTTTTAACATTAATGGCTCCGACACAATTTTGAATTTCAATTTTGATAATATCAGACAAGAATTGAAAATTTGTGTATTAAAGTTCTTTTATTTTCCGTTTCTTTTGAGTTAAACGATAAACATAAAAATGGAGCTGCTGATTTTCGACGTAGAATCTAAAATAAATTCATAGAACAAACAATATCTACATTTTCAATGATAATGTGACGTGGAATGCCCCAACTAAATTCAGAAAATTTTAAACATTTGTACGATATAAACCAAAATAAAATATAAATAAATGCATGGAAATAGTCTGAAACTTTTTTTGTAAATTCTTTCTCTTTAAATAATGTTACTGTTTTAATTTACACAAATAGGCACTTTAGGATGTTTAATTTGTTTTGGGTCATAACTTCATTGCTGCGTCATTCTTGTTTACGTCGTACCCGTAGTGTAAAAGTTAAGCTGCTTAACGTACTACCTATTATATGAGTATATTAGTTGAAACTAAACGCTTTCATCGCAAAAACTAAGAACCATATAAAACCTCACTTTCTTCATGTTTAATATTAACAATAAATAATAGGATATATTATGGACCTAAATATGCTGGTCGATTTTTTCAATTGCAATGCGACAAAATAATACTACTGATATAGTTGTAAATAAAAAAAACAAACAAAGATAATATTTATCGATTCTCTGTTATAAAAATGGATAGATTAATACCGAATTGAAGGTGTAATATGGGCTTATGTTTTTTATCGTTTTCAATACTACATTCGCATTTTACATTCGTGTGATGTTTAAAGTTTTTAGAATGCAATTGCATGACACGTATATATAATACTTTAAACCAATTATACATATTATACACGTATATTTATATAAAAATAATAAATAGTTACCAAAATTTTTTTCTACAGAACTTAGAAAAGAATGGTATTTACATGTAACCAAAATTCGAAATGTTTGTTTGATTCTTTTATGAGTAATTTACAAAATTCTAAATCACATTTCTTCCTATAAATGATGATGTCAATGTATTTATTATGATTTTCTCAAGTTTCTTTATGTCAGCAATATCAAGCAATGTTTACCTTCAGCAATAAATTTTAGCGTGCGCAGTAGAGAAATGGGCACGATGCAGAATGTAATGTTTAAATCAAATTTGTTAATCGAGATATAATACGACAAAATATATTTATAAATAAAATAATCGTTGTTTACTAATTTCTATTAATCATCATTAATTTACGAAGTAATATTCGGACATTAATATCAGAAGTGATAGTAAATGAATAGATCTAATCAGTGAAGGTAAAATACATCATTATGAAAATTATATGAATATTTAATTGGCTCTCGTCAATCTGTCGTTATTGGTGATTTAGTTTGTGAGTCACATTTCAATCAACGATTAGTCGGAATTTGATAGTCAATTCCATTTTTTACAACTATAATAGTTGTATTACAATTTTGCATTTGATATTTTAAACGATTAGACAAAACTCTAACTTTTTGGAATGTAAAGTGTTTTCGTGCGCATATGGGTAAATCCACGGAACCGGTCGATTTTGTGTTACCGACACATTTTACCTTTTTAAAAATATCCTATCAACTTTTACATATTTCTACTACTTTAAGATTCCTCTGAAAACTTGTTAAACTAAGAAAATTCATTAAGTATTTACGTACATGCCTTATATAAATAACAAAATAGTGTTAATTAACTAAGAAAATGAAATTTGCAGTGTTAATCTAAGTAAAATTTTCAGTTCTTACGGGTATAATTTTTTTGGCGTAGAATGAAATAATCTCATATCTCGTCCATTTATAGTTTTATTCTAGTAGAATAGATTGAAGGCTAAAAAAATGTGTGCTCTTAGTAGAAAAGGAACGGTCGCTGTTGAAATTAGAGTTACCCATTATTTTTGAACATTGAAAACCCTCGAAATATTACGTAATATCTTTGGCGGCGAGCCCTCAATTACAATTTTTTAACAGTGCACTTATGGCTTACGAACAGACGAATAAATGTAGGGCTTATAAAATAATCTGCCACTTGAAATAAAGAAAATGTTGCAATAATTATCACTCGATGTCAGGCCGTGAACGACTTTTTTACACAAGAATATGTATCCCAATATTTTTTTCACACGGGTTATAATTGAAAGGCACGAGCTTGAAGTTGACGTTAAAATTGTGGCCAATCAACATCATGTTAACTTATTTTTCCAGTATTTTCACAATACTTCTGTATTGTGCAGACAAGTTCCTGACTTCATGAGAGAAATTGCGGAAAAATTAATAATAATAATGTTGCAAATAAGTTTATTTTTCGTCGAAGAAAGATTATATATTTAACGAAGAAAATGAATAAATATTACGTTTTTTTTTAATAAACAAGAAAACTGTCAAAATTAAGGAACAAAAAAATTGTTATTTGGGTGTTTTCAGTTTCGCTAATTACAAATCTGAAGTTCGTTTTTCGAAATTCACAATGGCGGATTCAATACATATTTCAAAAGAAAACTAAATGAAATAGCTTGAAATTCGTTACTAAGTATAAAAAAACATAAAATTTCGTAGTTCTTTTTATTTCCGGCGAAAGTTATCCTCCAATTGAAATAATGCAGGGAGAAGTTGTAGATATTAAAAAGATCTACAACTTTTGTACACATCGTTTTTCACGTAATCTCAAAATTTTTGACATAATTAAAAAATTTCCTTTTCTCGTTGTTATTTTGAAAGGTCGTTTTTGAACTCTTTATTGGAGAGCATAACATTTTCTTTACAAAACTTATTTCTGTATTCAAATGCATTCATAATTCTGAAAAACCCTTCTTTGGATTTAAAAGCATTCAAAATTTAAGAATCGGGATTGAAAATAAATTCATTCTTATCCATTTTGGATTACTGGGATTGATTAAGAACAATAAATGACTGAATTAATTTAACAAGATTAAATTTATTTCAGTGTTTACTTAAAACTAGTTTACGAATATTTTTATTTAATATTTATTGTTAATTGATAAATAAGGTAACCCGAAAATATTTAGGTTATGTGAGAAACGATGCATACAAAAGTTGTACATCTTTTAATACCTACTTCTCCCTACATGATTTTTTGCTTGGAGGTCAACTTTCTCAAAAAAAAAATCTATAAAATTCTATTTTTTCTGTACTTTTTCGCGATTTTTAAACAAATTTATTGAAATATCTGGTCCAGCTAGAAAATTCCATATGCATGACACTCGCAATTAAAACCGTTTCAGCCACACCGCGATCACTTTTCCAAAATTAAAAAACGCGGAATAAAAGTTAAAAAGGAACAATTTTCAAGCAAAATCATCCATTTTTTGTTAAAAGTCGTCCGCCTTATTGGAACCGACACTTAGAATTTTAAAAAAATAATTTCATATTTGTAATTGACGATCCTTAAAACACCCAAATGACGATTTTCAATCAAATTCCTTTGCATTTTAAATATTCTAAAAAAAAGCGGAGTTAGGCATTGTTAATTCTTAAAACAAATTCAATGTCATATTTACATATACAGTAAATAAAACGGTAAAACAAAAAAATATGAAGTGTAGAAAAAATAAAACCGATAAAGTACATTTTAAAAATAATTAATATTAAATAAATTGGAAATATGACACCTTGCAAAAGAAACATTTATTTAATAGTATCACAGAAGATTAAATAAAATATCTAAATTTGATTTCATCCATTGAGAGTTCAGGAATTTCCATAAAATTATATAAATCATAAAATTATACTATATACTTGAACAATGGAGTAAATGTCTTAGATAATACATATCGCTGGACTTTAAAAATTTGTTCATTGCGAGATAATTGCTTTATAAATGTCTAGTAGAATATTGAAAAATTTATATTACATTTTGGATTTCTTATCACCATCATTATATCACATAAATTTTGTTTTATTTGCTTCTATTTCTTGGTGTACTAAAAACCAATATACTTATCGATCCTTTTTGTTTTATATTAATTGTCGTACTCTACCCATTATTACGGTTCATAACTTTCAACTACAAACTTAAGACTAAAATTAATTGAAAATAAATTACTTAAATGAAGTTTTCTGTAATTAATAAAAAACAATCATTTCTAGTATTTTAATTATTAAATAATAAACAAATATCCAAAATTATTTTACGAAAATATGTAGATAAAAGAAACCCAGTCTCTACTTGGTACAATTATGGAGATCCAACCAAAGACTAGTGCTGGCGGAGAAGGCAAATCAAGCTTACAAATAGCTTATGAACTTGCCGATTCAATCATGGAGATAATCGCACTGAAGATCGACATAGATGAGTGTCACTCGAGTCCCTTAAAAGTAAACTACAAACCTCAATTTCTACTTTTTTAAATCACCAATTTTAAACATACTTAGAAACATCATCCAATTACACATATATTTCATAAACATTATTGAACAAACTATATGTTATTTTGCAAACACGTAAATGCTTCAGAAAGAAAAAGTATAATTTCTCATTGTAGAAAGATGCCGCTGGTCGATTACCATCCCTTACTGTCGCCTTACTGCACGAAGTAGAAAGATTTAATTTACTGCTTGCGAAAATTCATTCGTCAATGGATAATTTACAAAGAGCCATCAAAGGTTTTGTTGTCATGTCTGACGAACTGAAGAAAGTATTTAATGCTCTTGTTAACAATCAAGTAATTTAAAAACCAACCTTTTAGTCAGAACATTTTAAAATACAGTTTTAATTATAAAACTATAATTTACTTAGGTTCCAGAGTTATGGCACAATGTGAATGTCTACCCGTCATTAAAAACCTTGGGAACTTGGATTCGAGATTTGGAACTTCGTATCGATTTTATAGAAGTAAAAGACAAGCGAATAAAAAATGTCTTGAAAGATTAATTTCTTTATTTCTTACAGATTTGGTTAATAGATTCTCAGCCAATATTATATTGGCTCTCAGGTTTATCATTTCCACAAGGATTCATTACCGGCATGTTGCAAACCCATGCAAGAAAATATAATACTCCAATCGATCAATTAAAATTAGATTTTATTGTTAAAAATATTGTATTGGATCAAGAAATAATTGAAACTGCTCATAAAACATCCCATAAAAAAGAGGTATTATTTCTAAACTACAAAACAAATGTTTTAACCGAAATTCTTAAATGTAATTTACGCAGGTACCAGGTGTTTACAAGGGTTTGGAACCACCAAGTGACGGAATGTACATTCACGGACTATTTATCGATGCCGGCAGATGGGACTTTCAATTTATGATTCTGGTTGATGCAAATTAAGGAGAAATGGGTCCATCCTTACCTGTCGTTCACATTTTTCCTGTAGAACAATTACCAGAAAATGACACTTGTTACGTCTGTCCGCTATACAAGACCAGTATTCGTGCTGGTGTGCTATCAACAACCGGACACAGCACAAATTTCGTTCTTCCTTTACTATAATTGTCCATAGTATAATTGTAGTAGTTGTCTTTTTGATAATATTTTTTTTAGTCTGTAAAAGACATATACTAAGTATTTCGTTCTCTTGACAATATCAGCAACCTGAACATTCCATTTTAAATTGTAATCATATGTCAAACCTAGATATTTTGTGGTGTGCACTCATTTTAGTTGTTGTCCATTAATAGTTACATCAAATTCGTGTGGAACTGAATCACAGTAGTTTCCAAAAGTAATGAGTACTGACTTTGCAATGTTTAGAACCAAATTATTCTTGTGTAACCACGAATATACCACATCCAGCTGATTTGACATAGCTGCAGATAATTCAGTCCAAGTTTTGTTTCTCATACAAATAGCAGTGTCATCTGCATATGCTATTACCTCTTCTTGCAAGAATAATAATTCATGTATGTATAATATAAATAACAGTGGACCTAATATAGAGCCCTGCGGAACTCCAACATTTATTGCTAGTGATAAACTTGTTTTTCCATTAATTCTTACAGTTTGGGTTCTGTCTTTTAGGTATGTAGAGATCAATGATAGGCAAACTCCTCTTACACCCATATTACACAGTTTTTTTAGCAGATTGTCATGGTTTACTGTATCGAATGCTTTAGAAAAGTCCAGAAAAGCGACAGCAGTTGGTGTACTTCTGCTTAAGTTACTATAGATAAGTTTACTTACTGAAGCTATAGCATCATCTGTACCCTTCTTCTCAATAAAACAAAACTGTCTGGCACTTAGCAACTCATATTTTTTCGTGAAATTGACTAATCTTGTAAATATAACTTTTTCAAAAATCTTAGCTAGATTAGAGATTAACGCTATAGGCGTGTAATTGTTCAAAAATTTTTTAGATCCGTTCTTAAAAATTGGGCATATCTCAGCAGTTTTAAATTGTTTAGGGCATGTCCCTTGAAACAAAGCTTTATTTATGATACAGGTCATCACAGGTGTTATGAAAGGTGCAGCAAGTTTCAATATGCGAGCGTGTATTCCATCACATGCACCCAATTTCGGTTTTAATTTCATAATAATCTGGTAGACTTCTTGATCATTTGTCGGAGTTAAAAATATGGAATTCATGTTGCTTGGTTTATGTGAGGGTTCATACTGTTTAATTGGCTGTATAGAAGTTTCTTTAAGCTTTATTACTACAGTACTAAAAACTTCATTAAAATAATTCGCCTTCAGCCAGTCATTTCTAATTAGTTGATCATTTACTATATCATCTATACCACTTTGTTTAATTTTTCTTCCCCGTTTTTTATTGACATATTGCCACATTTTCTTAGGATCCGCATCTTCCAGTTGTTCCTCTTCATGTTTGTTTTTCGCAATTCTGAGTAAAGTCTTTAATTTTTTTTTCATAGTTAATAAAAATTTCCTTCTTGACCTGATCATGTCTATTATTTTTCCAGTTCTTATAAAGTTTATTTTTCGTATTAATTGAATTCACTAAAGCAGTAGTGATCCAATTATTCCTAGGCTTCTGTCTTTTCGAAATACTGTTAGTTGCGAATACTTGCAATAATTGAATTTTATCGATGAGTAAATCCAAAGCCTCTTCGATATCTGCAATCTTGATGTAAAGTTGCCAATCCTCTGCAGCACATAGTTCCAAAAATCTTTTTTTTAATTTTAGTTTTTTGTTTATTCTGAATATTTACATTACCTCCATGTAATGAAATTATGATAGGGTAATGGTCTGAGATAGAATCTATTATTTTACCGGAGTTAGCCAATAGATTTCCCTTCATGAAAATATGATCAAGACAGGTTCCATTTTTTCAATCATTAGTTGGACGCGTACATGTATTTATCATTGATTCATATTCATTTTGTGCCAAAAGATAAAAGTAATCCTCAGCATTCTTGTCGAAATTAATCAAGTCAAAATTTGTATCTCCTAGTATTATATGATTTTGTATTTCTCTGTTATTTACAACAAACATTCCATAATCTTTTAAAAAATCATCTATTTTATATTGATGACATCTATATATACCAGAAATTTTTAAAACGTTTTTATTCGTTTGCTGTAAGCTGCAGCTTGATACCTTTAGATTATTATACTCTTCATTGATAATTTGAAACTGTATATTATCCTTTACATACGTTATTACGCCATCAGCAATATCAATTCTACTATTAATAATTATATATTTATATCCAGTAAGATCGATGAACCTATCGTGATCTTTTAACCATGCTTCAGAACAAATAATCACCTCAGGTTTGTGTTTGAAAGTGTTTATCATTGATTCTAGTTTTAATAAATTTTTTGAAATACTTCTAATATTGACATGTAAAATAACCAGTTTTGATTCAGTAAATGTAGTATTTAGGTTTATTTCTGCAATATTATTAAAAATTAATTCTTCATTGAAATTAAAATCTTGATCTGTCACCATATAAACAGTGTAAATAAAGCAAATAAATAATAAATTACATAATTTTATTGATTATCCTTACTTTCATGACCGGGTATTCAGGTTTCCATGGATAGTTCGTTTCATTAACATATTGCTCCCATCTTACTTTATAAGTTTCACATTTTTACACATCATCCGCAGAATGATCAACTGGTCTTTTCCTAGTTAAATAATTATTAGCAATACTGCAGTTTACACATTTTTTAATAACATGTCGATTCATCGTGATTTTCTGAGCATTTGTAGCAGGATTTTTTCCTCTTGAATATCTTTTTACATTTTTGTAGCGAATGATTATATCCACAGCAGTTTTTACATCTCTTTATATTAAAATTATCATACAGTTTGCATTTTTCATAGCCAATGAAAACAGATTTGGCTTCCGTTAGTTTCGTATATGCCTCGGCAGTTACCTCTACAATAAGAACTTGTTTATTATTTCTCTGTTTATATTTGTGTATGATATTTACACTATTTGACGGTAAATCATTTCTACTTATAATATCGTTCATAAGGCCGTCTTTATAAACATCTTCGCTAATGTTAGATATTATTAATTGCGTTTTTTTTTTAATATAAGATTCTGCCTTTAAAACTCCACCGTTTTCATTATTTATAACTTTTGAAATGCTTTCAGCATCTTTTTCTTCGGCACATTTAAAAAAAATAGTACCGTTGTTAGCTTTATTATAACTTATTATTTTCGCGTTTGTTTTGTTTACTATTTGTTTTTGTACTATAGTTAAAGCATCGCCTTTAAAATCTCTCTGTGGTTTTATAGCTAATCTAACATATTCGTGCTTTTTCGGTACATTTAATAAAGCATTTGCATAAGTGAATTTTTGTTCATCATGTTTCTTTTCTTCACTTAGGATTCTTAAGAATTTATTGTGGTCTCTCAACTCATTATTATGTTCCCGTAGTCCTTTGATATGCTCCTTTAATTCAATATTTATATTTTTTTCGTATTTTAAATATTTGATTCTATCATTACAATCTGCACACTCACTGCTGTATTCATATTTCCGTTTTTTTTTTGCTTTTTCACTATACTCAGATTTTTCACTCATTGCCGATACCACTGACATAGAATCTTCATCTTCAACTTTATCTTCGATCTCATGATTGTCGACGTCCATCTCTTGCAATCGAGGTGTTCACTTGAGTTGTGTCGGAGCAAACCGGAACACTTTCACGTGCCTTACTTTATTTTATTCATGATAATATATATATATATTCTTTCATTTTCATTAACAAATAAACGTTTTCCAGCAATAATTTTTATTTTTTTAGCGATTTACAAAACTGTCCAATAATACCCCGAGATTTTTTTTAAATCTCAAAAACCAGTTTTTTGCGCCAGCTGATACAGAGTGTACAATTTTAAACAATTAGGTCAAATAGCTGGTACCAAATGAAAGGTTATTTATCGTACCACAAAATCAAGCTTTGAAATTTTGAGAAAAAGCAATTTTTTTAGAGTTTCTAAACAAAATAAAAATGTGGCCAAGAATACCCCGACCACCCCTATATAGTAAAATAATGCTAGCAAAATAAGCGGTCAATTCTCCGGTTATATAACGTTTAAATATGGTTAAATAATTATTATAATATATTTAAAAATAATACAAGACTTATGTTAAAAAATGAGAAACATTTTTTATTACAGTCAGTTAACTTATTGCGCAGAATATCCCTTAGAACATTATTATTAATATCACGAGATATCGCCATTGTATGATTATATGTTTATTAAAAAACTTTCTGTGAATCAACACACACGAAAGAAAGAGCCCATAAACTATTCTCTTATAATTCAGATTGATTCTAGACAAAGTGCTTTACTCTAATCATCTCGAAATGTAGAGTAGAGAGGGCTGAAAAAGTAATTTGGATTTTAAATTGAAATTATAGAGTTATTTGCTCAGCCATACAATTTGGCTATTGTATCTGCAGCAGCGTGAATTTTATTGTAATACTTATTTTTGTGTTGTTTTTCGCAAAATATTTCTGTGAACATTTTAAATATATTACGAGCCCTTGTACTGAACGTAAAATAAAAGTGAACATTTGTTCATTAAGAAAAAACTAAACTTATCACGAGTTTGTTACTTATTTTTCAAATTTGCACTGATATAAATATTATTTTATCGTTTTGTACATATATTCATGGTGGGATGAAATAGCCACGTGCAAGGTAGGGTAAAGCAGCCATACACTGATATGCATTTATCATATATACAATAAATAACATATATAATAATGTATAACAATATAATAATAAAATAAATAAAAAAATGGATATAATAAAAGTGATAATTTTATCCCGAATGTTGTATGATAATGTTACCACCTTTTTCTTGTTCAAACGTTATTAAAATAATTAGGTTTAAGGTTATTTTTCACAAAATAAAGAAAAACTAAGAAAATATTAAAATTTCCAATTTCTCTAACCTAATTTGACCTATGGATTTTTTACCCCACCAGGTGGTGTACAAAAGCCATTTGCACAACTTTCATAGAACACCTATGGCACTGTCCTCCTGTAAGCTACGAACAATCTTCAACAGGCATTTTTGTAACTTAGGGATCGTCCTTTCAGAGCCACCTCAAAATTTGAAAAAAGGTTTAAATTTTATATCGCAAAAAGCTCAAAAGAGGCCTTTTCACCCCACTTCACTTGTGTTTTAAAAGCAAACGGCCGAAGTTTTTGGAAAATTATTATTTTACATTTATTGCATATATTTCATATTTTCCATGAAAAATATGGGACATACTACATATTTTGCATATGTTGTACAAATTTGATCATATTTATACTTGTCATTTCTATTATTTTCCGACACGATGTGACAAATGAAAAGTACACCTCGCGGAACTTTTCAGAAATCTTTTCTGTGTTGTTAAATCATAAATGTAAAATTGGTTATATAATGTTATAAACAATATTTTTTTAAACGTATTTACTAATCTGATAAAAATCATAACACTTTTTATAAATAATAGTCATTTAAATCGATGTAATATTTGAAATACGCCTGTAAAATCTTGAAAATTTGCGTTTTTTCAAAATTCCCCCTTGATTATACTTTAAATTACTTCGACCCAGACCTTAGGTCTGGACGAAGTATTGAATTTGGTCACTTCGGGCATAAAAATGACCCTATAGTTTTTCATCAAATGTCGACGTTTCCGACCCTAAGGAACCCAAATCAACAATAAAAAAATTTGTGTCCGTAATCTTGTACGTACGTACGTCCCGTTTTTTTGTCTCGCGATAATTCGCGAACGGATAAGCGTAACGACATAAATTTTTTCTTAAAATACGTGTCTTGGCATAACTTAGATCTGATCAGAATTTGGCGCAGATCCATCCGTCCATTACTAAAAAAATTAGCCCCAATTAAGTTTCTTTGTAGTTTTTTGCATTTATTTTGAAAAATACATAATTTATTAAAATATGTTTCAAACAAAAAAGATAGAGCATTAAATTCTCTACAAAAAAGGTTTTATGCATTTTCTTCCTAAAGTCAACGATAATGCCATAAAAGCTGGTTTAAAATGTTTATGACTATTGTCTGAAAAAGTATTGAATTTGGTGACCTCGGCAAAAACAATACCCTATATAGTTTTCCATCAAATTTCGACGTTTCGACCCCCTACCCCAGTCTTCGCCAGCCCCTCCGGCGCGGTGATCACCTACGGGCGCATAAGTACTTTTACGCCCTTGATACGAAACTAACTATTTCGATATATCTAAAAGATGTCTTATAGAAATCTAAAAGATATCCATTAGAGATCTTTTCGAAACTTTCAAGATATCTTTGACGAATTATATGTATATATATTGTAAATATATAAGATCATAATGATACAGACAGTAATGAGTAAAACACAGTAAACATGTACATCGAATAGTCTATTACACTACAAGTGCATGAAGTAAGTGTTTTGCAACTTTTATTTATTAATATTTCGGCTGGCCTGTTATCGGGCCTGTTAATCATTTTCAATTTTCATACATATAAGAAACACTATAGTGTTGTAACATATCTATCGAAGCCACTTGGACCTAAATATGATTGGACCCCCAAATATCAATATAATTTTATAATATAATTGAAAGCTGTTAGTAAACGAACGAGTATTAAGGAATAGCCGACTCTCCACTGGGTCGAAGTTTCTGAGCGAGCGAAGCGAGCGAGGCACCACGCCAACGTTAGTTCATTTTCAAAATATGACTTCAGATTCGTAATCATCGACTCCAAAAACTCCCTATAGACAGTTTTTAATAAAATCCAGTAACACTCGAGTTTTCTCGCCGCCGTTTTGAATAGTACTTTTTTTATTTAATAATTATGATTACATATGAAACAAATAGCAAATAAGATATTAATCACTGGTTTATCAGAATGTATTTCGTATTAAACAATGTTAAACTGGCAAAAAAAAACTCAAAAAGCACGTTTTTTTAGATATTTTGATCCGCCATTTTGAGAAAAAAAAAAGTAATTCTGAAAAAATTCAGGGAATAAGTATGCATGCTAAAGATGATCTGTACCAAATTTGGTTGAACAAAAAATATCCGTTTTTGAGATATTGAGGTGGCCCGGTTTGACATGGAATGCACGATATATATATGAAAAAGTTATGATTACAATAAAATACATAAGCAATTTTCTTTTTATGAGATTCGAAAATCCGAAATATATGTTTGAAATTATGAGCTTATCTCTTATACCGTAAAGTCCTACAAATAGAGAAAACCCGATATGGGCTTCTGTAATTAAAGATTCTATTCATAGGTTATTTTTATGCAACTGCATATTTTAAGAGAAAACACAATTTTAATGTACTAAGCAAATGAATTAACAATAAAAAAAATTTTCGCAGGAAATATAACCTCAAAAATATTCATGTTAAACGTCAATATCGCGAATTGCTCTCAATATTTTCGAATTCAAAATGATTCCTGACTATTCCGAACTTAAATAAATTAAATATTCTTGATTTCAATACATTGATAAGTATTGAAATAAATTCAGAGTGAATTACGATTCGAGTATATTCAGAAAGCACTGTTTTAATTTTTTTGCATGAATTGAAATAAATTCAACGTAGAACCCGATTTTGAAGTATATTGAAATATTAAGAACGTACATTTCCAATTCATTTACATGAATTCAATCACGTCAAGCATAGTATAGGAATTCCAGAAGGTTCAGTGGCAATTTTTTCAATATATCTACGTAGATTCAAAATAATTCGGAATTAAGAAAGATTGAAGAAGGTTCAGAAATGGAATTCAGATATCGATTGCTGAATTAATATGAATATACTTCAATCGATTTTCGTTTGCTGGGCCATAACCCACAACTGAAAATCAGTGAAAATCGCAGATTGAGGCAGTGGATATTGTTTTGGCTGATTATCAGCAGAATTTTTTACTGATTTGCAATGAGATTTTCACTGATTTTCAGTGAAATTTTCACTGATTTGCAGTTAAAATTTTACAAATTTGAAGTTCTTCAGGTTCATCAGACACGAGCAAATTCGTAACTTAACCTTACTTATGAATTATACATGACAATATTGGCTTCGGGAAAATATAACATTGATGAATAAAAACCTACAACATAAGAAAATTATGCAACAGAATGGAAAACAACTTAAAAGGGAAGAACTGCTGCAGTGGACCACTGAATTATTTCAGCAATTACATTATTAATAGATCGATGGAAGACGCAGTAAATAATTAGTTGTCATGTTATGTATGCACGCATAATGTAACTTGGTAAATGAATTATGTACACAGAAAACATCATTTTGATTTTTATTCATTTATACATTTATTCTAATATTTAATCGAAAAACAGTTTATAAATGTAATGAAACCGAATTATAGGAATAAGTACAAATTTATTTATAGACATATATACATATTAAATCGCCCTTGCTTACCGGTATTTTAAATGGAGGAATTATTTTGTATCATATTTTTTATGTCTGTATCGTCAGTTTCTTCAAATGTGGTATTTTCCTTATCGTGTACTCCTAATTGGAGGAAAACTTTTTGTCGCTTTATGTTTTTCCTTCAATTTTTTATTGATACATCATTGCTAACAGTGTTAAAAGCATGTGTAACAAACTCATAGTCCGTACTTGACCAATTTATAATTGTGCGATCAGCTACGATACCATTTCCAAATTGACTTTGCGGAATAGGCTTTTGGTCTTGAAACAATATGGCGGAATCTGAAAGACATATAGTATATATTTAAATTATTAAAGGGTTCGCAATGGATGTTATGATGCGCAATAAAAATGTCGTTAAAGATATAGAGTAATTTATATTTTTATTTTTAATAACTGTACCGTAAAATCGAAGGTACGCGCGGCTGGGCTTAGTCAAAACTAAATCAGCAATACTTCCACAGAAATTATTCATTTGCGATGGCATGTGTGTGTTGTTAACATAAATTTGTACAAAATTCGTTTCGCACTCATTCGGCTTCTCCAATTTAAATGATGGAAAAGTCACTTGAATTTTCCACCCTTCTTCAACTGTAATAATCGACATGCAGTCTAACGGTAATTTGTGCTGTTCTGACATTTTTTTATGTTCAGTTATTTCAGTCGAGTTTATCAAAGACTCATTACCGCTAACACGGATCAAATATGTTCCCGTTTTAGGAATAATAATTGCGAACTTGATCGTTTCATTTCTCGGAACTGTTCTCTACACAACCCGAAATACTTCACCTTCAATACTTTTATCGCTGTGAAAATGTTGCCAAAGATACCTTGAAGAAGAGACAATTTCTGGTGGAAAAGATTAACAAAATTTTCCCAACAATCTTGAAAATCCGTATTGTCCATCAGGTACTGCTAAATAATCATATGCTCAATCCTCCTGGTCCTCCAGATTGAAAACATCTCGAAAACCCAACTTTATTACCATTCCCGGCTCAGCTTCCAATACCCTGTGACAATTTAAATTCGGTCCATAATGACCAGGGTATCCAGGACTATAAAATTCTTGCTTAATTTCGTCCCCTACTTGAAATTTGTAACAATAGTCTGGAATGTCTCTTTTTTCACGATTTATTAAATATCTCCATACTGGTATCAGTCCTCTAGTATTAGTGACATGAGTATCTTCTACAACATGGCGTGTGTTATCTTTTCTTTTTGCATAATTTGTTTTCTATCAAAAAAGAAATATATGCGGTTAATGTTTGTCTGTTTTGAATTTTTATTTTCAAGAGTCCGACAAAAAGAAAAAATGATTTAACAATTTGATGAATATTTGATTCATTTAAGTTCCATTAGTCATCAATTGTGCTATTGGTGGCATTTTTATCCGCATAAAATCGAAGTACGCGCGGCTTAGTTACCAAAACTAAATCAGCTGTACTTCCACAGAAATTATTCATTTGCGATGGTATGTCCGTGTTATCGAAAATTTGTTTAAAATTCGTTTCTCACTCATTCGGCTACTCTGATTTAAATGATGGAAAAGTCACTTGAATTTTCCACACTTCTTCAACTGTAATAAACATTTCGAAAATCCAACTTGATTACCATTCCGGAGTCAGATTCCAATAGCGTGTGTCAATTTAAATTCGGTCCATAATGACCAGGGTATCCAGGACTATAAAATTCTTGCTTAATTTCGTCCCCTACGTGAAATTTGTAACAATAGTCTGGAATGTCTCTTTTTTCTCGATTTATTGAATATCTCCACACTGGTATCAGCCCTATATTTTTAATGACATGGGTATCTTCTACAGCATGGTGTGTGTTATCTTTTCTTTTTGCATAATTTGTTACTGTTTTTCTTGTAGATGAATCATCCGTTTCAGTAAAAGTTACATATCTCTTTTTACCGAGATCGCTACTAAAATTGGCAGCTTTTGGAGATGCCAAATTCAGTGGTATGGGAGTCTCGATAAGGATAATACACTGAAGTTTCCAAATATGTCGTAAAAGCGACGCACTTGCAGTCTGTATTGATTTATTGTTGAAATTATCTTGTACTTTTTTGACATCTCCCGATATTGCGAGCTTTAATAACAGCAATAATAGCATCAGTAGAATTTCAGAAAAATTGTCCATAACTGTTTCATTCACAGGAAGATACTTGTTGTTTGATAAAAGAAACATGACATACTATCGTTTGCTTTCATGATTTTCTATGAAATCTTCTTAGAGTTATTCAATCGTATAATATCTTATTTGAAATCCATTTTCATTTTGAATTGCTTGCAATAATCTGCAAAAAATATATGAAGAATTAATACAGGATAGTTTCCATATGCTATTTGTTAATGTTTTAGTACACGGATAGACCTTTTATTGAACAATTTTTTCATAGTTACAAAAAGTAAACTTTTTGTCACTATAGCATATTTTTTATTTTTTAACCTCAATATATATTAAAAAATAAATACATAAAATCATTAATAAAAATTTTAAAGAAGACAGAAAATTTTAAAAATGTTACAAGATATATATAGAAGAATTTTGTATACCATCTCACTGAATCTGAGATGTTTTTGAACATGAGATTTATTACTTCGGCTTTAGCAATTTCGAAATACGGCAGCCTCGTAAGCTGCTTAATGAAAAACGATTACAATTTAAACTCAGGTAAAACTCTTCCTATGTTTAAAGAAATACGAAATAAGTCCAAAGATTTGTTTTATACTTTTTTCAGGTAACACAAAATTCATGGTCCATTAGTTCATTAAGGTAGTTATTATGTTACATTGTTTATTAAATGAGCTAAACAAAGAAATGAAAATTATTGTTTAATTTTTTACATTTCAATCATTTATTACCATTAAAAAGATAATGGAAATAGTTCAAGCCACAGTGAATGAAATAATGCTAAATTATACGAGAATTTTTCTTTTCTATCCAAAATTACCGTAACTGCTAAAAATATATTTGCGGCCACGTAACGTAGTACATATCGAAACATAACAGCCTATATCTGGTCGAAGTTTTCAATTAATTGTAATTTTTAATTTACTCTATTTTTCTAAGTATTATATAGACTTGGAAAGTATTTTTTCACTATATAGCATTATATTTGCAAACAATGTATTTATTATAATGTAATATATTATTTTCAAATAATCACACGTGTAATACATTATTACTTTGTTTTTCATAAGAAGTAACCCTTTTATGTTAAATTTAACTGCATAATATATACTTTTAATTAATATATCATAACTAAACTCTTCATGTCATGTTGTTGGCAAAGTAAAATTTACATTGCTATGCTGAATTTTTCCAAAGTAATATGTAAAATTTCGGATCAAGAGCACAGTAAAAATTCCTGTGCCACAATACAGCAAAAATTCCTGTGCCACAATACAGTAGAATTTCCTAGGTCATAGCTTAGTAAACATTTTTGGCTCACAGTTCATTTTAAAATGGAAACAAATCGAATGCAAACAGAAAATACGTGAAAATTTTGCACACGATATCGTTTATTGGGTATAGATGAAACAAATTGCAAGCCTACAAGTAATATCAATAGTTCTTAAAATCGTAAAAGCCTTATCGACATTTACTTTCAGCTGACAAGATATATCAATGTTTGTTATACAGGGTGATCCAAAAGTCCCGGAACAGCAAAATATCTCAGCGGGAGTGCATTTTCGAGGAAAATGTTTCAGACAAAAGTTTCAGGATTTTTCCCTGGCTATTTAATGGCGATATTGAATTTGACCTTGAACATGACCTTGAAGGTTATTTCAAGGTCAAGTTAATTTTTTTAAATGGGAACCCCTATTTTTTTTCATGGATTCTGAAAGAGCGGGAAATTCTATGTCCGAGTATGATATGATCGATTTTTCCGGCAAGGTCATTTCAAGGTGAAACTTAAAACTCCCGTAACGGCGAAATATCTCAGAGGGTGTGCATTTCCTTGGAAATTGTTTCAGACAAAAGTTTAAGGATTTTTCCTGGGATATTTAATGGTAGCACAGAATTTGACCTTGAACATGACCTTGAAGGTTATTTCAAGGTCAAGTTTGTTTTTTTTAATGGAAACTGCTATTTTTTTTCACGGATTCGGAGAGAGCACAAAATTTTACGTCCAAATATGCTATGGCCGTTTTTTTCGGCAATGTCATTTCCAGGCCAAACTTAAAACTCCCGGAACAGCGAATTAACTCAGCAAGAGGCACCATTGAATTTAACCTTGAAAATTACCTTGAGGCTTATTCTAAGCTCAAGACTATTTTTTTTTAATTGGAACCCCGTTTCATTTTCGTAATGTTTCCAGAGTTTCCAGAGTGCAATGCATTATCATTGTTCCCGGATAAAAATATACATTTTTTTTTACATCCGATACGTTTATAAATACCGTATGTATGGGTAACATTTTTACATTGTTTCCAATGCTACCGCCGGCTTTAGCATTACCCAAGATGTACCGCGTGGAGGTAGCACGGTCGGGTTTACACCTCTTCGGGGTGCTTTGTTCAGGTGGTTCCCCTCGCCGTCACCTGTGCGTGTGCGTGTGCGTGTGCGTGTGCGTGTGCGTGTGCGTGTGCGTGTGTGTGTGTGTGTGGGTGTCCCCAGACAGTTAAGGCAAGATGGGTATACTAAGATTTTGATGAAATTATGTATCTTACTAAAGCTTATGCTCAAAGTGATTGCCATGAACTTCTTGGCAATATCCCAAGCGATTATAAAAAGTCGATACGACTTTTTTAATCATATCTGGTTCTATAGCCGCGATCTCATCCCGTATTCGTTGTTTTACTTCCTCAATATTCACCGGTTTCGTTCGATACACTCTATCTTTGAGATAACCCCATAGAAAATAGTCAAGGGGCGTAAGATCCGGAGATCTTGGTGGCCATTCTATTACACCCCTTCGACCTATCCACCGTTCTGCGAATACATCACTCAAATAATTGCGAACATCTGTTGCATAATGGGGTGCTGCACCATCTTGCTGAAACCAAGTCTGATCGAAATCCTCGCCTACAATAACCTGAATAGCAGGGATGATGTCGTCCCTCAACATATCGTGGTATTTTTGACCAGTAAGGGTACCCTCGATGAAGAAGGGCCCAACTACCGCATTGTTTATAATACCTGCCCATACGTTTACTTTTTCGGGATATTGAGTAGAACGACTATCGACCATCCAATTAGGATTGGTTTCACTCCAATAAGACATGTTATGTCTATTGATTGCCCCATTTAAGAAGAATGTAGCTTCATCAGAAAATACGATGCGATTCAAGAAACCGGCATCAGCATCTATTCGATTCATCATTAATTCCGCAAACTGTAGGCGTCTATCAGGATCGTCTTCATTCAATTGTTGTACGAGTCTAACTTTGTATGGGTGAAATTTTAAGTTTTAATTAAGATCCGTTGTACTGTACCGTAACATAAGTCGTGCTGCTGTTTAACTTTTCTGATGGAAGTATGAGGATCTTCCGTTATTGACAGCGCGACATTCAACTCATTTTCTTCAGTTGATGCTGTTACTGGACGACCTGCTCTTGGGAGATCCTTCACAGTACCGTGAACTTCAAAACGATTTATTGTTCTGCTAACAGTAGATTTAGAAATCGGTTCTCGTCCCTCTCTAAATGATGCGTTAAATAAGGTTCGCACATTCTCTAAAGATCGCTGGTTATCACCCCAGCCTCTCATCATGAGAATGGTTATTCTTTCTCGTTCACTTAGCGCAGCCATTGCTCTTTGTACGAAATATACGTATGTATTTTGTTACTGAAATGATGCTTAATACGTTTAGATAGGAAAGGCGTTTAGATAGGAAATCCATGTATCTCACAAAACAATAAAGTTAAGACCAAAATGTAACCTTATAAGACTGTACACGTATGTATAAATTCAATGTGAATGTATGTTGTTTATTTACTTCGCTGGTGACTCGTGCTCTCTGTCGCTGTTCGCGCGCCCAAGTTCACTTTGCACAAATGTTGCGTAAGATGTATGTATACACTTTTTTTAAACAGTTTATTATTCTATTTACAAAATTAGAGGACAAGCGAGGGACAGGAACTGATTCCTAAATCGACTTTTGGCAGAAAAATAAATTGTTTCGAAGTTTACGGCACTGTAAAGGATCTCCCTAGAGCAGATCGTCCAGTAATAGCATCGACTGAACCAAATGAATTTAACCACTCTCAATACCGGAAGATCCTCATAACTTCGTTAAGAAAATGAAACGGGGTTCCAATTAAAAAAAAAAATAATCTTGACCTGAGAATAATCTTCAAGGTAATTTTCAAGGTCAAATTTTATGCTAGCATTAAATATCCCGGAAAAAATCCTGAAACTTTTGTCTGAAACATTTTACCCGAAAATGACCTCTTGCTGAGTTAATTCGCTGTTCCGGGAGTTTTAAGTTTGGCCTTGAAATGACCTTGCCGAAAAAAACGGCCATAGTATATTCGGACGTAAAATTTTGTGCTCTTTCCGAATCCGTGAAAAAAAATAGCAGTTTCCATTTAAAAAAAACAAACTTGACCTTGAAATAACCTTGAAGGTTATGTTTAAGGTCAAATTCTGTGCTACCATTAAATAGCACGGGAAAAATCCTTAAACTTTTGTCTGAAACAATTTCCAAAGAAATGCACACCCTCTGAGATATTTCGCCGTCACGGGAGTTTTAAGTTTCACCTTGAAATGACCTTGCCGAAAAAAACGGCCATAGCATATTCGGACGTAAAATTTTGTGCTCTTTCCGAATCCGTGAAAAAAAAATAGGGGTTCCCATTTAAAAAAATTAACTTGACCTTGAAATAACCTTCAAGGTCAAATTCAATATCGCCATTAAATAGCCAGGGAAAAATCCTTAAACTTTTGTCTAAAACATTTTCCCCGAAAATGCACTCCCGCTGAGATATTTTGCTGTTCCGGGACTTTTGGATCACCCTGTATATTATTTGTATGCACGAACAAAAAATTTCTATTTTACTTTCAACTTGAAAAAGTAATATTTATATTTTATTAAAATTTAAAGCAATAGGAAAAGGACTATTAATAACTGATTCACATATTCCTATTACCCTGTATAAATTGGCCGAACTATTTCAAAAGAAATTACTGCAACAAAAACAAAAACAGTTTACTCGGTTCGGACCAGTTCAGACCCGTACGTCGGACTACTCGGCTGCCATATCGGTGCTCTTTTGTTTTCACCGCAGTTAGACTCGGTAGCATTCGAATATGCTCGGAAACTTTCGCTTCCAATTCGAGAAGTGGCATAGTAAAAATAATGAAGCAACATATTATAAATTCTTCAAATATTGGGAATTATTTGACTTACACTAACTTAAAAACTTGCTGTCCTGAAAATTTTACTGTGCTACACTGAACATTTCGACTAGCTCGTACATAAAAATATCTAGCCGTTATTACAAATATTCGTGTCCAGAAAAGCAATATTTCTTGTCTGTTGCTATAAATATTTCCGAAAAATCAACTTGCACCCGTTTTCAGGTGACTAGCACGGTAATTTTTCAGGAAATTTTTTCTCCGTGTATTGGTGGCATTTTTATCCGCATAAAATCGAAGTACGCGCGGCTTAGTTACCAAAACTAAATCAGCTGTACTTCCACAGAAATTATTCATTTGCGATGGTATGCCCGTGTTATCGAAAATTTGTTTAAAATTCGTTTCTCACTCATTCGGCTACTCTGATTTAAATGATGGAAAAGTCACTTGAATTTTCCACACTTCTTCAACTGTAATAAACATTTCGAAAATCCAACTTGATTACCATTCCCGATCTCCATACTGGTATCAGTCCTCTAGTATTAGTGACATGAGTATCTTCTACAACATGGCGTGTGTTATCTTTTCTTTTTGCATAATTTGTTACTGTTTTTCTTGTAGATGAATCATCCGTTTCAGTAAAAGTTACATATCTCTTTTTACCGAGATCGCTACTAAAATTGGCAGCTTTTGGAGATGCCAAATTCAGTGGTATGGGAGTCTCGATAAGGATAATACACTGAAGTTTCCAAATATGTCGTAAAAGCGACGCGCTTGTAGTCTGTATTGATTTATTGTTGAAATTATCTTGTACTCTTTTGACATCTCCCGATATTGCGAGCTTTAATAACAGCAGTAATAGCATCAGTAGAATTTCTGATAAATTGTCCATAACTGTTTCATTCACAGGAAGATACTTGTTGTTTGATAAAAGAAACATGACATACTATCGTTTGCTTTCATGATTTTCTATGAAATCTTCTTAGAGTTATTCAATAGTATCAAATCTTATTTGAAATCCATTTTCAGTTTGAATTGCTTGCAATAATCTGCAAAAAATATATGAAGAATTAATACAGGATAGTTTCCATATGCCATTTGTTAATGTTTTAGTACACGGATAGACCTTTTGTTGAACAATTTTATCATAGTTACAAAAAGTAGACTTTTTGTCGTAGCATATTTTCTGTTTTCTAACCAGTAGGATTAAAAAAACAATGCATAAAATCTTTTATCCAAAGGTTGTAAGTAATTTTTAAAAAGTCTGAGTATTCCTCATAGGAGTGTCCGAAATAATGTTAAAAATGTTAAAAAATGTGAATAGAAGAATTGTGCATAAACTTATTAATGTCAATATTCTATGAATTAAACTTTAAATGGAAATAGAATCACCATCTGCAATAATCTACAAATGCCAAATCCTTAAATGTAGAATCTCTACACCCAGAGACTTTTTCTACCAATATTTGTTAAAATGGAGATAATAAAAAATATTTGCAATTTTGGAATAACACTACTGGACCAAGCTAGTTCTGTATTGTCCAAGTTAATATTTTCTTCAATAACTGGTCTACGCTTAGTAAATATGATTGCTTCATTTTTGCTGTTATTTACTCTAATTTTCCATTTATCAAAATATTTGATGATTCTTTTAGAAGCTAAATTTAATCTATTTACAATCATTGGTATTCTGTAGGAGCTCGTAATTATACTTGTATCGTCAGCGATTATTACATATATTAGTAAATTTAGTTATGGGTATATCGTTCATATACAATAAGAACAATTTTGGGCCGAGCACAGAGCCTTGGGGCACTCCAGTAGTAAGATTTCTTATTCGCGATTTAGCACCATTACTCTCAATGTACATTTTTCTGTTAGTTAAGTATGACTTGATAACCAGTATAATATGTGTCGGGAAATTGTATTTTATTAATTTATACAATATACCATAATGCCAGGTGGTATCGAATGCCTTCTCGATGTCCAGAAACAATGCTCCAGTGTGTTTATTGTTATTATATTCACTGGTAATATGATTGACAAGTCTCGCTAATTGCATTTCAGTGTTGTGGCCTTGTCGAAATCCAAATTGTTCTTTAATAAGTATATTTCTATTTGCCATGAATCTATCTAAACGTTTTCCTAGTATTTTTTCGAACAGTTTGCTTAGATGTGATAATAAACTTATAGGCCTATAGTTTTCTGCTAGTGTTAGGTTTTTATTTGGTTTAGGCAATACAATGGTTCTGGAAATTTTCCAGCTTTCAGGAAAATAGCCAATAAGTAGGATCGAATTTATTATTTTAGTAATGTAAACTATGCCTTTCATAGGGAGTTTTTTAAGGATCATGTATGTTAATTCGTCTCTCCCAGGAGCTCTGTTATTTTTTAATTTCTTGAACTCTTTTTTAATTTCTCTAGGTGTCACGAGGTTTATTTCCGTTTGGTTTATACTTGATGATTTGAAGTACTTTTTAGCTTCTCTATGCACAAGCTTCTGATGATTTATCGATCCTAAGTTACCATTTTTTTTGGCTATCTCTTCGAATTTATCAGCAATTTCGTTAACTTTCTCTCTATCTGAATAAACATAACCATTTTTTGTAAGTATAGGTAAAATATTTTGCGGTTTTCTTTTTCTGGATTTAACGAGTTTCCAGAGAGTATTATCTTTTATTTTAGCATTTTTTAATTTGTTGCTCCAATTTTTATTATGCCACTCGATTATTTTCCTGATTATTGTTTGTATTAATATATCCATAGCTTTTTTATAGTAAATTAGACGGGTTTTTTGGTAACGACGTCTATAAGCGTTTTTTATTTTAATTAGTTTTAAGATATCCCACGGTAATGCAGAGTTTAGATTGTCTATGCTCTTAGGAGCTGCTTTTTGCAAGGCACTGTGCAAAAGATCCGTAAATTTAGTAATATGCCGATCAATTTCATCGTTGCTTTTAATGTAAAAGTCTAGTTTTATGTTATCATTTACACTATTTTGAAATACATTACAGTTTGCTTTAGCAAAATTAAATTTAGGAGTTAAATCTTGCAAAGCTAGAGTTCGTTTAAGATGATACTAATTGGATTATGATCTGAGCTAAGCATGCTTAAGCTATTAGCTTTCGAGTGTTTTTTAACGTTTTTAAGTAAAAACAAATCTATTATGCTCGGTGCTCCTCTCTTCGGATAGTGTGATGGCTGTTGCGGAGCGGCTATAGTTATGTTATTTTTTAACCAGAATTTTAATAATGTCTTTCCGACCTCGTTGTTTGTAATGCAGTTCCATGCGATATGTCGTGCATTAAAATCCCCTATGGTAGTACATTTCACGGTGTGTTTTAACCCATTTTAACTCAAAGTGTCTCTCACTGTGAAAATTCTTTTAGATGTCGAATCTGGACACTTTTTAAAGTATTTTCCAAAAAAAATCAAAATCTTTCACGGAGCCCTTTTTGAGAAAATCGATTTTTTAGGTTAAAAAATCATATTTTTTTTTTCATTAGAAATGTATGCCTAGAATATTAATATCTTAATATTTATTAAATCTGAGCACTATTCTAAACATTTTGCATTAAAAATAAAATATTTCATTAATATTATTTAAAAATAAAACGATTTTTGGGTTTAAAGTTGTTCTTTTATGAAAAGTATGCTTACATCAGAATAAAAGTAAAAATAGTTATTATAAAAACATATACTGAATTTGAAATAATGAGTCTTTGTTATCTATTAAAATATTTCGAACATAAGAAAGGCTTATTAAACTAAAAATTTTGTTTACTTGTGAACACTGTTGTATTCACAGACAGCTCGTAAAAGTTTCTGCGAGTAATCCGGGTGATTGTTAGACACCTTATTTTTTTCCCAAACTGTCTTGAAATCATGGTGTACTGCTTCCATGGCTTGCTCGCTGAACCGTCCTAAACCTACTTGCTTCTGTTCGCAAAATTCTGGTACGTGAAAGAACACCGCGTGCACCTTTGGCGTTACGTTGATGCCCAAATCTTCGTAACTTGACTTAAATAATTCAATAAAGGTTTTAAAAGTTGCATCTAATTCATTTCCGAAACATGCATCAACAACTTTCTTAAAGTCTTCAAACACTTTTACGTATTTCATAATTCCTACATGCGATGCTCTTCGTAGAAAGTCTACTTTGCGTAAAAGTCTTCTGCACGAATTACCTTTAAATGCTGAACCACTTTGCCTTATTTCCCGTTGAACATGACATTCTTTTGCCCATTCTGATGCTTCTTTTTCATGTTGCTTTAAAAGGCTTCCAAATATTGTATTAACTACACCCAACATTAAATGCAGTTCTGGTGGCGGAATGAAGTCAAGAAACATTTTCTTATCACTACCGGCGCTGAGTAACGGTGGATTAATGCAGTTGAAAAATTCCTTTGCTTGTGATTTTTTTGCACCAGCTTCACACCATTTGTTATAATTGTCCTTCGAATTTTCAACTGTTCGATGCATGCCACATTTGTGCAGTTGATTTTTGTGTGCATAACACCAAGTGCACGGAAAGCTACTGCTATGTGACATTATGCCTACCAAAATATTCGCCAGCTTTAAATCTGTTGCTATAGTGAAATCAAACGAACGAATATTTAACTCTTTCCATAATTGAGCAACGTTTACATAATTCTCTTGCGTACTCGGTGCCACACTCAGTAAAAAGAGTTTTTTTACGCCAGAGTCTTTAAATCGTTTGGCAGCAATACCTTCCTCATACGTGGATCGTTTAGTAGCGGGCTCATTTCCCCTTGATTGCACTGATAAACATATCTTTAAAAATCCACCCCCGCCGTCAATACCTACTTTCAAATCAGTTTCATATACTTGTCGTACTTTTTCAATGCGTTCAATAAAACCCGGTAGATCTGTGCAGTAAATTACAACCGTTTTCACATCTTCGTTCATCGTGTTTGCTGCAATATTTGAAAAATTAAATTCCTTACGGCCAAAATATTGATCGACAGAATGGATTTTAGTTCTCAGCTTGTTTTGCAATCCGCTTTCAATAAACTTTCTATTTTTTGTGGCTACACGTATGGCCGAAGCAATTTCGTTCGTGGCACGATTTGATAGATTCAAGTTCGATTTAATTGTCAACATATCTTCTGCGCTAATTACTGATTGCTTAAGTGGGTTTTTTATCATCGTTCCAACAGTTACGTGTAGAAGTCTTCCCCCACGAGGCTGAGCAAGTTTCAATGTTGAACTTTGTGCGTTTGTATTTTCATTAAACGCTTCTTTTTTCTTAATTACGGACGTAATGATTTGACCTTGCACGTTTGGAGATAAATTGCTCAAGCAAGTACTCAAATTTTCAACGCGAGAAGTCAACGAACATTTATGAGAAACTCCTTTTGCTATTACTGAAAAATAAGCGCTGCAACGTTTCTCCACGACAGGATTGTTTTCTCCATCTAAAATAATAATATAGAATTCTTAAAAAAAAAAAGATACGAAAGGCATGACAAAAAGTGTGAAACGAACGCTATTTTTTAATTCTTGAAATAAAAAGTAACATTTTATTTGCTTGTGAACACAGGCAAATGAAATCGCACGTTTCATTCAAGAAATAGAAAATCAATAATTTGCTTTAACTTTACTTACTAGTTTCATTATTTGATATATCAACCAATGGCTTGCGCTTCATAATTTTTTCTTTTTCTTGCGGCAAATATACTTTTTGCGATTGTCTCACAAGTTCACAAAGATAACAAAAGCATTTTGACTGTTTTTTTGATCGTGTTAATGGCACATAAAAGCTTGACAAATCAGGAAATATTAGTTCTTTAAGTTTTCCACTTTTTACTTCATACACGTGCCTTTTACACGAACTGCACAAAGCTCCAGGAATTCTTTCATTGTCAACATACTTAGGGAACAGTTTTTCAATATTAACTTTTAGCATCTTCTTAATTTCGAACATTTCTTTCGTCCTACGAAAACACAGCAAACACAGTTGTAAACGATTTTCATCGTGAGTTCTTGCGTACTTCTTCGACATTTCGACACTCCGTGGAAATATTTAACATTTAAGGTTAGATCATGAATAACAAATGAATGCAACAAAATAATTGAGTTCGAAATATTACTGCTATTCTGATGTTAAGCATACTTTTCATAAAAGAACAACTTTTAACCCAAAAATCGTTTTTTTTTTAATAATATTAATGAAATATTTTATTTTTTATGCAAAATATTTAGAATAGTGTTCAGATTTAATAAATATTAAGATATTAATATTCTAGACATACATTTCTAATAAAAATAAAAAATATGATTTTTTAACCTAAAAAATCGATTTTCTCAAAAAGGGCTCCGTGAAAGATTTTGATTTTTTTTGGAAAATACTTTAAAAAGTGTCCAGATTCAACATCTAAAAGAATTTTCACAGTGAGAGACACTTTGAGTTAAAATGGGTTAAAACACACCGTGATTTGCCTTTAATTTTACTTATTAGGAACAGATCGTATTTACATAGTTTTTTACGCGGAGGTAAGTAAATACTAAGAAACGTAATGTTTTCGTTATTCAGCCGAATCGTGACTGATATAGCTTCAAGAACTTTGAAGTTTACTGGTGTGTAGGTAGGCTTGAGCTTCTTATTAATCATAATCGCTACTCCTCCACCCATTGAATTTCTGTCTGAACGAAATATGTCATATAGCCCGGAATTAAAATTTTAGCTTTACTATCAAGTCTAGTTTCACTAACTCCGACTACATCATACCTGTTTTCATACATGAAATTAGCTAGTTCAAGATATTTATTCTTAATAGAATTAGCGTTCCAGCTTAATATTTTGATTTCATCCAATTTGGACATTTTATTTAAATGAATCACAGATTCCTTCTAACAATAAAGATGTTTTAGTAATACCATCTTTTGCAATCATTATTTTTAAGAACGTGTCTTTTAATACATCAATGATATGCGAAATATTTATTTTGTTTAAGAGGGGTTTCACGAGATCTGAAAAATTGACAGTATCTTCGTTAACTATTACAATTTGTTTTTCTATTATTGTTACCTAGAAGCGTATCTCTAAAAGATTTTTCAGTAGTGTGTTGTTGTCCTGACGTTCGTGTATCGCCTGTATTAGTCTTAGTGTTGCTTGTAGTATGATTGTAAGTTATTTCAAAATTATCAACATTTCGACGTTTATTAACAGCTTTTCGATACATTTCGCACTCAACATTATTCGCCAAGTGTTCTCCACTACAATTAGCACATTTGGGATGTTCTGTTCTTCCTTGTATACTGCAATCTCTTGTGTTATGTTCATTGGCACATTTTAAGCATTTTGGTTTCTTAAAACAGTGTTTAGATACATGCCCAAATGCTTGGCAGTTATAACTCTGTGTAATTTCTTTTTTATTTTTAAATTTTAACAACGTAATATACAGTAGACCCAGCCCTAAGCTTTACGATCGGTTCTTTCAAAATGGCAGTCCAAATATCCAAAGTTGTAGCCCCTCACTATTCCCACTTCCGTTTGTTTGTTTATATCCGGTAACCAAACACTGTGGTGGGGGAAGGAGAGGAAGAGACTAGTATAACTTTGGACAAGGCGAATAATAGCTTTCCGCCGGTATATAACTTTACACAGGACTACTGTATTAATATTTGTAATGAACTTTCCAATTTTTCTTTCTACGATTTCTATATTATCCGAATGCTTTAAGAATAACTTCTATTAAACTCCAGATATCCGTAAATTGCAAAAATTGTTTGTAATATATTGGTATAAAAAGTCTCTCGGTGTATCTCAAACAATCGCAATCATTAATTACAGATAGGTTAGGTCAGAAAGTTGTTTACGCTTCAACGTTCTAATGAGTATTACAGAATTTATTTTACCATTACACCACGGAATATTTTGTACGTCATTGTGAGTTGTATGTAAAGCTAACAAATATGGTTGTCTTTTCAATTTAATATACTAAATGCAACTAAATTTGCCGGTAAAATAAAAAAGGAAGTATCCCAGATACACAAGAGATGGCGTTTCGTGTAACGCGTATTTTGGTAGACGATGACTTTGGAGTAAGAGAATTTTAAAAGGAGGTGATATGCATTTGGAGATTTTTAAAGAAGTAGATATTAAATCGGGTGTTTTTTCGATGGGATTTTCTTATCGTGGATTCTTTGGAGTAACTGCACGAGTCTGGGTCATTTTACTGTGACCTTTTTGTTGTAACTATACTGGATCTAAAAATCATTATTTTATAAGAGCACAGTGATTTGGTCCATTCATTGTCTTTGTATTCCTTCGCCAACTTTTCTTTAGTATTGAACCAGGAATATAATCAATTTGTCAACTAAAAGAGAAAACACTTTAATTGGAGACTGTTATTACGGTATTTCTGTATACACTCAGTTGGAATCAAAATGCCGAATCAATGTTATTTTGGTCCGAAATTTTGGATCTGTCATTTCTAATTTTCGTAATTTAAATTCATATTCGTAACGATCTAGTTCGAAACCCCCAGCAATAAAATTCAATTATATTGCATGTAACAAAAAATCTTGGATGGAACTCCAGAAAGGCACACGGCGTTTTTTTGGGCGTAAGAATATAAATTTAGAGTCGAATTTTAAAAGCATCGTGGAAGTCCGCACATAACTCTGCTGTCTACCCGTAATGTCGGAAACAGAATATACAACCAAGTTTATACTGCAGTGTTTTTAAAATACTTCAATTTTATTTTATTATGGACAGAATATATTATCCGTATGGTTATTATTTATATTATAACGTGGTTCTAGAATATTTTCCTTACAACTCTACTTTCCAACTTTAAATTGTGAAATATGTAGGCATTTCTGTCGAAAATAGCCAGAAAAGTCTTTCCGTGTATAGAAATCTTTGTGAATTTTTGGTTTACTCACCCAGTCGAATGCGGACATATGTAATGCAGTTCACTTCAGAAGTCTTCATTAATTTGAAAAATGAAGATCTGTTCATAGAATAATTTAATCCTAATTAATATTACGGTGACGTCATTTTTTAAATATCACATGGTATATATGGTCAAGGTGACTCAAACGTAATAAAATTGCACGCGCGCAATTTCCATTTAGATTTAGAAACGTAGTTGAAGTTCATAGTTTTTGGAAGGGCCTTTACACGTGTTCCGATTTATATTATTAAACACGACCGACGGTATATATAGACATTGACGCGGGGAAAAACTGGTGCGGCATGCTGTGTGTCCAGTGACCGACTGACTGATATATTTTGATCTTAGCCATAAGGTCGAGAAGCGACACGGATTCAACGTCACGCTCATCTTATTATCTAACAAAAATTCCACTTTTATGACTAGAAAATTTTTTAAAAATAAACGGAAATAAATGGCGATTATCATAAAAAATTAATCTATAAACTTGTTTTTTTGTGTTGTAAAGAAGATTTTGAAAAATTCTTAAAAAATTAGATATTTTACAATATACACTGATGAATTTAAGAAATTAATTTTTAGAGTTTTTCGTTGTTCTGTAGCAGCTTTAACCGATTAACAACAACGTGGACCCAAAATGTAGAAAAACTTCACAGCTTCCATTCGGAATTACAAAAAGTTTTCAAATTTTTCCAAAAAAATTAAGTTACAAACTTGTTTTTTCGTGTTGTAAAGAAGATTTTGAAACATTTTTTAAAAATTGGATATTTTGCACTATAGGTTGCTACGATTACTCAATTCATATATAATTAATGAAGCAGTTTTTATAGCACGAAACACTGATGAATTTAAGAAATTAGTTTTTAGGCTTTTTCGTTGTTCTGTAGCAGCTCTAACCGATTAACAACAACGAGGACCCAAAATGTAAAAAAACTCCCATTCGGAACGACAAAATGTTTTTAAATTTGTCCAAAACTGATTCCTCTTACAGCTTACAAAGTTAAAATAGGGTTATTGTTAACTCAAACAAAGTTATGGCACATATTTTTAAGAAGAAATATGATATAGTGACTATTTTCATATAGAAACTAAGTAGAAGTTTCCCCGAAAATATATAACCCTAGTTGCACAATTCACTATAATCTTATACATAAATATATTAATGTAAAAACCATTGGATATATAAGTTGCCAAATCATGTGATAAATCATTTGTCTACTTAGAGTCGAAATTTTTTTTTAAATTCCACATTTCTAAATATATTATGTAATTTATAAAAGGAATTGAAAATGTTTTGATGCTTTCAAGAAAATGCATTTACTCGAAATTAATTGCTTCGATCAAGTAATTATTTTTTTTTATTCGTATAAAGTTTAGTTGATTTATAAACATATTTAATTAATTCACAATGTAAGCGAATTTCAATATATTTACTAAATTATGTTTACTAATTTTGTTTGCAATAACTTTGTGCTAATAGGAATGTTTGTGCCTTCTATTCTGCTCCATTCCGAAAAACAAATTGTGATGGTAAAGAAAAGTAAGTGATTTCATTAGCATATTAATGAAAACTGAAAAATGTATTTCTCATTTTTTTCATCCCCGAATCATGGTCAGTGTAGTCTTAAAAATTGGAACCTGCACAAAATTATATAAATCTTGTAATTACATTATTTACATATTTCAATATTACAATCTATCATATTTGTATAGTTTTAAATAATAAGAAATAAAAATGTATGCACGAACATTAAATTGTAGTAAATTTTAGTAATTATAGATAGCTAAAATTATATTTTTATAATGATGTATACTGTTTAATTTCAGTCTTATTTTTAATACTTTATGTTATTAAGTCGGTATAAAGATAGGCGCTACATAAAGACAAATTAAGGGAAATTTTCAGATGAACTCTCTTAATTAGAAAAAGTTTTAATTCAGTGTTTTCCGACGTATTTTTGCGAGTATTTTTGTTTTCTGCTTTCCAATATGATAATAACAATTATTCTAGCTCATTAACCCTTTATGTCACCTTTTACAAGTTGCATCCAAATCACTTGAAAATTATTAAACGTGAGTTTTCGGGGTCCTTAATTACGAATCCGAAGTCAGAATTTTGAAATTCAAAATGGCAGCTCCAATATGGCGGATCAAAGTGTTTAAATTTACATCGAATCGGACAAAACTTTGACTTTGGATTTGTAATCAGCGACCTCGAAAACTGTCCAATATAGAGTTTTGCCTAATATACCTTGACGCTTTCGAGATATTTAAGAATTTTAAAAACCTTCATATTCGAAACTTTTTTTAATTCATCCCACTAAATGAAAAATTATGGAGAAGAATTAAACATTTTTAATCCCGTTTAATCTTTCTGTATCCACCTGTATCCACGTATCCACGTTCATGATTCCTATTTTAAGATTCTGAGGAATTGAACATTATAATACCTACTCAATAATTCTTTATCTGTTTTCTGTATGCTCGAAACCTTTGTGTTCTAAATGAATGTGAATGAATAAATATTTCGATAGCTAAACATTTTTTTATCAAAATAGATTCTTTTATTAACAATCTAAGCATCTTATAGTAACAGATCCAAATAATATTATTTGAAACTGTAAAAAACCCGACCCGAAATAAGAGCTGACCGCCGAATTGTGCTATCACAGAAAGATTTTAAGGTATCCTAACCTACAAATGCACAATACGAAAATCATAATCATTGACAAAAACTTCAATAACTAGATAAAAAAAATCATGACGGAAATACTAAAATAGCATTTTCGGAACTATAGCCGTAAAATCCGATTTTACGGTCTGCTTTTAGTCCGTAAAATGAAATTTCTCGGATCACATGAAACATGAATCTGCGCGGCCAAAAACATAACACATACGGACTAAATGTAGTTCCCGAAATCGAATTTTTACAGCTTTCAGTACCGAAAAATAATGTACCGGCTTCGCTGGTCCTCGTACGCCCCCGACAATCCAGATTGGATAGAATTGGATTGAAAATTTCAATTCATTTTGAATTCATACTTTGATTCCGTAAATATGTATTCAAATGGATTGAATTCCGAAGAAAGGAATCCATCTGTATTCAATTTTACGAATACAATCGAAGGCGTAATTTGCCGGATAAATTTCAGAAAACTTAATCCATTTGTATTCAATTTTATGAACACAACCGTAAAGCTTTATTTGCTGAATTGAAATGGATTGAATTCCAAAAATATCAACTCATAAGTAACTTTTTAAAATCGATTATCCATAAAAATTCAAAAGAATTATAGACAATTATGCATAAATTGCAAACTAACAAATATAAAAAATACGCTAATTTTAAAGTCATATGAATACACTTAGATAGTTTTGAATCCGTAGTGTTGAATACGGAGGCATTCAATATTTCGTTTTGAAGAAGAAAATTTTTTTTTTAATTGAAAGGAATACACTTGGATAGTTTTGAGTCCGTAATATTGAATACAGATTTATTCAAAGTTTATTTTTTGAAAGAAAACTTTTTTTGCATTGAAATGAATATGCTTAGATATTTTTGAACCCGTAATGTTGAATATGGAGGCATTTAATATTTCGTTTTGAAGAAAGAAACTTTTTTTGAATTGAAATGAATACACTTGCATAATTTTGAGTCCGTAATATTGAATACGCATGTATACAATGTTTTGTTTTTAAAAAGGAAACTTTTTTGGATTGAAATGGATACACTTGGATAGTTTTGAATCCGTAATGTTGAATGCGGATGCATTTAATGTTTCGTTTTTAAAAAGGAAACTATTTTGGATTGAAATGAATACACTTAGATAGTTTTGAATCCGTAATGTTGAATACGGATGTATTTAAGATTTAATTTTTAAAAAGAAATCTTTTTTTGGATTAATATGAATTCCGAAAGTAACCTTTTTAATCGTATGAACGAATAGAATTGCATTTACGTATTAAAATGAATTCACCGTTGACCAAAGTATAGATTCTGAATTTAATAATTGAATCCAATTCTATACAAATTCAATTGCTGGGCTGGTGTCGCATTCGAGCCGTAAAATCTGGTTTTACGGCCTCGTATCGAAAAATACTATTTTGATACACGTGACCGCAAAATATACACGTTACGAACTTTTTTTGGTCCATTTGCTTCGAGATAATGAAAGATAAAAATATTTTTTTTTTTTTTTTTAAATTTCAACATTAATTATTATCAATGCGTTCAGGGAAGGATGCCGTGAACCCTGCTGACGAGCACTAAACGGCATCCAGGTGCGACACGCATTTTTTACAATAGTTTATTATTTTTAGTATCAAATTTAAGCGCCAGAGGGACATTTTAAATTAGTAAACTCAATAGCGGTCGTGTCATTTTTTCTGCATATAAGTAGATTCTTAGTGCAAATCGTCGTATTGCCATCGCAATCACGTTTTGGAATTTTTTTCCCTCCTTTTTTGTATTTGGACCGTCACACCAGGATCTCGTATTATTATTAATTTCAAGCCGTCAAAAAGATTATTTTACATTTAAAGTTTATGTTTAAATGTTATTCATGATGATTGACAAATTTTAGTATCAAGCGGTTAAGAAAATAAAATACTTAATTTATATTTGGGTAACAAAGTTCAGGATGTATTTTAATATTGTCAATCATAAAATAGAGATAAATATTATGCTCCGTATGATCACGGAGCACTTAAAAGTCCAAACTAGTACCTAATTAATCTATTATTTTATAGCATAACAAAATAATACGAAGTAGCATAATCCTGTACTTACCATATAGAAATACATGACGTTGATCGACGATTAATCCTAACAGAAATAGTTTAAATAGAGCGTTTTGGAGTAGACATCTAATTATTCAGAAATAGAATTTAAAAAATGTCCGAGTTTGGAAGATATAAAAAAACTTTAAAAGTAATTAATATTTTTAAAAACTCAAGTGAAATCTAAATAAATAGACTGATACGAGAAAAGCGATGGAAAATCTACAAACGCACAACATGAAATTCCTTTTGTAGATTTTTTTACCAATTAATTATATTTGGACGTTTTGGAAAGGAAAATAATACTTGGCAGAAACCATTGTTTTAAATTTCAAAATTGTTTTTTCTCATATTAATATGCCAACAAAATTCGTTGAATATTTACAGAGTTGTTAACATATAATTTCGTTTAATATTTACACAGACGAATTTCTTACATTACTAATAGGCAAATGAGCGTTCCGAATTTTAGAATAGGCACATGAGGCCCAATTTATGATTGCTGGACGAACTGGCTCTCGTCTACTCAAAAACCGTTTCCTCTCTAGAGCATGACGGTATGCAATCTCCAGCAAGTCGCAGTATATAGGAAACTGCGATTCGTGATTTTTTCCGTTGAAATAGTCCTTTACTTTATGGCTAATAACCCACGGGGTGTCAGTAACCTCTTCCGTAAGTAATTTGAATAGATTGATATCTTCCCAAATTAAGGTCTTCTTCATTTTTTCAAGCTCACTGATGCACTCAGCTCGGAACTCTGGAATCTGCAGTTTCTCTTCAACTCGTTTGTACTTCTTTAATAATCCCACACTTTTCGATTTACAATTTATCAACTCCATTTTTATAAGATGATGGACACTTCATGTATGGCGCTCTGTATGTGGCCCCTCGATTTTATCAGCCTCGCAATGTCTTCATCAGTGCCCTGGATTTTTGAAGTGAGGGCACTTTTAAAACCGTCGAAAGTCATGCACGTTGTGTCGTCCACATTGCAACCATGGCGGATCAACATTGCTGCAAATTTATAATGGCCGTAGTAAGTCGCCATGTAGAATGGTGTACCTTGGTTAGACGGACTATTGACATTCGCGTACTCGAGGAGGGCCTCCGCAAGCTCCACATTTCCACGTTCGATCACGAAGTGCAATGTTTTGGAACAATCAAAATCATACCTATATTTGGCCAGGAGTCGCACAATTTTCTTGGTTCCGTGAACCATAATGTCGTGTACGACATCGCGATCTATAGGTCTGCTGGCATCGAGGCAGATCTTTCGTTCAAAAAACGCTTCTAATGTCTTGAATTTTTCTTCCTGCAAATTGATTCTCTCATCATCACTGAGAAGTCCGTATTGTCTTAAAAACGAAATCGATATCGCCTTCATAGGATAATAAGTTCTCGAATAATCGCATTTCGCTCCGTTTTTTAATAATGTGCGGATGACGTTGAACTTCAGGTTCTCAAAAGCAAGGTATAAAGCTGTCACGCCTTGTTTATTAACCTCGTTGATTTCAGATCTCTTGGACATTAAATTTTCGCATACTGTTTGAGCAGACTTCTTTTCTGTATACACCTGCTCACTTTTTATGGTAATTTTATGGTGTACCATATTCCGTTGCTTCAGGTCCTTTTGTTGAATCGTTTGCTCTTCAACTTCCACTGGATCTCTGGACTGTCTTTGATTAACCGACATTTTTCGAATGCACTTCGTAAGATGCACTGCGATGTTTATTTAATATGTACGTCTACTGGCACTACTGTTAGTTGATGAACGATGGAAGTCCTCAGCTGCAACGACTCTTATACGTTTCAGAGCGCATCTTCCCCCTGAACCTTCCCCTTCCGCCCTTACCTGGACCATTGTGATTGGACGTACCCCCATTCCGTCACCTTCACATCTTCCTAACTGCATTGGCAGGTATTGTCTGAAATGAATTCACAAAAAAAACGATAAGGAAATGTATGGTAAAATGTGACCATGTCGCACTTCATGCTTTAGATTTCATATTATATTTTTTCAGACTTTGGAGATTATAATGTTACAAGCATCTACCGTTTATAAAACATTTGCCTTATAAATGCTTTTATAGAAATTTTATCGTAAAGGAATTTAAAAAATTCTCTCAGAAAACAACATGTTTAGCATTTTCCGTTAATTGCAAATTTACTGTTCTAAATATATTCGGAGGAGTCTTCGTAAATATTGCCATACATTTTCCATCGTACATTAACCATGAAGTCATCTTTAAGGATTTCCAATTGTGTTCAATTATATTTTTAAAATCTCCGCATAATGTTTACTGAACAGATTTTCAGGTACATAGATGTATACTTATATTTGTATTCCTAGATAAGTTTTAGAATATTTCTGAGAGAAAGAAAACCGATTTAAAAATAAATAAGGGGTTTGAAATCCATTTTTTAATATCCAAGAAGTAATCATTCAAATACGTTCTTTTTCATTAGTTTTCTCAATCATAAATATTAAAAATAATTTAATTAGTATGAATATAATCCGCGATCAAGAAAGTTTAATGTCTGTTTTGTATAAAATAACGACGTTGAAATATCGAGAAAAATTTATATAATAAAAATTGATAATCAGATCAAAATTTATGTAATCTGGATACATTACAGGAATAATAAAAGTTTATAATCATATATACAAAATATAACAGCAAATACATTATCAATAGCATTGAAATGAAAAAAATTACAACAGTAGCAATGTCAATCATGAATATTTTAATGAAGAAGAAAAAGTAAATATTTTAATCTACAAATACTACAGAAGAATGGAATCGCACTCTGAGTTTCTTTTAATATAAATATTTCTTTGAAAATATTAGATGAATAAATACTAACAAATCTGTTTTTCTCGCAAGAAATTTTACTTACAGTGATAAAAACGTTTCTAAAACTGAATAATTGTTTGCTGAATAAATTTATGAAATCAATAACATTTGTACAAAATAATATCTAATATTTTGTAATATTTAAATATAATTTTCTTTTTATGTAAATTGCGAGTTGAGATCAGTATTAAATTGACAATAGAGATGTTAATATTATATTATTAGTCACCTATTTTCCGTTACAAAATTCAGAATTGATGACTCATAGGAACTTAAATGAATGAAATATTCATCAATTCGGTACATTTATAAGTATGGCCACAACTTTAGCTTTCGTATTTAATTTGTATATTAATTTGTTAATTTTTATTACAATTCATTACAAATTTTTATTGTATCAGTAACCATTACTTATCAAAGAAGTTTTTAAATCTACAAATTAAAACTCTTGAAGTGAAATTTATTTCTAAAACAGTAGACATTGAATCTAAAGAGTAAATTCGCAGTCATTTAGATTAAATAATCTACTAATAATTCAGGAGATATTACAGATTTATTATACACTCTTTGGTTCGACATATTGACAAAATTTCATAATCACATTTGTAAACAAGCATTCTGCATGCTGGGGATGAATGGGCCCTTCTATCTTTCCGGTTCTTATTATTTTAGTTCTAGAATATGAAACCAAGTGTGCTTTAAAGAAACTCAATTTAAAACCAATGTTATTTATATACATGTCGTTGACATACTTCTGCCTGAGTTCCCACAACTCAAGAACTATATACCTATTAGGGTGGGTCGAAAAAGACGATTTTTCGAAATCAAAATGCTTAAGAAAATGTAGGGTTTGGTAACACTAAAAATTAGATGAACCCTTGGGCTATAAAATGATTCTATTCCGGCAAACGATTTGAAATTTAACATGGGATTTTAAAACAGAAATGTTTTTTATTCGTTTTTTAGTGATAATTATATTATCTAAATAAATGCGAAACGCCTCTTTTTTAACACAATAATTGTCATATGAATAACAGGTGTGGTTTGTTTTTTTTCTCTTACTCAATAGCATAATAAACTTTTCTGGCAATATATGATCCCGTTGAAATGTAATAATTCGCGTTGCGTTCATATTAGAACGACGCATTATTGTTTTCCTTTATTCCTTTGTTTACATTTTGTACATATGCCGTTGATACCGATGATATGTATTGAAAACGAACGGCGAAAGAATTTCCTACTGTTCTCTATATGAGAAATTATATATTATCTAAATATTATTAGAAAGTAGATACTCCATAAAAATAAACATATGGAAATACAAAATTGTTTCAACTTCGATCAAGACTACTATTGCAAAAATTAAATGGAAAACAAAGACGGCTATTTACAAAATAAAGTAAAGTTATTTACAAAATACCATGTTTTCATTGCAACTTTCGATAAATATCGAAACACCTCAGAGTATATTTGTGTACATAAATAATCATATTAGAGTTACATTATAATGTAATGTCAACGCAATCAGAGAACTAAACATTTTCTACAACAAATTCTACTTTGATTTTGAATATTTTTCACAGCCATTTTTTTTTACATTTATTTTACTCTTCTGAATGATTTCACACATGGATGTAAAAATATGCAATGAGTGAGCAAAAAATGTTTACCTCTTCAAAAATTAAAGTCTTTACCACGCAATTGGTTTTAAGTTGTTAATAATGGAAGAAAAAATATAACATCTCTTAGATGATTCAAATATAGCGGCTCCACCTCTATTTTAATTACGCCATTTTAATGCAAGTTTGTTCTTTCTTCAGGCTTTCAAAAGTAGATCTGTTGGAATTTATTACACATTATATATACAATAGATGATCAGCTAATTTTTTAAAATCAAGAAACAGTTGAGAGAAAAAATTATGTAATTATTTCGTTGCGTGATTTTTTTTCAAATGGGAATGTTAATACACAATTGGTTGTGGTCAGTTAATCTCAAAACTATATTAGAGGAAACAGTTGTATCGATTATGGAGTTTTTCAAATAATACTCACCCTGAAAGAAATGTTTGTTTACAATGGATATCATAACTTCATATCAAAGCTAACAACATAATTTCGATTTTGATTTTAAGGTAAGGTAATTTATACTGAAGTTACCCTAATTCGAGATTCGGTTAAATTTGTTATGTTAAAAGTTAATATATAAATTTTAAATGTTAATGTTGGGATCATTATGTGATATATTTACTCGTTTGCAGTTTCACCGAAACATAAATAAACAGATTGTATATACACGCACGGTCATTCGATTTTCTGTGAATTTTTCCACGCATTGTTGACACGCGCAGTTCAAACGACAAAATTTAATATAAGATCTATTAACAGTTATTTTGAGAAAACAACAATCCACTATTTTTATACAATTTAGCTATGTACGTACCTTTTGCTGTCTTCTTATCTAAATCAGTTATTTCAAATGAATCAGAACAGTAGAGTTGTAGAACAATGTGTCCAAATAAATATGATTTTATAATTAAGTAAACAAATGTTAACTTGTTGGTAATACGGTCCTCTTTCTAATATGATACAAAGGGTGAAAAGTAAAGAAACAAATATGGTATTTGCTTAATTTATGTGTATTTTGATTCATCCAAATTTGGGCTAAATTATTTTTATTTCTCAATTTAGTCCCTCTAAAGTTGAATTAGCGGAATATCGCTGATTCGCAGAATATATACACGGAAAATAATGTTTAACCCCTACAGCAAAATATTCATCTGTCACAGCTTAACCTAAACACAGTTAAACGCAGTTCGGCTCTATCAGTCAAACTCGTTTAGCTACCGCAGTTTTTCTCTCTTACCTCAACACTTTAGCTGCCTTAAGATATATATCTCAGCAAACACAGCCTATCAATTGGACTAAATAATGGACTATTTTTCATTTCTCCTATATTTATAGACGTGAAATTATATTTATGTGTGATCACGTATTAATCTGCATTAAAAAATAGTGATTAGTACACTGAAAGAAAGGTTAAAAACCGATATAGTACGTGACTTGTAACCTTCATTACATGCGTTCATTCACGTATCAACTTTATTAATAATAAAATAAAATATGAGTCCCGACTCTGTTAACTTATTTTTCACAAAGAAATCAATTTTAACCGCAACTTGCTCGTTTATACAGCGAATAATTTGACAGCATACATGCACTTGTCTTTCAGCCAGTTATCTTTTGCAGTGACAACCAAACACCCGCAGATAAATTCATTAACCTGTGGTAGCTAAATGAATTTTCTGTATTACATTTATAAATTATTGTGACAGACTTATAATTGTGCTCGTATAATCAAACGCCTGTCAACCAAAGTATTTGAGCTAACGTAACCTAAATATTTTTTTCCGTGTACGCTGATTGGGGTAGCCCATAACCTACAACTGAAAATCAGTGAAAAATCGCAGATTGAGGCAGTGGATATTGTTTTCGCTGATTATCAGCAGAATTTTTTACTGATTTGCTATGAGATTTTCACTGATTTGCAGTGAAATTTTCGCTGATTTGCAGTTAAAATTTGACAAATTTGAAGTTCTTCAGGTTCATCAGACGCGCGCAAATTCGTAACTTAACCTCACTTATGAATTATACATGACAATATTGGCTACGGGAAAATATAACATTGATTAATGAAAACCTACAACATAAGAAAAGTATGCAACAGAATGGAAAACAACTTAAGGGAAGGACTGCTGCAGTGGACCACTGAATTACTTCAACATTTACATTATTAATGAAGAGAGTGGGATCTATATATCTCGAGAAGTAGGGGCACTATGCTGGAGCAATCGATATAGTGTTATTGGCTCTTGATCATACGCCAATGACACATGAAATTATTATTTCCGCAAGTTCCTCTTGACAAGTATTTTCCTCAAAGCACGTTCCCTTAAGGTTATGTTGCACAGTAGTCCAATTTGTCACCAATATAATTTTTTAATGCAGCCTCACATAAAAACCAAATCCAGTTTCGCAAAGTCCTTAATTAGCTACACAGTTCCCACACCACCACACTAATTAATACGTGGGAGAAGACGCGTAAAAGAACTTTATTAAGAGCGAGCAAATTTGAGCATGTTTTAAGCGCGGTCCGTTCCGATTTTTGATCGGAATTAGAATTGTAATCAAATCAACGCTACTGAAATTAGCATTTGATCGTAGAGCAGCAATCACAAGTTCCCCCATTAACAAGTTTGTTGAGGCTTATTTGGCACTCTACGTTGGTTGTTCGAATTTTTCCGTTTCCACAGTCGTAAATCATAATTTTCGTAACCTTCTAATCGACATAACATACAACGTCGACAGAACAAAAGGAAAGAAGACCGTCTACAATTTTTGAGGATGAGGAAAGTTGTCTTCCCTAATATTCTCAAACCCAAGAGCGAAGTTCCCTATATTTACGCAGTTTCCACGGAGCGGAAGACCTTCAGTTCTAATTCCCATTTTTCAAACCAATTTAAAAATATATGTTATATCATCGTACTGAGCCGCTTCAAATTTATTTGTCAAAAAATGACGATTATTCTCACAGTTTACTTTTGAAAATTTCTATAAAAAAAATGTTCCATTACCAGAATGGAATTTGGCAGATGAATCTTATAAAATAGTAGTTTTCGATACAAGTGCGTGTGTGTAAAGTACAAATATCGAAATATTATTTACGCAACGGTTTTCGGTGTGTAAAGTAAAAACGAGTGTGTAAAGGTTACGGATGGGTTGGCGATCGAAGGATCAACTCCTCAGACTTGAATTTATAGTCGTTTCTTAAGATCTGTGTAATTCTTATCTTTATACGGCTAATGATTAGTGACTACGGAATTCTGTATACGTCTTCCTATAACGTAAAAAGGAAAATGGTATACGTGAAGGTAGGAATTGCTTCATCGTCATATATATTTTATGAATGCAGAAAAGTCGCCCAGGAAAAATTTAGAAAATGTGTCTGCACATAGGGACAATACATCTAAGATATACACAAGAAAAATAGATACAATAAAATGCTACTACTATTATACACAAGACACATGAGTGCATTTGGACAATATTCTCAAACAGCTGCTGGAAAACTGTTTATTTCTTCTATATGGGATATTAGTGGGATATATCTCACATATACGAAAAATGTATTTTTATTTATATATATTGTATATTAACCGGATATATCTTACATCTGCGAAAAATTTGTTTTGTGAGTTATAAATAAGATATATCTCGGATATATTACATATGTATGATTGGATATATCCTGAGATATATAAATTCGGCAAAAAATATACTATCCGCCATATAAGTCGGACATATCTTGCATATATATCAACCCTATCGATTTATATGCCAGATATATATCGCATATTTTCAGGATATATCTCAGGATATATCTTTCGGATATATATTTTTCCATGCGGGCAACGATTCCTTAAATAAAAAAAGCATAGGTCTTAAGAGTGGTGACATACAGTTTTTTATAAAGATCGATGGTATTCCATCTGGTCCTGAGGTACAAGAAGATTTTAATTTTAAAAATGGCGTATTTTAAATCCCGTAGTGTAATATTAAAATTTGCAATGGAACCATTGGACACTGTGTGTTGCAGCAACGGTTCAAAGTTGGATGATAACTTGTAAACAGATCCAAAGTATTCATTAAACAAGTATGCAATATTGTTGTAGTTAGTAGCGTACTTATTCCCAAGCTTCATATTCGATGGCAGTGCGCTACCTTTGGTGGAACTATTGATAAAAGATCAAAAAGATCGTATGTTGGTTGGTGACTTTTTCTCAACTTCGGCGATATAATCCTTGTAGCGTGCTCTTGATAATTTAATGCGTAATGCTCTAAGCCGTTGAAATTCAATAAAATCTTCGTTTAAACGAAACCGCTTCCAGTGTCTATGTACCGTTTTTTCTTAAAAATCAAATTCTTTAAGTCGCCATCAAACCATTGAGGAAAATGGCAAGAAGTTACGCGCATCAACGATACATATTTTGATATAGCATCATAAATTATATTATAAATGTTTGTCAGCGACACATCTAGATCCAATTCACTTTCAACAGGATCCCAGATTGCAAGTGACAACATCCTGTTCAACTCAGCAAAGTCCCCCTTGTTAAAATTAAATGAAGTAAAACTAAAAGTACCCTGTTGAACTTGAGGCATAGTAATGTAAAAATAGGAATGTAAATGATACGAGTCAGTAGGTAGAAGAAAATCCGGGCTATAGTGATAGAAAATTTCAGGAATGGACGAAAAAAGTACATTTAAAGAGTATCCTTTGCTGGGATGAACAGGAAAATGAGGCGCGACTTCCAAAAATCAAAATAAATCGGAACAGACATTCGCGGAAGTTTTGATCTCGGGGGGTATATACCCGTTTGATTTGTATCCCGAGCAATTATGGTTCCAAATAACGTTTGGCAGATTATTATAGTCTCCGCTTAGCAACCAATGACAGTTATTATGTTTCAATGAAATATTTTCAATTAAGTTTGCAAAAATATTATAATCCTCAGTGGCTGAAGAGGGAGAAAAGTATGAAACCGAAACTAATAATCGGCCAAATTTAGTGGAAATTAGTACACATAAATGTTCTGATTTCGAGAGCGCAGTTGAGGATACAATAGAACAGTGAATGTGGCATTTCACCGCGATCAAAACGCCACCTCCTCTTTGATGTACCAACGATGATCTATCCGCTCTGAAGACAAAGTAACCAGCGACCCCAATTCTGAATCCTCAATATCATTGTGGAGCCATGTTTCCCACAGAATTATAATATCAGGAGATGGTTGGATGCATGGTAAACTGTTCCGCATCTCCTCTAACTTCGTGCGAATTCCTCTCGCATTTTGGTAATAAACCACCAAATTGCCTAGCGTACTACACTGACGTTGATGTTGTACTGTATCGGGACTTCCTCATAACGTCTTGGAAAATTCCGTAAGATCATCCGCAGTATTAATGATAGTATCAGTTCCACTAGCTGAGCGAAGGATGAAAGAAGATCCTCGCCGAAGTAGCTTCAAACCCTTATGTTTCGCCAAATCCTGCGCACTTCGAAACAGCTTGTAATGGTCATGCGGGAGGAATTCACTGACATAAATTTTATGCGATGGTCTCCCAGGGAAAATAGTAGTTGAATTTAAGGATTTCACCTTACGACGTGCTTGTAAAATACAATTACGTTTTCCACGTGACATTAGGCGCACGAAAATGCTTGATGGGCGAGACGAACTATCATTGTGTGACTTGTAGATGTAGAGGCAACATGCACTGAAGAGTCCGTGGGAGCAGCTCGAGGTGGGGGCATGCGGCCGACACGTTCTATCTCAGACGGGGGGAGGGAAACGCCTAAAGCCGTAGCAATAGCACACACCGTCTCATTCAAAGCCTCGTTATCGACTTCTGATACACCGCTTATCACAATGTCAGATTGGTGCTCTAATAATTCAATAGATGACATGCGGCTGTCAATCCTGCGGTTCTGCTCTTTTAATTTATCATTTTCAGCTGTCAGATTAGCAATTTGTAATTTTAATTCGTCGATTACCTCCGTTTTCTTTTCCATAGATTCTAATCGTTGATTCTGATTATTGACAATTTCATGAATATTTGAAGAGAAACTATCAAATTTTTCGGATATTAACTCCACCAATTTAGATTTCATTTCACCTAGTGTATCCATTTTTTTCTCCATCTTTTCAAACTTCTTCGTCAGCAAATTTTGCAGAAAAAACTTGGGACCAGAATCATCCACGTCGGTACGTTTGCGTTTTGACTTACCGACCCCCTTAGGTCTGCCCACTGATCGCTTAATTTTTTTCGAGACCTGATCCATCCTCCGAGATCTCATCCTCCAATTCTGCTAAAACCTCTTCTTCAACAACCTCAGGTGACGAATTTAAACAGCAGTTGAATTCATCAGTCGCTGATAAATGGTAATCTGGAATGCAATCCGAATGAGCAGCTTTAAGACAAATGCAACAGATCTAAGATGCAGGTGGCTTCTTTAAAGCACGATATATACACTCCAGAGATGCTATATCCGTTTCCATATTTGATTGTTTCACAGACTTTTATAAAATTTAAACACGAAATATTCACAAATAAATAATAAAGACAGTCAGAATTCTTCATATGTCATCACATAAACACTATGTTTACATATTGTAACAGGCACATTCGTAGCACTCAACACGACAACAATTAACAGAAAATGCACAATATACAACGTAAGAAACGGTCGGCGTAACTTAATAAAAAACTATTCACTGTATCGATACCAAGGAACGTAAAATAGTACGCCACTAAACGATTTGAAAAATATCGGACTAAATACAATTATACACAATTGTAGCTAAGAGCTGCAATTTGTACGACCGTTCACCGTGACAATCGGTTGAGAACTGATAATTAATATAACAAAAATTTATTTAAATTTATTTTTAATTATTATTATTTTATTATTTTATTTTAAATTAAATTTAAATTTTATAAATTTAAATATAAACTAGTGTTGGCGTGGTGCCTCGCTCGCTTCGCTCAGAAACTTCGACCCAGTGGAGAGTTGGCTATTCCTTAAGACTCGTTTGTTTACTAACAGCTTTCAATTATATTATAAACTTATATTGATATTTGGGGGTCCAATCATATTTAGGTCCAGGTGCCTCGATCGATATGTTACAACAATATAGTGTTTCTTATATGTATGAAAATTGAAAATGAGTATTTTCAAAACTTCGACCCCGACAACAGGCCAGTGCCCGTATTCTATAAGTCGGTATTGACAATAACGTTGACGTTACTGTCGATAACGACAATATCCTGGACCGTGGTTGGTTGGAATTGTCATAACGTCGACGTTATTCGTAATAACGACTTACGGAATACGGGCACAGCCGAAGTATTAATAAATAAAAGTTGCAAAACACTTACTTCATGCACTCGTATTCTAATAGACTATTCGATGCATATTATATGTTTACTGTGTTTTACTAATTACTGTCTGTATTATTATGATATTATGTATACAATATATATACATATAATTCGTCAAAGATATCTTGAAAGTGTCGAAAAGATTTATGTCGGATATCTTATAGATATCTATAAGACATCTTTTAGATATATCGAAATAGTTATTTTCGTATCAAGGGCGTAAAAGAACTTATGCGCCCGTAGGTGGTCACCGCGCTCGAGGGACTGGCAAAGACTACCCCTGGGGGGTAGGGGGTCGAAACGTCGACATTTGATGAAAAACTATATGGTAATTTTTATGCCCGAAGTGACCAAATGTCCAGACTTAGTCTGGGTCGAAGTAATAGCATAAATTTAATTAATACATATATTAATATTATTTTTTTTTTTTTTTTTTTTTTTTTTTTTTTTAATTAATTAACTGGCGGAATCGCCCTTTTTACTAAATTGTTGCCTTATTATTTTACTATATGATTTTGCGAGAGCTGCAGATCGACTTAGACAGATGGCGCCATACTTCACATTTGTGTATGAAATGTAGGACTGCAGAAACCTACACCAAGTACAGCGGCGGTCATGAGTCGATTTCCGCCAGATAAACAATACTTTCGAAACGTAAACACAAACAACGTGGCTCGTCTTACCAACAGCGAGCTGCTGCTTGGAAACGAAATCGAAAAATTGTTCACCAGGCGGGGATCGAACTCACGACCTACGACTTCGTAGTCCAGTGCGTTAACCGCCTGAGCCACGAAGCCGATTATATCTATAATTATATCTATAATATACAGGGTGAGTCTGATAGAAGTGAACATCCTCCCTTTGCGGCGGGACATGACTTGATTATGATCACCTATAAAATTGACTGTTTCTCTCATCGCCAAAAGACAATTACCTTTCGTGACTTTACCAATTGCGATATTGAGTCTCTTGAGAACGACTTAAATAGCGCCATACAACTCAGCTGCCCCGAACTCTGTGATTCAAGTGCCGATCATGTATGCTCGACCACTGAACTTTTGTCTCATTTTTATGCTTGCGTTAACCAAGCCTTTGACAAGCACGCACCGATGATCACCAAAGTTTTAAAGAAAAATGCTGCCCCGTGGATCTCTAACGCATTAAAACAGCGGATTAAACAACGAGATCGGGTGTATTCCAAAGTTAGGCGTACCCGTGATATCCAGCTACTGGCCCAATACAAAGAATTACGCAAAACCATCAAATCCTTACTCAGATCAGCAAAAAACGAGTACATGTGCAATATTCTCAGTCATCAAACAGACCCTATTAAAGTGTGGGCACTCCTTCGCAAATTTGGACTATCCAAAGGACTCTCACAATCCGCTTTGCAGCATTTTTCACCGGACGAACTCAATAAACACTACGTCACTATTTCTTCGATTAATTAAATTTATTCTATTACTTCGATCCATCAACCTTGTTCTGAGTCACATCTTCGACAAATTCTGTGCACTCCGCTTAATCCTAGCTCTCCTTCCTTTTCGTTTCCGTCTATTCATCCGAATGAAGTTCGTAGTGTTCTTCTGTCGTCTTTCACAAAATCTAAAGGCCTTAGTCCAGATGGACTACAACTCATCCACCTTCAAAGAATTTTACGTATCATCGCTAACCCCCTCACAGCTATCTTCAACTCTTCTTTACGCTCTGGTGACTATCCAACCTTATGGAAATTAAAGGACTGGTTATTTTCCCCCGCGTTAATGACGATTTGTCTATTTGCGGGTCGGCTCTCGGGTGGAGAGGTACAGGACAGGGACAGACAGTACAATGACAGAATTGGCATATACAACACAACACCCACCCAGAGCCAGTCCCCCCTACCCCAATATCGGTATCACCAGCAGATTCGGCGGTCTGTGCCTTAGCGAGTACGACGCGGGGCTTATCCCCTCTTTATCCGAGATAAGACCCACGACCTATCGACCGCGGATAAGACGCTGACGGTACCGATAACTGCCGACGGGGGTCGGCAGCGGTCCCAAATTCGTACCTTCGCCCAGCAATGTTCCCCCGTTATTCCACACTGGACATAAGCAGAGAAAATTGCAGGACGGGGATTCGAACTCGGGCCCTTCGCGACGTTCAGTTCGCCTTAGCCCGCACGACCATTCCGCCTTATGGAAATTATCTTACATAATACCGATAAAAAAAATCGCAACACCGTTGTCGCCCAGTGACACTCGTCCAATAGCAAATCCACCACACATTTCGAAAATTCTCGATGCACTAGTAGCTAGGAAAATAGTTTCTTACCTAGAATCAAATAGTCTTCTCCATCCAGGTCAGTTTGGCTTTCGGAGGTTCCACAGCATCCAAACTGCCCTACTTAAGCTTACAGACGATATACGTCGGGGTATTGAAAATGGCTTTGTCACCATTCTAGTTCTTTTCGACATCTCAAAAGCCTTCGACTCGCTGAATCATCCGCTCATACTTCAGTGCTTACGATCATTAGGATTTGATGACTTGTCCATAACCTGGATGTCCTCTTATTTAGCAAATAGGTCACAGCGAATTAGAGGTCTGGATGGTCTTCTATCTACAGAACTCTTCACAACCACTGGAGTTCCGCAAGGAACAAGCCTTGGCCCTATTCTCTTTTTGATAGTCATCAACACACTATTTTCCCAGTTGCAACATTGCAGAAATTCGACAATCGTTTTCGCAGATGATACGCAAATGTATTTAACAACACCTGTTAATCGATTCAGTTGTACTATAAATTGTCTAAATGACGAAATCAAACGGTTTGTTAGTTGGACTCAGTAAGAAGAAGACCAAAGCAATTATCTTTGGCACGAGGCACAATCTTGCCACTCTCGATAATCTTATGCTGCCCCCGATACTGGTAAATGGTCACGAGGTGCCTTACGTGAATGAAGTTCGGGACCTAGGTGTCTATCTCACGTCTGACCTCACCGTCCATTATACGTCCATTATACCTTATACCGACTTCGTTTCCGAGGAATTAGCTTACCATCATCCGCGAAGCAAATGTTAGTAAATGCTCTAATTCTTCCACATCTGGACTTTGCATGCCTTACTTTTGCTGATGCCTCGGGTTACCTCATGATAAAACTACGTCGTCTCTTAAACTGTGCACTACGTTTTGTTTACAAGTTGCGACGTGACCAAACGATGACACCATATTGGGAGAGAGCAAAGTGGCTAACACTCGAAGATCGTCATGCTTACTTTCGAGATACACTCACTTATCAAGTTTTAACAACATCTCACCCCATATATATCAGGGATAACTTTAGTCTGCCCCCCGAAACACTACGACAATCGTCTCGTCTGAACGCTACATCATTTTCAATACCTAATTGTCGAACCAATTACTTCGCCAATTCTTTTTGGATAACTGCCATCAGATCATGGAATGCCGTGCCCCTCGAGATTCGAGCTTCACGGTCTCTCGACGCTTTTAAGTCCTCTCTTCTTGCACATTTATGACGCACAAACAGTCCCAACTAATACCTCACTTGACACTTGAAACTTACACGATTACGCGTACGAATGTGTATGTATGTATTTGTATGAGTATGAGTAAATAATATACCACATCAATTCACACATGCTACGAACTGTGCGGAATCAAACCTTGTCGATCGTAAATCGAACGGAACCATTTACATTCAGATTAAGAATTAGTAATTACTATCCGATTCTACTTTTTAGCTAAAATATAGGTTAGTTTTATTATTATTAAGTATCATATATTAAATATCTTTATAAATTTGTGGTTTGTCCACGGACGTCTTTGTCCAGGACAAAAATAAACGGTTTCAAATCAAATAAAATGATTCTTGTATGTCACGGACATTTTTTTTCTGTTTTGTAATTGTCATAAGGTCCAACTGCAGAAAATATTTTTGCCAGTGTATTAATGGTGCTTAGTGTTAAAACTTTTTGAAACTTTTTATTCTTATACTTACACCGTTTCAATGACTTTTCAAATTTAAGTGAAAATCCTGGAAATGACAGTCAAATGTACACATACATGCGCAATAATATGATTTATTAAACACACGCTACGGTAGCATTTAAAAGTAATCTTATTGATTTAAATGCTAATAGAATTTCGAAGTATTTATATTCATAAATATTCATAATTTACGGCGACCAAACATAACTAATTTGGAAAGTGTTCGAGTGTAGTAAACTTTAATTACTGCAGTCACGTCAAATCAAGTCACATTTATTTTCCACACAATATTTACTCGAATAAAAAATTATTTATTGTGAGAAAGGTCTGCACTTTTGTATTGTCATGACAACTGTAAGAACTCCACCCAGAGTAGATTTGGACGCGGAGCTCACAGCCACGACTGAAACAGCTGGTCAATTTGATCAATTGAATGAATGCAAGAGTGCCAATCCATGTGCAATATGCCTTGGAACTATATACTACATATGTATGTGGTAACACCGCACATACAGAATGTATATCAGCAAACCAACGCAACAATCATGGTTCATTCCTCTGTTGTGATCTCATGGATATCGGTGAATTAGATGGGAAGGCAAAAGTCGACCGAGAAGTAGACCACCAACAAATCCTTTACCAGCTAAGCGCCCTCGTTCTAAACAAACTTCACTAAAGGATGCTTACAACACCGATGAAAATACTTCGCTGGCCTCCATATCTCGACAGTTATTTGGACTTAATGCAAAACTTGCAAAATTGGATGCACTCGACTCTATCAAGGACGATTTTAAAACCTTCAAACTTTCTACCGAGCAAACCAACGCAGCACTATTAACAAAGACCGATGAATTACATACAGTAATAAAGGACCAAAACAATAAAATTTGTACCTTACAGCAAGAAGTGTCTGCTCTTCAAGAAGAAAACCGCCAGTTAAGAAACTCAGATATTTCAAAGGAACGTCGTTTAGCAGACCTTGAACTTGAGCTACACAGATGTCATCTGGTTATATCAGGAGTACCGCGATCGGATAACGAAAATCTTTTAACCACAGTACAACAAATTTGTGAAATCGCAGGAGCTCCGATTGGTCTCGATGGGGTATCACATGTAAATCGAATGATAGCCAGAACACCTGACATTTCTTCAACCGCTATTTCGCACATCTCTCGTACAAAGTCGGATACCATATTGGTACGTTTTATCCGCCCCGCAATTCGTGATGCTTTAATACGTGCACGGAGCACTAAAGGCACGTTGAAAGCAAATTATATAAGCTCCACTTGGCCTGCAACTAATATCTTTATTGATGAATACCTCCCGCCAACTTTATTCAAACTATTGGGCAAAGCAAAAACTTATGCAAGAGATCATGGTTTGAGGTTACAGAGAAGAGGAGCAATGATCATTTTAAAATCATCGAACGGAGATTCCATTCATCAAATCCACTCAGAAGTAGACCTCGATTCACTTCCAATAGGTATATGACAACGATTTCTGAAAAATCAAGTTGCGGTCCATACTACTAATAAACGACCAAATTCAACTTGTTTTACATGCATCTACCAGAATACTCGAGGCCTTCGCACTAAACTTGATCTTCTTCGAATATCTTTCAAAACTCGTACTGCCGCACCAGACGTTATCGCATTCTCCGAAACATGGCTTAACGATTCAATCAGCGATGTAGAACTAGGCTTAGATAATTATAATATATTTCGGTGCGATCGAGCTTATGACTTATCAAACATACGAAGAGGGGGCGGTGCGTTATTGGCCTTTAAGAACTCTTTAGCAGTTACCTTATGTGCAACAATAACCTGTCCCACAGCCGAACATGTATTTGTGAAAACATCAATGAATGGACGACATTTCATTTTTGGAACCTCATATTTTTCACCATCTACACCCCACTCAGCATATCTTGAATACTCGAATGCACTGAGAAAACTGGCAGAAAAATTGGTTAATTATGAATGGATAATTTTTGGAGACTTTAATCACCCCAATATAGTGTGGAGTGTTGCTGATGATGTCATAAATTTTCAACTCCATGGATACGTATCGCCCAACATCACGGAAAATGCAACTATTTTATGTAATAATTTTTCCACCATGGATATGCGGCAACGAATCGCTCCACTCGCGAATAAGGGATATACTTTAGATCTATTATTGTCTACCATACATCATTGTCAATGTATTTCTGATTACGAGGCTTTAATTCCGACCGACATCCATCACGTCGCAACCAAGTTTCAATTAGATTTTGCTGCCCAGTAGACTTTAGAGCGCAAGAACATAGTCTACGACTACCACAATGCGGATTATAGAACTATAAATGGTAATTTAATGAATGTTAATTGGTATGACTAATTTTCAAATCTCGATGTAGACCACAAATTATCTGTTTTTTATACAACTATAAACAAAATCGTATGTGACCATGTACCTAAAAAATCAGTATCAAATTATACGCGACCACGATGGTATAATTCGGACCTAATTCAGTTACTTAATGCTAAAAAGCAGCTCACAGGTGCTGGAAGGAATCCAACCTTCCCAACGATTTCATTATATTTAAACAGCTCAGAGCGAAGTGTATCCACACATCTCGAACTCTTTATAAGGAATATGTTGGAAAGGTAGAATTCCATTCCAGGACTAACCTTAAGTCGTTTTGGGCATATGTGAACAATATTAGAAAATGCAATGAGTTACCCAATGACAGGTATCTTGGCAATCGGCATGCCCATAGTGGTTCTGAGATAGCTGACTTGTTTTCCGAAAACTTTAGAACTGTGTACTCGACTTCTTCCGTTGTTCAAACGACTGATAATGCTAATGTAAAATTACGAGAAATTCGTGTCACTCGTGATGATATTATTACTGCCGCTAAATTATTGAATGACGATGTAAGCTGTGGTCCAGATATGCTGCCTCCGATTTTAATTAAAAATTGCCTATCTTTCCTGATTGAACCCATGTTGTCGATTTTCAACAAATCACTTTCCTCCGGTATATTCCCTTTATTCTGGAAGAAGTCATTCGTCACGCCTATTTTCAAATCAGGCATTAAATAAAATATTGTAAATTATCGTTCGATTTCTATTCTGAACGTTATAGCGAAATTATTTGATTTCATAATAACATCTAAACTTAGCGATCACATACTTTCTTTAATAACCAACCAACAGCACGGGTTTGTAAAGGGAAGATCGGTCGTTTCCAATTTACTTATATTTACTTCATTTGTTTCTGCAGCTCTCGACGCTTCACATCAAGTCGATTCAATATATTTGAATTTTGCAAAAGCGTTTGATTCGGTGGACCACGGCATTTTAATAAATAAGTTGCACTTTTCCGGTTTAGGATGCTCATTACTGAAATGGTTGCACTCTTACATTACAGGTCGAACCCAGGCAGTCCGCGTAAAGGGATACATTTCAAATTATTTTGATACTCCGTCGGGAGTACTTCAAGGGTCCCACTTAGGTCCATTGTTATTTATCTTATTTATAAATGGCTTACAAAATGCTATATCTTTTTCACACTTTCTCCTCTACGCAGTCGACCTGAAATTGTTTAACATAGTGAAGTCGCCTTTAGATGCCTCTAAACTTCAACGTGACCTTGAAAATATTAATGTGTGGTGCAATACAAATCCCTTACAACTAAATGCACGTAAATATAAAGTCATGCACTTTTCAAGATCACGCTTAACTATGCGTTATCAATTTGCAATCGATAACCATGAACTAGAAAGCGTTACGGCTATTAAAGATCTAGGCGTCACAATGGACTGTCGTTGTTCCTTCTCGGAACACCTGCATTTGGTCACAATTTGGGCATTTAAACAACTCGGATTTATTATACGTTCGACTGAAAATTTCATAGACACATCTGCCATTATTAATCTCTATAAAACACTGGCCCTGCCACATTTGACATATGCCTCCGTAATTTGGTCTCCTTACACAAATTGCGATATAAAAACTCTCGAATCTGTCCAAAGAAAATTCTTAAGGTATATATCCTATATAACTGCAAATCCTATACATGATTTTTCACGTATATCCACACAATTTAACCGTTCAACTGTTCACTCCATTCACCGGTTTAATGACATTATCCAAGTTCATAAAATATTATCTGGCTCTATCAAATCACCTGAACTTTCCCAGTTATTTTTCTTCCGTAGGCGCACTCACGACCACCGATCTTTTCGTACCTCATTTGAGGCCAATTGCAGGTCCAATATCTTTTACTACTCAGCACTAAATCGTCTGAGGGGAACTTGGAATACTCTTCCTTTCTCCACTGCAAGTTTTGAAAATATATCCGATTTTATAACCGCTTGTAGAACTGTAACATTACAGCTGTACCCTGCATAAGTTAGGTTAGGTTTAATATATTGCGTTCTATATTGTACTGTTTTTTATATTTTATTTACATTTTAGCAAACCCGCGACTTACCGTTCGACTGTTTTCTATATTATTTGTGATTATTTTCTTATGCTATTCTTATAATCTAATCTAATGCCATATTTTATTTTATTTTATCTACTTATGTTATTATTTGTAATCATTAATGTATTTGAGGGCGCCCGTAAATAAATGTAATAAATAAACTAGATGCCTTCGACCCGGGTGCCTACAATTTTGGCTAAATTCGTATTGCAGTTCCCTGACGAAAGGCTGATGCTTCCAGGAATATTCCCATTTTAACACTGCCAGGAAAGAAGGCGGCAGAGGGTAGTTCTAGCATCGTTAGGTTCGAGTAGTTTCTATACATATATGGTAACAATATCTTGTTCCTTAAATAGGGTGAATATGCCAATGAATGGACGGTTAAGCATTTTTCACACTTTGATCGATTGTAACTTTTGAATTCTTTTATGAAAATTTAATTATGATACCACCATTAGAATCGTTAGACTCTGCTCTTTATGACCGTGTAGTTCAACCTTTGATTTTATTTAATTAGTAACCTCGTCTTCATACGTTTGTAAAAAAATCCGCTAAACCCCAATGAATAGACGGGATAAATCGAATGGGACATTTTCAGTACCAGTTTTGGATGGCTTTAAAACTTTGCTTTGATTTTACAAAATAATAAACACTGGAAGATCAATAGTACTGTAAATATCGTTTTGAATGTTCAAAGAACATAAAAATATGTATTCTGTTGCATGTTGTGCATCATACATTCACAGCATAAATCATGACCTACTTTTAAGTAAGTTAAATCAGTTCGGTTTTTCTGGTCTATTTATAAGATGGATTAAGTCTTATCTGTCTGGTCGAGTCCAAAGAGTGAGAATAACAAATACACTCTCTGATCCTTGTATTGCTTCCTCGGGAGTACCTCGGAGCTCTCATCTAGGTCCACTTTTATTTAACATTTTTATTAATGACATTGGGAACAATATTTTATTTTCAAATTTTTTAATCTATGCAGATGATGTTAAATTATTTAACACGATTCGCTCACCTTTGGACTCGACTCGATTGCAGAGAGACTTAAACTCGATTGAGGCATGGTCTAATCATAATGGTTTAGGGTTAAATTCGCAAAGTGCAAAGTTACGTCATTTGTCCGCAGTGATCGTTTCGATTATCGTTTTCTGGATGAGCCATTAATCCGAGTGCGTAATCATACCGATTTTGGTGTAGCTATGTCCGATACGTTTTCTTTACATGATCACTTATTATATGTCAGTTCTAAAGCCTCTAAAATGGTAGGTTTTATTCAAAGGAGTACAAAGGATTTTAAAGATCCATCTTCAATTGCATATTTAATACGTACTCTGGTTTTGCTATATTTTATTTATGCGGCATCTATCTGGTATCCGTAGACATTATCGGATATTGGGCTGTTGGAGGGAGTATAGAGAAGAGCTCTCCGATATCTGGCATTTAAATCTGGTCATCCTATGTCACGTTTGGACCACAGTTATCGTGAGATTTCTGCAAGATTTGAATTTCCAACCATCAGCTCGCTCCACCGATACCATGATGCATTAATTGTCTTTCGGATTTTAAATCCTGCACTTTCGAATTTATCGTCTCTATTTCCTTTCCGTGCTATTCCTTACTCTATTCGTAACCTGAGATCTGTTCAAGAATCTTCGTGCAGAACAAATTATAGCTTAAATTTTCCAATCGCGCGTCTTAAACGAATGTGGAATAACCTCGACGTTAACACTCGAAGCATTAGCAACATAGGTGCTTTTAAAAGTAGCTTAAATACCGTCTTCCGCTATTATGATTAACTTTTATTTTTTTTCGATAACTCGTTCTTAAATCTTATCTAGCGTAGAGAAATGTATTTCGGGTAGTAATTAAGTCTTATATGTTTGTATTTCTGTATCATTGTTTATTAGTAGTTTCTGAAGCGTCAGAGTCATTGTTTAATATTGTATATTTATTTTTGTATAGTTAAGGACTTTTAGTCCGTGCATTAATAAATAATAATAATAAAGATAATAATTAAATAATTTTTATTATATGAAATTCTTGTAAAATATAAAAATAAAATTACTAATCCACCAATTATAAAAAAATCTTGTATTTAAAATTAAATTTATATATAATAATTATAAATCAAATGAATCCTAAAATTAAAGGATTATAAAATTTGTAATTTAATATGTTAAAAATTAAAAATAAAAATATAATTAATAATAAATAAATATCAAAAAATAATTTAATTAAAATATTAATTTTGGAGATTAATTATATAATATATATTATTTTTTTGATAACTTTATAAAATATTAATTTATAATTTACAAAATTATTGTTTTCTTTTAAACTATAAGCAATAAGAACGTGAATTTTAATAATTTATTGTATACAAAACGAAAGCCCATTGGATAAAACGCTGAAACACGTATATTTTTATTTTCGCCCTAGAATACGTACAAAAATTGCCGTTAAAAATCGTGACCCCCCGACCGTGGGTTCCCTTGTAAGCAGATATTGTCTTCACTGCTTTGTTTAGTACAACCAACCCGAAAAACATTAACGCTGTCTAGTAACCTATACTGAATATTCATTTGTCATAGCTCAATTTTTCTTACTAATAGACCAGGAGCCAAAAAATGGGACTGATTTCTTCGCGTATGCAAATTAAATGAGGAAGTTGCGTGGGTATTTCATGAACTTTAAGCGAATAATTAATCCACATTCGAATGCAGCGGTGTTGCAAACGTAATAACTGTTTGTAACAAAAACTTGTGTTTTTGAACGATTAGTTAGCGTATGCCAAATTTTATTCTTAAACTTTATGAGAAAGTACCCAGCAAGAACTAATTTGCATACGATTTCCACGTGAAGGAAATTTTGAATAATTTTTTTATCCTGCGAAAAAAATAAGCATTTCGAACAATGGTTTCGTGTATGCCATTTCGCAATCTTCTGTTTGTTGAAAATGTGTTTTCGGAACAGATTTTAGTGTGGAAAATATAAAAATTAAATTTTCCACATCCCGGTTTGGGAAATCACACTGTACACTGATATAGGAAAACGATATGATATTATAAAAAATATAAGAAAGTTTTTGTATCTGTAAAAATCATAAATATGTTTATATCGGGGGGATCCGCCCCCCCCTCAGACCCCCCCCCCCTTTATCTCCCCATCATTCATAAGAAAGTACTTTACGCATGCTATAACAAATTTTAAACGTTATGTGGCCACATTTTCCGCACACTTATTACAAAAAAAATCGTTCGTTACACGTGCGGACGATTCCTCCACTCGCATTTTGCGCACTTGTTACGAAATATACTATTGCATATGATTTCAGCGTGCACATGTGTTTGTGGTGATTTTTAAACTGCACAATTTTTTCTAATAACTTGGAATGATTAATTCGTGTATGCCGTTTTCACTGAATGTCAGACATAATATATATATGTAAGAGAAAGAATTGCATACATTTTGAAAATGAATCGATTGTTCAGAAATGGTTAACTTTTTTATAATTTCATTTTGCGTATGCCAATAACTTAAACATTTTCAAAATGTATGCAATTCTTTCTCTTATATATATATATTATGTCTGACAGTCAGTGAAAACGGCATACACGAATTAATCATTCCAAGTTATTAGAAAAAATTTTGCAGTTTAAAAAATCACCACAAACACATGTGCACGCTGAAATTGTATGCAAAGTTCTTTTTCGTGATTTTCATATGTGAAATGCATTGGAGCACGAAGGCTCCAATTTCGAAAACACGATGTTTCGAGCTATTTCTTATAAACTATGAGCATGAAAGATGCAAATACAGGTGTACAGGGCGACGACACCTTTGAATGATTGTCGCGGTGGTCGTCCCGAAAAGTGGCGAAATTTGGAGAGTGATAACCACGCGTGTGGGGGTTTTTGATTTCGGGAGTCGGCAGTGGCAGTCGGCATATCGCTCTCAAGGAAAAGCGACCTATTGTTTGAATTGTCTCCTGGAAAACTCGGCCGAACCTTTAGACCACGAGGCCGTCGCGTCTCTTTTGCGAGGGGTCATCTTCCTGATTTTTCCCCACAACGAGTTCCAGTGACAACCCAAATGAATTGCGCTGTTTTTGGTTTTGCTTCGACGTTCAAGTCGAAGCCTTGGTGAGTATTGTTGAAGTTTACAATTTTCAACTCACCCATTTTGAAATTTCAAAGAACATGAGACTGTTCCCGAATATTTTGTGTTTAGTCGCCAACGCCTCTACCAAACTCCAAGATGGCCATATCTGTTCTACGAGTCCCGTTCCGGCTAGTCAACGGCAGGAAGTTTTTATGTGGCTAAATGTGACGATCGTCGAACATTTATAACAAAAGAAAATCTAGTGAACAGTGTATTATTTCGTTTTACTAATACTAAAAAAGTGCCATATTTCAAATACACATAATTTTAATTAAATTTTTCACGCGCCACGTGTTCGCGAAAATCCGATAATTGAAAGTTCAAAATTTCCTTTAATGTTACGCGTAGTTTATATGGGAGATCTTTCGAAAGCCATTTTATCTTTTTGTTAACTAAATTGCTTCAATGTTGCGTTTACTATTAATTGAGATTAAATATAATTCAGTAATAAAATTTCTTTTGTTGCAATTTAATGTGTAAAAGGTCTCTAAAATTAAAATTAACAAATTACCAAATAAATTTGTTACACATATCAACAAACAGAAGATTGCGAAATGGCATACACGAAGCCATTGTTCGAAATGCTTATTTTTTTCACAGGATAAAAAAATTATTCAGAATTTCCTGCACGTGGAAATCATATGCAAATTAGTTCTTGCTGGGTACTTTCTCATAAAGTTTAAGAATAAAATTTGGCATACGCTAACTAATCGTTCAAAAGCACAAGTTTTTGTTACAAACAGTTATTACGTTTGCAACACCGCTGCAGTCGAATGTGGATTAATTATTCGCTTAAAGTTTATGAAATACCCACACAACTTCCCCATTTAATTTGCATACGCGAAGAAATCAGTCCCATTTTTTGGTCACTAGCTCCTGGTCTACTTCTGAAGTGTTCTGTTTGCAACAAACTTGTTAATGGGGGAACTTGTGATTGCTGCTCTACGATCAAATGTTAATTTCAGTAGCGTTGATTTGATTACAATTCTAATTCCGATCAAAAATCGGAACGGACCGCGCTTGAAACATGCTCAAATTTGCTCGCTCTTAATAAAGTTCTTTTACGCGTCTTCTCCCACGTATTAATTAGTGTGGTGGTGTGGGAACTGTGTAGCTAATTAAGGACTTTGCGAAACTGGATTTAGTTTTTATGTGAGGCTGCATTAAAAAATTATATTGGTGACAAATTGGACTACTGTGCAACAAAGAGGAACTTGCGGAAATAATAATTTCCTGTGTCATTGGCGTATGATCAAGAGCCAATAACCCTATATCGATTGCTCGAGCATAGTGCCCCTACTTCTCGACATATATAGATCCCACTCTCTTCGCTGGATCTCGCGCTAGTCTTGTATAGGTCGATGGAAGATGCAGTAAATAATTAGTTGTCATGTTATTTTTGCATGCATAATGTAAATTGGTAGATGAATTATGTACACAAAAAATATCATTTTGATTTTTATTCATTTATACATTTATTCTAATATTTAATCGAAAAACATTTTATAAATGTAATGAAACCGAATTATAGGAATAAGTACAAATTTATTTATACGCATATATACATATTATATCGCCCTTTCTTACCGGTATTTTAGATGGAGGAATTATTTTGTATCATATTTTTTACGTCTGTATTGTCAGTTTCTTCAAATGTGGTATTTTCCTTATCGTGTACTCTTAATTGGAGGAAAACTTTTTGCCGCGTTATGTTTTTCCTTTAATTTTTCATTGACATATCATTGCTAACAGTGTTAAAAGCATGTGTAATAAACTCATAGTCCGTACTTGACCAATTTATAATTGTGCGATCAGCTACGACACCATTTCCAAATTGACTTTGCGGAATGGGCTTTTGGCCTTGAAACAGTATGGTGGAATCTGAAAGACATATGGTATATATTATTAGTTGTTCAACGAACCAATTAAATTAATAAAGTGTTCACAATGGATGTTATAGTGCGCATTAAAAATTATCTGTTGTTAAAGATATAGAGTAGTTTATATTTTTAATAACTATACCGTAAAATCGAAGGTACGAGCGGCTGGGCTTACTCAAAACTAAATCAGCAATACTTCCACAGAAATTATTTATTTGCGATGGCATGTCTGTGTTGTTAACGTAAATTTGTACAAAATTCGTTTCGCACTCATTCGGCTTCTCCAATTTAAATGATGGAAAAGAATTTTCCACCCTTCTTCATCTGTATTAATCCACATGCAGTCTAACGGTCATTTGTGCTGTTCTGACATTTTTTTATGTTCAGTTATTTCAGTCGTGTTTATCAAAGACTCCTTACCGCTAACATGGATCAAACATGTTCCCATTTCAGAAGTTATAATTGGCAACTTGACCGTTTCATTTCTCGGAACTGTTCTCTACACAACCTGAAATCCTTCACCTTCATTACTTTTATCGCTGTGAAAATGTTGCCAAAGATACCTTGAAGAAGAGACAATTTCTGGTGGAAAAGATTTACAAAATTTCCCCAACAGTCTTGAAAATCCGAATTGTCCATCACGTACTTTTAATTAATCATATGCGCAATCCTCCTGGTCTTCCAGATTGAAAACATCTCGAAAATCCAACTTGATTACCATTCCCGGCTCAGCTTCCAATACCCTGTGACAATTTGAATTCGGTCCATAATGACTAAAATTCTTGCTTAATTTCGTCCCCTACTTGAAATTTGTAACAATAGTCTGGAATTTCTCTTTTTTCACGATTTATTGAATATCTCCACACTGGTATCAGTCCTATATTATTAGTGACATAGGTATCTTCTACAGCATGGTGTGTGTTAACTTTTCTTTTTGCATAATTTGTTACTGTTTTTCTCGTAGATGAATGATCCGTTCCAGTAAAAGTTACATATCTCTTTTTACCGAAAGCGCTACTACAATTTGCAGCTTTTGGAGATGTCAAATTTAGTGGTATGGAAGTCTCGTCAAAGATAATAGACTGAAGTTTCCAAATATGTCGTAAAAGCGACGCACTTGTAGTCTGTATTGATTTATTGTTGAAATTATCTTGTACTCCTTTGACATCTCCCGATATTGCGAGCTTTAATAACAGCAATAATAGCATCAGTAGAATTTGAGAAAACTTGTCCATAACTGTTTCATTCACAGGAAAATACTTGTAGTTTGATAAAAGAAACATGACATACTATCGTTTGCTTTCATGATTTTCTATGAAATCTTCTTAGAGTTATTCAATCGTATCAAATCTTATTTGAAATCCATTTTCATTTTGAATTGCTTGCCATAATCTGCAAAAAATATATGAAGAATTAATACAGGATAGTTTCTTAACCAATATATATTAAAAAATAAATATATAAAATCTTAAATAATTTAATAAAAATTTTAAAAAAGACTCCGGCAAAATTTTTAAAATGTTAAAAGATATACCTAGAAGAATTTTGTTTACCATCTCACTGAATCTGAGATGTTTTTGAACATGAGATTTATTACTTCGGCTTTAGTAATTTCGAAATACGGCAGCCTCGTAAGCTGCTTAATGAAAACCGATTATAATTTAAACTCAGGTAACTCTTCCTATGTTTAAAGAAATACGAAATAAGTCCAAAGATTTGTTTTATATTTTTTTCAGGTAACACAAAATTCATGGTCCAGTAGTTCATTTAGGTAGTTATTATGTTACATTGTTTATTAAATAAGCTAAATAAAAAAATGAACATTATTGTTTAATTTTTTACATTTCAACCGTTTATTACCATTAAAAAGATAATGGAAATAGTTCAAGCCACAATAAATGAAATAATGCTAGATTATATGAAAATTTTTCTTTTCTATCCAAAATTACCGTAACTGCTAAAAATATATTTGCGGCCACGTAACGTACATATCAAAACATAACAGCCTATATCTGGCCGAAGTTTTCAATTAATTGCAATTTTTAATTTACTCTATTTTTCTAAGTATCATATAGACTTGGAAAGTATTTTTTCACTATATAGCATTATATTTGCAAACAATATATTTATTATAATGTAATATATTATTTTCAAATAATCACACGTGCAATACATTATTACTTTGTTTTTCATAAGAAGTAACCCTTTTATGTTAAATTTAACTGCATAATATATACTTTTATTTAATATATCATAACTAAACTCTTCAGTGTTTAAAAATACAACAAAACCTTTGTTTTTTAAACTACAATATATAAACATAAAAAGGCAAAATTGATCATAACTTCTAATAATAGTAGGCTGACAATTCCTTATTGAAAATCTTTCACTTTTACAATGCAGAATACTGTAAAACATACGATACAATAATTATTTTTAGTGAGACGTTATTTTCATTCAATTAATTTTACTACATCTCAAATAATTGTATACAAAATAAATACAATGTTACTATTCTTGAATATTTAAAGTAACTATTTAACTGTAAAATTCCGGAACTTTAGAGGTTATGTACTTTACTGCACATAAGGACCACGAAATAGTAAACGGAACAATATCATGGTCATTTTTCCAACCGAAACATTTAATTTCAATATTTTTTATAATCTCCGGGTTTTCTTTTGTAAAATGCTTCCACCGACTAAATTTTTTCCCTCTTATTTTTTAAATTACATAAATCAGAGAAATTTTATTTTTTGTAAAGAAATTACAATTCTCTCTATCAAATAGAGACATATCTATCATCAACGCAGCGTTACATGGAAGAATAAAGGGTTAACATGTAAATAAAAGAAAATATTGATTATAAATTATGCAACTTCATCAATTACATACATACATATATATATATATATATATCTTTGACGTTATTTTGTAAATCCATTGAAAAATTTATTTCAATGAAATAATGCTTCATAGAATATATCCCCTTTTCTTTCACTTGATAAATTGATAGTTTCTTAGTATAATCAAATTAATTTGGTCAGTTGGACAGAAAGATTACAATATAGTTTTGTATCAAATGAAAACATTTCAGACCCTGAACAACTAAAACATGCAGTCTGTGTGCAACATACTTAGAAAAATAGAATAAATTAAAAATTACAATTAATTGAAAACTTCGGCCACAAAAATTTATTTTGGGATTTGGAACAATAAAATAATTCTATTTGTTAATTAAAAAATAGGGAATTATGCATTTAAAAATAAAATGTTTAAAACCATTATATGGTATTTAAAAATATAGACATTTGTTAACAAAATCCTGATATTAGACTTCGTTTATAATATAATCTCTTAAAACTGCGAATTTTTGACAGAAAAGTTGCATGAAACTTAAATTGTTCAAAACTTTCTTATTTTAATAAATTTAGGATTTTATTTCTAATGTCTAAGACTATCTAAAAATAGATTAATTTTTAATTTTCAGTAGTAAAATAGTAAAAAAGTGCTAACGACAGGACTCCACGGATATTGTCATGCCAAAAATTAGCCGAGTTATTTACTTCCGCGAAAACGTTAGTTATTTTGACAGTGTATTGTCGTGTTGACTTCTTAGTTATATTTAAGTACGTCATTTTGGCCGAAGTAAAAAGCTGTACCGAATCTGCGTCATAATGGTTTCTCTTCATAAAAGACAGAGCACGCCGCATAGCTCCTCTAGCTAAAGCGCAGGCGGTATCAAACCTAGGCTTACATCTAAAAGTTAGAAAAAATCCTTCACGAGGGGACGAAAATTGCAGGGGTTATGCCCTCTTTGCAGCCTCCAAACGGGTGCTTATTAAATAAATACACGACAGATCGGTACGCAGTTCGATAGCTCTCTCCTCATTAAGTTCAGAATTTCGTAAGAATAATTTAAACTTTTAGCACCGGTCAACCGAATAAATAATTTTGAACTTAGTTCCAGACCGTGGTGAATTGAAAATTACCATATTATTGTAGTTCGAGAGACATAAAAACAAATCTAAAGAAATCGGCAGGCGATCTGTGCCGTGGAGTTCATCCCCCACCTTGAGATCCTTAATGTAAGCACGATGGGAGGCTGACACCCATACTAGATCAATCAGGCTAAATCCCCTAACACCTAAAAATGTAAAATGAGCCGGATTGTCATTTGTAGTTCTACCGTTTATTAGAACTAAACCGTTAGAATTGATAAATTCATAAAGTTTTGAGCCGCGGCTAGAATGCTCTATATCATGAGACCTTACTAGATATGCAGGAGGTTTCATTAAAATTGGCCAGATTGAATCTGTCAAGCGAACCAGTTCTGGCTTTGAAGTCGCTGCCCAAAACTAACGTAGCATTAGAAAACTGTTCCTTGAGAGAATCTATTAAATATTGCAGATCACAATAAGAAGGGTTGTAAAATCTACAATCGACGAAAAATAAAAGGATCCAACGATTAGATTGATTGGAGCGGTCAGGATCTGATAAAAAATCCAATTCGGAGATACATTTATAATTCTAAATTTTAGGTCTTTTTTTCATACGGTCTTCCCGAAATAAAATCTCTCAAGGTATTTTCACCATGGCTCCACGTTTCGGACACATTAATCGTATCTTGAGCCGGATTGGTAAAATTATAATTTAAATGTCTAAAACCACGAGAATTCCAAAAGATTAGCTTCAAAATATTATTGCGAGTAGTTTTTTGTTGAGCTTGAACTGAAGCTTGAAAATAAGAAAAATGTTAATTTTTAATATTTATGATTGAGAAAACTAATGAAAAAGAACGTATTTGAATAATACTACGTCTTAGATATTAAAAAATGGAATTGAAACTCCTCATTTATTTTGAAATCGGTTTTCTTTTTTTAAGAAGTATTCAGAAACTATCTAGGAATACAATTTTATTTACGGTGTTAATTAAATTTGCATTAACGAAAAATGATAAAAATGATAAAAAATTATTTTCTGAGAGAAGCAAAACAAAATAATACAAAAGAAAAATATATACAAAATGAACTACACGACTCTGTTGTGCATTTATAGATTTTTTATCACTTTTCTCGTATCTTGCTTGCGTTTTCACCTTTTTCTATAGGAGAAAGTCGCAACCGCACCTAGTGACGAAAAGCCCAATTATGTTTAAGGGTATTATTGCATTTTTCACAGCTTAGATCAGTCAAATTATATAATTAGGTTTCACGTAAACACTCGTGAAAGTTAATTTACTGCGGTTTTATTTAGTATATCAACATTTCCCCCCGTATTTTGTATGATTTTTGAAGCCCTACTATTCATATTTTGAAGATTCTCACCTAATATTTTTAGAGTGACAGCAAGTGGAAGGGGGGAAATTTAATTTTTCTTAGATTTTTTGAATTTATCTCTATCAATAGATGTATCTATGGTAGACCTTCGGAAAGACTGGGTCACCTGGAAAAAATTTTATTTAGATGTTTTCCGACGTATTTTGGGTCGCTGAACACGAATCTGAAGTCAAAATTTGTCGCTCGCCCATATCTTGGCCGCTATATTGAAAGAATATCGAAAAAACGTCCTTTTTTTAGTTTATCCATTTATCTTGAAAATTCGAACTCGCATGAAAAAAAGTTTCAAACAAAAAATGTAGAGCTTGAATTTTTCTACAAAAAAGGTCATATACAATTTTTTCCTAAAATTAAAAGTAATGCCGTAAATGAAGGTTAAATATGAGAATGTAGTCAGTGAATTTCAGAAGGATAGGAACTAGCCGGATTCAAACTCCGCTAGATGGCGAATTGCGATTCCGCGGTCGATACGCGTTCTCGTTTCAATAATGGGTTACTGTTTTGTTGATTAGGCTGCTTGTTAGTCACAGCAATATACAGCAAAAATGAAATTTACGCATGTCGCATACCTAATTTATTATTAGATGAGCTGATAAGAGATGGTGTATTCAGTTTCTCATTGACGAACAAACGAATTCAGCTTAGTTATGACAATCAGATGTTTCGTTTTTTAATTTTTTTCATCTTGCTGAGTATTTGCTCAAACGAGGCAACCCGTTAAAAATTCGAATCTCTGCGTTTTTCGATGTGTTCGCCGAATTTCGAAAAAACATGATGTCAACTAGCAAATGTGCGCACATGAACACGTACACATTCACACGCACAGAAACGCGGGCACAAACACACACACACACACATACGCATACGCACATACGCACACAAACAAACAGGTGACGTGACGGCAAGGGGAACCACCTGTACAAAGCACCCCGAAGAGATGTAAACCCGACCGCGCAACCTCCACGTGGTACATCTCGGGTAATGCTAATGCCGGAGGTAATGTTAGAAATGATTGATCATACATATCGTGGGATGCTTGGTTTATCCATAGACGGAGTTTAGGCAAACCAAGAAGGTTAGGTTTTTTTTTAGCGGGGGGGTCTGGGGGGGCCGCAGGCCCTCCCAGTATTTTTTTTTTTTTTTGGGAGGGGAAATGCATTTACGCACACCCAGAGGGTAGGTAGTGTGGGACTCCCTCATTAGGTGCATCCGTCATCCCATTTCTGGTCTGGAATTACCTTCGACCTACCCACTAAAACCCCTCCCCTTATCACGTGGCTTTAATCCATCCCGGGACCGCGTTAGTATTACTTCGGGATGGAGGCACCTTTGGGGGGACTAAATATCCCCACGGCAATGTCGCACAGGGACGACCGCCGCTGCCAACAGTCTCCTACCCTCAAGCCCTAGTAAGGGCTCGAGGTCTCTGAAGCAGGAGCTGCTGAGCATGTTCTTCCTCTCTCTTTTTTCGCGTATGACGGCCTGGGCATAATCGTTCACGGCCCTCCACTCATCCTCGCCTTTGAGCATGGCGGTGACGATGTTGTTGGGCGTGATCTTCACGCCCAGGCGGTCTTCCACCGCCCTCCGATGTTCGGCCCACCTCACGCATACAAAGAACGTATGCTCCGGCGTGTCATCCTCCACAGGGCAGTAATCGCATCGCGGAGACGCTTTCACGGCCATGCGGTGGAGATATGCATTGAACTGCCCGTGTCCGGAGAGAAGCTGGGTGAGGTAATAATTCACCTCACCATGGCTTCGCGCCAGCCACGGGCTCAGGGCCGGGATAAGGCGATGTGTCCATCTGCCCTCACCAGCCTCATCCCAATCCCTCTGCCACCGTTGCACACTTCTTGCCCGGCGATCCGCGTCCGTTTCGCGACCCTCATCTATAAAACGGTCGCGCCTCCCGATGGCCAGCAGTGCGATGGGGATAGCAGGAGCGATCACCATGACTGCCGCGGAGGAGACCGTGCGGTACGCGCACGCGACTCGAAGCATCCCGATTCTCTGCACCGACGTGAGTCGTTTTCGGAGACTCTTCATCGCTAGCGCGTCCGCCCATACCTCCGCCCCGTACAGCAGGATGGAGTTTAACACGGAAGCCAGAAGCCTCCGTTTGGCCTCGCGCGGCCCCCCAACGTTCGGCATGAGCCGAGCCAGCGCTGCCGCCACGTTCGTCGCTTTTTCCGCGGTTCTCGTTATGTGCACCCTGAAGGTGAGTCGCGAATCGATCCACACTCCGAGGTACCTCACCGCCGGACTCGCGGAGATCGCTGCACCCGCGACGTTCAGACGAAAATCTCCGCCGAACCAACGCTGCCTGGTAAGGACGACCATCTCGGTCTTTTGTGCCGCAAGCTGAAAGCCATGACCCTGCAGCCATTCCGACACTATCGCGATCGCCCACGATATCCTGCGCTCTGCCTCCTGACGGGATCTTGCCTGTACGAGCAACGCTACGTCATCCGCGAAGTCAACCATGCTTACCCCCGGAGGCATTTCTTGGCGCAAGAGTCCGTCGTAGACCAGGTTCCAGAGATCCGGGCCCAGCGCCGATACCTGAGCCACGCTCGACGTGACGCGCCTCTCCCTTGGGCCCTCAGTGGTATCGTACCGGAGCACTCGATCCCTGAGATAATTGTCCAAGATCCTCCTCGGATACCCCGGCACTTCTTGCTTGCGCAAGGACTCACGAATGTCGACCCACCTTGCGGAGTTAAAAGCGTTCTTGACGTCGAGCGTGACCAAGATACAGGCACTCCTCGTCTTAAGGGGCGCTTGCCATGCGGTCCACGCGATCTTCAGAACCTGGTCGATAGCCATGGATGTTGAACGGCCCTCTCTGAACCCGTACTAGTTGCTGGACAATTTACAGCCCTCCCTTAATCGCGCTCTGAGCATTTTCTCAAAGATTTTCCCCGCGTTGTCCAGCATACACAGCGGTCGGAATGACGACGGGGACAGAGGTGGTGGCTTTCCCTTGTCCAGGAGGACGAGGCGCTGGGTCTTCCACCGCCTGCTGAACAGTCCCGCGCACAGACACGCATTAAACATGTCCAGGACGACATGCGGGGTCTCTCTCGCCACGACCCTCAGGACCTCGGACGGGACCCCGTCCTTGCCCGGGGCCTTGCGACCCGGCATGCTCGATGTAGCGGCCCTGAGCTCCTCGACGCTAAAAAGCGGAGTATCATCTACGGCGCTTACATCAGTGCCCCTCTCCTCGGTATGATCCGGAAAGAGGGCAGTCACGATCTGGCTCATAAAGTGCGGCTCCATCAAGCCTAAAGGGTCGACGCGCGCAACTTTTTGAGCGCAATACGGTACCCTAGACCCCACGAGTCCCTGTCGATCTCGGCGATGAGCTCGCGCCAGCAGCGCGTCTTACTCGTCCTGATCGCCCCTACCAGATCCTTTTTTGCCGCTTTATACGCTACCACAGCTTCTTCCGCATCCTCCCGCCTGCTATGGCGCTGTGAGACACGGCGAAGTCGATGGCATTCTTTTCGCATCGCGGCTATGTCCTCGGTCCAACAGTAGTTCGGGCTTCGCTTTGACCCGGTCCTCCTTCGGGGCATACACTCGTCGCAACAGCGCGCGATCCAAGCCATGGTACCACCCACGAACTGCTCAGCCTCCACTGGTCCCGATATGGTGTTTAGGTCCAGTGGGGCCGGTGCGCTCAACAGGCCGTCCAGAAGCGTCCCTTTATCAAGGCGCGCTACGTTCCACCCTTTGGCGCGTTTGCGGGGGGCCCCATGGGGACCTCTGTCCAGCTCATCGTTTATCTTGAAGACAATGAACTGGTGTTCGCTTGCCGTGTAGTCCTCCGAGACCGACCAGGCAGACATACGCGTCGCGATATGGGCGGTCGCAAAAGTCATGTCGATTACTGAACCCCTGGTACCCACCCGTCTGAACGTCGCTGTATCACCAGAGTTCAGCACCGTGAGGTCAAGCCTTGCAGCCATTTCCAACACTGCCCGCAGCAGGCAGCCGAGTGTGGGCATTATGCTAAAAACACGCCAAGACAATTGTTCTCATATTCAACCTCCATTTACGGCGTTATTTTTGACTTTACGAAGAAAATGTATACAACCTTTTTTGTAGAAATTTTCGTGCTCTACATTTTTTGGTTGAAACTCTTTTTCGCGCAACTTCGAGTTTTCAAGATAAATGAAAAAAAATTTGTAAAATTACATTTTTTCGATGTATTTTCAATACAGCGGCCAAGATATGTCCAAGCGACAAATTTTGACTTCAGATTCATGTTCAGCGATCCAAAATACATCCGAAAATATGTCAATAAAATGTTTTCCTGGTGACCCAGTCTTTCTGAGGGTTTACCGTATCTATTGTTATAGCAATTTGTACCCAACAGATAAATTGCATAAATTTGAAAGGTTTTTCAATAGTCGTTTAGATACGAATTAACCCCAATAAGTGGGAGTTAAACGTTCATGTTGGGTAAAAATTCATTGAGTTATTGCGAAAAACCGCTATTACCTTCACCCTTTCCGCTTTAAATGTACCGGTGCAAACTCAGAAGTAATATTTCCATCCTAATCACTTCATTAGAATATATTTGAATTCTTTTTTTTTTAATTTGACTGGAATAAAGTGCTATTTATTTTGTAATATTTATCAACTCATATGAATATAAATGTGTTTATGAATTATAACACAATTCATACCATTATTTATTTAAAAAAATTGATCAGAAGATCATTGAGATCAGTAATGAATACGAGGTCTGTCCCAAATGTATCCGACCTACCTTCTTATCTCCACCCAAGAACGTTCCAACGACATCTATGGGCGTGAGCGTACACTGTAAACACTCCCGAACTTCCTGGATACCAAATTTACCGACGGAGCGCCTTAATTCGCGCACAGCGTTTATTTGTTTACTACATCTTTTTTGCGTTCGTCTGATTTCGGTTATTGCTAAAAATGTCAGAAAGAACCGAGCAGCGAATTTGCATAAAATTTTGTTTTAATCTTGGTAAAAGTTGTACGGAAACTATTGAAATGTTGCAAAAGGCCTTTGGGGACGAGTGTATGGGCAAAACGCAAATAAAAGAGTGGTACAAGCGGTTTAAAAGTGGCCGTACATCTGTTGACAGTGATCCTCGTTCTGGTCGACCTTCGACGGGAGCAACATCGGATAATGTAGAACGTGTGCGAACTGCGATTGAACAAGATCGTCGTTTGGCTGTGAGAGAATTGGAAGATGACCTTCGAATACCAAAAAGTACTGTTTGGCGAATTTTAACCGAGAATTTGGGAATGACTCGTGTGTGTGCAAAATTCATCCCAAAACTGCTCTCAGAACAGCAAAAAAACCTTCGATTAGAAATTGCTCTGGACAATCTAGAAATGATCAATAGTGGTGAAAATTTTCTCAAAAAGATCGGCTTCGTGGCGCAGGCGGTTAACGCACTGGACTACCAAGTCGTAGGTAGTGAGTTCCATCCCCGTCTGGTGAACAATTTTTCGATTTCGTTTTCAAGCAGCAGCTCGCTGTTGGTAAGACGAGCCAGGTTGTTTGTGTTTACGTTTCGAAAGTATTGTTTATCTGGAGGAAATCGACTCATGACCGTTGCTGTACTTGGTGTAGGTTTCTGCAGTCCTGCATTTCATACACAAATGTGAAGTATGGCGCCATCTGTCGATCTGCAGCTCTCGCAAAATCATAGTAAATAATACGGCAACAATTGAATAAAAACGGGCGATTTCGCCCGTTAATTAATTAATAAAAAAAAAAGTCTTCGGAGTGGACGCTTCCATCCAAGCATCGACCGAAAAAAGCCCGTCAAAGTCGAAGCAACGTTAAGTCAATGTTGATTGTGTTTTTCGATTATGAAGGCGTTCGCTGTGCACCACGAGTATGCTCCAAAGGGTCAGACGATCAACAAAGAATACTATGTTGAAATTTTGAAAAGATTGCGTGATGCAATCAGAAGAAAACGGCCGCACTTTTTGCAAACCGGTGACTGGCTTCTTCAGCACACCAATGCCCCAGCGCATGCATCGAACCTTGTGCAGCAGTACTTAGCAAAACACAGTGTTTTAAGCTTCGCTACCCTCCATACAGTCCCGACATAGCTCCCTGTGATTTCTGGCTGTTTCCTCGTTTGAAAATGCAGCTTAATGGACATCGATTCGACGATAAAGATACTGTTGAAACTAATGCGACGACTGCACTAAAGGCGATTCTGAAATCTGACTTTGAAGACTGCTTTAAAAATTGGAAGCATCCATATGAGCGTATTGTTCAGTCAAAAGGGCAGTACTTTGAAGGATGTCATCAACCGGATGACGAAAAATAAGTCAAGCGTCGAGAAATCGAAGTAGGTCGGATACTTTTGGGATAGAATTCGTATTTATGCATTTTGTGACGTATTTGGTAGAAGTTGTATGAAAAAAAACTGTGACTTAATAAACTTTCAGAAAAAAGTCTGCTGAGTTCAAAACCGCTCTAATTTGTAGAAATCAACATATATGCTTTCAGTATTTACCAATTCTGGTCTTGCTGCTCTGCAGTATTTGAAATTTGTCCATTATTTGGCCCAATCAGATAAACTTCCGTCTACACTAAAATGGCGCGGCCTACAAGAGTACCTCCAATTTTTAATTGTAACTTCGAAGTTGTCTGGTTACATCGTGTATAAATCTTTCAAGTCCCGATCAATCCGCGCATCCTCTGAAAACAGTGTTTGTAAATAAATATGTACGTATGGATATATGAAACATCATATTTTATATTATTTGGCAGATATGGTTATATTAATTAGACTTACGAATTGACTTTTTTAATGGATTCTGCAGATGATGTGATTTTAATAACCCAGTTCATCATACTGTCCATGGAAACACAGTATAATATAATTTTTTCTCTTCGGTTGCAAATTTTCATTGCTATTGTGAGCTCATCAAATCATTGAACCGTTTATCCGGACTGTCCTTCTCTATAATAATAGTGACGTCTTGTTTTCAGCTGAAAACATTCAAAAGTGAAAGTAACAATATTTCCAGTCACAGCCTCACAAAATAAATGTCTTTTTTGAGTCTTCGGTGCTAATATAATATTCCAGTATGGTATTTTTTACCGCTGAAGCCAAATCCGCAACTCGTCTAGCGATACCACGTAAGGATTTCAACATAACCTCAAAAAAATTACATTAACCCCAGTCTGGTAACCTCATAACCTCATAATCCCTTAAACTCAATATACCATAACCCCTAAACTGGAATAATTTCGCGTGTTTTAATTACTGAATATGATCATGGGCATGTACATGTATAACCCTAAGAAACATATACACGATTTTTATATTTTCGTGAACACCATTTTTCTTTCTAAAGGGGTTCTGGGGTTATTTACCGTGGCTTTATTCAACAAGAATGATATACAAGGCTCTTCTGATTTCCAGAACTGGACTTCTCCAGAAAACAGAGTTACGAGATTAAAGAGTTAGGTTATGGGGTAATGGTTTATGAGTTTTTGGAGTGAAGGGGTTTTGAGGTTATGATGTTGCTGGATTTTGGGGTTATAGAGATATTATGCTCAAGACTATGTTCAACAATTAACACTCACGGTTGTTTCGTTTTCCAGAACTGGATACATTCTACTAAATAAGGCTACGGAATTATGAGAATATCATATTGACATCCAAGACTCAAAGAAACTTTTTTTTAAGGGCCTCTGTAATCTACGAATAACGTTTCAAATAATAAACAATATATAAGTATAGATTGTATTATTTACTTTGAGTATATGAATCTTCACAATTTTATAACTTGTCAATGTTTGAAAGATATCCAAGAACTTCTACAACATCTTCGATCAAAACATTTTCGAAATTTTTGGGTTTGCTATTTCTATCCAATGTTATAATATTGGATGTTTCAGTAACATTTAGTATTGATTCTTTTTTGTTGGCGAGCAAAATGGCACATATAAGCAAAGGTTTTCATAACTGCATATGATCAGTTCGATTTCGTACTTCTCTTTTAAAAAGGCCCGCATTGCACAATGTAGAATAACTTCATTGATTCTTGTAATTTTGCCCCATTTAGGTCTTGAACTGTAATTACGGAGAAATATATAATTTAAAAAATACAAAAAATGAGATTTGTATACTTACAGCCCAATAGGTTTGTCAGTTCTTCAAAGTCCCATCCTCGAAGAATATTTATTCTTCGTACTCATCCATGATTGGATATTTCTTCAATTGAAAAATATGTTAGACCCAATATGTCATAATGATCTTGATCGTCTTGGTGCAGTCTCAGATGTATACTTCAGATTGACGATCACGTGAAAATCAAAGGATCAATCGATCTCACGTTACAAATTAGTGACATTTAAATCATCAATCATTTTAGTTTGAGCTCGTGCACCCACATTCTAAAATACATTATTAAACATGGTGCTGATGTCTGACTAATCGCAGGGGAAATTTTGTTATGTCATAGAGTATGTTTTTAAAAATTCTTCTCCGTCTGACAACCGTTGTTCGTAAATTCGGAACAATAATTGTGCGATATATTTGATTAAAAACATTGGGTAGTACCGATTCTCCAACGATTTAATTCAAACGGAAAGATAACAAAACTCTTCTAATAAAAGGATTTTTACTCATGTTAATTTTGTTTAATATATCGAACCGGAACGAAGAGCACAAGGCTTTTCAAAGGCAGCCATATCAAAGAGGCTTTCTCTAGTTTGGCAACTATTATCTTTCATATCATGTGTCACTTGAAGGCGTTCTTGAGTTGCGTTGCTGACATTGTTACTTTGATGAATGTCGTTATATTCATGATAGTTTGTTTCCAATTCATGATTCAATTCTTTTAAATATTCAGACGTAACTATGGCACTATGTGGCAATAAATCGTTATTGGGTATTCCTTGTATACTAGACGATGCAACGCTACGATTGTCGAGATCTGTAGACGAACCAGATAGAGGATGTGATGTGGATGGCCTTCCAATTTCATCCAAACGATTTTCACGTGATTGGCGAATGTGGTCCTTAATAATTTTATGATCACGAACGAGTTTCCTAATACAGTTAAATACCAAGGCAAAAGCAAGACCACATATAATAAGCGAGAAAACAACCAATATGATGACGATATGATCTGACCCAATGTTCATGGCAGCTCCTCTTTCCGGGCATCCGTCTTCATCAAAACTATAACGACAATTTGGCCGATTGTTACACACAAGAAAGCTAGCTATACATGCATCTTGGCAGTCATATTCATCTTCTGTACAAGCTTTGTCTTTTGGTTCTTTTTCATGTACAGCCGTCATGATTGCTTCAAAGGTGCTATTGATGGCATTTTTATCCGCGTAAAATCGAAGGTATGCGCGGCTGGACTTAGTCAAAACTAAATCAGCAATACTCCCACAGAAATTGTTCATCTGCGATGGCATGTCTGTGTTGTTATCATAAATTTGTACAAAATTTGTTTCGCACTCATTCGGCTTCTCCAGTTTGAATGATGGAAAAGTAACTTGAATTTTCCACCCTTCTTCAACTGTAATAATCCACATGCAGTCTAACGGTAATTTGTGCTGTTCTGACATTTTTTTATGTTCAGTTATTTCAGTCGTATTTATCAAAGACTCCTTACCGCTAACATGGATTAAACATGTTCCCGTTTCAGGAGTAATAATTGCCAACTTGACCGTTTCATTTCTCGGAACTGTTCTCCACACAGCCCGAAATCCTTCACCTTCAATACTTTCATCGCTGTGAAAATGTAGCCAAAGAAACCTTGAAGAAGAGACAATTTCTGGTGGAAAAGATTTACAAAATTTTCCCAACAATCTTGAAAATCCGTATTGTCCATCACGAACTTCTAAATAATCATATGCGCAATCCTCCTGGTCTTCCAGATTGAAAACATCTCGAAAATCCAACTTTATTACCATTCCCGGCTCAGCTTCCAATACTCTGTGACAATTCAAATTCGGTCCATAATGACCAGGGTAGCCAGGACTATAAAATTCTTGTTTTATTTCGTCCCCAACTTGAAATTTATAACAATAGTCTGGAATGTCTCTTTTTTCACGATTTATTGTATATCTCCACACTGGTATCAGTCCTATATTATTAGTGACATGGGTATCTTCTACAGCATGCTGTGTTTTATCTTTTCTTTTTGCATAATTTGGTACTGTTTTTCTCGTAGATGAATCATCCGTTCCGGTAAAAGTTACATAGCTCTTTTTACCGAGAGCGCTACTATAATTTGCAGCTTTTGGAGATGTCAAATTCAGTGGTATGGAAGTCTCGACAAAGATAATAGACTGAAGTTTCCAAATATGTCGTAAAAGCGACGCACTTGTAGTCTGTATTGATTTATTGTTGAAATTATCTTGTACTCTTTTGACATCTCCCGATATTGCGAGCTTTAATAACAGCAATAATAGCATCAGTAGAATTTGAGAAAACTTGTCCATATCTGTTTCATTCACAGGAAGATACTTGCAGTTTGATAAAAGAAACATGACATACTATCGTTTGCTTTCATGATTTTCTATGAAATCTTCTTAGAGTTATTCAATCGTATTAAATCTTATTTGAAATCCATTTCATTTTGAATTGCTTGCAATAATCTGTAAAAACATATGAAGAATTAATACAGGATAGTTTCCACATGTCATTTGTTAGTGTTTTAGTACACGGATAGACTTTTTGTTGAACAATTTTTTCATAGTTACAAAAAGTAGACTTTTTGTCATAACATAATTTCTATTTTTTTAACCAGTATATATTAAAAAATAAATACATAAAATCTTTGATCCAAAGGTTGATGGTAATTTTAAAAAAGTCTGGGTATTCCTCGCATAAAAGGAGTGTCCGAAAAAATTTTAAAAATGTTAAAAAATGTGCATAGAAGAATTGTGCATAAACTTATTAAAGTCAAAATTGTATGAATTAAACTTTAAATGAGACTAGAATCACCATCTACAATAATCTACAAATGCCAAATCCTTAAATGCTACACCGAGAGACTTTTTCTACCAATATTTGTTAAAATGGAGATAACAAAAAATATTTGCAATTTAGGGATAATCAGCCTATACTTTCAGAAGTTGCTATGTTGACTTACAAACAATAAAAATAACGTTTGCTCACAAAAGACGTTATCTGATTTCCAAAATTTACTATGGTAATTTACAAAATTTAGGAAATGAAACCTAAATTCATTCCAAATGGTTAGGATGAAATATTTACATACAACAAGTTATAATTTGTTTTTCATTACTTCGCAAACCCACAGACACACACACACTTAAATGTAGATATAAACGTTACGCATCTTTCGTAGCAACGCTACAGTAAAGTCCCGGTATATTACGGCGTCTCACTATATTTACGTTCCAGCGTCTTTGCCCATTTCCGTCTCGTTATAGTTGTCTGTTCCCTCTCTCTTTTTCCCCACCTTGCGGGCTGGGACCTCAGGAAGGGCCTACTGTGATGTCACGAATGTAACGCGACTGAGGAGAGTGGGAGAAGCGGCGCCCCCCTTCTTTTGACGATATAAGGAGACTGGAGGGAAAGGCGAGGAACCGAGCGGGCAAACATACACACTTGCAATTTTGCCGAAACAGAAATAAACATACACTCCTATTTGTTCAATTTTCTTGGAATTTTTCGACGCTCGGAACAAAATGAAAAAAGTTTTGACCCCGACGGAGACTCGAACCCGGGAGCACTTGGGAACCGCTATATAGGTTTGCCCGCCTTAACACTCTCGGCCAATGAAATTATACTCTTCTCCACACTGAAAAAAGTGTCAAGTAAAATTACATTGCATTAATGTAATCATTTCCAACGATTTTTGTGGTGAAATTACAGATTTGCTGTAATTTCTCAATGACTTCTCGAGGATTTTTACCATAAACATAGTAATATTACAATAAAAGTGTAATTTCCTCACGAAAATCATTGGACACAAAAATACCACTGATAATCGTGGTAAATTTACATTAAAATGGAAAAATTAAAAATTGTAATATTGCAGCAATTATGTAACTCCCAATAGTTTAGTGCGATATCACAGTGCAGTCAGTGTAAAAATAACCTGATTGATGTAAAATTCCCCTAATCTTGTATTAAAATTACATTGCTCCAAGGTAATTTTACACCGATAGGTTATATTTTACCAGCTCTTGGTAAATTTCCTGCGATTATCAGTGGTATTTTTGTGTCCTACGGTTTTCGTGGTAAATTTACATCAACATTTTTTAGATTGCATGATAAATGAGGTAAATATTATATCGTTCGTTTCATTAGCTTTATTTACTTCGTCTACAGATACGCATTCCATCGGTTAACTTCGTATATATTCGGAAGCATTTTGCTATGTCTTTCGGTGCCGTATTTTAGAAATATAACTCCGGACTGAGAGAAGCTTAAGATAACACCGGCATTGCCTACTGCAGTACAGTAGCGCCAAATGCTAAAGCCAATATAAGACAAATCTCTTGCTTTCGTATAACAGTTGTCTCCGATGATATACGACTTCTGTCTTAAACTTTTCTCCGTGTACATATTAGAAAAAAGTACAACAATGTTCCTTCCTTTCGCACATTGAAATCTGACACCAATTTTCACAAAATTCGTTTCACCTTATGCTATTCAAGTTATTAATTGTTGAACATATTTTTATACAGTTTATTATTTATCACCCCATTCTGAAGCTTCACTATTAACAACGTAAGAAACAATAGACTCAGCCCTAAGCTTTACGATCGATTCTTTAAAAATGGAGGTCCAAATGTCCAAAGTTGTAGCCCCTCACTATTCCCACTTCCGTTTGTTTGTTTATCTCCGGCGCTATGGGTGCTTCTAAGTATGACTGTCGCGAAGCGAGTGTGGCTCAGCGAAACACTGGTGGAGGAAGGAGAGGAAAAGACTAATAACTTTGGACGAGGCGAATAATAGATTTCCGCAGGTATATAACTTTGGACACGCCTACTGTATTAATATTTGTAATGAACTTTGCAATTTTTCTTTCTACGATTTCTATATTATCCTTGTGCTTTAAGAATAACTTCTATTATACCCCAGATATCCCTAAATTGCAAAAATGGTTTGTAATATATTGGTATAAAAAGTCTCTCGGTGTATCTCAAACAATCGCAATCATTAATTACAGTTAGGTTAGGTCAGGAAGTTGTTTACGCTTCAACGTTCTAATGAGTATTACAGAATTTATTTTACCGTTACACCACGGAATATTTTGTACGTCATTGTGAGTTATACGTAAAGCTAACAAATATGGTTGTCTTTTCAATTTAATACACTAAATCCAACTAAAGTTGCCGGTAAAATAAAAAAGGAAGTATTCCAGATACACAAGAGATGGCGTTTCGTGTAACGCGTATTTTGGTAGACGATGACTTTGGAGTAAGAGAATTTTAAAAGGAGGTGATATGCATTTGGAGATTTTTAAAGAAGGGGATATTAATTTGGGTGTTTTTTCGATGGGGTTTTCTTATCGTGGATTCTATGGAGTAACCACGAGTCTGGGCCATTTTACTGTGACCTTTTTGTTGTGACTACTCGATCTAAAAATCATTATTTTATAAGAGCACAGTGAATTGGTCCATTCATTGTCTTTGTATTCCTTGGCCAACTTTTCTTTAGTATTGAACCAGGAATATAATCAATTTGTCAACTAAAAGAGAAAACACTTAATTGTTGGAGACTGTTATTACGGTATTTCTGTATACACTCAGTTGGAATCAAAATGGCGAATCAATGTTACTTTGATCCGAAATTTTGGATCTGTCATTTTTAATTTTCGTAATTTAAATTCATATTCGTAACGAGCTAGTTCGAAACCCCCAGTAATAAAATTCAATTATATTGCATGTAAAAAAAATCTTGGATGGAACTCCAGATAGGCACACGGCGTTTTTTTGGGCGTAAGAATACAAATTTAGAGTCGAATTTTAAAAGCATCGTGGAAGTCCGCACATAACTCTACTGTCTACCCGTAATGTCGGAAACAGAATATACAACCAAGTTTATACTGCAGTTCTTTTAAAATACTTCAATTTTATTTTATTATGGACAGAATATATTATCTGTATGGTTATTATTTATATTATAATGAGGTTCTTGAATATTTTCCTTACAACTGTACTTTCCAAACTTAAATTGTGAGATATATAGGCATTTCTGTCGAAAATAGCCAGAAAAGTCTTTCCGTGTATAGAAATCTTTGTGAATTTTTAGTTTACTCACCCAGTCGAATGCGGACATATGTAATGCAGTTCACTTCAGAAGTCTTCATTAATTTGAAAAATGACGGTCTGTTCATAGAATAATTTAATCCTAATTAATATTACAGTGGCGTCATGTTTTAAATATCACATGGTATATATGGTCAAGGTGACTCAAACGTAATAAAATTGCGCGCGCGCAATTTCCGTTTAGATTTAGAAACGTGGTTGAAGTTCATAGTTTTTGGAAGGGCCTTTACACGTGTTCCGATTTATATTATTAAGCACGACCGACGGTATATATAGACATTGACGCGGGGAAAAACTGGTGCGGCATGCTGTGTGTCCAGTGACCGACTGACTGCTATATTTTGATCTTAGCCATAAGTTCGAGAAGCGACACTGATTCAACGTCACGCTCATCTTATATCCAACAAAAATTCCACTTTTATGACGAGAAAATTTTTTTTAAATAAACGGAAATAAATGGCAATTATCAAAAAAAATTAAGTCATAATTTTATTTTTTCATGTTGTACAGATGATTTTGAGGAATTCTTAAAAAATTAGGTATTTTACAATATAGGTTGCTGCGGTTACTCGATTAATATATAATTAATGAAGCAGTTTATGTGGCACGAAACACTGATGAATTTAAGAAATTAGTTTTTAGTTTTTCGTTGTTCTGTAGCAGCTTCAACGGATTAATATCGAGGACCCAAATTGTAATAAAACTTTACAGCTCCCATTCGGAACGACAACTTTTAAAATTTGTCCAAAACTGATTCCTCTTTCAGATTACAAAGCTAAAATAGGGTTATTGTTAACTCAAACAAAGTTATGGCATATATTTTTAAGAAGAAATATGTATAGTGACTATTTTCATATTGAAACCAAGTAGCATTTTCCCCGAAAATATAAAACCCTAGTTGCACAATTTACTATAAACTTATACATAAATATATAAATGTAAAAACCATTGGATAAGTTGCCAAATCATGTAATAAATCATTTGTCTACTTACAGTCGAAAAGTACTTTTTTTTTAAATTCAGCATTTCTCAATATATTATGTAATTTATAAAAGGAATTGAAAATGTTTTGTTGCTTTCAAGAAAATGCATTTATTCGAAATTAATTCCTTCGATCAAGTAATAATTTTTTTTTATTTATATAAAATTTAGTTGATTTATAAAAATATTTAATTAATTCACAATGTAAGCGAATTTCAATATATTTAGTAAATTATGTTTACTAACTTAGTTTGCAATAACTTTGCGCTAATAGGAATGTTTGTGCTTTATTTTCTACTCCATTCCGAAAAAACAAATTGTGATGGTAAAGAAAAGTAAGAGATTTCATTAACATATTAATGAAAACTGAAAAATTTATTTCTTTACCGTATTTCTCATTTTTTTCATCCTCGAATCGTGGTCGTGTAGTAAAAATCGGAACCTGCAAAAAATTATATAAATTTTGTAATTACATTATTTATATATTACAATATTATCTGGCATATTTGTATTATTCTAAATAATAAGAAATAAAAATATATGTACGAACATTAAATTGTAGTAAATTTAAGTACCTAATAGTAAAAAATGCTTTCTAATGGTAGTAATTTACTGTAACTATCTAACTTTGAATCTTTCGATCAAATTGAAATAAAAATGCATGTAAAAATTTAAGTATGTCCATCTAACTAAAAATCTAAACAATCTAAATAAATATTTAAAATTTGAACATTTTTTTTAAATAAAATAAATTGAATCATTTCTTGATATGCATAATAATTAGTAACAGAGAAAAATAAGTTTCACAAAATTCTAAAAATTCAAAACGGATGATTAAAAAAATGTAGGTATTACCAATGATCAAAATGCCCAAATGATCAAATTCCTATCGGTCACCACCACATAGGAACCTTCAAATGTTTAGTACGCATCCGCTGCAACAAAAAATATTAAAGAAACGTTTAATACTTGGATAGAAATGAAGCTCTAAAACTTTTTATCATTGAAAATGTTTAATATTCGTCATGCCAAAATACCTAGAACATACGCGACGGATCCCAAAATACATGACGATGGTAACTTCTTGCTTATAATATTTTATATAATAGATAGTATGCCTTGCAGAAATATTTTTATGAAAATTACGTAATTTTTATACAATTAGTCCCCCACATTAGATACGCCATTTTGAATATTGAAATTTTGAAAATTTCTGAAACTTCAGATTCGTAATCAGCGACTCCTTAAAACTAATGTACTAAGGCAAACTAAAATCTAGCAATAGGACAAATTTATGCATTTGGAAACCGCTTTTGTGGAGATGAACTCGTACGCGGGTAAAAATGAGTTACGCGAGTTATTTTCTATTGTCTGGACACTACCTCTAAGACAGCAGAATTGGTTTTAACAATGTGCCTTGAAAAAAAATTTAGTTTTCCAATATGCCTGCAAATTTAAAAGTTCTAGAGATATGTCCATATAGAATCAAAATTAAATGAAGATATATACTGCGGACAATTTAGCTGCATGGAAAAAAATACACTTTCAAACTTACATTAGACCTACAATTAATGAAACTTTTAACTTATTTGATTAGGGTATTAATATTATTGAATAAATGGAAAATATTTATTTGTTGATCTGGAGGAATGCAGGCAATAATGTGGCGCTGATATATGGTCGACAAAAAGTCGAGTTTAAATTTAGTTTCTTTCAAATATTTCGATTTCTTTTTCGACAGCTAAATTAGCAAGAATCGGGGAGATAAGAGCATTCGTACGTTTGTTTACAAACATGAAATATGCTGCATCTCGAGTCAAGGTAATTATAGATACCTAAAATTTTATTTTTATATTGATGTATACTGTTTAATTTGATTCTTATTTTCAATACTTTATGTTATCAAGTCGGTATAAAGGTAGGTGCTACATAAAGACAAATTAAGGTAAATTTTCAGATGAACTCCCTTAATTAGAAAAAGTTTTAATTCAGCGTTTTCCGACGTATTTTTGTCTTCTGCTTTCGAATAGGATAATAACAATTCTCGCTCATTAACCCTTTATGTCACCTTTTACATCAAAGTTGCATCAAAATCGCTTGAAAATTATTATATATTTTCGGGGTCCCTAATTACGAATCCGAAGTCAGAATTTTGAAATTCAAAATGGTAGCTCCAATATGGCGGATCAAAGTATTTAAATTTACATCGAATAAGACAAAATTCTGGATTTGGGGGGTTTTCGAGGTTGTCTATTTACGAATCCGAAGTCAGAATTTTGTCACACAAAATGACGAATCCAATATATGGTGGATTAAAATGTTTAAATTTACATCGAATCAGATAAAACTTTGACTTTGGATATGTAGTCAGCGACCTCGAAAACTCTCTAATATAGAGTTTTGTCTAATTCGATGTAAATTAAAATTTTGTTTAATAAATCTTAAATTCAGTGTATCCCTTGCCGCTTTCGAGATATTTAAGAATTTAAAAAATGTTCATATTCGAACATTTTTTTAATTCATACCAGTAAACGAAAAATTATGGAGAAGAATGAAACATTTTTAATCCCTTTTGATCTTTCTGTATCCACGTTCTTGATTCCTATTTTAAGATTCTGAGGGATTGAACATTATAATACCTATTCTATAATTCTTTATCCGTTTTCTGTATGCTCGAATCCTTTGTGTTCTAAATGAATGTGAATAAATAAACATTTCGATAGCTAAACATTTTTTTTATCAAAATAGATTCTTTTATTAACAATCTAAGCATCTTATCGTAACAGATCCAAATAATATTATTTGAAACTGTAAAAACCCGACCCGAAATAAGAGAAGAAAATACAAGTTTTAGATGTTTTATAATGATTAATAATTACACGGTCTAACAAAATTTATACCCAGACACCGGACTGTACTTTTCTGAAGGTTTTCGTATATATGCTGAATCCAAATCTGACCGCCGAATTGTACTATCACAGAAAGATTTTAAGGTATCCTAACCTACAAATGCAAAAAACGAAAACCATAATCATTGACAAAAACTTGACGGAATTACTAAAATAGCATTTTCGGATATATAGCCGTAAAATCCGATTTTACGGCCTACTTTTAGTCCGTAAAATGACATTTCTCGGATCACGTGAAACATGAATTCTGCGCTGCCAAAAACATAACATACGGACAAATGTAGTTCGCGAAATCGAATTTTTACAGCTTTCAGTACCGAAAAAAAATGTACCGGCTTCGCTGGTCCTCGTACGCTCCCAGCAATCGAAATTTGATAGGATTGGATTGAAAATTTCAATTCATTTTGAATTCATACTTTGGTTCCGTAAATATGTATTCAAATGGATTGAATTTCGAAGAAAGTAATCCATCTGTATTCAATTTTACCAATATAATCGGAAGTGTAATTTGTCGGATGAAATTTCGGAAAAAGTAATCCATCTGTATTCAATTTTATGAACACAATCGTAAAGCTTTATTTGCTGAATTGAAATGGATTGAATTCCAAAAATATCAACTCTTAAGTAACTTTTTCAAATCGATTATCCATAAAAAATCAAAAGAATTATGCACAATTATGCATAAATGGCCAACTGACAAATATAATAAATACTCTGATTTTGAAGTCATATGAATACACTTAGATAGTTTTGAATCCGTAATATTGAATACAGATTTATTCAAAGTTTATTTTTTGAAAGAAAACTTTTTTTGCATTGAAAAGAATACACTTAGATAGTTTTGAATCCGTAATGTTTAATATGGAGGCATTCAATATTTCGTTTTGAAGAAGGAAACTTTTTTTTGGATTGAAATGAATACACTTGGATAGTTTTGAACCCGTAATGTTAAATACGGATGTATTTAAGATTTAATTTTTAAAAAGAACACTTTTTTTTGATTAATATGAATTCAGAAAGTAACCTTTTTATTCGTATGCATACGTTCATGAACGAATAGAATTGTATATACGTAATAAAATGGATTCACCGTCGACCAAAGTATGGATTCAGAATTTAATAATTGAATCCAATTATATACAACTCTATCCAAATTCTATTGCTGGGCTGGTGTCGCATTCGAGCCGTAAAATCTGGTTTTACGGCCTCGTATCGAAAAATACTATTTTGATACACGTGTCCGCAAACTAACACTTCACGGACTATTTTTGTTCCATAAATTTGGTCCATAAAATCTGGTTTTACGGAGTGATCTCCGCACTTTACGGACTAAAAACAGTCGGTAAAGTGTACAGTATATAAAAAATAGTGTTTATGCCATTCGATGCGTAAAATGCTATTTTACACACTTTTTACATTTTTCGGTCGCATTTTACGCACTCAAATGACATAAAATACTTTACGATACATGCGCGTAAATGTTTTTTGTGCTAATGTGAATACCATCGTCACATTCGCAGAAAAAAGTTTTACGCACTAGTGTTATAATATACTATTGTTCCTCTGCAGTAAAATTTTGAGGACTCGCTTTACGGCTCCGCAGGTCCTCGGGAAAAGTACCATTTAAAGCTGAAGAATTGCACTTTAATCTGATTCGTGCCAAATTACGAAACACCCGAACGACACCCGCAATTTTTCGAAAATAAGTGATTTTTATTTATTTCTGAAAATTCTCGGTCATTCTAAATTAATGTCTTTGGCATTTTGTAGAATACCGTCTACATTAATTCAAATTGCCCTTACAAAGCCCAAATTTGGAAAAATAGTTTGTCACTTTTTCCCAATAAGCGAGTTCGTGTGCAAAAATTTGTAATACGATTTCATACCTTTCCATCCCGTTTCTTTCCTCGTTATTTCGCGATAAATCGCATGAAAACGTATACAACATGCAAAAAATTAAAACGTATCGAATCGAATGAAATTAGTGCATGGAAGCATTTAGGAATAAAAATTGAGGTTATATTTGCACAGAATGACTTTTCATTTTTATTTTTCGAGAAAAGATGAAAGAAATATATAAAAGAATTAACATTTACTCTCTTTAGGTGGTATAGTTGATCACATAAAATGTATCGTAACGAACATTGAAATATTATTTTACGATTCTCATCTTTTCGATGCTTTTTGCTAACTTACTATGTTTTTTTACCTTCTCCACTTTACGAAGAACACAGCCTAGTTTCATTTTCTTCACATCTTCACCTTCCGTATTAAAGAGGTTCCCTCGGTTAAGGAAATGACATTCCGAATTTAACAACAAAATTACAACTCATTAAACAATAAATGAAGGGTCTAGCAACTTCCATCTCGCTATTTTTAGTATTTTCATTAAAAAGCATATGTTTCAGGGAGAATTTACAATTCACAATATTTTATTATTTTATTGTAATTTTACAGTGACGAAGTACATTATTTATGTAAACATCAAAAGATTAAAACAATATTACGAAAGAGAATTTGCAAGAATAAATTTCGTAGATAACAAAGCGAACTGTATTTGTACTAGAAAGTTTATTCTCGTAAATTCTCACTCGTTTCTGAATCGATTTGCTGAAATTTGATGTACATTAATATAAAGTGCATAGAATCACTCTAAACTAGATTTGAGCTTGAAAATGTACATACATATTTACTTTCGGTTTAATTTCAATATTCTAGGTTAGGAACTGATGTCGTTTTCGCGCGCAAGCGCCATCAGCGATCATGACGAATAGCCTTCGTATTAAAACGAATGAATACTTCGTGTTTCGGAAGTATAGCATATTGACGCATATGATCGAATGTAACATATGACATCGGATGCATTGGAAAGACGAAAATTATTCGAAATATATTGTGCGCATGAAAACATTTGAAAACGACTAATTACTTCGACGTCGACCCAGACCATAGGTCTGGCGAAGTATTGAATTTGGTCAGTTCCGCCAAAAAATTACCCTATAGTTTTTCATCAAATGTCGACGTTCCAGGCCCTAAGGAACCCAAAGCAACAATAAAAATATTGGTGTCCGTTAGGTTGTACGTCCGTCCGTCCGTGGGCAAAATTTTGTATACGCGATATCTCGCGACTGGCAGGACGAATTTAAAAAGTACAAACGGATTTGGGTTTTTCTTGGCCAAACTTAGATCTGATTAGTTTTTGGAGACAATGCATACTAGATTATGGGGAGGTTTAACAAAAAAACGCTCAAAAAACACGTTTTTTCCATTTTTTAACAAAAAATACAAATCGTACAAAAAAATGTTTCAAACAAAAAATATAGAACATCGAATTCTCTACAAAAAAGGTTGTATTAATTTCTTCGTACAATCAACGATAATGCCGTAAAAAGGGAAACCGAAGTATCCCACATATAAACAAATTTATTTCCTGCAACCCGACCTGTCAAAAACTCGACTAAACCGCGTTTTTTTAAGCATCAGTGTGAACAAGACGTGCTCATTTATCAGTGCTTCGGCTGACCTGCGGTCGGGGTCGAAGTTTTGAAAATGCTCATTTTCAATTTTAATATAGGGTGAATATGCCAATGAATGGACGTCTATCAATAAATAGACGATTTTCTACATATTTCTATTTCTTATGAATGTATGATGCACAACATGCAACAAAATACATATTTTTATGTTCTTTGAACATTCAAAACGATATTTACAGTACTACTGATCTTCCAGTGTTTATTATTTTGTAAAATCAAAGCAAAGTTTTAAAGCCATCGAAAACTGGTACTGAACACGTCCCATTTGATTTAACCCGTCTATTCGTTGGGGTTTAGCGGATTTTTTACAAACGTATGAAGACGAGGTTAATAATTAAATAAAATCAAAGGTTGAACTACACGGTCATAAAGAGCAGAGTCTAACGATTCTAATGGTGATATCATAATTAAATTTTCATAAAAAAATTCAAAAGTTACAATCGATCAAATTGTGAAAAATGCTTAACCGTCCATTCATTGGCATATTCACCCTATTTAAGGAACAAGATATTGTTACAATATATGTATAGAAACTACTCGAACCTAACGATACTACAGAACCCTCTGCCGCCTTCTTTCCTGGCAGTGTTAAAATGGGAATATTCCCGGAAGCATCAGCCTTTCGTCAGGGAACTGCAATACGAATTTAGCCAAAATTGTAGGCACCCGGGTCGAAGGCATTTAGTTTGGCATTAAAATTTGATGAATTTCATTCGAAAGTGAAAACAAATCGAATGAAAGTCGAAGTTTTTGCACACGAACTCGTTTATTGGGTTATTTACGGTTTTTAGTGAAAATTCCTACTTTATCGGTCGAGCACTTTAGAACCCCTTTAAGAGAGTTCCGCCGGTAAGGTAGGAAATCTCATTAAAAAACGTAAATTCAAGATGACCGAATAAAATTTTCAAAATTCGGAATCTGTACAGGCAATTCTAAGAACTATAAACAGTTTCCTAGAAAATACCACAAATATTGATTGAGAACTGACCGAAAATATTCGAAAATAAGTGATTTTTATTTATTTCCGAAAATTCTCGGCAGTTCTCAATTAATGTCTTTGAAATTTTCTAGGATACCGTTTATACTAATTAAAATTGTCCTTACACAGCCCGAATTTCGAAATATCGTTTCAGTCACTTTTTATTTACGGGTTTTAGTGAAAATTCCTATGTTATCGGCCGAGGACTTCAGAACCCCTTTAATGATAAAATCGCATATGGAATCATCTGAGATGAGCATACATACTTCAAAATGCCGCGCTTTTATTTTTAAAGGTGGTGTTCGCCGTGAATTTGGTGGGAATTTGAATGTGGATCCTAACCTCTTTTTGAACCTGTTCTTATCAAAGTTATAATTCGGTGTGAATATATAATAGTATAATATACAAATGTAAGTATAGTGCAATACTTATAAATGGAATATTTCTATAATACTAGTTTCATTGGATACCATCCTTTTCAGAGATTGCCAGGAAAGTGTTTTTATTTTCTGAATTACCCTGCAAACACAAAAGTAACAGTTATGTAACAACTATGTAACATTTATGTAATAATATAACCATTATGTAAATATTACATAACTGTTACTTTAGGATATTTCAATTATAGTAATTTTAATTATTAAATAGCATTATGGGTTTTGGTGCATGTTTTATCGATTGAATTGACTTTAATAAAATAACACGTATATATTCCAAACATATTTTTGGAGTTGTACTTTTTTTTTCTCCGAAATCACCAGTACCTTCGGTTGTGAATGTTTCTTCACCTTATTATGACCAAAAAAGACCAGTAAGACTTTAGTAAAGACTATAAATAAATGATTTAAATCTCCCAAACATTCTGTAAATTAAAACTGAAGATTTCACAAAGTAGAATTAAAATTAAAATAGAATTTATAACAGTTACCAGAACTTATTCTGGTAAAGATTATCCATTTTTAACGACTGGATCATCGATTGTTAATGCTGCAATGGTACTAGCCAAGATGACATCATTCTTGGATTTATCCCAGCAAAACTTGATATACCTTAGATTTATCATTTACGGATTCAGTCAAGTGTATGAATGTTGTACATCTTGGTGTACTCATTAAACGATTTAAGTATCAAGCATGATTTTCTATAATCGGATTGGATCTGAATATGGGAAGGGGACTTTAATACTTCTTAAGGAATGGAAAATGACCAATAAAACACTAATGGCATCGATTATGAGGAGGATTTTCCTACTCAGATATAAATCTAATAACTTCATTCCAAACACATTTATTTTAATTCTTTTACGCACTAAAATGAATTTTACTCACCTGTTTTCAACACCCCCAGGACTTAATCAACAAATTCAAACTAAGTGTTATGAATTTAGAAATACGAGATGTTATTACAATTCAAAGAATCTATTTCACTTATGAAAATATCAGAAAAGAAAGTTTTATAGAATTATACTCATTAAGAGTAGTTTGATATTTGATAAATTATGTAGCAGTTGGTTATTTTATAAGTAATTCCTCTAATTTAATTATACCTGTAAACAAAACTGAATTGGGACATCAAGAATCCGAATTCGGAGTCACGAATACAATTCATTTCAATTCCTTGACAATAGCACCCTGCGTTAAAAAGTGGATATAATCGGACACAACCGGATAGAAACGGATCGAAAACTACATAAAAATACCTCATTACTCTGCAAACACAAAAGTAACAGTTATGTAACAACTATGTAACATTTATGTAACAATGTAACCATTACGTAAATATTACATAACTGTTACTTTCTGTGTTAGCAGGTTATGGATAAATATAAATTAAATGTCTGTATATTTCTATCCTGATTTCGATCCAATATTTACAGTTTTATGCATGACATAGAAATGAATTCATGGTTATAGATTTGAATTCTTGACGTCTGAATTCATTTTCATTTATACCTTTCGACAAAAAAGAGTCTTGCATTGATTTAATATACATTTTTCTGAGTTTTCAAGTTCATAAAAATTTAAAATACAAATTTGTTAAAAACTTTGTGTAGTGGTACTAAATCGTTACTAATTTCGAGACAATTAAGGACATTTTAATGCTGCAAACACACAAGTAACAGTTATGTAACAACTATGTAACAATGTAACCATTACGTAAATATTACATAACTGTTACTTTCCGTGTTTGCAGGATAAAGATTCATAGATCGGTTTTAATGGAAATAGGACATACTGTAATACAATCTTATTTTTTAATGTTATAAAACATCGATTACATTCATATCGTAATCATTTCACAATTTAATAATACAAGAATTTTTCTTATACAAATTTAAAATATAACCTAAAAATCTATGGTTTTTAAATATTTTGATGCTTTATTAAAATGCGTGAATAACATTGACGTATAAAAAATAAGTCTCGATAAAGTCTAAATGGCACTTAAATACAGTGAGTACAGATTACAAGTTACATTTATGAAAATTTACTAATTCGATGATCGATTAAAATGAAACTACAAATTATTAACAAATAAATCAACAATCTACACAACTTTTAACTATGTCATGTTCAATTTTATATTTTACAATTCGAAAGACACTTCCGGTTAATATCGTTAATTATAAAATATCTTTTATAAACTCAAGTAAATATTGATTTAAATAGTACCAAATTTACTAAAAAGACGCTTCATAATGAAACAAATATTTATTATTGATTTAAGGAAATATTTTACTTGGACCTATTCAAATAAATGTTTACTTGAGATTTTTTGCAAGCGATTGTCAGATATAACTACGACAATATAATTTATATGTACATTTGATACATATATACATGCACAATTTCGTCGACTTTACAGAAAGTAACAATATTGAACATTTTATAGTAGTTTTATAGTTCTTTTGTATAACGTAAGAGATAAGATATTCAGAACTATTTATAAATGATCGACAACAATAATCTGCAGTAACGGTTAATAGATATTGGCAAATTAGTGGCGGCTCTTCATGTACTAAATGTTACAAACATAAATAAAAAATATAAATTTCATTGAAATATTGGCAACTTCTTCGATGGCAGTTAACCTCAATTTTGGAAGTACTTATTATTTGATCGACTACTAATAGTGATTGTTCGTAATTAATTAATAGTAGTTGTAACCAATATTTCATAGTAGATTCATGAAAAGCTTTGTTTATAATCATTAACATTGAGAATCATTAACAAATAGTAAAATTTATTTCGTACTAATAAACCATTGATACAACAGCCAACAGGAAACTTTCTCGCATTATTCGTGCAGTAAACTATTCGCATCGTAATTCCGAATAGAAAACTATTCAATCCTTATTAATTTTACATAAAATGGTTTAGTTCAAAATAACCATAAAAATCATGAATAGTTGCTACGTAATGCATACATTTACTAACTACAATTATTTCTAATTCTAGCGAATGTCTATATTATTTATGCGCTTAGTAGCTAATAGTTGCTGTTGAGAGTTATTGGTAAATAGTGAACTTTATACCTTAGAGTTAGAGTTGAAGTGTGTGTTTACACCATGAATAATAACTACAGAAAACTGAATTATCGAACTTAGGTAAAGTTTGAGCAGCATCCACTACTGTACCAACAGTTACTAACCGTTACGAATAATTTTGAATTGTTGATATTTTAATATAAAATTCCCAATGAAAAATTTCTGATTTTCAATAATTAATTTCTGTATTATGCCTTCGATTTTCTTCAATGTTTACGATTCTTCACTGAATGCACTCAAGTTTTTAATCTTGAGTGTCGGAAGGTTGAAAATACTGTGTTTTTTTTTATTATCTTACATGCGCAATTGTTTGTACCTATTTTTCGTTTTTACGATTGATAATATTTACAAAAGTATTAAATAAACATTAACTAGTAGTAAATTTGAATCAGATGCTTATCGAATAGTACGAACACAAAAATACACATTTCTTATTTGATTATATGAAAAAATTACATCGATAATGAAATTATGAGTAAAAATACAATTTGTCGATTAACAATAACAATATATTTTGTTGCTTTCCTTCGTAAACCCTTCATTACATCCTGTAGCCTTTAATTCGACAATAAATTTGTAAATGTCATAATTAATATTGGAATCATCAAAGATTTGTGTTTAAAATACTTTGCATGGTTACTAAATAAAATAATTGTATATAATTTATATACACAAGTTTAGAAATAGTTTTAATTCTTCGAGTACAAGAAAGTTATTTTAAAACTTTAATAATAGAAATAAAATCAAATGCAACGATTAATTTAAAAAAAATCTTTAATAAAATCAATTCACAGGATAAAAACTTTTAATACAATAAATTAAAACAAATGTAAATAATGTGCTATTTACAAACATGGAAATTTCATGTTTTTAATAAGTTAACATTTTTGAAAACAGAATATTATCCAATTTAAATCTTCGTCAACAATAAATTTAAACAGGTATTATAATTTAACATTATTATTTTATTAACGTCAATATTAAGTCAAAACGTAAAGTCTAATTTTGTGCACTTCCGCAAGTCTAATGAGTAAGAAAATTCAGTCAATATCGAAGAAGAAAAAGCAAAATTCTTGTAATTTTTATTGAATGGATTGTTCATTGCTAATTTTGAAAAAAAAATGGTTTAGATTTGTCTAAAGTTGATATTTTCTTTTTTTAGATTGTAATTTTCCATTGACTTCAGTGAATTTTATCACAATTTCATCTTCTTTTTCTTTTTCTTTAACGAAGCAAGATACGGAGTCATATTCTTTGATATCTTGTTTATTTTAGTTTTTTTTTAATAAAAATTGAATATTTAAACTACTTGAATTATGTCAATTTTTAAAAAAATTCGTACTATTCTGATGAACATTTATTCAAACCTGATTAATCTCTAATCTCCAAAGGAACTCGAGCTCTTCAACATTTTCGAGAAAAAACCTTCGGGTCGTCGTGCAAGATCCTGCGGCGTGCCATCCTCGACAATTTCACCATCATCGAAGACTACAATTCTGTCACAATCGAGTAATGACACCACACGATGCTGTAAAATAATTTCGAATTAAACAATTAAAATTTTCATTAAATATTTAAAACTAATATGTTATAACGTACTTTAACCACATTATTTTATATTATTTATAAAAATAAATTGAGATTTATGTAACTGGAATTGCGTAGAAGTTTATTTGAATTCAATTTCGGAAATTCAAAGTGTATGGAAAAGATCGCTTACCACTTACGAGAATGTTCGCTACACGCGTACATGTCGCGACACCGCCTAGCGGTAAAGATGCGAATTAGATTTAAAATGCAGAATTCATTGTGAATTCAAGAACTGACTTATTGTTAAATGTTTTTGTTTTTAAAAAGAGTTTTTTTAGGTTATGTTGTATGTATGAAATTATATTAGAGGAAGTGAAAAAATTAGAATAAGAGAAGAAGTTAGAATAAGAGGAATTAGAAGAAGAGAAGGACTACTGTACCAAGTTTTAAAGCAGGAACTTATCAAGTCAAAAATTTTTTGTTTTCGGACGTAACTAAATCATTTTTTGGCTTATAGAAATTAATTAAAAATTACCAACCGCTATTGTGATGACCGTTTTGTCTCGAAGAACATCAGATACCGCTTGAAGCAACGTCTTCTCCGTGGTCGCGTCGAGGGCGCTAGTAGCTTCGTCAAAAACCATCAACGAAGATTTTCGTAGTATTGCACGAGCCATATTCAACAGCTGAAGTTGACCAGTAGAAAAGTTTTCCCCTCCTTCACGCACTTCGAAATCTGCAAATAATTTTGTACAATTTTTAAAACGGATTTCGCAAAATTAATTGTAATTCACCGTTACTTTCGTTTTTCAAAAGTGAGACAAACTTTTTTTTATAGAGCTTATAAGAGTATTTTCCGATATCTTGTAAAAAAAAATTGTTAAAAGTAATGCTTTATACCTAATTTTTCAGGATACGAAGATATAACGTCTTTTATTTGCGCTATTTCTAACGCTGACCAAAGTTCATCATCGCCATGTTCATGAAGTGGATCAAGATTTTCCCTAGAAACAATTTTTTTTTTAATTAACTAAATAAAAAGAAATGTATACAAATGAAACTTTATTGCCTACATATTTACAATAATCCCAAGTATTTACCCTATTGAAAAAATCCATGTAGATTACATATGGATTCCATGTGGATTCATGTGGATTCGCATGGATTCCATATGAATTTTTGATATTGATTTTCATGTGGATTTTCCCCGCAACAACAACGATTTCTAGAAAGCGTAGAATGTATATAGCGAAAATCCATATAGAATCCACATAAAAAATCCACATGGAATCCTTATGGAATACAAATTAAAAAACCATATGGAAATCCACATAAAAAATCCATATGCAATCCACACCAGAAATCCATATGGAATTCATTTGGAAAACCCCCATGGAAATACACATAAAAAATCCATATAGATTCCACATAAAACACATGTGGAAAATCCACATGAAAATCCATATGGAATCTATATAACAAAATCCATATGGAATTCACACCAAAAATCCATATGGAATCCACATGGAATCGGCATGAAATCCATATGGAATCCAAATCAGAAATCCACATGGAATTCATGTGGAAACCCCATATTGAAATACACATCAAAAATCCATATAGATTCCACAATCTTCCACATAAAATACATGTGGAAAATCCACACGAAAATCCACATAAAAAATCCATATGGAATCCAGATGAATCCATATGGAAACCACGTGGAATTCATGTGGAAAACCCATATTGAAATACAGATAAAAAATCCATATAGATTCCAAATTCTTCCATATAAAATACATGTGGAATATCCATATGGAATACATATAAAAAAATCCATATGGAATCCAGATGAATCCACATGAAATCCATATTGAAAATTCATACGGAATCCACATCAGAAATTCATATGGAATTCATGTGGAAAACCCACATGGAAATACATAGCAAAAATCCATATAAATTCCACATTCTTCCACATAAAATACATGTGGAAAATCCACATGAAAATCCATATAAAAAATCCATATGGAATCCATATAAAAAAATTCATATGGATTCCACATCAAAAATCCTTACGGAATCCAGATGAATCCACATCAATCCACATGGAATCAATATGGAAGCCACATGGATTTTTTCAATAAGGTAATAATGGATAATAATAAATGACGAACCTAATTGTTCCGCTAAACATTATGACGTCTTGTGGAATTGCTGAAATTCTGGATCGCAAAACTGACAGTGGAACATCTGTCAAATTGATGCCGTCCAATAGAATTCTGCCTTGAAAAATTTCAGCGATTCGAAAAAGCGCCATTATGGTGGTCGACTTTCCGCTTCCGGTCCTTCCGCATATCCCTAACTGAAATTGTGTATTCAAATGTTTAGTTTTCAGGGAATCTCATCAATTGAAGCGTTTGAAGGAATAAAGAAATTTCCTTTTTCTTTAAAATGTATATTTTTAATTTGTTTATCAAAAAATATAAGTCATGAAAGTCTGAAGTCTATATCGCTGTAATTGGCTGTAGAATTATTGATTTAAGTAAAAAGGACATATTTCTGGAAATGCTAATACAGTGGTCCCTGTTCTAATGCATACGCTCCAGAGTACCTCCAAATCTACTGTCATCTGAGGAAAGTATGTATTAGGACAGGGACCACTGCACGTTCTTATAAAAACAACGCAAAGAAACCAGAAGCTTTGTTTACATTCTAATTCTAAGCAACAAAAATAAAATATGAATGTCGACACTCCTTGTAGGTTATTTATTGAACATATTTCATTTTAGTACGGATTATTTATGGTATTGAGAAAATGTCCCGTCCTCGGACAAACAAAAAAGAAAAGAGAGGAATTTATTGTGTCGCAACTGTAAAAAACTGAGACAGTGGGGAGTTTTCTGAGAAATTCACGAACAATTGACGAAAAAAGTAAAAAATATGTCATTATTTTTGTTGATTATTTCCAATGTTAAAACCGTATAGATTACTAAAGTATTCGGTAAAGATATATAATAAAGTTCGATATACAATTTCACAAATATATATTTATTATCTGAATTTTCTGTCAAGTAACCCCATTTTCAGTAAAAAGGATGTATATAAAATTGATTATTTATTCGGGTCCTATTTTTTTATCGGGTTAAAACGAGTACGTATAAGTAATGTCTTATTCATTGTACTAAAGTATCCAAAACATCTTATGCATATACTGTTCCGGTCGTTTTATTGACGAAATAAAACTTTAATCCTTTAACGTCCAAGATGACGAGACTTTTAGCTCATTTTCAAAGCTCTCTAGCAAATTGAAAAATGAAAATATTATAATGAAACAAACTTATTTTACTAATTTTGGGTATGCTTTATCGATTTATGGAATCAAAATTGGGATTCCTTGCCCCAGAAAAACAATATGGCGCATTCATTTTACATTTTAAGACAAAAATTTAGATTAATGTCGTTTTATTTCAGAAATATTTAGGAAAAACACGCATTGTTAGACATTTTCACACTTTTCCGCCATTTTTAATAGGATAAACTCAATGAAGTTCAATAAACAAAAAAATTCTCCTTAAACTTACTTGTCCACCTTTGTCCGTGCTTTGGAATGTCTCACCAACCAATACTCACTTGTAACAAATTGTCGAAAAAAACATTTTTACGATTTTTCGGTACTTTTTTAAATAAAATCTGCCATATTACGTTTCTGCGGCGAGGAATCGCAATTTTGACATCATAAATCAATAGAGCATACCCAGAAATAGTAAAGTAAGTTGGTTTCATTATATTTTCATTTTTCGATTTCCCAGAGAGCTTTGTAAATGAGCTAAAAATCTCGTCATCTTGGACATTAATGGTACACCCTTATTTTGAAAAATTCTATAAATCACTCTGGATTTTCTAAATCTTGTTACTTTCAGGGTTCGAGTAGACAAGGTCTTCCAAAAAATTAATTTCATAAAAGATATGTAAAATTGCTAATAATTTATTAATTACAAATGCCAATTTCATGCTTAAAAAGATTATCTTTTAATTTTTGTTACGTTAAATACAGAGAAATCTCACCTTTTGCCCCGGAGGTATTCGAAGATTCAAATTGCGAACGATTGGATGGTTTTCGGTATTGTAACGTAACGTCACATTTTCGAAAACGATTTCACCTTTCCTTGGCCAATCGTGAGGGATTTCTAATCCTGATACAAACAAATTCATAATACAAAATAGCGACATGTTACTGATAAAGTAAATTAAAACATACTGCTAATTATGTTTTAAAAGCTGATAAATTACTAGTTTGCAAAGAAAATGAAGACAGAACTTGTTTTATAGACACAAAATGGCAAATTTTTTAAGTAAAAATCGCCACTCGAACACCAAAGTTTTTTAAAAAATTCAAAATGCATGTTTTTGGATTTTGATTTCAGATAAACCGATTTCAAAATGTGCTGTTCACCAGGATGTCAAATTTTGTTAATTCTTTAAGGCCCAGCGGTTTTGATTGAAACCACCTTTGTGTTCGAACATTCATAACTTTGTCAAAAATTAATCAATTTTTCAGTTCTAAACGCCAAAGATCCACAAATTTATATTACTTTTTAAACAAAAAAATTATAGTGCAATAAATTTACAACAATCTTATAATTATAACTATATTAAAAAAAAAATGTTTTTGCTAACGGTTGTTAAAAAAATTAAAAATTGCTAAATTACTTCAAGTAAGGCTAATGAAAATGACTACTCGGGAGTTTTTGGGACCGCTGATTACGAATCTGATGTTAGTTTTTCAACATTCAAAATGGCGGATCCAATATGGCAGACGAAAAAATCTAAAAATTGAACGAGGCTCATGAAAATGACTACTTGGGGGGTTTCGAGGTCGCTGATTACGAATCTGATGTTAGTTTTTCAAAACTGAAGTTGACGGATCCAATATGGCAGATGAAAATATTTGAAAATTGAGCTAGACTCGTGAAAATTACCACTTAGGGTTTTTTGGGGTCGCTGATTACGAGTCTGATATTCGTTTTTCAAAATTCAATATGGCGGACGGAAAAATTTGAAAATTGAACGAGGCCCATGACAAGTCGTCCGCCGTATTGGATCCGCCATTTTGAATTTTAAAAAACTAACATCAGATTCGTAATCAGCGACCCCGAAAACCCGAAAATCGCATCACTTAAAAAAAGTCGAGCCTTAAAGGGTTAAACGCGTCAGACGAAAATGGCCGCCATTTGTACATTTATTGTTATTTTTTACTAAACAAATTAGAATAAGTTCCTATAACATATGCCAATATGGTGCAAACATTTCAGAATTAAATAGTAAATACGTTTACATACAACAAATTCGAGAAAATGAGTCTTTTTTTGTGTCTCTGACCCCATATAGCCTTTTAATCTGTCTGCAAACTATTTTAAAATGTATTACGAAATATTGACATTTTAGCTTGTAAGATATATAAGGCGTCCAAGAACTGGGTTGCGATATTTCAGGAGGTGATTCTCTATGATATTTCAAACAAAAAAAGTCCTGCGCCAGGATCTGAGGCTCAGAATTTAAGTGACGGGTCATTGAAGTTTAGACAAAAATTACTTTTTTTGCAGTAACTCGGCTCGCTTTCAAGTTATTTCAATGAGTAAGAGGTCATTTTCAAGCTTCTTTAACACCCTACAATCGATCCATAAGAGGATTTGATCTTCAATGAATATTTCTGATGTTATGGGCCCAAAAACAGAAAAAGGCGGACAATTTTTGCAAAGCCACATATGAAGAAGTTGTAGAGATTGGAAAGACGACCCCAAACCCGTCACTCAAATTCTGAGCCTCAGATCCAATTTTGGCAAAGGACTTTTGTTTGAAATATTATGAAGAATCACCTCCTAAAATATCGAGTTCTTGGGCAGCCTTTATATATATATATATATATATATATATATATATATATATATATAAATATAAACCCAATTAAAAATTGCTTCAGGTCCGATAAAAAACAATGGCGACACTAGAAGTGAAAAGTTTTGTAGAATTCCCTACATCTATCTGTATATATACCACATAGTAAATTAAAAAAAAATAAAAATCGTTCTCGGATAGTTAATCAACCATAATTTTGAATGCCATCTTTCGGTGTACTTTATAAGCCACGTATTTTCTCTAGTATCGACAAATCATTTCTGTCAGTTCATACGTTATGCTCTCAATTATTTCGAATTAAAATATTTAAAAGATTAAATATTTCTGAAATGATTTCACTAGCTACAAGTATTAATTTTTTAAGCACTGCCAACTTACCCAGTCGACCTTTCGGACTATCTTCGAAGTTTTCTCGTTGGACGTTCGTGAAGGCTGCTACTCTAGCAACGCTGCCCATATACATTTCAATTTCCGATACGAATTTGACGACCCAATTCAAATAAATAGGAACAATAAACGTGTAATTGATCGCCATACCCACCAGTACTGGTGCCATTGGTGTAGGACGAAATTCTGCAGTTATCAACGCTACAAAAGTTGCGGCTACTACGATCACGGACCCAAGATAGTCCTAAAAAACGATTTCACATTTTAAAAACTATTTTTCACTCCAACTTGTCATAGACAAAATATATTTTTAAAATTTTTGTTGTATAAAACGAAATAACCTTTAAGACAAATGAACTTTTCACATTTAATTACCTTTGTACCCCTTAAAATTCTTTCTTTAATTACTCTTATTGTACATTATCATTTAATGTTTTTATTACAACAATATTTTTAAGAAGTAATAAGGTAGTTTGCTTACCAGGGCAATACCGAGCCACCTGCTGCTGGAATTCAAGAGCAGAAAAGCATTCACATTAGCGTCCAGACGTTGGATCATCAAATCCATAAATCGATCCTGTTCTTTAGAGGCTCGTAATGTTTGCAAACCTCCGAGAGTTTCGGAAAAGTGAGCTGCAACTGGACCCCTCGAACTGTCAACACATAAATTAAATTGGCTGTTATTAAATAATGATCTATACGGAAATTAATTCACAACTAAATACTTTCTAATTATTGAAAAAGTAATTTAATTTTTTGTTACTGTAATCTAATTATGTATTTACTTTGTCAAAAATTAATAAATTGTCAATATTGACCATAAAATAATTAACCCCTTGAAATACAACCAATACAAAAATATGAAAATGCCAGTGTTAGTACCTCATGAGTAATTAAGATCCGAAAATAAGACACAGATGGCGTGGTCCCACCGGAGAAAAATTTCCATTAAAATTTGTACGGAAATCTCCTGAAAAATTACCATGCTGTCCGCCAAATGAAGTGCATAATGTTGGCAAAGTAAAGTTTGCATTGAAATGTTGAATTTTTCTGAAGTGAGATGTAAAATTTGTGGTAGTAGCACCAGAAAAATTCCTGGTCCAGAGCATAGTAAAATTTTCGGCAATAGCACCAGAAAAATTCGTAGTCCAGAGCACAGTAAAATTTTAAGTAACCCTAGACAACTTGTGTTTGTTTATGCATGGAACAAGAATCGTCATGACTTATTGTTAGTTCATATTACGCATTCACAAGTGTTTTCGTAAGTTTACAAGCAGTGTCTGTGCTTACATCAGAAATTGAAAGCAGAAGCTTCATCAACGCTTACTATATGAACATGCGAAGAATACCGATGCTTGGGCGCCATATTGCTATCGTTTTCACAGTCTGTAAATTTCGGATAAACTCGGAAACTTTCGTATACGTTTCAGGAAATGGCACATGAAAAATTATGGACCACTACATTGTAGTTTGTACACAAACTTCTTAAACTGCACGGGATTATTTAAGTTGCACCGATTTAAAAACTTGGTGTACTACAAATTTTACGATGCTATATTATACATTTCATCCAGGAGTACAAGAGATATTGTAGCCGTTATTACAAATAGTCCTACCCAAATATGCAATTTATCTTGTCTGGGTCTGCAAATATTACAATAAAGTGACTTTGCACCTCTTTTCGGATGCCGAGCACAGTCATTTTTCTCGGAAATTTCTCTCCGTGCATGATATGCCGCTTTTGTTTTTCGCTAGTACGAAACTTGGATCGAAATATTCACATTATAGCAAAAATGTTACCTTCCATCCAGCCTTTGAAGTTCCCTTGCACCCTTTCGGTAGAACATTTGCAAGTAGTAGTAAGCTATACAAGTGGGTACGGCTGCTACGAGAAACCAAGGGAAGATTGCAATGTTCACCAGCATAGCAGATCCGCAAAGCAGCACGAACATTGTGAGTCGTTGCGTTGCTGTTGACATTTTCTGAAAGCAAAAATTAAAAAGACACCCCATACATAATAAGAAGTATTTCTTTATTTAATTTAAAATGGCTGCAAGGTGGATGCTTGCTAATTTTACCTTATCTATTACACTAATGTCGGCGCTAAAACGATTCAAGATTCTTCCGATCGGTATCCTTTCAAAAATGGATAAGGGCACATGCAGAAGCGTCGAAACAGCTTCTTCGTGAAATCGTCTTCGAGCTTTTGCTCCTGCCCATTGTCCAGCCGTACTGTAGATAAACGACAGGATGACTGAACCGATCGACAATGCCATGTACACTTTACAGTACACCCACGTCTGTAAACAAAGCAAGAATTCTAGCTAGTAACATTCTAATGCTTCTAATTAATGAAGGTATCAAGGCAGGATTAAAAATGACCAATGTGGACCAATTCAAAATTGAAGAACGACACACAAATATGATAAGCAGGCGAAATTGGACACCGACAATAGCGATACGTGGTTGGAGAATATGTCGATAAGAAGTAAAAACAAAGATGGACAATTTTAATTGCAATATTAAAGTATGTATTTAATTAAGATGTAAGATTACTTACTTCCACATGATCATCAGATTTCGTGGAATTTCTGTCATTGTTGGACCACTCGCTCAACCATAGGTCGGTATAAACCCGGACAGCCTGACAAGCAACAGCTGCGCCTAAGTATCCCAAACCCGGAATTAACCCACCGACTTTTAAGTATCGCCACCAGATGGCGTTTGTGACGGCGTCAGTTGGTTCTTCCTCGTTAACGATTTCGCTGACGATACTATTACTTTTCTTTTTCCTTTCTAGTTCATGTGTTTTTCTAGCTTCTACTAAAAATAGTTTCTTGACGGGGTTATGGTCCCATTCTGGTGTTTGACCAGATCTGATAAAAGCCGAAATTAAAACAAATGACGATATAATAAATATATAGATGAAGAAGAACACATAAATGTTTGGTATCAATTTAATCGCAGATTGCATTTTATAGTTATGGTCCTAAATGTTTAAGGTTGCATCAGATGAATTCTGAATCAATTTATGAATTGTGTTTTGTTATTATATAAAATTACTAAATTTACAATGTCATTTAAAAGATATCTTACTTGTTAGACTGTTGTCTAGATGTCATCAATCTCCTTAGGACATTTTTATCTCGATGCTGTGGCGCATCGTCGTATTTGAAGTTAACGATTCTAGAAAATAAGAATACAAAACATAATCCAATTATGTAATTTAGTTAGTAAGAAAGTATAAACAAAAACTCAAACAACTTTTGGGAGAACAATAATTCAAATGTTATATTGTGCCTTTCAATTGCAAATTGTTCATATTCACGCCAATTTTTTGGGCGAGATGCAGACTAATTTGATATGAAATGTAATATTATTAGAGAATTGTTAATTACCGCCCAGAAAACAATTGTTTCAGCACACCGCCGTTTTGAGTTCCATCTACGGTGTTATTGCGTTTTCTGAAAATCAAGAACAATTCCATATTCGTGTAATTGTTTTTATTAATTCATACTTGCATACACAAATAATAAATTAAAGTATAAGTTAAATTTTGAAATTTCATCGGACCTTCATATATGCTCCATGCGAACTCTCTTTTTTTTAATGGAATCTATTTATTTCTCATAAGCAATTGCATTTTCGAAAATCGTTATCCAATGATGTACGTCCTCCAAACTCCATAATGGAATTAATCTTATATAACATCAAACGTAAAAAACTGATTCCTTTGTTTTGAATTCCAAACGCCCGAGAATTCAATGCAATCTTATCTTCGAGAGTTTGTACGTTTATGCTTGGTACAAAAAAACGCGATCATATACCACAATTTAAAATCCATATTTTTAAAGTAAACGGAGAAATAACCATTTAAGACGGAAGCAATTTATAAAATACAAATAAGAAATTTATAAACCTATGAAAAGAGTAGTAAACCTATAATTCAGCTAAAACAAAGTATAGAAACTAGTCGATACGTATAAAAAGGATATTGAATTTACCTGATTGGAATGTGACGAGACTCCAAAATTGTAGGCGTGCTACTTTGTCGAGAAACCAATGGTGGATGTTTCAACGGCTGAAGACTCGAGGTTCGCATTGCTTTGTTATGCCTTCTAATTTTTTTCTTAACAACGACGTCCCATTCTTCAGCAGGTATCGGAAAATCGGTTAAATCGTGTGCGAGGTACCTTGAACCCGAAAGTGCTATTCTTCGTAGTCGCAGAGGAATAAACGTCGATGCAATCTGTAGAAATTCAATTATTTTTGAATTTATAATTCAAGAATACTTTTCTTAAAATCATCCCTTTTATTTTATTAATATTTATTCACACACAATATTTGTTTAAAGCACTTATTCTTTTATTATATGTATCATCCATTGATCGGTATATAAAATAATTGTTGCGCGAGTTCATTGTTGAATTCGAACGCCATCTAGTGTCACTAGAAGCAACTCATAACTGCGGATAAATTAACCAAAAAAGGGTGATCAGAAATAAGATAACTTTACGATATAAATCTCAAGATGTCATCACAATGAAGGCAGCTTTCTTTAAATATTATTTTCTTATGGAAGCTAAATTATTTTGGGATACTTACATGCGCATCTTGATCAGTGATCCATGATCCATTGTTAACTTGATGATGGCGCACTGAAATTCCTATTCTTGAAATCAACCGAATCAATGACCATCTATCTTTCGCCGTTTTTGTATTTCGATGATCTTCCAAAATGGAAGTTACGGCGTGTCGCCATTCGGCAGCCAAAACGGGATCTTGTGCTTCAATATTCACTTTGGACCCCACTGCTCGTATGCGACACGAATCCATCGCTATGATCTGTACAAGATTTAAATGGATTTGTGAATACAAAATATCATTTTTGTTTTTTAAATTTTTTATCAGATTTTGTTTGTTTATTTGGAATTAGACGATTTTTATTCGAAATAATTGTATATTTTTTAAAATAACTTTTAAGGTAAGAAGTGTCATTAAATGTGATAGTTTATGATTATCATCTCACCTGATCAGCGTATGAAAGCAATTCCAAGCGGTGTGTTACCATTATTACTGATTTTCCATTTTTTAACAGGGCATTTTGTATACCACGCTCGAAAACTTCGCGACCAACTTCTTGATCTAACGCCGATAGAGGATCGTCCTAAAATATGTATAAATTCGTTTAATTTAAACTATGCCCAATGTTTTATAGACTAAAGTGAATCGAATTTGACAAATGTCAATTGTGTTTTATGGTCACGTGTAGATTTTCTGTGAATTTTTGTCAAGATATTGTCATTGATGTCAATATAATTAATTTCCCAGGTGAAAAAGTTATAAGCAATTTATGTATAAACAAATTATATATAGAGTAAGGTAAATGTCCCAATACCTGATCACTTAAGAGACTTAAGAATTATTAAGCGCAATATAATCCATGTAAAACATTCCTATTGTACATGAAAATATTGATGAATTATTATTTTTCATCGCAAAAATTTAAATATGAATAAAAATGTAATCACACTTGATGTACTAATACATAATCACGTCGAAACTGAGTTGGGCCAGTAACTGACCATTCAGGTAGTGACAGCCATCATTAATTTAAAGGTTTTAAAATAATTGAAATTAATAAAATGCAATTTCAGTGAATTAAGACCTGCAAGTTTATAATGCATACTTAAATAAAACGGAAATATTACTGTAAATACAAAAATTAAACGATTGTCACAAGAGATCAGGAGACGAAACTGTTATATAAACGGTTAATCTCCATGTTTGCTTTGATATTATAAATTACAACTTGCTTAAGAAATTGGAGGTTCGTAAACAAAACACAGAGAAAGAAAAGCGGGGAAAGTTAGTCGCAAATCATCAAACATGCTCAAAAACGTCCAGAACCGATGCGGTTTGTTATGCGCCGAGGACGAATTGTATGTACCGATATATATAGCCACATACTTTTTAATAATAAAGTGAATTTAAATACGAATTTTCCGTATTACATTTTATTTGTTACATCTAAGATGTTATTAGTGCAGGATTTTTGTGGTTACATTTATTTGTAAAATAATTGTCGGCATAACCAGTATTGAACGTATTTTAGAAATATCATAAGAAATTAATTGAAAATCGAGCTATATTTGACAGCTAATATTTAAACACATTTTTATTAAAAATAATACATCAATTCAAATAAATATTTTAACATAGTGAATTAACGGAAGAAAATTTCTACTTAAAAATGTATTTTATACATATTTTACACATCGTAATAAACAAGCAACCTTTATGGTCAGGAACCGGTCACTGGTCAGTAATTGGGACATTTTCCTTACCGAGCGCCACCATAATATGCAAACAACAAAATTTTGATGAGGTTTTTTTATTATTAGAACTTTATTTACGGGTGTGTTCGCCCTTGAATATACAAAAATTTAGTACAATAACAGAAAAAATTATAAATTAGGGGAGGTACGGAACTAATATAATGATTCTACAGGCGGTAATAAATGAGGATAAAAGTTCGTTATTTACAATACTTGATGGAAACGAATTCCACGTCCGTAATTCGTTATTTTAAAAAATAATGTAATTTAATTTATGAATGGAATGTATTGTAAGAATATGAAAATGTGTTGAAATGTGTGAAAAATTATGTGAAAATCTGTCTATTGGGTTATTCGTTTTATAAGAGAGGTATCTTAAAAATCTTCTTTGTACGGACTCAAGAATTGCCATATTAGATTTAGTATATGGGGACCAAATGGGCGATGCATATAATAAATAAGGAAGGACAATAGATTTATATAAATTGATGATAGCAGACGTGTCAGTGAAATGTTTGGTAGAACGCATAAGGAATCCAAGCTGGCTAAAGGCTTTGCTAACAGCCAATTGCAGGTGTTCAGAAAATTAACCGAGACGATTATATTTAACTCCTAAGTCTACGATATCTTGTACATCTAATAAGCTGTGATTATGAATACACATTGATATCGCATGATCGTATGGGATCTCGAAAAGTGCATTGTCTTATATTTAGTAGCGTTAATGTGAAGACGGTTAGAGTCACATCAGGCGCTGGTCAATACTGACAAGATGACGTTGCATATTAGAAGAGGATGCAAAATTTGGTTGTGAACTCTTTTCAACTTGTAAGATACTGTCGTTGATGTCAATATAATTATTTCACAATGGAAAAAGGTAAATAGGTAAATGCACCTTTGTTATTGGTACATATATGTCAATATTTTCAGTCCTTCATTGGAAGTATTCGTAACCTTCAGAATCCAGTTAGAGGATGAAGAATAATATCAACACTATCATCATCTGTTGTTGTTTTGTCATTGAAGGGGTTGTAAATCAATAAACTCTCATATCTTTATATATCTCTATCGGTTTTACTTCATTTTTCTAATTTCCAACAGATTTTTAGGGGTGTCAACCGAACTACAAACTTTTATTTGTCAAAAATGACGACTGAATGTTCAACAAAATTTTTCCATGAAATTAAAATCAATTACAACCCCCCTAACGATAATATACGAAATGAACCTTTAGCATCGTATTAATTGTAATAAAAATTGAATTAATTATAAATAAAAAAAGATTTATGCATGGATACAGATTTTATTTTAAAAAATCTCGGAATTTATCGACTTTATACAATTTTAACACATATATTCTTGTATATAGAAGTCTATGCAAATCTGTAAATTTTATTTTACCATATAATGAACGTACTATTTTAATGAGCGCCCGTAAAATTGCGGACAAAAATATGAAACTGAAATTCGCCATGCGCGAACTCTCTCGTGAAATCATTAAACTTTTACATCTTACGTAGGTTGCATTCTAGGTTACTTCCGGTCTGATGGGTCAAAACAAATACCAGCAATTACATTGCAAAGCTCCAGCAGATCTCCCTTAACCCCTAGAGTACATATGCGCAGAAAAAAGTCGTTCCATTGTGATCTAACGACGCAAATGTGCGCATTTACAAAAAAAATATTTATACTTCATAGATTCGATTGTAATTTGTTACATCATGGTTTTGAAAGTCGCTGAATTCGAATATGAAATCGGATTTTCAAAATTCCAAATGGCGGATCCAATATGGCGGAAGCAACTTCGAAATATGGTCGAATGTCTACAAAAATTTGTATCTGATGTTTGTAATCACAAATTTAGAATTTGAGAATTGTCAACGGGAATTTGATATTTTTTAGAGGTTAGATTGTGTTTTACGTTCAAAAATTAAATTCTTAGAAAATTTTATGCACTTTTAGTTGCAATTCTGAATTGCTTCAAATACATTGGTAAAAATTTTGAAACTTAAAATAATAAATTCAAATTTCAAATGTTGTAAACAAAAATATTTTACCTTACCAATATAACAGTATCGGCGTCACTGTAGATGGCTCTGGCAATAGCGATTCGTTGCTTTTGACCACCGCTTAGATTGATTCCTTTCTCACCGATCGTTGTTAAATCGCCAGCTGGCAAAATGTCCACGTCAGGTTGCAGAGCGCACGCTTCAATGACATTTTTGTAAGTGCTTGGCTGATGTGTCTTGCCGAAAAGAATATTTTCTTTCAACGTCGAATTCAGCAACCAAGGACGTTGCGCAACATAAGCAATTTTCGTACCTCTGCAATCAATGATAAAATAATGACAGAATAATTTACAAAAATCCACAAATCTTTATTAAAAGCACTGACCTTGCCCAATTAACGCTTCCTTCAACTTTGTGGATCTCACCCAAAATGGCGGAGAGCAATGATGTCTTTCCACTTCCAGTTTTACCAACAATTAAAATAAGTTTTCCTGCATAATATACAATTTTCATTGTAGTATAGTTTTCATTTTAAAAAATTAGTTTTGATTTGTTGTAGAGTTGTAATAAAAAAACAAAATAAATTAGATTTTTTATGCTTCATTAAGTGACATAAATTTGTATGAATGAATGGAAACTTACCCCTGGGGATATTTAAATTGTTAACGAATAACTGATTATCGTCCGTTCCCCAAGTAAATACGCCATTTATATTGACGATATCGTCGTTGGCTCTGAATTCCTTGTCAAAGATGGAATATACAGAAGACGTTGTGCAGGAATCATTCATTAGCAATGAGTGACAATTAAGATCCTCGTCATCCTCTTCAATATTTGCGAGGGTTCCGAAAGTCCAAGCACGTTGAAGACCGTTTTCTTTCGCCTTTCGATAAAAATATTACATAATTTTACTTCTAACCACAACGATAAATGTATTAATCATTCTTTAATGCTCACATCGTTTATTATGCTATAAAGTGCATGTTTCGTATCACAATCGTCATTCTCCCCATAATGATTGTCATCTCCATCTACCAGAATACTTTCAATTTCAGGAAGTGCCAGAAACTCTTGCAATCTTCTTGTTGATATCTAAATCATAAAAATGCCATTTCTAATTCTTATAACATTTTCTTAAACATTTAAAAACACTTTCCTCTTCCTGCCTATACTCAACTCAATCAAAGAACATATTCTAGAATTTATCAGTAAAATGGAAGAATTTAATCTGAACTTACCACAGCGTTTATGATAATGGGAACGATGACTGGGAAGATGAAAAGCGGCACGGTTAATTGCGAAAAAAGTGCAAGACTCGCAAAAATACTGCCGGCATCCAGATGACGTTCTTCCGTCCAAAAGTAGATACCAAATGTGAATAATGTCATCAGAATCGACGAAGCGTGGGTCAAAAATGCTGTAAATTTAAAATTAGCACGTTGAGGGGTAAGACTCTACATGTAAAATTATGTTAAGTAAATATCGAATATGTTTATGGATTCGAGCGTCATCTACCATCGCTGAGAGAAATTCAGATCTGTTAAACGCTTCGTCAACAAAGAAATGATTCGAAATGAGATAAATTAAATAATTTAAAGCCCAAGACATTTTAAGAAGTTTAAGTAAGACTTCTTTATGAGTTCATGTCTCCTATCTGGTACAACTAATATCTTTCAAAGGATCTTTTTAGCATAAATCGTTGAATTCTCTTTCAGAGGTTTGGGAAGAGTCAATAAATAATTATTGGATGTCGTTATTCTAAAATTAATAATTCTCTAATAAAAAAATAATTGTAGATACTAATGCATATAACCAAAACGTGTCGACAGAGATAATAGTGTATGTACATTGGAATGTATGCATAATGTATTATGTTTGTTCAAACGAAGCGCAAATGAGGAAATGCGGCCCTGATACGAGCAAAGGGTTCTCACACGTGGGTAATTACAATATATAGAGGCAATCGAATGCATTTTATGTACGAACGAATTACATTACAGCATCCTATTTAACATCCATGCGTTACTTAATGTCAGTTCTTGCATTCTAAAGATAAATAAAAGCTTTATATGCCGTTCGTTCTTCTTTAAAAATCGTATTTTACATAATTGGTTATGGTAGTGCAATTCAATTGTGAATTCAAATTTTAGTTATACATACTTAAAAACCCATTAAGGTACATGTGATTTTTTATGTTGAGTTTGTTTACTGTATTTTCAAAAAGAATGTTTGTTTTGACAATCATTCCCGTTTCAAAAAAAATCAGAATTGCAAAATATAAGATGGCAGACTAAATATGGCTCATATTTTCCTCTAAATATGTTATTTCTTATCCACTTTGCTCTGGAATTTCATTTACGAGGTTTTTAAAGTCTCTGATCACTCTGCCATCAGAATTGCAAAACTCAAGATGGTGATACACTGTTAAAAATGACATGAAATTTAATGTATGGTCAATGCCCACTCATACATCAAATTCAATGAGTTTGTAACTGAAAATTATCTTAATGTGCAGAAACATTTCTTAATGTATTTTTGCAGCATGTTTCATGCATTAGCAAATTAAATTTACTGTCCGTGTTCATTCAATTTCAATACAGTTTAAGAATGTACATTTTTAGTACATTTGCTAATATATAATTGCATGTGCATGAAATTTCAATAAAAAATAAAAAGTATAATTGCCACAGTAGTCCCTCCTTATTTTATAAACTAGGCAAAAACTAGACATAAATCATTAAATCAGTATTTTGTTACAAAACTATTTACATAGTGGATGCAATTAAATAGATTAGAACTGCTCACAGATTTGTCAAAAAATCCGAAACTATTCAGGAAAATTATTCAAAATATGTATGATATAAATTTAGATTGGCGAAGGGCGCATATCAAATGCAGGGAACTGTTTACAATCCTTAACCTATGTTTCAAGGTTGTTATTCTTTTCACAAGTCTATAGTTTTCGACATAAGAAATTATTATTCTTGAAATCTAGAAATGATTCATAATTTTGTTCCTCAAAAACTATAAACTTTAGAGAATATCTTCTTACAAACAAAAATATTTTAGAATTAGTCAAAGATTACTCTCAATTTGTTTCAGATTTTTTAAATGACTTTTTTCACAATTTCGATTTTCTTAGTTTTCGAAAAATAATAAATTGTATCAACACATTCGGAAAAAAATTCCGAATATTCTTTGACACAAACTAAGGAACGTTTGTTCTTCCAACATTTTTTGTAGAGTTTGCAGTTTTTATGAAAAAAATTTGTTAAGTTGTAAAAAGAAAATTCTTCGGTGGCCATTTTGTGATCATGATGTTAGTTTTTTAATATTTAGAAAATATATCTTAATACTAGAACTATTTTCTTCACCTTTAGCGAAAGAATTTTGGGCCGGCAAATACTCTTTCTGTGAGAAAAAAATGTTTTATAAAAACGTATACCCCATTTTTTCCGTTTTTTTTACATTTAAATCGGTACTTTTAATTTTGTAATTAAGAAAGCTCAATTTTGATAATTCCATTGAAATGTCCCATCTCGAAAATAATAAGACAGATACATTTCAATTTTGTTGAACTTTAATTTTCACATGAAATATTTGATTGAAATTGAAGTAGGAAATGTGTCCTTTCCGGGGTTAATGGGTTAATAAGTAAATAAATGACTGAATAAAGAAATAACGAATTTAGTGAAAACCAAATAACTATAGGATTAAAAAAATAACTGAATAAACTAAAAACTGCATAAGTAACTGAATTACAAAAAATGTGCATCTTTAAAAGCTGTTGATAATATTGTGAGGGTAAAGAAGTTACCGGCGTAATTACTATATTTTAAAACAGTATTGTTAGATTCACACATTTCTTCAATTTGTTCAGTCTCAAATTTATTATTCGTTTCAAACGTTCCAGCCTTTCAATTAATTTTATTCTAAACATCTAATTATTTTTTTTTATGACTCAAGTTTATTATATTAATACTAAATAAATTTCTTGTAGCCATTAGATAGTTACCTAAATGCATCTGTATTATTTTGTGACATATCTGTTATTTTACAATTATTATTAAATAGACAATGGTGAAGTCAAATTTTTTGTTAGAATAAACTCGTCCTTGAAGTTCCTAGGATGTAAAACCTTTTAACCCTTTGAAGCATACATTTTTCTCTTCACGGAAAACAGCTGAAACTGGTTACTCAGGGAATTTCGGGGTCGCTGATCACAAATTCAGCCTCAGATATTGAAAATTCAAAATGGCGATTCTAATTTTGCTAACGAAATTCATAAAATCAATGGTGATTATGGTAAAAAGATTATAAGAACCTGTGGGTAACTACGGCATTCAGCCGAAACCGGAGACACGAACGAGGAGGACGTGGTGGCATCTGTCTCCATTTTTTTTTGTGTTTTTTGCTTTTTTATTATTTTTTTTTAATCGTAAACAATCTAACACTTCATTTTAGCATTTAAACTGAATTAAATAAAATTGCAATAGTCGATTCTTATTAGCCAAAGATCGCTCTTTCGAATGGTGCGTGAGACATTTTTGAAATTTTGTGGCTAATTTTTACTATTTCTTGAATGTTACTATGCGTAATGGCATTAGAATATATCTAAAATCAGAATATCGCGTTACCAATGACTTTGCTATCAGATACGTGTTCCGCAACAAAATTTCCAAAATGGCGGACAAAATTGACGATAAAAGAGGATTTTTCTTTGTAATATTACAGTTATGTATGCAAAATCCTACAAAATTAATAGAATTTTATAAAAATTGGTATTCAAATGTTTTTGACGTCACTGATTGAATATTGAAAATCCCAAAATCGATGGAGATTTGATATTTTGCGTCCCAAAAATGTGATAAAAAATTCATAGCAGGCGACACAAAACGTCCGGATCATTTTGAAAAATTCATAAATCGCTTGTCGTATCATTGTATAAAACAATCAAGTTCAGCAGTAAAGTTCCTGAAATTGCAATTTTTGTCTTATTTGTTTCATACGACAAATAACTGCTAAAGTCGAGATAAAATTCCGGTGCATTTAGCGATTAATAGGTTACTAATTTCTTCGTTGGACGTCACACATAAACGTAACGTTATTTTCAGGATAAGTTCTTATGAAACGTAGAAATCATTTTACCAGGACAATATCCAAAACATGTTAGTATTTTAAAAACTGAAAAATTCGAGAACATCCAAAAATTGATGGTTGTGCCCAAAATAAAAATTGTTACTTACTAATTAATGCCCAGTAAACTGAATCTTTGTCTAGTAATTCAAGTTCCTGTTCCCTGGTCTCTCCGACTCGTCGTTCGAAAATCTTCTCCCACGCTCTGAGCTTTATCAGCCTCATGCCCTGCAGGATCTCGTTAATCAGTCGCAGCCGTGCGTCGCTCCGTTCCTGAAAAGGGTACAGAACAGCACTGTTTATCTCCTATGTGCCGAACACATGTCGGAAATTCCGGAAAAAATTATAAACCTGTTACTCTTACGGTAATCGCCTTCGAATTTTCCGACATCCGCTTGCCTAAGTATAGCTGCAGAGGCGTCACCGTCAAGATGCAACAAATAGCACCAGCGATTGCGCTTACCCCAAGTTTTAGATACAATAAGGAAATGATGGCTGCAATCTGAAGAGGAAAATTGTTCTTCATTCGGTTGTCTATTGTTTAGTGCAGTTTTCGAATATCTACTTTGCAAAAGTAGTCAATGTTACCTTCAACGGAATAGCCCAGGTGTAATGAGCAATCCAGAAAAATCCCATGATATTATACACATCTTCGGACATGAGATTCGTCATGGTGCCGATATCGACGACCTGTTTATTTTTCTCAACACTTCCTTTTTCTTTCTCTGGCAGTTTCTCATCCTCCAAAATGTTCCATGAGCATAATTTTAGAGCTTTGTCATATGTTAGAGCCTATAATTTGAGATAATCTAAGTCTAATCAGGATGTTTCCACATAAAATTTTATTTATTTCCAACGACTCTCGGTCAATTTTTAATTAACTTTTTTGGGATTTCGTACTATTCCGTATATAGAAAGTAGAATTACCCTTACAGTGCTCGAATTTTTAAAAAATGATTCAGACATTTTTAATTTACGTTTTTTAGCGTAAATTCATACGTTACCAACGGACTACATTAGCCTCTCCTTAAAGCGAGTTGAAATTTACTTACAAAGATTGATGTAAATAAACATAAAGAAATTAGAAACCGAATAACAGTGGTCCAGAATTCTCATCAAAATTTTAAAATGTTAAAATAGACATGCATAGTGATAATGAAAGTTACATATTAATTACACTGGATAGTTCTAAAAAGATTGTCCGCACCTGTAAAGCAACCCTTAATCGTATTCCTTCAGTGGTCAAAATGTGGGTGGAAGATTGACTAAGGGTACTTTGTAATATGGATGCGAAAAACACCATGAGTCCTAGGAAGTAGCCATTGTCTAGTAGTTGAGATATCGTCATGAATCCCTGAAAAAATAGTTAATAAAAACATTACACATATTAACATATAATAAACTGATTAGCCCTAATTTAACCTCCAAACTATTTCTTATAGTTTTTCAATCCTTCCTGAGTACGGCTAAAGAACTTATTTTAAATAGCTTTTGATGACCACTTTTTGTTTTTTAGGTTAGGAAAAATGGTGAAAAATTGTCTCTCAAACGTATAGTCGTTCAGCTATAAGGGAATTAAATATCGCGTTTTTTAGAAGAAAGTATTGGAAACTTATTGAACATTACAAAAATAATTTAATCGAAATTACGAAGTAACGAAATAACCAATAATTACTAAATGTCTAAATGCCTAAAAAACTAACCAACCCAATGACCAAGTGACTAAATACCAAAATTTAAGTAAATAAACAAGTATGTAATTAAATGACTACGTTACGAAATTACTAAATAATTAAATTACTAAATAAGTAAATAACTAAATACTAATTAACTAAATAACTAAATAACTAAATAACTAAATGACTAAATAATTAATTAACCAAATAAATAAATAAGTAACTAGAAGGTAACCTTACTAAATTACCAGCTCACCAAATAAGAACACGACTGAATAACGAAGAAGCTAAATTAATAAGGAACTAGAAAACAAAATAACTAATTTACTCAGCAACAAACTAAATGAGTAGCTAATTAACTAAATAACAACATAACTAAACCACTAAATAAATAACTCAATAACTACATAACTAAGTGGCTCAGTAACTAAATAACCAAATAACTAAAAAACTAAAAAGTAAGAAATTAATGATTATATAACGGAATTAATAAATAAAGAAATAACCAATGTGCCAAATAACATCTTCACTAAATGGCTAAATGACTAAGAAACTAACGAACTTAATGAATAAGTAACTAAATACTCTAATCATTAAGCAAATACATACAGCGTGATCCAAAAATACCGGAACACCAAAATATCTCAGCGACACGACATTTTCGGGGAAAATGTTTCAGGCAAAAGTTGAAGGATTCTCCCCTGGCTATTTAATCGCGATATTGAATTTGACCTTGAATAAGACCTTGAAGGCGATTTCAAGGTCAAGTTTGTTCTTTTAAATGAAAACCCCTATTTTTTCTCACGGATTCGGAAAGAGCACAAAATTTTACGTCCGAATATGATATGGTCGATTTTTCCGGCAAGGTCATTTCAAGGTCAAACTGAAAAGTTCCGGAACTGCGAATTAACACAACGGAAGTGCATTTTTTTGGAAAAATGTTTCAGACAAAACTTGAAGGATTTTTCCCTGGCTATTTAATGGCAATATTGAATTTGACCTTGAACAAGACTTTGAAGATTATTTCAAGGTCAAGTTTGTTTTTTTTAAATGGAAACCCCTATTTTTTCTCACGGATTAGGAAAGAGCACAAAAAATAGCAGTTTCCATTAAAAAAAATAAACTTGACCTTGAAATAACCTTCAAGGTCATGTTCAAGGTCAAATTCTATGGTATCATTAAATAGCCAGGGAAAAGTCCTTAAACTTTTGTCTGAACCATTTTCCGCGAATATGTCCTCTCGATGAGATATTTTGGTGTTCCGGTACTTTTGGATCACCCTGTATATAAATAGCTAAATAATTAAGTAAGCAAATAAATAAACAAGTAAGTAAATAAAAAGCAAGACATCTAAATTATCAACCTACTAAACAACAACATGACTAAATATATGTCTAAATAATGAAATAATCAAGTAACTAAATAACCAAATAACTAAATTAGTAACGAACTAAAAAAAAACATAACTAAACAACTAGATAACTAAATGACTTGATAACTTCATAACTGAATAAACTGAAAAATGTAAATGTAAAAATAAGTAAATTACTGAATAACTACATATTTAACTAAATAAATAACTACCTAAATTAATGACTAAATAACTAAGTTTTCAAATAAATAAATAATTAAGTAAATAGAAAAAAACGTAACTAAATTATTAAGTAACTAACTTACTAACAACTAATATAATGACATATAATTCCTAATAACTGTGATTTATAATTTTGACAAATGTTTAATTATTTTCGACATTTTAGTACACTATTTATAAATTTCAAAACTCCTGAATTGTGAATCTTGATATAATATAGCCGTACAAACAATAAAATCCCCCAAGATTATTACTTTCAAATTATTCATTTTTTAAATAATCAAATAACTAAATAACAACATCACTAAATTACTAACTGACTGAAAAATTGACTAACTCAATTACTAAATAATAACATAAATAAATAACTAAATTACTAAATATTAAAAAAGCTAACTAAGTCAGTGACTAGAAAACCACAGGACTTAAATGTCTAAGAAGTTAATGAACTGAATGACTAAATAACTAAATTCTCAAATAAATGGCCAAATAATTAATTAACTAAATAAGAGCACAATAACTGAATAAACTAAAAACTAAATAAGTGAGTAACTACATAATTATATAATGAAATTAAGAAACCACCTATTCAACTAAATAATTAAATGTCTGAATAACTTCATATTTAAGTAACTATGTAACTACAGGACTAAATTAATAAACAACTAAGTAAACAAATAAATAAATAATTAAGAAACTAGAAAACAACGAAACTAAATAACTAACTAACTAACTGACTAAATAACAACATCACTAAATTACGAACTAACTGATTAACTAACTGATTAAATAATAACATAACTCAATAACTAAATGACTAAATAATGAAGAAATTAAATAAATATAAAAGTGACTAGAAAACAACAGGATTAAATGACTAAAGGGTAAAGAAATAATTGACTAAATAACTAAATTCTCAAGTAATTAAGTAACTTAATGACTATTTAAACAATTATACAATGATATTATTAAATTACTAACGAAATATCCAAGTAGATGAATACTTACATAATCAAATGACTAAATAACTAAGTAATCAATTATATAACTAAATATTAACTAAAAATGTTTGTTAATAACATACATTTGGTTTTTACTATCCTTATATATCCCCCAACTACTCATAAAAGAGAAACTAAAATTGGCTGATTTAAAGTGTATTAACTGTTAACAGCGCGATCTTATCTAAGAGTTTTATATATATTTTTATTTAAAAAAAAAAGTTTGTTTTACTTAAAATTATTAAATATTTTTGTATACTCATACAAATTTACAAAAACTTGAAAAACATCATAAAGAACTAGGAAATGAATGTACAAAATACAGAAAAAACTGTACAATTTATAAAAAAACACTCATGAAAGTTGTACCAATAAGACGAAATAAAATTTTCTTAATAAAATGATACTAATCTAATTATCAACGTATTTTGGGTAAAAATATAAAAATAACCAATATTTTTACAAAAATTGTGTCGTAATAATTATCTTCAAAGACAATGCTATATGATAACAATAATAAAAAGTGGGTGCGGGTTGAAAAAACTTTTTTGTGTAGGCTTTTTGACTGTTGGCTTTTCGACTATCAGTTTTATGACTGTCGGTTGTTTTACTTGTCGGTTTTTTGATTTGTCCTTTTTTCTACCCGCACCCTAAAAAGTTACTCTACATTCTCAGCAACAAAACTTTCTGATGCCATAATTTAATCAATCAACGTTAATTGCCATTTGAAGATGAAACATAAACTAACTAAAAACCAATAAAAATGAATCAGAATAATATAAGAACACATTGAAATACCATAAAATCATGAATGAAACAGAACAAATCCTTTTTTAGTTGAATAATGAGAAAAGTTCGTAAGAAAACACATTATTCAGTCCTAAAAGTCAATAAAAGCAGACATTACGATAAAGACTACATAAGTGAATAAAATCTCATTACAATGTATTAGAAAATGAGAAAAAGGAGAAGAAACCAGAATTTGGAACCCCATCGTTGTAATCGACTGTCTCTCATCGCATTACTTAAATTCTAATGTACGGTGTCGTTAATTTCGGCACTAATGTCTCGTATTATTTTAAAAAACCTGTTGTTAAGTTTCACGTGGAGTTACATACCGAATATTCATGTATCCGATTATATTGCATATTTGGTACGTAATGGTACAAATTAGCTTTACATTATGTCCCTGATTGAAAATTGTGTTCGAGACTGACATTCCTTAAAAATATCATGTATTTCTTCCGCCAAACTTATATTAAATAAGGTGATAAGATTCCTATAAAGTAGTATATAAATTAAGAAGCGATATTCTTACTAGACAAATTTTCTCTAGAGAATTAAAAAAAAATAATATTTAGTATAGAACCAGTCTCGACAATATCTTCTAGGTATTAAAATAATTAAAAATTGACTTTCTTAGTCAAAAAGAATTGTTGTGCAATTTTTTATATATTATTGACGGCAATTTTATTAATTCACTAAACCAAAAGTTAAAATTGAATTAGTGATTACAAATACTAAAATGACATTATGGTCTAATATTGAAAGCAATTTAGAAAAATAAAACTGCAAATAAAGTAAACAACTAGTGTTTGTTAAATACCGATTTTAAAGATAGTCATTTTATAAATTAGTTAAAAAATTTAATAATTTACTGTAAATTAATCTATAATATTTTTATCAGACTTTTTACATTAAAAGAAACTTGGTATTAGTCGTGTTTATTTTTCACTGCTAAAATCAAAGGTTTACTTTCTTTACTCTTTCTTGATAAGATGCTTCTGAGTCATTGGTTATTAACTAAACATTGTTGGTAAATAAAAATATCGTCTAAAGTAAAACTAAATAACCTAATAACTAACTTAATGATTAAATAACTAAATAACGAATAAAAAACTACATAATTAAATGACTAAATACCCAAATAAGTGAATAACCGAAGAATTAAGTAACCAAATATAAGTAAGTAATTAAATAATTATAACGAAATTCCCAATATATCTAAATAACTAAACAATTAAGAAACAAACTAAGTAAGTAACGAGATGACTATATAATAAAATGACTAATTAATGAAAAAACTAAATAACTAGATAACTAACTAAGTAACTAAATAATTAAATAGCTAAATAACTAAGTAAACTAAAAACTAAAAAGTAAGCAATTAAATGATTGTATAACGAAATTACTAACAAATCGCAATAACTATATAATGAAATAACTAAGCAACTAAATAAATAACTAATTAAAAAAATGACCAAAATTTAATCTCGAACGAGTCTCAACAATATCGTACTCTTGCCTTTAAAGTAAACATTTTCTCTCGTTGTTCATTCGATTGATACAAATAATTTTCGTTGTTAAAAATTAAGAATTGCTTATTTTTGCGTGTTTATGTAATGTGAATGTTTGGAATGCTAGAAAAAAGAGCTAATAGCAAGCTACTTTGTGTTTGCTAATTATCGATTATAATGTTAATAACTTCGTAATTTTATAAATTAGTGAAATATCAATGATTAAATTAAAACTAAACACCCAAACAATTAAATAACTAAATAAGTAAGTAATTAAATGAAAATACAATGAAATGGCTAAGGAACTAAATGACTAAATAAGTAAATAACGAAGTAACTACACACCTAAATAACTAAACGACTAAACAAATTAATGAGCAAATAGCTAAATACGCTAAAAATCACGTATGTAAGTCACTAAATGAGTATATAACGAAATTACTAAAAAATTTAAGTAACTAAATAACGACATCACTGAATAACAAAAACTAAATATCCAATGAATTAAGTTAAGAAATCAATAAGGAATTAAGTGGCTATATAAGGAAATTATTAATAAATTTGAGTAACTAAGTAACTACATAACTAAAAGACTAAATAACCGAATAACAAAAGAAACTAAAAACTAAATAAGTAAGTAATTAAATCATTATATAAACACTTATTAAAAACTCTAAGTAATTAAATAACTAAGTGACTGAACAGTGAAATAACCAAGGCGTTAACATCACTAATAGGTTAAAAAACTAACTAACCTAATGACTAAGTAACTACAAGCTCAAATAATTAAATACCTAACTAAATAAGTAAATAATTAAATGAGTATATAACGAAATTACTAAAAAATGGAACTAAATAACTACATAACTAAATGATGAAATAATTAAGTAACGAAATAAGTATGGGAGTAATTCGATGCCTATACAACAGAATGACTAAATACGCAGAGAACTAAAAACAACATATTAAATGATTCTATAACCACTTGTTAAAAATTTTAAGTTAATTAAATAACTAAGTAACTAAATAGTAAAATAATTAAGCCACTAAATATCAACATCACTAATTAACAAAAAAAAAACGAACTAACTAATGACTAAATAACTACATATATTTATAACTAAATAATAAAGTAACTAAATCAGTAACTAATTAAATGATTCTATAACGAAATGACGAAAAAAGCTAAATAACCAAGTGACTAAATACTGAAATAACTAAATAACTAATTAAGTAAGTATCTACGTAATTAAATAACTAAGTTACCAAATAGGTAAATAAATAAATCACTAAGTAACTAAATAATCTTCGTGACATTGTCATGTAAACAATATTTTTGCAACATCTAATGCAAATAGCAAAGAGGCGACTGTAAGAGTTTATTAAAATTTTAAAGATGCTTTAAATAATACTCAGAATTGAAATGTCATTCAGATCGCATCATTGAATCCTTTGAAAAATGAAGTCACATGGTAGAGCTTCCATTTCACTTAAGAGCTTTCACTTCGTTTATCGAACGCCATCTAGTGATTGAAGGAGAAAATGATCAATGAAAGTTGTGCATAGATTTATTAAAAAAAGAGTTATGATCTCAAGATTAATCTTTACTGAAATCATAAATGAAACTTTATTAAGAGCTCCTTTTTCAGGCTCTCGCGACAGAGACCTCTTAAGGCGATTTTTCAAAGAATTTTTCATCTTATTATTCACGACTAATTCAATGATGATATCTTTAAAATAATAAATAAGTAACTATAAGTAACTAAACAACTAAATACCCAAATGTCTAGACAGAACATTTTTATTTTAATACCAAGAGGACGACGTTGTCAATACTCGGTGGAGACGAAGTCTTTTTTAATTAGTTAGTTAGTTAATTGCTTAGTTATTTCATCATTTAGTTACTTGGATTTGTTAGTAATTTCGTTATATAATCATTTAATTACTTACTTAAATTTTAGCCTATTTAGTTATTTAGCTATTTGGTAATTAGTTACTTATATATTTATTTGTTTGGTTAATTAGTTACTTATTTATTTAATTATTTGGGTATTTAGTTATTTAGTCATTAGGTTAGTTAGTTCTTGAGCCAATTAGTGATGTTGTTAATTAGTGGCCTGCTTATTTCATCATTTAGTCACTTAGTTATTTAGTTATTTGATTACTTACTTATTTGGTTTTTAGTTTATTTAGTCACTTACTTATTTGATTACTTATTTACTTGGTTTTTAGTTTATTTAGTCGTTTAGGAATTAGTTGTTTAGTTACTTACATTGTTTAATAATTATAAATGCAAAATATTTTAGTCATTTCGTTAAGTAATCGTTTAATGATTTACTTTCGATAGATTTTATTGTATTTAGTTGTTTAGTAATTTAATTATGCAGTTATTTAAGTACTAAGTTACTTTGTTATTTACTTATCTAGTCATTTAGTTTCTTAGCCATTTCCTTATATAATTAATTAATTCCATACTCATTTAGTAACTTAATTGTTTGAGTGTTTAGTTGTTGAATGGTGGATATTTAACTAATTTACAAAATTACGAAATTGTAATCGTTAAATAAATAAATAACAAATACTAGTAGCTTGCTGTTGGCTGTTTTTCTACTATTCAAAACATTTATACTGAATAAACATGCTGAAAATAAAAAATTCTTCACATTTAACAACAAATATTATTAATGACAAAGGAATGAACAAAAGCTGAAAATCTTATTTGAATACCAAGAGTGCGATATCGTCACAGACTAGTTCCAGACTAAATTTTAGTTTAATAGCCAAATGACTAGTCAGAACATTTTCATTTTAATACCAAGAGGACGATGTTATCGATACTCGGTGTAGACGAAGTCTTTTTTTAATTAGTTAGTTATTTCATCATTTAGTTACTTGGATTTGTTAGCGATTTCTTTATATAATCATTTAATTACTTACTGATTTAGTTAGTTAATTATTTAGATACATACTTATTTAGTTACTTAGAGACTTATTTATTTCGTTGTTTTGGTATTTAGTCATTAGGTTAGTTTTTCATTATTTTATTATTTCACCATTTAGTTATTTAGTGGCTTATTTACTTGTTTGTTAACTTAATTGTTTGGGTATTTATTTATTTAGTTAGTTAGTTTTTTAGTCAATTAGTGATATTATTTATCGGCTTGGTTATTTTATTATTTAGTCACTTAGTTATTTAATTATTTGCTTATTTGGTTTTCACTTTATTGAGTTTTTCTAATTTTTGTCAGTTGGACATTTATTCATTTTGAACTAAAAAAAGCAATATGAAAATCGCAACGCATGTAGCGTCTAATATTATGAACTTCAATCAATGTTCATTTATATTACTTATACAAAATTCGTGAAAATTTTTTAATTTTGTGTGTTCTAAATTTATAACCCAATAAACATTGTCTCAGTTCAAAACTAGATGTCTGTACTAAAAATTAATAAATAAAAGGATATCTATAAACATAACAAGACCCTATTTTTTATGATTCCGACAGAAAAGTTATTGCTTTCGAGGACATTTCCTACACTGATTTGGCAAGAGTGTTAAACGCCAAAATTGGTTTTTTATTTGTTCGTTTTCGGCGAAAGCTCTCGTATGTATACAACATCATAATGAAAAGGATCTTAAAAAATAAGACGAATTCAAAATTTCATCACGTTATAAAACGATATTTTGAAAGGGGTTCGAGATTAAGGAATCAATGGCCGTAAAAAAATCGTTAAAGTCTGTACCAACCTTGTACTCGTACTCCATCGACGAATTGTTCGGACGAGAAACGTAATCGATAATTTTGGAAATGGCCATCGGGCCTACTAATGTTGTGGCATCGCCAAACAGCTTTAGTATACCACCGATCGTAAAAGCGAGCCGCACGTGTTTCCAGAAACAGGGCCATAACGAGGGATTTTTTCCTTTTAATCTTGCCTGTAAAAAGAAAGGATCACTTAATTGTCCCGATTTGCATTTAGTGTTCTTGTTTCGATAAGAATTTACAAATGCCTAGTATAAATATCATTTTAAAATCGCTATAAATCATATTTCAAATGTTACAGATCTTAAAAGTTACGACACGACGTAAATCAATTAAATGTACACACAAGATTTTATATTATTTTATTTCAATAAAGAATGAAGTGTAAAAAATTGAAATTAAAATATGAATTACAAGCAATTTTGATATATTATTGCAATTCCCATTTATTTATGAGATTGGGAAATCGTTTAAGGACCACGTGTAGATAAATTTCATTTAAGTTAGTTTTCGAATAATAAAAATGTCAGGTCCAATATGGCGGACAAATTTGTTGAAAACGATCTTATCAAAATAAAAAGACACTTCAATCCTTGTTTACCTCGACACATTCAGAGTTTCCCAGCATTACCATTACTTTCCTGGCTGAGAATGAATCGTCAAATTATTAAATTGTTCGCCATATTGGATCCGCCATTTAGAATTTCTAAAAACTAACTTCAGAGTTGGAGTCAGAACCCACGAAAACACCCAAGTACCAAGTTTGAATTTACTTCGATCGATTGCAACAAATTCGCCCACCATATTGTTTTCGCCATTTTGAATTTCACAAAACTTCATATTTGAATCCCATAAACCCTCGTATCGATTTGAGTACATGCAATAATATTGTTTTTATTGCAATATATAATTTCGAACAAAAAATGTACTTTAGTAGCTATTTTTAAGGCGCCATTTTGAAATTCATTTTTATAATTTCTACCTACTATCGCAAACATTGTTGACAGGATATTTATACGCATCTGAGATAATTTAATACGGGACATGCTGTAATATGAGTATTTTAACAATAATTTCGAATCTTTGTGCCATATTGGATCCGCCATTTTGAAATTTGAAAAACCGTAAACGGGTATGTAATCAACGATCCTAAAAACTCCCAAGTACCAAGAGTTTTGTACATTTTGGAAAACGAAATTTGTTTATTTTCTGCCTGTGGACAAAATTTTTGTGCACCAATCGCCATTTTTAATTCAGTGTATGTACCAGCGCTCATTTTGAAAGTTCAAATAGTTTGTGCTATTTTGTGCCACTTTTTGTTACATCTAAATAACGTTTTCGTTTTCTAAGAGCAACTAATATTTTTAAAAACTCTTTTGAAAAAATATTTTCTGAATTCATATTCTTTTTGTTGTGTATACGGTAAACAAAATCGATTGATTCAACAATTATTTACGATGAAACTTTCTGGTGACTAATAAAGAATTGATTAAAAGAGTAACCGGGGATACGATATCAGGAATTTAAATTACAGCTTTTGTATCGTAACATTTTAACAATGAAGCAGAAAGTATTCGTGGTTCACATATATCGACTTTTTTGTCAACGAATTATAGCATCACACCTATCGAAAATTCCTAATCATCGATGCAAGTCATAATACTTTTGTATTTTGTAATATGACACTGGATTATAATGTGTCTAAATTTCGAAAACATTAATCTAATCTCTTGGATCAATGATGAGATTTACTGCTTTTAATACATTTTTTTGTATTTTCTTATTTTTCGTCAATATCATTCCGTGATATTGTGAAGGTCATATCCAATATGTAATACATTCTTTTTACTTATAAAATTCCTTCGTATGTAAGAAGTATAGAAAATTTTACATAAAAAAAATAATGAACTGTAAAGTTTGAAAACGAAACAATTAAATCATCAATATTTAATTTTGTAGATGGATTCCTAAATCTAATATTTTAATTAATATAAAGAAAGTAGATTTTTCATATTTGTTTATTATTTACCTATTTGTCTACACACTCAAAACGTAATGATATTTTAAATTTTCATAAATACATGCAACATTTTTATGATTTCTGTAAAAAATTATTCACCGGATATTTTTTCGTAAAATGCCATATAACAATAAAATGAATATTAAAAATAACACACACTTCCCGTAATTAAATTTGGAATTAAAAATATTCTTTAACGACAATTCGACGATACAAATTGACACTTTCGAAATGTCGATCATTTACTATATTATACTACTGAATAGCTAACAATGACTGATCAAAAAAAATTGATGAATATTAAAGTCAATTTTCGCTCTGCCGGGCGTAAAGTGCGGTTTTGCGACCGCGAAAATTACGTAGCTGGAATATGAATTCCTTACCTATATAAATTTAAAATTTAAGATATAAAATCGAATTTTATCCACATTCAGACGAAAAATATTGTTCGTATTAGGGGCATAAAACTTTATGCTACGCCCTTCATACGAAAAGTACTATTATAAGATAAAACTGATAAATCTGGTAACACTGTAGGGCTTAGAAATTGGACTGTGCCATTTTGCACCACTACCCCTTAAATTTAATATTTTCGTCCTCCAAATTATTGATTCTTATGAAATTAAAAATATATTACAGCCATCTTACTCCAACTTTCCCAAATGATTTAAATTTCCTTTTTTAATAAGTACCAAAAATACCGATATAGATATATTACTTAATTTGATTAAAACGGTCGATAGTTAAACAAATATCGAAACAAATTAATCAGTATGTTAGCAAAAAATATACCTTTTGTGTTTCATAAATTGTCTTGAATTTGGAAAAGTGATGCCTCGTCGATTCCTGCTCAGGAAGTTCTCCTAAATCTTGAAGATCTAGCGGCGATCGGTAACCCTGGAAGAGAAGATCGACGATCCAGTGGAATGTGATTGCACTTAAAAAAGGTGATGTATGGGGACGGTAAGATTCGAATCTTTGGCAATTCGGTCGAAGTGTATAACGTTTGTTCTTCTTAATCTGAAAATTAAAACAACATAAAACATTACCAAACGCGTTAGTTATCACTTTTCTAGCTGCTGATTATGTACACTAAAATGTGTGGAAAATATGATACCGGATAACATAATTATGGTACATGTGACTATATTTAACACGAAACTTGTAGAATGGAATCTATATGGTTACTATTTCACTAAATACAAAATTGTATCGTTAACAAACTTAGTTGCTTCAACTAATATATTATAATTAATATATTAGAACGTTAGAGATTACTTTCGGAAATTGCCACACTGTAAGAAAGTACAGGAAATTTCTATGGGACCTATTTTTTTCACGGATTCGGAAAGAGCACAAAATTTTACGTTTTTTTCACAGAGGGACGAGAACCGATTTCTAAATCTACTGTTAGCAGAACAATAAATCGTTTTGAAGTTCACGGTACTGTGAAGGATCTCCCAAGAGCAGGTCGTCCAGTAACAGCATCAACTGAAGAAAGTGAGTTGAATGTCGCGCTGTCAATAACGGAAGATCCTCATACAAAGTAAACGTATGGGCAGGTATTATAAACAATGCGGTAGTTGGGCCCTTCTTCATCGAGGGTACCCTTACTGGTCAAAAATACCACGATATGTTGAGGACGACATCATCCCTGCTATTCAGGTTATTGTAGGCGAGGATTTCGATCAGACTTGGTTTCAGCAAGATGATGCAGCACCCCATTATGCAACAGATGTTCGCAATTATTTGAGTGATGTATTCGCAGAACGGTGGATAGGTCGAAGGGGTGTAATAGAATGGCCACCAAGATCTCCGGATCTTACGCCCCTTGACTATTTTCTATGGGGTTATCTCAAAGATAGAGTGTATCGAACGAAACCGGTGAATATTGAGGAAGTAAAACAACGAATACGGGATGAGATCGCGGCTATAGAACCAGATATGATTAAAAAAGTCGTATCGACTTTTTAAAATCGCTTGGGATATTGCCAAGAAGTTCATGGCAATCACTTTGAGCATAAGCTTTAGTAAGATACATAATTTCATCAAAATCTTAGTATACCCATCTTGCCTTAACTGTCTGGGGACACCCACACACACACGCACACGCACACGCACACACACACGCACACGCACACGCACACGCACACGCACACGCACAGGTGACGGCGAGGGGAACCACCTGAACAAAGCACCCCGAAGAGGTGTAAACCCGACCGTGCTACCTCCACGCGGTACATCTTGGGTAATGCTAAAGCCGGCGGTAGCATTGGAAACAATGTAAAAATGTTACCCATACATACGGTATTTATAAACGTATCGGATGTAAAAAAAATGTATATTTTTATCCGGGAACAATGATAATGCATTGCACTCTGGAAACTCTGGAAACATTACGAAAATAAAACGGGGTTCCAATTAAAAAAAATAGTCTTGAGCTTAGAATAAGCCTCAAGGTAATTTTCAAGGTTAAATTCAATGGTGCCTCTTGCTGAGTTAATTCGCTGTTCCGGGAGTTTTAAGTTTGGCCTTGAAATGACATTGCCGAAAAACGGCCATAGCATATTTGGACGTAAAATTTTGTGCTCTCTCCGAATCCGTGAAAAAATAGCAGTTTCCATTAAAAAAAACAAACTTGACCTTGAAATAACCTTCAAGGTATATAAAATCCTTAAACTTTTGTCTGAAACAATTTCCAAAGAAATGCACACTCTCTGAGATATTTCGCCGTTACGGGAGTTTTAAGTTTCACCTTGAAATGACCTTGCCGGAAAAATCGATCATATCATACTCGGACGTAGAATTTCCCGCTCTTTCAGAATCCATGAAAAAAAATAGGGGTTCCCATTTAAAAAAATTAACTTGACCTTGAAATAACCTTCAAGGTCATGTTCAAGGTCAAATTCAATATCGCCATTAAATAGCCAGGGAAAAATCCTGAAACTTTTGTCTGAAACATTTTCCTCGAAAATGCACTCCCGCTGAGATATTTTGCTGTTCCGGGACTTTTGGATCACCCTGTATATATCATTTCTTTGAGCGTTAGGTGGCGCACAAATCCAAAAGTGATGTCGACTAAAGTTTCATAGAAATGGATATTTTGAATCCCGGACATTTGTTACAAGGAAAAGTGACATCAGGTAGTTCAAATTGCGATTTCTAGCTCACTTTATTTCACTCAATAGTTCACGGCATATAACTAAATCATAGTCGACATCATTTGTGGATTTGTACGCCATCTAGTGTAAAAACTCGTATCATCGCTGTTGTTCTGGTCATCATTGTTGAATTCCAATATAAAACTGTCTTTTTGTTACCATTTTTACTTTACTTTAATTAAATTCCATATCTATATGTAAACACTACATTACAGACATGAAAAAATTTTTGTACTTTTGTATGGTAATTTTTATATGATGAATACGTTCCGATATTTTCATCTATTTTTTTTTCGACATGTTTGGCGTTCTTTTCTAGACATTCACCAGACTTTTTTTAAATTTTATATCGTTTTCCAAATGATTTTAAGTATATCTACCTTTTTTGTTCTATACTGGGATTGGAACTATTTTTAATAACTTTTTTCGTAACTTTTTAATTTTCTTTGTCTTCTTTATTTTTTATATCTGTAATTTTTTGTTTATTTTCACAATTTTGCTATTGCTTTTTAATAGTTCTTCGATTCTGCAGTGTCCTATTTTTTACAAAACTTTCCACATTTTTACCACATTTTTAAGAATTAAAAAAAAAATCATCTGTATTACTTTTCCATTATTTTTTCTTTTTTTTCCTGTTTTTTTCCATTTTTTAATGTTTTTGGAATGTAGTTTTTCCAAATTTTCGACGTTTATCATCATTCGATCATTTTTTAAGTATATGCATCTCTATTTAAGAGTAGTATGGAATGTAATACGCATTTTTACATATTTTATTAATTGGTAGTAAGTTATAAGTGGTTACATAATATTTTGGTTTCAATGTAGGTATTTTCCATATATTTCTACAGATTATTTGTACCATTTTCTTGAAATAGAAATGCACCAAAGTCGTATTACTCTAAATTTATGGAAATAAAAATTCACTCTTTGAGAGTGGAATGAATTTTCGCACCATATACGGTAAATTATCACTTCAACAAATGTAGAAAGTATTTTCTTAATTTCAAGAGGTGAAAATACACTCCGTGTATACATTTCCATCATTCTAAAGTGAGATTTCACTCATTGTCAGTGGAAGATGAGCTTTCCCTCTATAAGTGTTATAATACCCGGTTACTTTTCCTAACACAAAGAGTGGTTTATCACTACAGGAAATTTAAAAAGTATGACGGGTGATTGAATAGATATGAGCAATAAAAGTTTACCACGAGAGCTGTAGATATTTTAATTTTATACTCTCTAAATTAGAGTGAAAATTTCAATCTAGGAAGAGTGACATTTCACCCCAACAAGAGAGAAAGAAAAATTCACTGCTAGAAGAGTAAAATATCACTCTCGATAGAGTGAATGTTTCACTCTTGGTGAAAGAGTGGTTCAATTTTCAGTCCAAGGAATGTAGAGAGTACATTCCGTTTATAAAAATTTTCAATATTGCATTTGATTTTATAATTTGCTAATTACTTTATTACGGTCAACTTTAGCAGTTTCATGACCTTCTGGAAAATTTACAAAAACTTAAAAAATTAATTTATTTGTCATAAAAAATACAAACATCATTAAAAAAGATGTTGGCAACTCTAATCAAGAGTGATCGAGAGTTCAATTAGCAAGAAAGTCCGAAGCAAGGTCACGATCAACAACGTTAGTCAAAAGTTTATAGAGCGTTTCCTTGACCGTTTTATAGTCCACAACTCAAATGGGCAAGGAAATCTCAGGCTTAAGTATGACGTTTTAAATTTGAGATGTGTATACACGCGAAAGATTCGAATTTACAAAATTATTCATTGTGTTTTTTCCTGTTTGTTGCAAAACCAAAATGTTCACTAATTCAATGATTAAAACCCTGGCCAATGCTTATGAATCATGTTTTTTAATTACTTTCTGAAAGGAAAGTCAACGATGATTGCCGAAAACTCTCAACAAGCAGAAACCTTCGAAGAATGACATAGAAGTGCTGAGAAAAATAAACAGATTGGAGCCTAGATTCAAGAATGTTTATTTACGGACATCACCCACTAGAACATCTGCTTTTGTCAAGAGTCCACAAAACACTTCCTTTTTTTACGAAAGGGAGATAAATCCTGAAAAAGTCAAAATCTTGAAATTTAGTGATTTTAAATTCGTTTTATAACAATTTCGAGAGATTCTATACGATTTTTGTAACACAGGAAAAGAAATAATTTTATCAACATTTTTAGACGCCATCTTGAAATATTTAAAATGCTCTTGGACATTTTAAAGCTCAGCTATTGCGAATGCGTTATTTTAAAGTGGAAATTACTCTTTCTACATTTTTCTCATATGTTTATTCGAGGTCCACTAGGTGGCGTACAAACCCGAAAGTGAAATCAACCACCGTTTACTTTAAATGCCGAACTAATGGATGACAATGAGACTGAGTGAGTGAATGTTTTTTTAAATTCGTCAAGAACATATATAGCTTGTCCAGATTCCTCATGGTCACTTCAATAAAACTGAAACCAAAATCGGTTTTGGATTTGTGTGCCACCTAGTGCCGAAAGAAATAATTTAAACATCGAATTAATTTTTTTCAATACGAATGTGAATTTATGTGATATTTATTACATTATCATAATGGAAAATTCCTACGGAATATCACCATAAAATGTATACATTTTCCATACCATATTGTATACAAACTTAAGAATATATAAAAGATATAGAAAAAATTAAAAATATAATTCAAATGAGCCATACAGAAAGATTTAAAATGTCGTCATCCGTTTAATGCAATATTGTTTTTGAGTCACATTTGAGAGTGATTGCAGTTATTTGTGTAATCAGCTGAAATTTTCAAAACAATGAAGGGTAGATTAAAAACTTTGCGATTATTTTATGATTAAAACAATCACACAATTTTTTAAATATTATAATGTGGTAAATCCATTAAATTGTCTATATTTCCACAGTTTTTTTGTGGCTGATATATCATACTTCTACGTTTCCGTCATGGTTGTAATCAGAATTATCAAAAAGAAAACGATGTCCATCTACTAACACATTTACGTCGTGCGACCTATATTTCGTTTCCAATTCTTTTGTTTATGTAGTCGTTTATGTTGCAATGGTCTGTTTAACATATGTACGATGATTAATAACCCACATAGTAAAAAAGGCTTACTTTAGCTCATATTGCTATATTAAAACTGTTGATGTTCAATTCAATTCCATCAGAGACCAAATCGGAGAGTTAAATAAATTTGCAATCTAATGGAGTCAATGTTCGATCAAAAGTCATCAATTCGGAGTTCTTTGGCGTAAATAATCGACTCCTATTTTAGGGCTAAATTAATCTAAATTACTCCATGGGAATTAATAAGTCACCCTAGCCGTAAATCTTATTTCTTTGAGGCAAATCTTTTCTTAATTCCAGAAAAAGGAATGTACTTACTTAATAGACAATCTTTTTTCGATAAAGATAAGAAAAAGCAAAATTCGTAAGTTCGTATTGTTATGTTAAAAAGCATTGAATTCTGTTTAAAATGGAAAAAAAATTTCGATCCACTACCATAAAAATTGACAGAGTTAGAGTCAGTTAAAGTTTTGTACGTCGAAGGCCCCTGAAGGCGATACGTGTCCGTGCTTTTCAGGGGCCTTCTTTTTCGACATCTCTTTTTAAAGCCATTTTTAATATATTAAACCTTTTCGTGCCATGAGTTTTTCAATATCGTCAGTTTCTTCATTAGTTATAATAATTTTCTATGATTTTTTGAACTTCAAGTTGACTGCCCAAAAGTGCTAAAATAAAATAACATTTTTAAAACGATTTTTCACCAAAATAATCAACGTATAATTAAAAATAAATATTTTCATGAGAATCTACAAAATCTATATTTAAATAATTTTTGTTCTACCTGTATTAACGAAAAATTAACCTGTATTATGAAAAAATACTTATATAAAATAAATATTTTTTTTATCGACTAAAAGTCAACATTTACATAACCGAATTAAAATAATAATATAAAGTAATAAACACAACAATTTTAAAAATACTTTTAAAAAAATTTTGCTGTAAAAAACATATGTTGGTTTTCAGAGAAAAAAATATGAATCCTTGAATGATTTTGTGTGATTGAAAAGAAACATTGTACCGTTTTTTAATAAGAAAACTCTACATAATCTTTGGATAATAGATGTAATTTCGACTATAAAAGACGTATAACGATGACAAAACGATAACAAAAAAGTTTCTCCATATTTTTTCTTAATGCAGTGAAAAAAATCTATCTGATAACTGTAACTATGATTTTATAGTATCTACAAGTAGTTTTCTTATTTAGATTTAGTCGATTCTTTTTTAGTTAAGTATAAATCATGTGGATGTAGTAAATTGTACTGCTGTTAGTGATGTTCATGATTAGTAGTTAAATTTATCCTATAAAAAATATCTTATGGATGTCTCCAACAATTTCTGCAAAACTACTATAAAATTACAACATATTACACAATGAAAAATAAATATTGTAAAATTATAATAACTATTGTAGCCATTTACAGATATTTATAAATGTTTTATGCACAAAACTTTCAATTGCCTCAATGGTGAATAATGTAAAATTTGTTAACATTTTTGTTCATATTGTGATTTGTTATGTTGCTTATCATTATTGCTTGGAAAACATTATAGAGGGCGCCATCAACCGACATTTCACTTTCTTCTTTTCTTTCCCACAAGTTTTCCATTTGTCTGAGTATTTATCAACATATTTTCCAATATTCATCTAATAGTAGCAAAAATCACCGCTAGGTGGCGAGAACCTCGAAATCTATAGCCACATATAAAGTAACTGTTTAATTTATATAATTAGATTCGCTGCAGCAACAAGTCGTCCTCGGATTTTGATCGGCTCGTCGCGTTCGTACCAGTACCCGTTTTTAAATATCTAACTAAGGACTTCTAAAACTCCTGTACATCATTTTCAAATGGATTTCACATCGAAACTGGACATATCTCGAAACACTGAATGTAATTTGGTTTGGATGCAGAATCATATTAGGAGAGATCGATAACCTTTGCACATAAATTTCCAAATAATTCAGATTTTTTAAAAATTAGAACAAAAATTTCATCTTTGCCTCTAAACGTTTTCCGACTCTAAGAGCGGTTAAATTAAAAATAAAAATTTATAATCAGCTTATAAAATATTGTAATATAAGTTTCATTTATTGAAATTACTTAGATTTGTACATGATGGTTAATTATTGAATATTCAAAACATATAAAGTTATACCCGTCTTTACTAAAAACCAATAAATACGTAAATCTAAAATGAAAGATAGAAATTACTTAAGAAATAATTAATAATCGAAATATTCTACCTATGAAACGTATACATTGATTTTTTTAAACTGAAAACGAAAATTAGTCTTCGCAGTTCCAACACCCGCTGAAAAAACATATCGTTTGTATGAAAATCTGTAAAACGTAAAGATCTTTTTGTTAAATTAATGATAACAAATATATCCCAAAACGTCCCCTTATTCGAAATGTAACATAAATTCATGTTTTTTGAGAAAATAGGGAAAATATGTTTTACAGGGAATTGGAGCATCACGAATCGTTTTCATGACCGCAGGTGGCCTAAAAACTATGACCATACCTGAACCCCAAATCTACATCTGGACATTGATGAACTACGGTGCATTTATAATTCGTAATAATACAATATTTTACTGAGATATGTAAACAGAAACTCGAATCCCTCCGTGAAAAAGGAAAATTTTGAAACCCTGCATTATTTTCATAAAATGTAAAACGAGACGAGGCTGTCTTTTCAGTGCAGTCGAAAGAAAAAATGAGATATCGTTCTACAAAAGTTGGAATTTTCCGCAGCCCTTCAAGTTTTTCCCTCTTCATTTGTATAAACTCGAAATACACACTTGATGAAAAGACATACTATAATCTTAATATGTACACGTAATAATTAGATGTTGATAGTTTTTCATTCAAGAAAATCGCTGTTTCAATCGGAAATTCTTATTCAAATTATGATCTGTTCGTCAACTATATTCAAAACAATGCGGCTATTTGTAAAAAACATATATTAGGTAACGTAAAACCAATGATATTTTATTAAATTAATGTGTATTCCCACTTTTTGTTCTCATTCCCCTAGAGTATATTTTCTTCTATAAAATGTGCATAATAAACAATTAATAGATAAAATATATTTGATAAGAAGTAACGAAACGATCGTGTTTTGTTCAAGGCATTTTGAATTTCGAAAATTTGACCTCATATTTATAATCAATAATTCCAAAAACAAATTTGGAGTTTTTTGGAGCACAATTACCGATTTAAAAACTTTTGTCGGTTGGCTAACAAAGAAATAATATACAAAAATAGCTCTTTGAGCGCCGTTTACAAGTGGCCATTTTGAAATGTTGAGTAGTAGGTACAATTATGAAGCTGAAACATTTTGAACGCGATATGTTATGTTTCCGTGTACTCTACATTTTCATTTCCGGGTGTAAATTGCAGACACAATTCATGAGTTAAAAAAAAACCAGTCTTTTCTGGAACGAGTTTTGGACCAATTCTTTTGGCAGAAGTTGAAAGAGCAGACTTTTGCACGTAAGAAACATTCTGTGCAGATTTTTTTCTTAGCCATAACATTATTTAATAAAGCTCTGAGGTTTGCGACCAAAAAGTGTCCGCCCCTTCCTTAAGGAAGTTAGATTTTCGCGAATTTTTAGAAAAATTCGATGCTTAAATACTACAACGCGGACTATTTTTTCGATTGCATCTTTATTTTTGGAAAGTTGTTATTTTTAAATTATTGTAGTCATTAAATTAAAAATTAACAACTAAACAGTTCGTTATTTCAATGAAAATCATATGACGAAAGATGCTAGATATTATGAAAAATATTTTTCCGGATATGAATTCTCCTTTATTCTGTTTCAATTATCGATAAATAAGTATTCATCGTTTTCTTTTTTATCTCAATTTTAAATTGAAGTTTGACAGCTCCGTCCCTGCATGATTAAGTTTCATATCTGTCAAAGAACAAATTCATTCAAAAAACAGAACATGAGACGTATTTGGAGGAAATAACCACTTATCTATAACAAATATTGACGATATTCTACTATAATTCACTCTTCAGTGTATTTATTTTCTCCTCTCTGAATGAAAAAATTGTTTTGTAAATTTTACACTCTCATATGGTGATTTGAGGACAAACTTCCATTCGGCGAAAATTTTCCATAGTTTTTGGTAATATTTGGTATTTTGGAAATGTTTATTATTTCATTTCGAAAATTTTGTAGATTTTTTCGTTTCTCTTTTTCAATGCTAATTTTGTTACGTTTTTGGTGATCGATACTGGACGAAGGTTCACGAGTAAATAACCAATTGGTTTTTACCAACAATTGTCGCTACTATGGAAAGACTGGGGCATCATTATAACGGTTTTATTTTCTTTTTGAGAGCTGTATATTAAATTCATAATTAGAAAGCTTCAAAACAGCCCAGCAGTAATTTTATAGTGAATAGTTTTTTGGATGATTTTTAACGTTACTAAACGTACAAATTTTACTGACCACTTTTTGTGATTTTGTGTTCACGGGTTGTCACAAACTGAAAATACTTTGTAAAGTTTTTAAAATTATTGTCAATTTATTTATAATTAACAAACAAATTCTTACAATATAAAAGTTATTATTTCAGAAAATTTCAGACATAACTTAGGGAAAGTGCCACTGATTACGGATATGAACTCAAAATTAGAAATTTCAATATGGCGGATCCAAGATGGTCGATCGAAATTTAAAAACATTCTTTAACTAGTCGCAACCAAGTCTCCAGTATTATATTTGGGAACTTTGATTACGATACTGCCTCAGATTTTAAAAATTCAAATTGGTGGATCTAAAATGGCCGACCGAAATGTAAAAGTTTACTTTATCGGGATGAAACTCATGTAGTGATCCAACGTCTAAAATTGAGTCATCGTAAACAGTGATCCTGAAAATTACCAAGTAACCGCTAGGACCTTGGGTCAACTAGGCAAAATAACTTTAAACAATTTGGTCAGCCATCTTAAATTCCACATTTTTAATTTTCAAATTGCATGGCTAGAAACTTAATCAGCATAAAAAACTCCCTGTCAGTATCATCTCGATAAAATACACATTTTCATTTCGGTCGATCATCTCGGATTCGCAATTTTGAATTTCAAAACCTGAGTCCACATTCGTTATCAGCATCCCCAAAATTTTAGGTAATTTTCGTGTAATGAAAAATACATGTCCCAAAGGGTTAAATATGAAAAACACTGGAGTTTCTTCGATAAGTACTGTTTAGGAGAAGTCGCAATCCAAAAATGATGTCGCGACACATTTTCATGAAGTTGATTTTAAACAATGGTTCCTAATGATTGAAAGCTCCTTTATTAATTGTTTTAAAACGGCACGGAATGTTACAATTGTGTAATTGACTATTTTCATCGCAATAAACGCTTCAACATTAACAACACAGGACCACAAAAAGAAAACGGTGAAAAATCCCTTTGACTAGACCTATTTATCGTATGTTTTTGAGACCAAAGTATGAATACAAGTTCATTTTATGCCATCGCGACAGGATATATCTTTAACTTCAAAAAACATAGCGGATTTATCATGACAGACATAATTTTGTAAATAATAACGTATTATATCAATCTTCCATACTGAAAATGTTCGGAATATCATATGATAAATCAGACGATCCGGGAAACTTTTCATGTGATTTCTCATGTAATTATAAGAAATAATAATAATATGAGAAAATTAATTACAATCATCTGCATAAGTCCTCTAAGATATTAAAGAAATTATAAAAATCTCATATGATTTTACGGAAATTTTCACCAGGGTTGGTATCTAAGGGTTTTTTTTTGTCTCACTGATTGCGAATTTGAAGTCAGACTGTTGACATTCAAAATGGCGAAAAAAATTCTTTAATTTCTATAAAATTTGGTGTTCGTGAGGGCTTTTTAGGTTGCCAATTAATTAATCAAAAACCCTCGTATTATATCATAAATTCAAGTTTACAATTCTGGCAAGTTTTGTAACAGTTACAAAAAATTATCCAGGAAATACAAAAGATCCTAATGGCGGAAACAATGTAGTCAGAATGATAAACAATTTTTTAAAAAATTAGAAGCCTAATGAATGCATTTAATGCAATCACATTAGAAACTGGTTCAGGTAACCTGATTCAAAATTTGTAATCAACTCCCTCAAAAGCCCCTAGATACCATGTTTTTTGAAAATTGAACAGTTTTATTTTTAAATTCGACCTCCATATATCCCCGCCATTTAGGATTTTGAAAATATGACGTAAAATTCGTAATATCGCTTCAGAAAACCCAAGACACCAAGTTTGGTAAAAATGATAGCATTTTATCAAAATTCGATCTGCATTTGGGATCCGTCATTTTGGATTTTGAAAATCTAACGTTAAATTCGAAAAGTCGTGCCACAAATCCCAAGATATCAAGTTTCATATAAATGAAAGCATTTTGTAAAAATTCGATCTGCATTTTGGTTCCGTCATTTTGCATTTTGAAAATCTGGCTTCAAATTCATAATGAGAGGTCCCTAAAACCCCTAAAACTTATTTATAAAATATTGTCTGTCCAACACAGTCCACCATGTTTTTTTGAGGTTAAAAAAGTCCTGACGTGATGGAGCACAACGGACTTCAGATTTGTATTCGCTTCGTGCATGGCGATGGAGGGGATATCGAAATCGACGGCAGCGCTCAGCGTGGAGATTTCTGACAACTCGCATCTGCAACGTCAGAGCTTTTCCATTAAAGTCAATTTAAAAATGCTCTTATTTATTCGTTAATTTGAGACATTTTAAAGTTTATTTCGATCAATTGCAAGTGTTGCAAGTAAGGTTTATGGTTTAAAGAACCATTTGAAAGGGTTTATTTTATATTATACTGTGCAAAAAAATGATTACTCCGAGTTCGAAATTGTATAGAATACAATTCATTATTCAGCTGAAATATATTTATATTTATGTGTATATTGTAATTTTCCATTATTAGTAATTTAGTTAATAGATAAACATGGTATTTTTCTTATTTCCAATGTAGTTTTGTACGGTGGAAGAGCCACTGAGGTTTGCCGAATTACACTGGAACGCATTAATTTATGCTCTGTACATATTCCAAATACTTCTTCTACACGAACTACATATCCTACAGCCAAATTTTTTCCCTTTTCTATACTTACTGGATTAAAGTTTATTGAGTTTGTGATTGATTCAAACCCAGTTTGGATTATCGTATTCATTTACGCCCCTTAACCTCGTTTTGTTCAACTCAAAATGATTCGAATTAAAAAAGTATAATATTTTGTTACAAACAAAAATGTACAAAATTTGGGCCGAATTTCAAACAATATACTCAAAGTACTAATGCTTTTGAAAACCCGCAGAAAATAAAAAAAAACTAAATATTTCACTTTCTCATATCACTCTCCATACAAATTGCAGTTGCGCAATTCAAAATTCACCACCAGGCGGCGTGGCCGGCGTCTTGCACTAAGCGAATTTACTGACCCTAAAAACATATAATACAGCAGGACCAGTCAAAGGAACCTTTCACCCATTTTTCCAAATTCCGAGCAATTGAACAAAACGTTGAGTTACTTTACTTGTGGATTTGAGCGCCATCTGACGCTAAAGATGTGTTTTAGACTTATGCACTTTTTCCCTCTTATTCATTTCTGTAATTTTGTCCACATACATGAACAAATGATACTATTAAATTAATGAAACATTTGCATTGGAGTTCATTCTGTAAAAAGGCGACAATATTGATTTATATAATATACATATATTTAATTCTATGTCACTTTTTACTTTATTTTGTTTTGTGCTAGTGTATTTCTTGTCCACGCATTAACTACTCTAAGAATGTGCATAAGAATATTAAAGTGAAACTTCAAGGCAATAAATTAAAATCATTTATTGCCATCACGATTGAACTTTGCGTGGAAATTAAATGTGCGATTAAAGTAATACTGAATTCTGAATAATTTAGTAACTGCAAGAAATAGTTAGCAGACATGAAAATTAGATAGAAGCGGCTTGAAGCAACTGTATCGTAAACAAATTGCTAAATTAATTTACATTTATAAATAATCTCAAATATAGAATCAATGGACCACCAATAATGCAAGTAAAAGGAAAACTCGAAGAAGAAAATCGTTAATAAGGACAACACAATTTTAAAAGAATAATGCCTAGTATATAGTCCTCCTACTGATAACTGACCATTTAGTTCAATTTGCTAAATATTCTCTGTGTGAAAATAGAATAACAATGTCTTTATCCATAAAAGCATGTGAAATCGTCTTTTAGGGTAGGTAACTGTTTTGCGATATACAACATCAGAATAATCCAATTAAGTTTGGAACCCGACACGTCCATCTCAATTAAAGTGATACCTAAATCATCTATTTTTGTTGGCATGGGAATTACGTAATGTAAAGGATTCGTGTTCTAAAGTATGAAGGAGACTGACATGAATGAATATATTACTTCTCTGGATGATGTCACAATTACTACGCTAATTGTTATCAACGAATGCATTAATCAAGAATGCCTACTTCCTTGTGAGACAAATTTTAAAAAATATATAAAAGCACTATAGGTGTAATTTAAGAAAATGTACATGAATCAAGTTGGATTTTCTAACCTCCAATAATACACCAAATACATTAAATTTGCTTGATAAAGAAAGCAGGCGCTATTATCAGAAAAGAAGGAATTGGTTATAACTAACTTACTTAGCGCTACGAAATCCTGCAAATTATTTGGTGGACCAGCCTAAGAAATATTAAACCATTTCACCGTTGGTTATCTTAACCAACTCTTTTATTTTCGTGTATCAAAATTAGATAACAATTATTTCACTCAAATCAGTCAATGTTGAAGATATATTTATTAACTGATGAGATGTATTTGAACAGTTGGGCTTGAAAGTTTCTGGGCTCCTATCAAGAAATACAAAGTTAAATTTAACTAATTCCTAATTAGTAAATCCAATCTGGTGGGGATGAAGGGTAAGTAGGAGATAAAACTTTTTTTGAAGAATCTAATCAGGTGCAGTCAAAGAATGAAATAATTTTTGCAATAGGAATAAATATTGCTAAATGAAAAATATGTTATCTTTAGGAAAAGTGAACTGTAAGTTTCTTCAGTCGCTGAATAGGCCAATTTTAATGACATCTGAAAGAGGAGGCTTTATACTTTCGAAAATGTTATATGGAACATTTTTTCTGTGTCCGTTGTATTAAAAGATACATCGTTGAAAGTTGATAGAAAAGAATGGCTTAAAGGTTAAGAGCGACATTTTACGAGCTTTGATTATAATCAGATTGATCTAAAATTTTATTTGCAAGATATTTTTTTGGTTGAGAATGAAGTAAATTTTCAAAATCACTTAATAACATAAAATGCAAAACTTTAAATAATAACGTGAAGTCATGTTACGATAACAGGAAACGCAGGTGAATGATGCATGTCATGACCAATTTTTTTTCGCTTCTGACGTGATAACCACGCAATGCCCGATAAGAAATGTAAAGAAACATTATGTAAATGATTTGTACTAATAATAAGACAAATTTACGCATCCTGCCTAAACGATACAATACTTCACCGTTGCGATATACGACTCCATTTGTCGACAAAAAATAATTTCCTTTTCTTCTATTCTATGTTTGGCAAATCCAAAACAAAACATTTTATAGTATAAAAAAGAAACTCACCATGCGATACAGAGCGAATGTGTCGGCAATCGCCAAAATTCCACAAAAAGTCGCTGTTCCTATTGTAGTCATCGTACGAACGTGCTCTATTGTTAAGCCAGATCTGAAATCATTCGTAACAATCATGTTTAATTACATTAAGTCTTCAAGTAACAGAAAAGTACATAAATATTATTAAAGTTTGTTATAAAAAATGTTTTCATTACAAACGATTAATGTCACTGTAAACGGCCAAATTCTAACAAAAAATTGGTTTGTTTCTTTTTTTTTTGAAACGCTCGGTATTAGTGCTTTTCATTATATATCTAAGAAATAGTAGAAATTGTTAAAAAAACTCGCAAGGGATAACTAAAAATTAAAAAAAAAGTTAAAAATACTCTTTTCTCCTCAGAAACGGAAAAATAGCAAATGAAATTTTAATGGCGAGTTGCTCGTTTAATTATGTAGAAATCCTAAAAATGTTGAGAAAACAAGTGGGGTTTTTCAAAAATTTTTATATTGTTTAATTTTATTTTTGATTCTTTAAAAAGTTCAATTTTTGTTAATGGACATTTTTCATTTTTGGAGACATATTTTTAAAAAGTATGAAAAATGCAATAAAATAAGCTCAGACGCGAATGAAAATTGAAGACATTTCAGCAAAATTCTTCAATATAAATAAAAATATTCCTGTTCCTCTATTTTTAAATTCACTTACAATTTTGTATTATTTTATATTATACTTTTCAAGTTTAAATTTTTGCGCCAGCCTATATTGGGTATGTGAAGGACATAAAGATTCGTAGCAATAGATTGCATAACTCTTTTGGGCTCAATGCACTCTGCAGGTTCTCCAATTGCCCAGTAACATCAGAATTTTAAAAAAATCGGAATAAAGACCCCAAAAAAGTACATTTAGTTATTTTTAATACCGAACTGGTTTCAAAATTATGTATTTTTGTCTGCAAAACACTGTCCAAGATCCAAAATTGTCCAGCATCTCAGGGTTTTAATAAAGAGCGATTACGATGCCAAAAATGTGTTTGTGGCGTTTTCCAAATTTTTTTTATCCGTAACCTGACATGCCAAAGACTTTCGTGAGGTCTGAAATAAAAGAGTGAATCGTAAAGTTTAAAACCGATATGCGCAAGATAAAAAAATATAAAAGTTTGAGAAAAGTGGTGGTAAAGGCCCAAATAATATCTCTTGGTGTTTTTAGAAAGTTTTTTTGTTTGTCTAAGAACTTCGAGGTCACTGTAAATTTATGTTTAAATATAACATTTTATGTTTTTTCTATGTATTATTTAGTGCTATTATGAACCATTAACAATTTTTTACTATTTTATATGTTATAGGGGGAAAATATCAATTTTTTGTCTCATCTTTAACAGTTGGACTAATTAGCAGGACCAGTTCAAAGTCGCTAATGGTAAAACATTTTTGGGCTACAATTATTAACTACAATGCCAGGAACAATTTTTTCGGTTGCTGAGGAGATAAAAAATAAGGAATGAATATGAAAAATTAATTTATTTTTTAAAGCGAATAATAATTTGTTTCTGGGTTTCTTGTAGTTGCTGATTTCGTTTGTTGTGTTTAGTTTTTACTTTGTAATCCTTAAATACCTCGAGAATAACCGTTGAAGGTAGAAATTCACTATATTTTACAAAAGTTTTATTATGCCACCGATTTTATTTCTTTATTAAGTTTTTAACGTCCAAATGTGTGAGTTATCGTGAGAGTAGTAGTGAAAATCGCTGCTAGGTGCACCAGTATTTTTACCTCTATGTTTCGTTCTCATTGTACAAATGGATTTTCGTTTAGTATATCAGGAGTCAGGCTGATTCGATCCGACCTTTAGAAGTAAACACGAGATATGCTTAAGTTTGTGTTGATGTAAACATTTCGTGTTTGCAATTGTAAAGAAAAATACTGAGACAAACTCAAAAGAGAAAAAAACAAAATTGCGGTGGTAAAACCTAGATACCAATTTCCACATGCCCGGTTTCAGGCAAATTTACTGATAAATGTAGAAGATAGTGCAGTATATAAAAATAAAATGATTTTTCAGTCGCCATATTACACCCGCCATTTTGAATTTTGAGATTTTGACTTCGTACATGCATCTAGTGACTAAAGAATAATAAGATAATAAGTTTCGTACAAAATCATTGAGAAATTTCGAAGATATACATATAAAACGTCACGGGGAGCATATTTTATCATTTTTTATCTAGAATCGAAAGCGGAGTGGTACTTATTTTAATTTTCAAAATGGCGGAAACTACAACGACATATGTAACACTGCATTACGACGTCCTTTATTTAAACGTTTAATACGTTCACTTTAATCAAAATTGTCGTAAAAATTAACAAATTAAAAATGGCGAATCCAAAATGGAGGTCCAATTTTTGAAACTTGACTGTTTTCAGCTAACTCTCACTTCAGCTGAAATGGCTGATGTAATATGGCGAACTAAAATGCGAAAAGTTATGTTCACGAAAATAAGTGTCGAGATACCATATTTTTTGAAAATTGAACAGTTTTATTTTTAAATTCGACCTCCATATACCACCCGCCATTTTGGATTTTGAAAATATGACGTCAAATACGTAATATCGCTCCAGAAACCCCAAGATATCAAGTGTGACAAAAACGATTGCATTTTATAAAACTCGATCTGCATTTTGGATCCGCCATTTTGAATTTTGCAGACTAACTTCGGATTCGTAATCAGCGACGAAAAAAACCGAATAGTCATTGTTATGAGCTTATCATAATTTCCGAATTTTAGTTCAATATCCTGGATCCGTCATTTTGAATACCTAACTTCGGATTGGTAATAAACCACCCAACAAATTTTCCGAGTAGCCACTTACTTATATCAAATCTTGTAACTTACTTAATTTTAAAAGAAAACAAAAGAAAACAACGAAAACAAAAAGAGGCTGAAATACTTAATTTCATGAACAACTTTTCGCATTTTCGTTCGTCACATTACATCCGCTATTGTAATGTTGAAACCCCAGCATGGGATTTGTAATCAGCGACACCAGATGATCGTGTATCGAAATTTTAAAAAATTGGACCCCCGTTTTGGATTCGCCATCTTGAATTTATTAATTTTAACTACAGATTCATGTTTGGCTACCTGAGAAATATAAGAACAGGATGATTTGGCCAATTTTAATTATAAACCGTAAAAGTATGAAACGTTTCAAGAAAGGAAGTCACATAGTATTACATATATCGGTGTTGTGTCCGCCATTTTGAAAATTTGAAAAGTACCATCTGTCTTTCGATCCTAGATATAAAATGCTAAGATTTGAGCCACGGACCATTGAAACGGATCCTTTTCATGTGGAATGACTCACCAAATTAATTTCGTTGTCGCTTTCAGCTCATTCAAAATGAATTTCATGAAAAATAATTCAGTCATAAGTTTTGTGTAGCCATTTTACATACTGTGGAACACTCAAAATTCAACCCAAAACATATTATTTATAAAAATAGTTAATTGTACTTAAAAAGTTGAATTGTGTTAATTTCTTCATTATTATTTAATAACTTAGTCTCACCTGTGCAATCGGAAGATCCTCCACAGTCGGGTAATAGCGATGGCTGCGAATCCGCAACCGGAAACCGCGAGGCCCATCAATCCGTTCCTCGTTTCGGTTTTGCGATGGACCACCCAACATGAGGTCACCGCCAAAATGCTCAGAATCGTCGAAAACGGCGCCATCGTTAAAATCGATTCGCATAATTCGATGCTCTGGATCAGGAGGAGGATAATACAGAGCAGAGTCCTACAAGTGTGCAATGGCAACAGTGGTCTATTCGATGGCCTGTAATACAATAAGAATTCTGTGATACCTTCCAAATTCTCTATCATTTATTGTTATTATGTTTGCGATAACCTTAAGTTTAAAAATCATTTACTATCTGTGCTTGCATATCTACGGTACCTAACCTAAAAATTTGTTAAATTTCAAATCGATATTGCTTTTATCAAAATTTGATCTGCTAGATAGAATTCGAATAGCGAGCGATGGAAGTTGACCCATCAGTTGCGGCGTGAGTGTGCTCGTGACTAGAGGTGACGTTCTGATTGGTCAACTTCAAACGCTTCTCATTTTATTTGACTGTCTATTCGAATATATTACGGTAAAATGTCCGATGAATAGAATTAAAATGGCGAACGAATAAAGTGGACCAATAGGCGTGGTGGGGATGTGCACGTGACTGAGATTGACGCTCGAATTGGTCAACTTTAAAATGCTTGTGATTTCATTTTCTCAAGTCGGATTAAATTACGGTAAAGGAGTTTTCGTCTCAAAATTGAAAGAACGTTCTCAAGGACAATTCAGGGTTCGACTTCTTGATATAGAAATTAATTATATGGATGGAATGAAATTCCGATACTGTAGAAACAATTTTATTTGTATTTTTCTCGACGTTCGAAAAATCTAATCTTTATATATGGCGGTACATTTATATTAAAATTTTTGCAACTATAACTCGACGGAATGCAGGCGCATTTTTCCCACAATTTCGATTAACACAAACGGAATGCGGAAACTCGTCTGGGTGCTGGCGCATAGATTAATTTGTGTATAAACCACCAAGCGAGTTTCGTTTGGAAGATACATGCGGCTAGTTAGGATTATCCCGCCGGTTCGAATTAGTCGCGATCCGCTTAGTCACTCGTTCATGATCCACGATGATTATATATATGCGGGAGTTCTTCTAGCGTTTTACCAAGCGTCGAGTGAAAGCCGATGAGCGAAACCGGCGATTACGCCGGTTATTGTCGCATTGTCGTCGATATTACATTGTATTTAAATTCAGACCCCAATTTTTTATCTAAGAAAATAGGCACCTTCATTGTTACTAAGTTTCGTTCAATTTGTAAGATTTGACTGTGCCTATTTGTCATCGCTCGACAAGACGTTAACGAGTTTCGCTCCAAAAATGGCGAACGACGTCATTTACATTTTTTCGATTTCTTTCCGGGTGCATAAAGTACAATTTCGTGTTTAGCTATCGGAAATCAAGCGGATTTAATCAAAATCCCAATATCTTTTGGATACCTTAGTTACATTCTTTAGATGCAACCTAAAACTATATTGGAGATATTGCAGAGAAATTTAATTGAAAACTATAAAAAAATGAAAACAAGATCTAGGATTTTATTATTTTTTTCTTTGCTTCACTTGTAGATCTAGAAACCTGTCTAATTGACTCTGTCTCGTAAAGATGTCGCTTTAGCGGCGTGTAACACACTCGCAAGGTACAGAACGACTGATTGTGTATTTCTTTCCATGTGAGGTATTTAATTTTATAGCGGTCGAATATTTGTCATTCTATTGAAACAACTAATAAAATATTTATTTGCCACTGGGTATTTGTCATTTTGGATAATATAATAGATTTTTCTTTAGTGTAGAAATTTAAAAGTAAAAGAAGTTCTGCTTTTTCTTAGCCAATTTTTAATCCTTGTTACTATTCTGGTATAGAAATTTCGTAATAATCGACTTGGAATAATTGATGCAGAGTTTGAATGAGATTCGCGTATTATGTGCTTGCGAGAGTATACGTAAGTAAAGACTGTTTATCTCTGAGATGAAACAATCGGCTATTAAACGAAATAGATCAATAACATGCATTTGTGTTGACTCAATCTCTAAATGGAAAACAATTCCCTTAACCATCTTTGCATAATTATATTCCAGATGTTACTCCGGATTATCACTCACATGCCACTAATTCCTAACCTCAAATAGATTAAAAATTGAAAATAGAATAAATCTAAGAGATCGTGAAAGGTGTCGAAATAATATTTATATTTCAATGTCGGTATATCTTTCAAATGGAAAGTCTGAAATCTATGTCTTCAGGTCACATTAATTAGTTTTTTTCTTATAAATTTTATGTGATGTTTTACGTATATTTTCGCATCGTTGATTAGAAAAAAATACGTTTTCTATAACTTGACTGTACTCTTTAATGCAAAAACTTAATAAAACATGTTTTTCAGTAGTTTTGAAAAAATGTTTCGTGAAAAGGTCTATAAACTGTACATCAGATAAGTTTATGTTTTGTCGTATCGCAAGTTATAAATTGCAGTATCAGAAAATCTGTAATCTCAGTAGCAAATTATTATTATGCAAACTACGTAAACTGAGCTTGTCATAATTTAATCATCATCATATACGTTCAAACGCACTCGTTCTAGACGCTACCATTAGTTTATTCTTAGTTATGTGATTATTTATAAACATCAATTTTTTCATATAGGAAATGGAAGATTATTTTATTCTAATGTTAAAAAATTTGAATAATTCTATACATGGTGACAGTTTTATCGAATATGCGATTCAAGGACTAAAAGCTTTATTTATTACTTTTACTTGACTGAAAGCGACATAGGTATTGTATAAAAGTACTATCTCAATCTCCAAAAGTAAAATTTTGCTACTTTCTGCTTCGCAAACAAGAGAAAAATTCTCTTTACTAACAATAAAAATAAATATAAATTGTTAAATAAATTAGTAACCCCTCCCAATATTAGCCTAACCACTCTATGTAAATCCTGTGCCCCCCCCCCCAATATTAGCCAACCGAGGGCAACATTTTTACCTCAGTTCGCGAATGGCGAATCCAATACAGCTGGTCTAAATTTGGAAAATCATTTCGGCGGCCGAAATCAGCAACTATTCCAATATTTTAGACACTGTTCCATGTTGCATTTGTTTCTGTCACGGTGTCGCCATATTTTTTTCGCGAACTGAACTAATTACAAAAATTACAAAAAATTATCTAAAATTTACAATTTGCCAACTATTTTTTAAAAAACCTCTTTATTTTCTCGACCGAAGTTATGTCGCATAATTTATTTTCAAAAACTAATCTTTTTTGGTCTTAACATCAAACTGCATCAGATTAGAAAGTAATTATAATATCAGAAGCATCAGAAAATTGAAGAGAATTAGCCTATAATTCGTAAGTAAAATATTGTTAGCGGCACAGTTCCCAAGTTATTTATCACATTTTAAGATTGTAAATGACTTTTGACACAATAAATTATCAAAAAACGATCGTTCATACGTGTAGCATATGTAATACTTATTTATACAAACATTTCTTGTTAAATTTAAAAATTCTCGAATAATTAAAAATACCACGTATAATTTTTTTGATCGTTGACCTCAAACTCCATTTTAGCATTGTACGATGGCCATAATATAGTTACCCCTTCCTCTGGAATATGCAATTTAAAAAAATTTGGAGCAATCGGAGATTATGAGGATTTACAGTATAATTTCCAATTCATAATAAATTTCAGGAACATATTTTTATTGCTTTATTTAATATATATTTATTCCTTGTGCGACAGTGCATGTATTTTTAAAACCTTCTAGGAGTAATACAAATTTTTTGCAAATAACAGCTATAGGTTGATATTATCGATCAATATCCAATGTATCCAGCAATTTCATAAAGGTACCAGATTTTAATTTTACGTAAATATCGTCATCCTCAAAGCGTCAGTTTTCAGCTCATAGGCGTAGAAAATGAAGTGGTTTGGGTTCCTCTACATTTAAATTCTCTGGACCAAAACACACTTACGTGAACGTAAATCGATCCTGTCCAATTTTAAGGTTATGATACATCATGAATTAGTCCGTTTATGAGTAGCAATTTCGGCAACTTTTGCGTAATGTGCGTATATTCCGAAGGTTCTATCCTCGAACCTTTTTTCTTCATAACCACATTTTTCACTAGATTCCTTTTGGGAATAAAATTGTAAGTACATATCCTAATTTTTGCGGAATGGTGGACATGGAATCCCTCTATAGGAGTAATTCGCAACTACCCTTGTCGACGTAGTTTTAAGGGATTAAATCTTTACGTGGATAAACCCCTAAGAAGAAAAACTGATTCCAAGAGATTGAAATGCAATGATTACTCTGCATAAGGCTGGGGCAATTGACTACAATAATTTTAAGGTGCAATAACAGGCAATAGTTTTAATTTTTGGCGCAATCATCTTCGAATTGATATTTTTATGGCAGTCATACATTCAAGTTTCTTTCGTAATGAACCAGTAACTTTTGACTCCGACCAGTTGATAATTAACTAATTTTTAGCCCACATTTTGTTTGACATAAGTCATTTTTCGAATAATTTTAATTTAGAGATTACAAAATTATTTTTCGGCAATAAAATCCTTAGTAAATGAATATACATTTAATAAAGAAAATGTCCTTGGCGATAAACTATCAGATACATCATTAGTTTTCTCGTACATTTTATTTGATAAATATTTGAGTACTAAAAGGATCGTTTCTTAAACAGAAATGTTGATGTTTTGCCATTTTCATCAAAATAATTACTTTTACAACTGACGAATGTCCATGAATTATTGTTTGTGAAGCTCATAAAATAGCAAAGACATTTGTTTACATTTTACAAGTACACATTTTTTTCATTAAAGTAATAAAGAAAAGACGGAAACAAAGCGATTTTGACAAATATTTGAAGAAGAAAAAAACGAATAGCAAAATTAAAATACGGTAACAAATGATTAAATTGTCGAAATATGATAGAAATAAAGGCAGAATGGCCAAAGTTCATTGAAAATTTCACGATTCACTTTAGGTGAAAGTTCAATCGCTGATGACTTCAATTAATTTGTTGATTAAATCCTTCTTTTGTGTTACTGCTGCCAGTCATCTCTCATTTATGTTGATGAGAAAATTGCACTACTTGAAGCTATTGAAATTATTTCCTCGTACCTTTTGACCCCAAGAACAATTGTGGAACGTATTTATTATAAACAATGAAATTTTGAAAAAATGTGTGGAGAAGAATAATTGTACGTTACTATAATAATAATTTTCTTTATAAAATTCTTCATTATTAAAAGTGTTTCATAACACTTACAAATCGTTCAATTTTTTTCCTCAATATATTTTTTTAATGCCGAATTAATTGTATTGATTAATTTTCATTTTGTTTAAGTTTTATGAGTGATTTCATCACTTTTCATTATGCCTGGTTTGCGTTAACTGTCAAGTTAAGATTTTGAGGTTATGAACTCGAAAAATTTTTTTTTTCTGTTATTGTTGAGGTTATGTGTAGGATATTAAAAATCAATTATTTGGAAGAATGGCATGAATTTCTTAGGTGCTACAATTCAATAAACAATCGAGTCATGTTGGCATTGATTGAAAATAACGAACGAAACGTTTATGTTTCGTCCTCCGGATATACTTGGGATGGGAATACGTGGAGTACATCGAGTTTTAGCAAGATGATGTTACTGCAACTTTCTTTTGTCACTCACAAATATTTTAGAATATTAATCGATCATATTATCCAACATTTTGTAAATGACGATTTCAGTATTCTGACGCCATCTTCATCATAATCGGAATGCCAAAGTAATAACTTGCAAGAAAGATTTGTAGAAATATGTAATCATTAAAGGCGTAATATTAAGGCTTTTGACGTTGTTGAGATGAATGTCATTCACGTCAACTTAAATGTAGGCGTTCGACTAATGTTGAAGGTTAAGGGTAATCCTAGATTATGTAAATACTACAGTCCAAACAAATTTCTGCATCCTATACATATAACCTCAATATTGTAAAGCAATTTTCGAGTACATAACATCAATGTTCTAAAATTTCTGACAAGATGGGCTGATTCTGACCTCGCTTTCGGATTCTAGAGAAAAAATTATTTTAGAAATGATCCACAGCTTCCCAAAAACAAAACCTTCTTGACCCGAGTTGAGACAGTCTTTATGAGCTCCTTAAGATGACGAAATACCTATTAACTTCTTCGAGACGTTCAATGTCCTAAGGGTGACCTAAGGGCAGTAATACGATGATAAATACAGACATTTAGTCGCCCTCATACCATGTGTGCTGTTTTGGAATGTTCTATAGGATTCATTACAATAGAGCATTGTTCAACTAGGGAGCAAAATAGGTATTCACTTTTGACGTCGGAGTGAAACGACGAATGGAATTCTCGTTTGTTGCACGTACCACTTTGCTCCCGTATGTACATAATTGTTTTCCCCTCTAGAGAGAGAAAGTGCTACTTTTCTCCTGCGACACATTCTCGCAAAGTACTATCAGAGTACAAAAGAGCACTTTTTCTCCCTAGGGAGAAAAATAAGTTTCTTGCACCTTAAAAATTAATATTTTCCTCTCTATACCGCGGAAGCATGAAAAATCGAATGCCATTCGTCGGCAAACACTTTGCTCCCTAGTTGGACAATGTACTGTGTTTATTAATAAAATGCATAAATAGAGATTTTTATCGCATGGTATTTTTTAGGCCAGAAGCCATTTTAAGAAGCAAAGTATTTCGGTCCCTGTATTGATATTGTTTAAATTAGTTACAGTCTCAAATGTGGTCCCTTTTTCTGACCTCCACAGCATCGAAGAAAAATACAATTGTTTTTAAATTGTGCACTATGTTTATTGTAGTGATAGTTCCATTTGGATATTGCATTATTGCAACTGTACAATGGATATGTTGGACGGATGAACGTTAAATAAAAGAAAAAAGCTTGCTAAATATAAATGTCTTCTGTGTGCTACTAGATGTCCCCCACACTCAAAAGTAAGTTCCTCCTCGATTTTTATTTAGTCGTTGATATCACTAACGATTGTTGTATTAAAAAATCAAGTCACGATAAATTTCGCAACAATTTCATAACGGTTTTGAACGGGAAGTAACCCAAAAATAAAGTTTCTGGTTTGTTAATGTCGGTTTTTTTTTAGTCGTTTCCTCTTAAACTTCCTATATTTATAACCCATTACATCTATAATTTAACTGATAGACGTGCGACTTCAGTTTCGGAGTGGGACGCCATCTAGTGCTTCGTGATGAACTTCTACTGTTTTTCCATATTTGATAGAATTCGGTGATCTAAGTAGAATTTTTTTTTATTGTTGACATTGTCGGACAAAATATCGTCCTTTACTGAAAAATATCAGCACGTACATGGAATTTTTTTAAATATGACAAAATGCTCACACATTTGTAATAGTAATTTATATTTTTTAGAGTGTACCCGCTAACATACTATTTATGTTTAGATTATTTTTAACTCGGTTAAAAACAGTTACTAACTTTTAACAGTTACTACACTATTTGTAGAATTACAACGTCATAAGTGTTGCACACTTTTTCCAACACTTTTCCGACACCTGAAATACTTATTTTGAAATACCCCGTCGGCCATCTTCATCATCTTGATTCGAGCAAGTCACTCACGTGTCTCAAACGTCTGGAGAAGGTCACTATCGAAATCATTTCGATCTCCGATCGTCACTTCAGTTATTTATTACGATTTGAGGATATCGGGAAAATGGGTGTTTGAAAAACGTTCAAATTATGACGTAACGTTTGTGAAACATGACCCACTTAAACGACCGAAGAATACATGCATGAGAGCCAATGCCGAACTGTCGGATTAATTAAGCGCATATACCCAGGACCGGTATGGGTCAAGTGAAGCGAGTTCAGTCTTGGTGGAATAGAATAAAATATTTGTACGGATGAGTACAGCACGATGTACATGCACGGTCTAGTATGAATCATCGATCAATTATTGCATTCGGCATTGTAAGAATGTACTTTCATAAACGGTCGGATAATTTGCTTAAGAACGCTCCGTAAAATACATGAGTGGCGTATGCAAATGTTAAAGATAAAGAGATAATGTAACATTATCAAAAGCGGTTTTCTTCAGTTTTCCAATGGGTTATTGCACAATGAGATGTTTCTGTGGAAATCTTGATGTACTCGTGAAGTTGAGAAGACTTCCTTCTATTGTTCTTCGTCCAATTTTCCCTTTCGAACCGAAGGAATCCAGAGATGCGATCAAACAGTTTCTGTCCTTTTGTACGTGTTCAGAATGGATTTTATGAAATTAAAAAAAAAAACATTTAAAAAATGAAAAGAGGACCGCAGCAATATTTTTGTCTAGTAAAAATCTTATTTGAAGACAGTCCAAAAACGTATTTTTCGAATAATTTTAAAATATTTATCTTCGATGCAAAATATCTTATAATTCAAAACACATTAAGTCGCTTTAGCAAATTTTAGCCAATTGAACCATTTGATAAAGAATGCATTACAGTAGTTCCCGTCCTAAGTTATATTACCCAAAGTTGTACCATCGTCCTACATTCCACATTTGTCTTGTTCAAAGTTACACTAGCCTCTTTCCGTTGTCCCCCACCACGTCGTTTCTCTGCGCTTCGCGACGTTATTCGGCAGGGATCGGCAACGATGGGATTGGTTCGGTACGCCTACACTCGCGGAAGAGGGGGTAACGTAGGGAAGTAATGGGCGGGGCTTCGAGTATCTTTTAGATATAACTAAGGACATTCTGAAATAACGGGTCGCATAAGTTAGTACGGGGAATATTGTATATATTATAAAATTATAATATGTTATTTTCTTTATAATATTATATTACAAAAATTGCGGCCAAAACTAAGGGGTTACTTTAGTTTATTACCATTTATTTAGCTGTAATAATTATCTAAATTGTTAATTTTTTTTAATCACCTTGTAATTTCCTTTCAGAAGATATTTTAGAGATATCTAAAAAATTTTACACTCGTAAAAACAAACTTGAACTATGCAATTCGTGCGTGTGTATGTAAAAGTACCACTTTACGCACTGGTAGCCTAATGTACTATTAGTAAAAACATCGTTCGGTACTAGTGCGGGAAATGCATCTTCCTGCACTAGTAACGAAATGTACTAACTATTTATTTCATTTCCAAAATCATGTAGTTTAATAATTGTACAAATTTTTATAAATGAAAATAATTAAAGATAATGTAATTATTTAAAATTTTATTTTATAATAAAATTAATAATTTGAAGGCAACAATAAGTTATTTTGATTGTTTTGAAGCTCATAGATGGGATTTACGACTTCGCTAATTAAGAAAATGACTTCATACTGTCCAAATTCAAAATAGGAGATGAAATAAACCACCATATTGGATCCGCATTTTGAAATCTTGAAAAACTTACTCTAGATACAAAAACCCGCTGTTTAAAAATAAGATACAAGGAGTCATAAAAATTTAAATAATTGTCTATATTTTACTTACAAAACTATTAAAAATTGATCGCAAATCTTTTGGATTTGGAGAAATCACTTTGTAGTAGAAATTATGTGCACTCTCAATGACAAATTGATTTATTCGATATTTTTTCCAGCAGCTACTTAGGAAAGAGGACAATTTTTCTGGCATAAAATAGAATAACAAACAATTCGAGCCGCATCGTGAATAATTTAAAAAATAAAGTGAATCATTAATTGCGATGCAAAGAACCGCAGTTTATGGTTCCAAGAATCAAAAATTAATTTGGCAATCCGCCAAAAGCATGACAGTTGGTCAAAATATTTTTCTACTTCGTACGTGATATTTACTAAAACCAATTTCGTCGTAATTCATGTAGATCGTAAAACATATTAAAAACATGAAATCTCTTAAAAATATTTCAAATATTCGGAAAGTCCAGATGATGCATGCGTCCTTTGCTCCATTTCAACGACTCCAAACTTTTTTTTGCAGAAAGACCACAAGTAGTTTATTTTAGCTTAATTGACTATTATGTTAAATTTTATATGATTTAAATGATTTAAAGTCATATATTATAAAGATGAAACTATTGGATATTTGAAGTATTTTAGCGAAACTTTAATAATATTAATGCAATCTTTTGAAGCTTATTGTATGTTAACAAGAAAAATCACTCTCTATATTCCTTGGTGTGAAATGTTCACTCCAAACCTGGAGTTGTTCGTTACAAAACAAATGTTCCTAGAGTTGTTTATGTAATAGATTCATTTATTTGTTCATTCTTTCATAATTGGGAACTAACATAACCTGTGAGGTAATATCGTAAACATTTATGACCCCTTTCATCACTTATTTGAATTTTGTAAATATGATACAAAATACGTTTTCAGTTTCCCTAAAAAAACATTTTTGTAAAGATTTTATATTGGCCCTCCATATTGGATCCGCCATTTTGAAATTTAAGAATCTGACACCATATACATTATTCGAAATTACTTGCATATTATCGTAATTACGTGACTAAAAGGAGTCATTTTTTCCCTACAGTTAGTCAAAAAGTTTACTCAATTATTTTGAGAAAATAAATTTTTATTTTTAATAAAATATTTCTAGTTCTTACTAAATTTTACTTAAATTCAGACAACATTTATTTAAAAAATATTTCCTCCAACTACTCAGATAAATATTCACTTTTTTTTTAATTTACGAATTTACAAAAATATTTATATTGTCAGATGTTCATCTTTTGTGATCAATGATGCCGCCGATCATTCTGATTACAGATTTTCATATCATATTGATATGACGTTAATCATTACTAATTTAAAATACTTGGACCGTAACGCGGAAATAACAAAGACGGAAGTAATTACAATCTTCCAAACCACACGCAATTACATATTTGAATAATTGGACCATATTAATCTCGAAATAAGCAGAGGAAACTTAACGTGTATGCTTCTTCACGTTTCTAATCTTGTGTTTTGCTACACGAATTTTAACGATATGCATCACGCGAGGTTTATGTTCCATGAAATCGTGCGAAGTCAAGGACTCACGAATTTATTACCGTACCCATACGCGGGTTATATCATTGATCAAGTACGACCTGAATTCGAATCAAAAAAAGAAATATGGGATGAAATGTCAAAAAGTTGACATTTTTAAATTTGTGTCTGTGAGCAAGTTCGGTTGCAATCAATGATTTATTAAATGTTTTGTTTTATTTGTTAGGATGTCGTACGATTTAATTAGTACCATTTCAATTGTGTACTAAAATAACTTTTAAAAAATATTTGACCTTCCAAATATTTGTCGTTCTACGCGGTCATTTTTGTTATATTTCGAGGGAAAGTAAACAGACGTCTGCAGGTAATATTAAATAGATAATTTAAAATAATTGTTCCTTTATAAGATATTTAGATATATTAATTAAAGCAGCAAAGCAATTCGATCTGAAAAATAACGAGCAATGCAGAGTATGCAACTTCCGTTAACTAGAATGCGTAAGTGCCATTTTTGTAATTGTGTGGGTAAAGTTAGTGTGTAATAGTTCATTTCGATACATGTGCGTAAAATAGGATTTTACTCATCGTTTTTAACATGGGATTAGATAGGCCGGTATGTAAAATCGAATTCTTACGCACGCGTGTCGAACCGTATTTTTTGACATACTATGCGGAAAATTTGTGCGGCGTTTTTTGTGTGTCAAATACGAGGTTGCACACGAGTGATGACCGCGGCGCACAACTGCCCGGCAAAGCCGATTATCAAAATAGTATATTATGCATCAAGTGCGTAAAGTTGAGCTTTACGCATGAGGCGCGATGGCGCGTATGAGTGGCCGGCATAGAACAAATTTTCTCGTGTTATGCGTCATTTTGGTACGAAAATAGTAATTTAACTCATTAAGGTCTAGGATTACGCAAGATTTGCCACAGATTAACGGCTCTTATTTTATACTAAAAAATTTATTTCATTTTTCTGGGATCATTTCTGAAAACGGGATTTTTCAAAACCTAAGCCTCCTCGAATAATTAACTATATGAATACATGGTTATTTATTTAGAAAGTCAAGATGGTGGACATCAAAATGGCATCTAAAAGTAAAAAAGCGTGTATAAGGTGCTTAAACATTAAAAAACATTAAAACTACAAGAATACATTCATGACACTGAGTACACAGGCATTGTTGAGCGTTATAAACACGAATCGCATCACTTTTAGAAAAATAAAAATGGCTGATCCAATATGGCGGACGTATTTTTTTTAAATTCAAGGGATCCGCCTGAAACTCATTACTTGGGTTTTCGAGGTCCATGATTATAAATCTGATATTAGTTTAGGAAAATGGAAAACGACAGACGAAATCTAAAACGCATACAATTCTTTTTATATCTGAACATCTTATAAATTTTGTTAAACATGGACGCCATTAAATTTTATTTTTGATCTTGATAAATGTCACTTCCTTGCAGAAAATGTGCTGTAACTTTGTGTCACCAATAACCAAAATTTACTTTTAAAATCAGAAAGCGAGATCACGTTTTTTCATATACAAAATTACTTTTTTGTAGGAAATTTCTAAATTGTATTTTTCGCTGACATTAGTTGTTAAAACTGTATAGATAATGAAGTATTATGCGGGATTAAAAGATAAACGAATTCTGAAATTAGATCTTAAAACGGATATAAGAATATTATAGCCATATCTCAAATCGCATATTTTGATAATTATATAAATCTTATTACTCAAGATCTGAATAATTTAAACCTGTTTCCAAAAAGGAATGATTTTTTTATCAATGCTTTACTACTCCAAACTTTTGTGACTACGTGATTTTCATTAATTTTTTAATTTAACTAACAATTTAATTTTTGAAATTACGCTAAGAGTTTTCATGAATATTTGGTTTTTATTTTCGAAAAAAATTAGGATCAAACTTGGCGTATTCGATGCGCCGTCAGAAATCAAACCCAGGACCTTTCGACGGAGGGTCAAATCCTCTTTTAACACTTTTTTTTTTATAAAAAGCATAATTATAAAAATTTAATTTTTGTAAAAATGCAACGTTTACACTATTACATTAAAGTATCTATCATTACATAGTTTATAAATTTATTTATTAGATTTTATACCTGCTTATTTCAACTTATTTTTCGGCGTGAGTTGTTTGGGCTGTTTTTTATTAACGCAAATTTCAATGCCTATATTAATGTATATAACATCTTCTAAATTTATAATTAGTAGAGATTTTTATTAATAAATAATAAAAAGCTACTAACTTATTAATTACAAACTAATTCATTTTAGTATTAAGATAATAAAAACTCAATTACTAATTAAAAATTAGTATTATTAGTAGGTTTTTTTATTACTAAAGATCATTACTAATTCTATCAGTCACAGATTTTTTATTAAAAGTAGTTTTTATTAATTCAAATTTAGAGAGTAAACTAATTTTCCTCCCAATCGTGAGCAATTCTATTATTTGTAGCTACGATGTAGGGATTATAAGAAAAGAATGTATTAAATACACTAATCATCTTGTCAAGCAACTTATCAATTACAGATTGAAGTGTCGATAATAGAGCAGTAGTTACAAAAACATAAGGATTACAGAAAATATTATGTTTGTTAGAAATTATTTGTCTAGTTTGTACACCGAAGAAAAATATAGTTTCATCAAATTAATAAACTTTTCAAACATTCCGGAATTTGAACGCTTCTAGAATTATAACAAGAAACATTGCTGAATAAATATTAGCGAAATCAATTATATCAAGATATATTTCGGTCTTCTCACAAGATAAATTTTAAATATTATTCTTGACTAAAATCCGGTAATGAGAAAATATTTGTCCATAAAAATGAACCGTTTTATATTATCAGTAATTAATAAATTAAAGTTTTTATTATCGACCATTGTATTTAAAATAGAAATTATATGTCGTTTTTATGGTAACAGGTCTAATCAACATTGTGAAATGTTGACATTTGCAATTTCAACATTTAAGAAATTCAACATTATTTTTAGTTTATTGAATTATATTGTATATTGAAAATCAAGTGTAATAGCATTAATCGTAACTTAAATTAAATCTTAAATCTATGTTAATAATGGCCAATAATACAAGTGTATTAAAGAATTTCATGAATATTGTGAGTTTGTCCACAGAGATGTTCCATTAAATTAGTATTTCGGTGGATGTATGACAAATGTTCGAACGAAAAAATGTTCGATCGTATATTTTACACGAGTCAAAAGTCTAAATTACATTGGTCGAACATTTTTTCGTTCGAACATTTATCATACATCCCAACTTGTAGAGTTGGACACAATATTGCCCATGCTGCAAGTAGGACTTTTACGCAATATTATTGTAAATTTACATAGGCACTGTGAATATTACTTGTTTACCTTTGTAAATGTCAACTTGTAATTGTAAATTTACAATTGAAAGTGGATTTGACAGGTTACGGTAATATTACACCATAGAGAAGTTTAAATTCTCCAAGAGAATAGTAAATTTACAACAAAATACATATAGGACAAATTTTAGGTATGTACTAAAGCGCCATAGCCTTATTCGGGCAGGTGATTTGAACTCTACATTACGTGGTAAAATTTATGCACGTACTCCTGAACCAATTGTAGTGGCTTGTAATAATAATTTGTTATTTTACTAATTTATGAATTTAGATTTTATGATTTAATGTTTTCTTTCAACAAAAGTTTTATCGACAAAAGATTATAGCTCTAAAACTTGCTTTCGATCAAAGTTTTTCTATCAACAAAAGAATTTAGATTTAATGTTTTCTTTCGACAAGAGTTTTACTATTGACAAAAAAAAAGATTATAGCTCTAAAAACCTCTAAAATATTAAAATACATCTTATAATAAATTTTACAATATATTCCTCTGTTTTCCATTTAAAAACAAAATAAAACTAAAATATGTGGAATTTTAATGTAAAAATTAATTTTACTACACCAATGGTTTTTCCCCTCATATTGTAAATTTATCATGTACAAAATGGGCTCGATTTTTACCCACTTATAGCGTCGGAAAAACGCGTTGCGTTGTAAATTTACCACCTTCAGTGTAGGGAATTTACAAATCGTTCTGAAATTCCTAACCTCCCGCGGGAAATTTACAATTTTTAACGTGGGAATATCACCATATTTTTAGGCAGGAAAATCACAACAAAATTGTAAATTTCATTTACATTTTTTACAGTGTAGGTGATGATAGTGTAGCATGATTGCGTTGAATGCACATGACATTTTAATAACTGTTGTAATTTATATTTATTCTTGTTGTAATGTAATGTTTGACAATTTTATTTTTTATAATATTTATATTATTTGTTGATTTAGTCGAATGTTGAGTTTGTCAATTGCTGAGATTGAAAATGTTGAATTTCTATGTTGAGTTTGTTTTGTATTGATTAGACATGTAATTGATTGATAAGTTAAAAAAAGATGCAGAAGACGAATTCTACTATGTTAAATATGATGTTAAAATGTTGAATATTGGCGTAACGGACCAAATATCGGGGTCCAATTTATAAAATAATTATTTTTTGAGGTTATGTCTGAAATTAGCTCCCGACTCCTGTTTTGTATTGCAGATTCGTGTTTAGCGGTTCAAATTACGTCGGAATAGTGGGGTTCAAGGCCCAGCACAACACACCTTTTTTTGGGTAGGGGCTATGTAATTAATTAAAAGTGAAAATTTTACCGTTCTCGGTAATTTATTTTACCATGTTCAAATGCATTATAATAAAAATTCAAAATTCAAAATGAGCGGATAATATTTTCTGGGTGTTTTTAATTATGAAGGTCTTGTACTTACTTGGACATTCATCCACTACATTGGAATGGTGTAAAATGCATACACTTGTTTAGATTTTATGCATATGAAAAGTTGGCTTATAAGATATAAAGAGCGAAAAAGTATTGTACAAAAGGGAGAAAAAGCGTTGTGAATTAGTTGGTTTTTACATTAAATGTAGTGTACTAAAGCTTGTAAATAATGTATATCGAATTTTGGAGGATTTCGAAAATTGAAATAAAGTATTATTACATAAAGAAATATTATAAATCCCTGGTAAATTTAACTTTTCAAATCTGAGGTTGACCGATATATCCGCGTTCTTTTTAAGAGGCACATTTTTGTGCCAGACTTACAATAGGTATCAATGTGTTTCTGTAGATTTTAGGCATACCTGATCACGAATCCGACATAGAATATAAAAATTCAAAATAGCGGATCTAATATGGCGACTATTTTAGGTTAGAGAAACTATTTGGAAAATGATACACGGAGAAATTGTTAAACTCAAGATGGCGAATCCAATATGATTGCCATGACTTTCCAAATCGGCGCGTTTTTTATGAAGACTGCAATCCTAACGTAAAATAATTGCCATATTGTATCTGTCACATTGAATTTTCCGATTACGATATCCGATTCGTTATCACAGACCCCAAACTTCCTTCTGTACAAATTTTCACAAGATTACCGCAGAAACTCGGTCCATGGCCGAATTTATACTATAAAATTAAACCTTTTTTTTATGTTCTTTTAATCTTGTTTCAATTCTTCTTTCGGGTTGTCCTATGGAACTTTTATTTCGATGAAGATATGGGATTTGGTAAACTACGCGGCTATTTTTTAAATTTGTTGTTAAAGTTTATCCTTGCATTGTTCGATGTTAACTATATTATTATTATATTAGTATATGAATAATTCCACGATACTTTTCATATTTGATTTATACAAGATTTGTTTTTAACCACCCAAGCGCAAAGTGTTTTCTTTTTAGTTTCGAGCGGTGCAAATAGCAATATTTATGTACAAACTATTTAGTGATGTAACACCTTAAAGGGCGTTAACATTTATAAAGAAAAAAAAAACAGAAAATAAAATAATGATTTTCTTCTTTTTTTGTCAAACTTATTATTTAACGATACTAGCCCTTAGTTTCTGCTTAGGGAACTTGTTATTCAGGACAAAAATAAATGATATCCAGTTAGTCACTTGAAAATATTGATATAGGTATACTTAAAAATATAACATACAAAAAATGGCGGGTTTTGGAGATTTTCAAATTGTGGCGATTAATTTTATTTATTTTTTATAAAAATTTAATTTCCTGTATGTTTGTCCTTCTTGGGTTGTTTTCTTATACGTTTTTAGATAAACTGTGGACAGTTTCTGCTCTGTTTCTGCAAAAATAACAAGGTACTCAGTTTAGTTAACATAAACAACCTAAATACTTTTTTGTCTAAATTATAGAGGAGAATTTAGATAATATTATGTAGATGTTTTTATTGCGATAACTTAAAAATTGTCTGGATTATTTTTATGCAGTTTCTGTTCAGTTTTCATACATTTTTGTAGTTTTGGAATAGACGTTTTTTGAGCGCGACTATTGTTAGGAAAGAGATTGAACTTCTTTCAGCATGAAACGTAAACAACATAGGTTAAGGATTGTAAACAATTCGCTGAATTTGATATGAGCCCTTCTCCAACCCATATTTACTTCATATATATTTTTAATCATGTTGCTCAATAGTTATTATGTAGAATATTTAGACAAGCCTATGACCAGTTTTAATCCATTTAATTTTATCCACTGTGTAGAGAGTTTAGTAAAAAAAATACTTATTTGATGATTTGTGGTTACGTATTACCTAGTTTGTGGAATAACTGTACATACATCTGCCAAATATATTCTTTATGTTTGTTGAATTTTCATGCATATGTAATTGAATATTAACAAAAACACATTAAAAATCATGGACATGCACTTGAAATATACATTCTCAAACACCTACAGTAAATTTAACTTGCTTACGCATGAAAAATAATCCTAAATTACTTTAACCCTTTCAGTCACGAATTTTTCCAGCCACGGAATTTTTTTGAAATTTTGTATACTTGAGTTTTTGAGGTCGCTGATTATGAATCCGGTGTCAGATCTTCAAAATTCAAAATGGCGGATCCAATATGGCCGACCAAAAATTTGAAAGATAATGAATTTAGCTAATATTTGGTATATAGGCGTTTTGGTATTCTTTTTTCGTTTTTTTTATATTTGGGTTCGTAATCAGCGACATAAAAACCCCTATATACCAAATATTAGACAAAATCATAATTTTTCAAAATTTTTGTAGGCCATATTAGATGCGCCATATTGAATTTTAAAAATCTGACACCGGATTCGTAGTCAGCGACATCAAAAACTCCGGCATACCGAATTTCAAATAATAATAGCGATTAGTTCTTCCTGACATGAATTTCTTTTGAAAATTATGCCTTTTTTGGTACTAATTTGTTAATAAAAATAATTATTTAAAATAATTTTGCAATATTATTGTTTGTTAACAGTTATTGGAGTCTTAGGAAAGCCAGGAACAAAAAAACCGCATTGAAATCGAGAACTATCTCTTCAAAAACCTTAAAAAATCGAGAGCATCTTGGTGGGACACTGATGTCCGCCTGTGACTGAAAGGGTTAAGACTTATGTTCCTGCACATTATATAATTTTTAAGTGTATATTAATGTCTAATACAGGACCGAAAATTACGTGAAATATCTTGATTTAAAATATTTGCAATTGAAAATAATCCATAGATCAAATGTGCTGTTCAAACGGTCTATAAATTCTAGAAATATCTTAGCAAACAGTAAACAAAAGGACACACGGATACTCCCATTAAAAGCCTAAAAAAAAACGAAATAATAGGAATAGCTGAAGCAAACCTCTTTTTCGTTGTTTAGAACTAAACTCCGCAGTGACTAGGTATTCGACTAAAACTATATATTTTTTCCAATCACGGATAATTGACTCGTTCTATTCTTTGTTATCCGAATATTGGGCTTGGACCCAAACACCTGTGAATTTGTACCTTGGTGGCTTTCTTAGAATTTGTCCTCTTAAGCTCCAGGCCACGATATTGCCGCCAGTAATTACAACGAGGCCTTAATCGTCGGATACCAGACGAGCGATTAAAACACGAGAACTTTCTCTGTATTTAACGCGGAAATATTAACTAAACAAGATTTATTTACCCAAGCTTATTGAACTTTCGAACCAGGCTCGTCCTAACGCTGTTATTAAGTTCTTAATTGATATTAAGACGCGCAAGATTGGGATTTCGCGATGTTTTATATGTCGACAAATTGTAATTGTAGGTTTTGACAATTTAGAGCTGTTGATATACTTGTTTACATTTTTGTTACGTAACAATAGGCAAAAATGATTCGATAAAAGTTCTTAAAAGACAAAGATATCATTTTGAAAGGCGTAAAATTGTGCTATCGGGAAAAGAAACTTCAACTGCTGATTTGGATTCAATTATAAAATTTTTATGAAATAATACATTTTCTATGCAATTTAATGCAACTTTGAAACAGGCGAAACTTGTTCAAGTATAATGAAACCGTTCAACTTTTCGCACACCTGCATTTGCGGAACTCCAGACGTGCAAATATTTTTGCACCTGTATTTGACTTTTACAGAGTCATATTTTTTATCAATTTTTTGATTCCTTGTAACAGACGCATAGAATGAAGTACATTGTTAAAATAAGTGTATGAAATTTAATGGAAATGTAACGGAAGCAAATTTCAGGAAGGGACCTTAAAAATAATTATGTTTATAAATAAATATAATTAATTAAATTTGCAGTTAAATTCTGTAAGAATAACAGATATTTTTTCTGTTCTCACTTGTAAAATCAACATATTTTTTTGTAGAATTTACCTTGTTTAAGCCTGTAGCTTCCGTTATATTGAATAAAATTCGCGGTAGATAAATTGTAATGAACTATACACGAAAAAATGTCTTTACTGCGATTACTTGAAATTCGCATCTAGAATAACCCACTTGCTGAAGGAATCTTAGACAAAACGTTTAGAATATTGCCGATGGGAACATTTGTTGCCAGATTAGAAAAATCCAAAAAATTTTGAGAATTGTTGAAATACAGTAATAATAAACTTGACATTATTTAATAATTTGTTTTTGTCTATACGGTTGACTTTTTATAGTATTTGTTATTCCCTATTTTATTTATAACCTTTTGACATTTCTCCATACGCCAAAAGTGTGAAATTAACCGTTTAAATTATCAAATTAATAAGTAATTTTTTCGACGGTGCAATTTGAAACAACTAGTGTTAATTATGAAAGGTCATAATGTTTACGAATTATTTTAACTTCAAAAGTTAGATTTATTTTATCCATGTAAAAAAGTGGAGGTTCGGGTCAAAAACCGGCAAATCAAAAAGCGGACAGGTCAAAAAACCGACAGTCATAAAGCCGACACATAAAAAACGTATGACTAGCATGCTTGCATCAGGCGAAAATTTCCTATTCTTTTTGCTAAAATTTACTAAAATTTGTGTAATTTTTATCATAACAATCTGAATTTTTGGCAAAAATAACATTGAAAATTTCGGAAAGGCATGATAAAAATTTTAGTAAATTTTAGCAAAAAGAATAGGAAATTTTCGCCTGCTGCAAATCTCTCCCCTAATAACCATGTATAGTAGTAAAATTTCCAAAGAAATTTTTCTCCGTGTACTAAATACGCAATATCTACAATAATTATTTCTAATAATTTAATGAACATTATGTTACAATACTCATAAATCTTAACATATCGAAATTTGGAATGTTAAATTCATACATTGAATGCGTGCGAAATATACTTGTATAAAAATAAGATTTTATAATCCATATTTCATTTTTGAGAAAAAAGTCCTATTATCCAAATACAAATTATAAAATAATTATTTATAATAATTAGAAAAATAGTATTGTATCAATTCCAATGTAGAGTAAGCTGTGATGCACGATAGGTAAATGATAATCGGCTTCGCTTTCGAACGTTTTACCGTTGAACGATATCTGGGAAACGCCGCAATGTATGTTGCTATTGTAGACAAAGTGTTGTGTTTTGCCCGCCATTTTTAATTTTTAAATGCAGACAACAGAGTTATGATCAGCGACTTTGAAAACCTTCGAATACTAAGTTTTGTAAAGTTTGATTACAATTTCGTTAATTAGTCCGCCATACTGGATCCGCCATTTTGAATTTTTAAAAACCAAGACAGGATTCGTAATCAACGACCCCGATAATTCTTGTTTACCAATTTTAATAGTTCATAATGAGTTTTTTTTCATTGATACACGATAGCTATGTTTTAAAACTGGGTACATAATGACGGTATTTTAACTCTATAGTTGTTAACCCTAGGCGAGTATTTCCTGGGTATAGAGCAACCCAATTTTGGCCCTAGCTCTAAAATCGGTTTTCTCCTTCACATATAAAGACAGTTTTCGTTCTTGGATACATAATGTCACGTTATTGTTGTTGGTAAATAATTATCGTGTGCTTGCCCAAGGTACAATCAAAACAGTCAAATTTTTTCTTTGCGGGAATAGAGATAATATTTTCGTCCTAGGTAAACAATTATTCTGTTTTTACCCAAAGTGTAGAATAATATAGTTTTCCCCCTAGATGCATAATAACATTTTGTTTGTTGTACTTTCGCATTATACACACAATTATACGTACTAGGTGTACATTCACAGTATTTTTTGTACCACTTGTATAAAAATAAAGAGTTTCCGTCCTGGCCACATAATGGTTTGCTTTTAGTTAATAATGATAGTGTTTTTGTCCTGTGTGTATAATGAGGATTTAACGGAATGTTGTGTTGGGTACATAATATTAGTGCTTTAACCCCGGTTTCAATAAGATTGTGTTTGCACTAGGTATATAACAATCTAATTTTCGCCCTAGGTACATAATGCTTTTTTTGCCTTGCGTACATGATCATAATATTTTCGCCCTAGGCATATAATATATATTTGCTGTAAATAATAGTAATGTTTTAGCCCTAGGTACATAATAGGCCGCATTTCCGTCTTGTATAAATAATGACTCTATTTTCCCCTATACAACCATATTGTATATGTCCTAGATCACGTTTCTACTTTTAGTAAATAACCATAGCATGTTTTCCCTGGAAACATAATACGTAAGTTTTTGTCATGGTTGTTATATAATATATCGATTTTTATCCTAGTTGTACAATTATAATATTTTCGCCCTATGTACAGAATAATAGTACTCTTCCTATCCTATCTATATAATTGGTAAATACATCGTCCAGTGGTAAATAATGGTAACGTTTTTTCCTTAGGTATATAATAGATACGTTTTTTACTTGGTTATGTGATGACAGAATTTTCACCCTAGGTGTACAATTATTGTGTTTTCGCCGCGGATATAAAAGAATAAACTATTACGAATTATGTACATAAATATTGTGGGATGGGTATTTAATAGTTATGTTTGCGCCCTAGGTGTACAATTATGCTTTTTATGTCCTAGGCACATAATAAAATCGAAATACTCACTTCCAATCCTTGCTGCAGACGTATGTCAGGTAGACGATGATTGTTGCGAAAATGGTGGCGAGGCTGACGGAAACGTTCGCCAGTTCGACGGGACAATCGAGCCTTGGCGCGTTTCCGGAGATTTTCACTCTCGTGCCATTTTTCCCGACCCACGTCCAGACGAGCCGCCAGCCGTGCCCCGGCAAAACTCGCGAAAAGACACTTTCCTCGCAGGAGAGCATGGCGGCGGACGATCATGAATACAAACTACTTTTCTCGTCCGTAAATTATCATCTCCTTATCGCTTCTTTCGGAGTAAACATTCTAATCGACCGTGCGGCGCGCGTCCTTATAGAAAATGTGCACTGCAGCGTCAACTCGCCTCGCGGACACCTAAAACATCACTAAAAAAAACATGCACGTTAATGTTATCTCGCGCTGAATTTAAAACACCGCATATATACGTATCGGGAGTGTGGTGCACTTATAGGTGTACGCGGGCTTATATAAGAGGAACTTTATTTATTGCACCGTTCTTGGTAAAACGGCAGATTATACGTTCCCGAGAAATGGTACCAGATTTTTATTTGTATTCTTTTCTCGAATGATCGTGTGTTTTTTTTTTCCTGAAGACGTAACGCACCATTTCCCGGGAACTTGGTTGTTTCAGCTTTGTTCGGCTGCAATTTTAATGTGAAAGTAAATTTGGAAGGAACAATATGTTACGGACTAGAGATAGTCGTTACTCAGTTTCTGCATGAACAATATTTTTGAACATTTTTGTGGGACTCAAGAGCCGCGTAGATTCAATCGTTAGAAATAAAAACTTTCTTTTTGTATCAATTGGCAGGTTAGAACTTACGAGGACAAATAATTTTTGTCAATATCAAGCCACATTATCAGACTAAAGAATTGGGAATTTTGAAATCTAAAAGCCTTTTGCAAATATTATTTTCAAGAATTTGAGGTCCAAATTTGGAGTTTGGTAGGTCTTCTTCAAAATAAAATATGGCAGCTTTTATATCAAGTTTGAGTTTGAGTTTATTTATTTATATAATATAAGATACTGATTATTGTTGTTGTATTATTCTTAAAATTATTATTATTTTTATTTTCTTCCCTAATAATAATAATAACAAAAATAACAGCTACATTGACAAAATCAAGAAGTTCCACATAGAAGACGATAACAACGAAGACCACAATTATAATAAAAATAATGATAACTATAAAAATAGTATCTTTTCTGATATAACAATAACAACAAGAGTTGTGGTTAGACATAGTGAGGTTGTTCTTATTGTTATTGCTGATGTTATTGTAGAGGAGTGGTTGTTATTAGGATTATTCTTATAGTTACTATTAGTGTTGTTGTCTTCTTCATCAGTAATAAGATTACTAACAACAACACAATGGAAATAATTATAATAACAACAATAACAACAACGAGCAGCATACACACAATAAATAACAATCACAACGTCGTAAGTTCGGGAACGGTGGGCTTTTTATTATTGGTAATGGTGATGTTAGAGTAGTAGTTATTGTTAGTATAGTTATTATTATTCTTAAAATTATTATTATTATCGTTGTTGAATTCTTTCTTAATAATAATAACTGATAACAATAAGAATTCGCAACGAAGACGACGACAACGAAGGCAATGACTACAATAAAAATAACAAAATATCACTACAATAACAACGATAACATCACCTTCAACAATAACAACAAACACAATACACAAAAAGAAGAATAATAACTTGGTACTGTTTGTAGTGTTGTGGTTAGGGATAGTGAGGTTGTTGTTAGATGAGTTGTTATTATGATTATTCTTATAGCTACTATTACCGTTGTTTTCTTCGTTAGTAACGATCTTAATAACAATAACCACACTAAACATAATTATAACAACAAAAATAGCATCTTTTATGATAATAATAACAAGAATACCGACTACACTGTGAACAACAATAACAACAAAAACAAACATAATGCAATAGTGCGGGTTGTTCTTATTGTTAATAGTACTGTTGTTTTTAGAGCAGTGGTTATTGTCAGAATTGCTATTATTAGTCTTAAGATTATTGTTAATATTGTTGGTATCTTTCTTAATAGTAATAACAACAAAAATACCATCTACACTGACAGCAACAAGAACATTTGCAACGAACACGACAACAACGAAGACATCTACTACAGGAAAAATATCAACCACTAGAATAACAACGAAAACATCACCGTCAGCAATAGGCACAATATACACGATATCAATCATATCATGGTGTGTTTGCTGTTGTTAGTATTTTGGTTGGATATACTGATGTTGTTGTTATTGTTAATGATGATGTTGTTTTCTTCATTAAGAATAACATTAATAACAACTACGCAAAAAATAATGATAACAGCAATCATAGTAACGTTTATGATAACAACAACAACAACAACATCGGCAACGAAGACGACAACGACGAAGACAACAACAACAATAAAAATAACATAAAACCACTACACTAACAACGATCACAACGCTGGCAACAATAGAAATACAGACAAAAAAAAAATAACAAATAGTGTACTTGTTGTTATTGTTATTATTATTATTATTGTTGTTGTTTTCTTCCTTAATAATATTTAATAACACCAACAATAACGACTACATTAACAACAACTAGAAAAAACAGTATTCAGACACTAACAATAACAACGTGGTGTCATTGGGAATAGTCAGGTTGTTTTCATTGTTAATGGTGATGCTGCTTTCTTCATTACTAATAATATTAATAACGATAACCACGCTAAAAATAATTATAACAGCAAAAATAGTAACATTTCGACGACAATACCAATAAAAATAGCATTAACCACTACACTAACAACGACAACACTAGCAACACTAGCAATACGGACATTAATACGGGCAATATCAATAATAACGTTGTATGGTTGTTGTTGTTAGTGTTGAGGTTGTGCAAAGTGAGGTTGATTTTATTGTAAATACTGATGTCGTTAGAAAGTAGTTATTGTTATTATTATTTTTATTCTTAAAGTTATTATCATAGTTGTTGTTTTCTTCCTTAATAATAATAATAACAACTACACTATCGACAACGAGAACAAACAGCATACACACAATAACAATAACAATAACAAGGTTGTGTCATTGGGAATAATGAGGTTGTTGTCAATGTTAATGGCGATGTTGTTAGAGTAGTGGTTATTGTTATTATTATTATCTTAATATAATTAATATTATTGTTTCTGTTTTCTGCGTTAATAATAATAACAGTAACAACCACACTAAAAATAATGATAAGAAGAACAGCGAAAATAGTAACATTTATGATAATAACATCTACAAAAATAAAAATGACAACAACCATTAGACTAACATCGACATCATCACCAACAATATTAACAACAAACACAATATATACAATAACAACGTGGCGTCATTACTGTTGTCAGTGTTGTGGTTAATGATGGTGAGGTGGTTGATGTTGTACTTATTGATAGTTGTGATGTCGCAGTTGTTTTACATAATCTTATACATAACCATTAGTGTTGCAAGGCGTTTCAAATGGCGTTGCTCGTAATTGTTGTCATAGTTGTTGTTGAGGTTGATATATCTATTATTATCAGTGTTGTTTTTATTTTTATTGTTGTTATTATCTAGCAGCCTTGAGATTACAAGAGACAACTTAAAAAAATACGTAGACAGGTATTTTACGTATAATTTACGTTTGTATATAAAAGTATTACAAATAAATTTTAAAAAATACACTGGCCTCTAAAAACTATTTGAATATTTCAAACTCTTTTCGTCTATAACTATATAAATCTTCAAGAATCATTTTTGATTAAAGAATGAAATTTGCTCATAAAGTTAAAAAAATTAATTGGAAAGAAATATAAATCAGACACAACAAAAAGTGGACTCGAAATATTAATGCAGCAAAATCCTTTATCGAGCAGCGAATTGCAATTACCAGATTCTGAATGTCAATCCGTCCGTTGCACCTATAAATAAATAATCGCAGCCTACGAGCTGACAAAAATTGTGCAATACCGTTTAAATACCTCACATGTGCCAAAAATATAATGTCGCAAGTGCTCCGATAAATTCGTCGATAAACCTACCTATATTCATTTTTTACACTTCGAACCATTTTAATCTTATAGAAACCGGTTTGATTTGCTGTCGTCGTCATTATTAATTTCGTCCATTATATTTCAATGCAGTCGAGTGCATAGATATCTTCAAATATATTGTTACATTTTCCAAAACTCATTTTTTAATTTAATATTGGCTTTTAAAATTATGTTAAATTACATTTTTATGAGAAATTGAAAAGAATGTAAAAAAACATTTTTTTTAGTATTTCCAAATAATTTATATCCAATTATTTCAATAAAATGGAGTTTTGTCAAAAATTAATAAATTTCCTCCGAAAAAAACAACGATAAATCAAAATTAAAAAAAAACGTTTAAATTGTTTAAAACGTTTAAATTGTAAATTATTCATCAGCGTCATAAATTACAAAAAGCGTTCTGCAAAGATTACAGCAAAATTAGTTTTTCATAGTTTATTATCACTTTTTAACTTTCGAAATTTATTTTTCTTCACAAACTACTTCGGTGAAGTGGTCCAGAACTCTTTCTATTTGCATATGTAAATCGTTTATGTCTTCAAGATTGTTTGGTGCTAGATCAAAGCTAACTCTAGGAAAAGGAAAGGAAACATCAATATAGACTAAAAAGATCTGCGTTACATCGAATATACGATGTTTATTGCAAAAAAAACATGACATTCTTTTATCAATTAATATGGAACATTTAATAAGATTGAAGGTTTTTAACTAGAAGGACTTATACGTCTACTTAGTTTAGTAAATTATTTCTGCAAAAACGAAATAAAATAAGTGCGAAATTTTTCCACGGAAGTTTCATTAAGAGAAAGTCGAATTTGGAAAGAAAGTTTCCCTAGAAGGGAATAACACTGTTTAGAAATGTTAGTATCTACGAGAAACACTAGGCGGCGCACAAATCCATATACGAAATCGACCTTTCAACAGCGACAAAAATGTCCGATCTGATCGCCACCTAGCGCCTTAATATAAAATTTTCACCATATTGATTAGTGGAATTTTTGTATATTACATACAAAATAATTGATAGGGATTTGGAAAATGCTTTCTTTTCAGATTCTTTTTAGAAATATTGTCAAATTATCATATCTGTGCGAAAACTACCATAAAGTATATCAAATTTGTTCTTAACATTTGCAGTGACTGAAGTATCAATCGTTGCATTTTCATTCGAAGTTTCAAAACGCATCTATTAAAATATTGATATATTACCACTAACAAAAAGTGATTTTATGGTAATAATCCTTCTGCTAAACAAGATTGCACTTAATTTTCATACTCCATTATTATTAAATCGTTTTTACAATAATAACAATAATTAATTTACATGCTTTGAAATTAATAACGGTGACATTGGATGTCTCTATATAGAAAAATTACCATTAATTGACTAATAGTGTACTTACTTCAAATCAATGTTAAAATACTCAACCCATTAACTCCGGAAGGCTGTTAAAAAACCTATTTACATTTATGTAATGCAAAAGAAGTATATTTTATGAATTACATCAAGAATTTTTTCATATTTTGATCGTTGTAGCAGGTTTTTATACACAAGAAAATCCTATATCACCGTATTTTCACGAGAAATATCCGAAAAATCATTATTTTTTATTTTTAGTAAATAAAGTCAATGTCGGAAATCCCTTCGAAAGGATTAATATCTCCAATCAACGTTTCTCATTACTGGAATTTCACGAGGTAGTAAATTTCAAAATTATCCCCGCTATTGAATTATGAAAGTCGAATTTGAAATCAGCAACCCCAAAAATCCCTATAGAACATGTATCATTTAAGTTTGCCCACATTACATTTTCCATGTCCGCCATATTAGATAAAAACGATTTTTCAATTGTTATGTCCGCCATATTGAATCCGCCATTTTGAATATCGAATTTGAGTTCAACGACCCTAAAAACGGTGACAGGACATTTAAATTTGACGACATTTCAAACCTTTTTCAAAAATATTAAATAACAATATTACATTTAGTATTATAATATGTCAGCAAAGAAAATTGTAATTAATTTGTTTCCCTTTCTAAAGTTTATTTTTGCGTAATCATTGTGTTTTGTTGAAGTGGCTGATTATTCTAAATGGGAATTATGGAATAGCCCATAAAACATCTAATAGCATCTAGCACAGGGCAAGGCATCATTCAAGGCAAACATAGGAAATTGCATTATTGTGGTTCGCAATTATTGACAATCGATCTTTTAAGTGATTGAAGGCGATAAAGAGGCTGCAGCGTTTATAAAAACTGATTGTTTCATTTGACTTACAAATGACAACCGATGCCTTGACCTTACTCTTTCACAATTATGTCTGTTTACTTTTTGCATTGCTATTTTTAATTAATTAATTTAATACAATATTTAAATCTCCATTACCTCATTAAATATTCTATTGTTTTGTGATACAGTGTACGTTCTGCATTAAGGGCATAAAATAAAGTTTTACGCCCGCAATACGAACAAATCGGGGCGCAAAATTAGATTTTGTGCCCGGAAGGGGGGGGGGGGGTGAAAATAACATTTAAAGTAACCGGTGTTACGTATTTGGATGATTTCAAAATAAAGTGCAAATTTAAGGTCCAGTATTTTGACTGAAAAAATGGTAAAAATCAGGATTTTCAAAATTGATGCTTCACTTACCAAAAGATTATTAATTTCTTTTTCTTATGTTCAGATTTCTCATCTATTTTTGACGATGGTTTCTTAATTTTTAGTACCTAAATGAAAATGTCCGCAGGACCTTTTTTGTTGCACTCGTAACAGAAAATAGGGAAAAGTCTACTGTGTACTACAAACAAAACTTTTGGCGGTTTTTAAAAGATAGGGACTCCAATTTTTATTGTCATATTAAAAAATAGGAGGAAAAAATACATAGAAATTTGGCTATTACAACATTTTTTTAAATGTGTTTCATTTTCCAAAGTTTACCCAATCATGGTTATTTGCTAAATAGTCTTACAAACAGAAAAAACTTACAAAAACGTCTTACTTACAAACTTACAAAAAGTCAACGGATTTTAAGTAAAACCTCGGTTGATCGACATGCTCTGTTCCAGACGCTCTTTATCCGACCTCGCTAGATCAACATTGTTTTAAATATGTCTACTATAACGTCACGCGAATGTGATTGGCTCACTTCTTTGTATACGCATTTTTCTTATTTGTGTATACGTATACGTTCAAGGTTAAGTTTGTTTTTCTTATTTTTGTGTACATATACGTTGAAGGTTAAGTTTGTTTATCTTATTTTTGTATGCGTATACGATCAAGGTTAAGTTTGTTTTTCTTATTTCTGTTACGAAATTGCTAAATAAAACAAATACAAAAATCAGAGTCACGTGTTATCCGTACGGAAATATTTTTGGTTTATCTCGATACATCGTTCCATTTCCGAGATAAAAATAAAAACGTCAGTGACCCAGGTCACGTAACAATGCCAGGGAACGTTATAGCGGTAAATAATAACAAATTTTATATTATGTCATTAAGATTCAACAGAAGCTTACATTTAAATATTGCAAAGAAGTTATAAGTGAAAAAGTAAATACGACACTTGCTTACGGTACGTTTAATAAATTTAAGACAATTTAATTTAGAAATCACCATGTAGACTGCTTGTATTAATACGAGTATTAGCTTTCATTTTGCTCAGAATTTAACTGAACCTGTTAAAAATGATCGGTTTTTACTAAATGAAATCTGTATGACATTTCTAGTGAAGAAAATCAATCTTCAAACTTAAATGACATACTGTATAACTATGAGAAGAAATGGAATGTGGACTCGTGCTACCTATAATTAATTTTGTAAAATAAAAGAAGTCATTTCCACCAAGAAATAGCACAATTAAGTAGTAAATACAAGTAGCACTACTAACGTCAACGATATTGAAATTCATTAATTTTTTCAGCCACGGAATGTTTTAAATTTTTGAATAATAATTTAATATGTAAAAGTGAAAAAATAAAAGTTTTATCTTATGTTTTTATAAACAAACACTTAGTGTGATACATCCAACACCTTTAATATTGCTCAAAGTAAAACGGTGAACTTAATAGTCCATTCCCGTTGGTTTTAAATGAATCATCACAGATGTGGGGAATTTCAGTAAAAATCCTATTGTGAGGATCGTTAATAATTCACTCACGAATACGTCACATGATTTTCGCAGTGTGGAATTTAAGAATTACACCATAAAAGTTTTAACTGCCGCACGATATTAAGTAACCAGACATTAGTAAACAATCTCCCCGTGTAATTTTTAAAGACGTTATTATATCTGTGTTAATTAATTATTCGATTTGCATAAGTATATAGTTGCATACTAATAGATAAGTTGTAGTTCTCACTAAAATAAAAATAAATCAACTCATACTTACTCAAAACGTTTCCTGAATTAAATTGAACTATTTTTTGGAAATGCGATTAAAAAAATTTGTTTTGTTATTAACTTAAGCCTTTTTGGTAAGTTCAATTACTTTAATTTAGTTTAAATTAGACGCTGAATTAAAACAAACATATTCTATAAAAAAATTCATGTTTACTGAGATTTTGTAACCAGGATGAGATTTTTTTGTCTTAAAAGAGACGAAACAACAAAAAAAGAACAATTTGTATAAGATTCTGAGATTCTGAGGTTCTGAGTCAAGAATTCGGTGACATGTATGAAAATAGAGTAGTTTCTTCAAATAAACACTAGATGGCGCCAAATTCCAAAAACTAAATCGTTCCACATATTTAAGAATCTACCGGATGATGAATTTATGTTTGAAACGGACTGCCATTTTTTCAAAACAGAAGTATATCACGATTGTGTACTTTTGTTTTTTTTTCGCATTAATAGTTGACACTTTTATCTGTACTGAAATGAAAACTGACTTTATTCATGGATTTGAGCGCCATCTCACGGTTAAAAAAGTCGTTTAGAAAATACCATTGAAATTTGCTTACAAAATTATCGATCATACTGTTGCAAATTAAGAAAACTCTAAAAATCTTCTACTTAATAGGGTTAACATCTTTTAATTTATTTTAGGTCAATTTAATTCTACTACACAACTTCTTATGGAGCTTTTTAAATTTAATAAAAACAGAAATTTGCATCATTTCTGATCAGGCAGGAGAGTTTCTGTCATCAGAATAAAGTAGCGTGATTGTCTAACAAACGAACATGAAATATTTATTTATTATTTAATAATTGAGAGCATTATAGTAATTCATTTATATAATTTGTCGTTCAGAAATTTTCTTAAAAATATCTCCAAAAAGTCTATTCGGTAAGTCTTACTTATGTTTGTCGAAAAAACAGTTCTTAAAGAAGTCTGACTTAATTATAAGTTTTGAACAAATTAGTCTCGAAGCGGTCTTATGTGTTGAGATATGAAGTTTTCTAGAAACACTAGATGGCGTTCGGGTGCAAAAATGCACAATATTTATTCCGTAACCCTGCCAACTGACGATTCTTATAGTAGTACAGGAGACTAATGTTTTAAACGGACATTTCTTCGACAGTGCATCAACAAAAAAAAATAGCACATATTGAACGTGTTTTAAACAATTCAAAATTTACTTACTTTGTATAAAATGTACATAATGCCCGTGGAGTAAATTGTCACGTAACGCTCAATATTGTGTAGTAACTAGACAGTTCTTGCAACGCTTGACTAGATTCTTAAAACTATACCGTTACTATCCCGAATCTATTTAGTAAAACAATGTTTTTCTATGTCTAGTTAAGCTGTGATAAATCTGTACAGAGTTTGTATAGTATTTCGATAATTTTAGTTAGACTTGTCACCACCAGGTGCGGTCGCGACTGTAGGATCTCTATTTCTCGCAATCATTGCCTCCGTTATAGAAGTGGACTTTCAAAAGCCGTTTCTGCATTATTCTCTTTTTGGTATCACTTAAGAGGTATAGTACTACTGTTAAAGTTAACACATAAGTCTGCTTAAAAATCACATTAAGAGCTCTCTCTCTCTCTCTCTCTCTCTCTCTCTCTCTCTCTCTCTCTCTCTCTCTCTCTCTCTCTCTCTCTCTCTCTCTCTCTCTCTCTCTCTCTCTCTCTCTCTCTCTCTCTCTCTCTCTCTCTCTCTCTCTCTCTCTCTCTCTCTCTCTCTCTCTCTCTCTCTCTCTCTCTCTCTCTCTCTCTCTCTCTGAGCAGTATTCAAGACTACGTAAAGGGCTCTTAAAGATGACTATTGGTTATTGCAATGAATTAAATTTTTATTACCAAGATTGTTTTCGTTACCATTTTTTCGTGAATAGATAATAAAATGAATCAATTATTGTCAGTTTAAAGCAAAGTTAACTTTTGCTATATTTCTTCTCGAGCTCTTCGTATTTCTTCAGAAATATCAGAAATATTACATATAAATTGTTCCAAATTTGATTACATCGTTAAATTTGGGTACAATTGAAGTCTGTTGGCGAAAGATCAAAGAAAATGTTTCCTCAGAAAATTAAAATGAGTAAAGAGCAAATTTAGCGAGCTAATTGTTTCTAAATAAGAATCGTTTGAAACGTTGGAGAACGGTTCTCGCTTTTGTAAAGGATGGAAAGTTACGTTACGACCAATGCGTATGACTAGTGCATTGTAGGCTCGAAAAGGGAGCACAGCCCGCAAAAAGAATTTCGTATGCGTTTTGCATCAATGATGTCGACCGTGCACGACTCGGCTGTTGTCTTGAAGGAATGTCTTGTCCCGACGCATAGGCTGCTTAATGCACTTTTTTTCCATGCACTCGCATGCAATGAGCAATTCATTTTGCTCACAACCTTTTCGCCTTCCCCGTTAAAAAAAAAAACTTTTTTCCACCACGACATTTTGACTTTGCTTGGCTTCAACAAAAAGTGTCCCAAATTTAATGAATCCCTGCAGTGTATTTCAATGATAGCATGCAAGTTATGCTTTTTTATACCGCTTAAAGGGCTAGACAACTGAACTCGTGCGAAAAAGGAGTTTTCGAAATGTGTAGCATTGCTGCATTTAAAAAATCCAGTTTTTGTTAAGCGTTTTTTTTTCTTTTTCATACAAGTGTTGTGATGCTAATTAAGTAATGTTAAAAGAAATATAAAAATTATCTTTGCAACAATCAGTTGTAACGTTAATTTAGACTTTGGAACTAGCAATAATTGACGAACAGCAATATTTGAAGAAAGTTAACATTTTTCCACAAAAAATTCCAAATGACTATAGAAAAAATTGAAATATATAATTACAATCAAATTAGGAAAAGGTGATTTCATAAGAAACCAAAATTTGTTGAAAATGCGAAAATGTTGAAAAAAAGGCAAGAAATACCAAAGAAACCATGTTAAAATAACCACCGAACTTTTTTAGAGATTCTGCTATAAACAAACTAAAAAATGACATTAAATAATTTTATCAAGGAACAATAATTTTATGTAATTTAGACATCTCAAAGCTTATATTTGCATTTCCCATCATTGGTTCAACATTCGTCCGTTAATCGAAAGGTCCCGGGTTCACGTCCCGGCGCGGCGAATTTGTAAAACTTCTATTTTAAACCAAAATTTAAGTAATCATTGAAAAAAAATATTTTCCAACAAACAATCGTGATAATACAATAGTATAAGACGTTCTTTCTAATTATTATTTACATAGATTATCAGATTATCAGATTGATGATAACAAATCCAATCTCACATTTTGGGAATTTAAAATGGCGGTTAAAAATGTGGGGCAGATTAAAAATTTACAAATTTGTATTTTACTCCCGAAAAAAAAAGATTCCATACGATTCTGCACAATTAGAAATAATTTTAAATTAATTTTAAATATATGTATATAATATAATATGATAAAAAACATCGAACTAGTTTCTCCCAACGTTCAAGTCATTTGTTTTGGATCATGCTAAGAGTGAGAATCAGACGCACTAAATACGTGTGTATTTTAAGTACACTTCTCGGTGATATTGTGTGAATAAAAATATTAATAACAAATGACACAGCTCTACAAAACAATGCGAAATTACAAAAATGAATGTTTAAACCATTTCAATTACATTTTCAAGAAATAACCTATCCAGAAAGCAACGTGAGTTCGCATATGATGCATAATGGAACTCACAAATGAGATTAAAGCGCACGTCTGCGCTCCATGCGAGTACTATTTGTGCCATCCAATCAGATGATGATCGTCACTCATACATGAGTCTTGCCTTATTGAACAATGTGCGCATGCGCAAAGCAATAACTTTTTGCCGTACTGACATTCCACCCGACGTCGATTGGTTGCCCACCAAGACTATTAGCCAATTATTACAAGAATCATGTATGCGTAGAAACGGACATTTTTTGCGCATGCATAGTCCAATCCTGTTTATTTTACTCATTTCTGCACTCCCATATGCATTCACATAAGCACTTTTAAGTGATATGTTGAACATGAGGGCATCGTGAGACTCACGCCTTGATATCTGGGTCACAATTCTCACGAATGTTTACTTAAAAATTCGAATAGTTTACTCTTCAACAAATAAAAAGATATTAATACTTTTAAAAAACTCATTTCATTACAAGAAAATAAACATTTACATTAAAAAATGGGCGTTAATATCACAAACCGTTTTAAGGTTAAGATTATCAATGAAATTATATTATACCATAGTTTTCTCATAACTGTATAATTCTATTATTAACCTAAAATAAAAATATAAAATTTTCGAAATTGTCAACTATCTTTATTTATCTGTGCATTAATTACAATTAATACGTTTGAACTTGTAATTTATGATAGTCAATATTATGAACAACTATAAAAATATATAACAATTTGGTTCGTTATTATAAAAATATATAACGATTGTTTTTCAAGAAGAAAGGTATATCAACTTGGTAGTTTCGCAGAAGCAAACAATCGGCGTTGATCTAAATTTGTCGTTTGAGACAAGATGGTGACATGTTATAATATGAGAGGTATAGAAGCAACCAATAAACGCTCAGCTATAATGTTTTTTCCCCTTCTCCAACAGGCGTCTTGCTATACCTCGCTTATTATACCATGGCCTATTCTAAGTGTTGATAAAGGAATTTAAAAAACAAATGAAAAATGCTCGCATGTTTAGTAAGGCAGATTCTAGTTTAAAATTATTATTTTATTCAGTTAAATTGCCACATTATATTAATGATTAATGGACGAATTAAAACTGAAGCCTACTCTTCAATACATAAGTGGTTAATTCATATACAGTGCCCCCCCCCCCTCAACATTTGCCTCCTCCGTCTTGTTTATCCTTTTCTAACCCTCCCAATATTTGCCTAGTGAGGGGAAGAAATTTTTTCGCCACTTCACCGACATACAGTTATAGAACGCGCATGCGACGACCAGAAGAAATCAGATTAACCTTTTCTACATCGCGCATGCGTGATGTCGCCACAGAATTACCGCTCAGTGAGAAATGGTGGGGAACAGCAATAGAGGGGTAAGGCAAATATTAGGGGGCTGCAAATATTGAGAATGCAAATATTGGGAGAGACTAGTGTATCTTATTAAGGGTTAAATCGTAAGAGAAATTTTGTTAAATTTAATTTTTAACATTTGTATAACAATTGCAATAAATTTAGTTTTAAAATGGAAAATCAAATGCAAGTTGTAAAACTAACTTTAGAAGATAAAAAAAGGTTCTTTAGATAGTTTACTTTACGTCCCTTTGACTAGCAGCAAATCCAATTTTATATAAAAAATAATCAAACCGAAAGTGTATTTAACAAGTCATTATTTCAGTTCATTTTTAGTTCAGTTAATTCCAAATATAATATCCAATTTTCATAAATCATTGAAAACGATACAACTTTCAAATCTGGTTTTAAAATTCGGCCTTTGATCTGCAGAAAGTAATTAATTTTACTACATATAACTAAACTTAGCGGAATATAATTTAAATTCGTATAAAAAGTAATTTAAAAACTAAATATAGTATTATAAATTACAAACTAATTTTGCATAAAAAAGATATTTTTAGTAATAAAAACAGTCAAATCTTTATACAAAAGTAAAAACTATCTGAAAATTTATTAAAATTTTTACAAGTTATTTGATCTTACCTTTTAGGATTTTTATAACAATTACGTCATGTGAAATGCGACATATCTTTAGTATGGATTACAAATTGTCACAATAAATTTGAAACAATTCGTTTCGTGCGTACCCTCTAAATACATTATTCTCGTTGTGTCGGAGTCGTAAAAACTAAAGAGATTTTTATTACCCCGTTTTCGCTGAGAAGGTATACGTTTTGAATTTAAAAAATGCTTCTCAAAATCAATTCGCATGTACGGAACCCTTTTATTTCACAGTACAAAACGGTTGCAAACCTTTTGTTTGCTCTTGTTTAGTAAATTTTTTAATCATTTTCCACAACAGGACTAACTATAGAAATATTCTTAAATATAATTTGTTTTTCCAACTATAAACTCAGAAAAGTTGAAATTAAAAAAAAAGACACATTCATACTGACTTTACTTGTTGCAAAACTCAGGAATCGGTAAGAAACTACTTATATTGAATAAATTATTTCTTTGAATGCTAGATGGCACTGAAATCCAAAAGCGGTAACGAACACGAATTTATGTGTCTATCCAATGGCGACTGCTACAAAAACTACACAATTAAATTAGATTTCTCTTACTTCTCATTGACCAAGTTTGTAAAAAATACTCTAAGGAGATATTATTTACGCTCAACAATCGGGATCACTTTTTATGTATGCATTTCATTGATTATAATCCGTTACAGTGGAGAAAATCTTGAAAAATTAAAAAACATAGAGCTATAATGCATGGCACTTTTATTTTGCAAAATTGTGTATAAACAATCCGAAAATTAAAAAAATTCTTATTACTCGAGAAACTGAGATGAGTTTAAACTGAGTGTCTAATAGTGGGTAAAAAATGGGTTGTTTTGAATTACTATTTACGTCTGCGCTACGCTACATTACTTGCAGATAAATGCGAAACCTAGTGACCCTAGAAGAAACTTATATCTCAAAAACATTACTATTAGTTTTAAAGTCACTGACTAATTTACATGTTTTATTGAAAGAAACACTTTATGTAAAATATTCCTACCTGCAATAATTTCGTTAACCCTTGAGAATAAAAACCAATCAGTAGCTTATTAGAAAATTACTAATATAATAAATATCGTTTTTGGAATGTTATTCAATTTCCTTCCTGAATATCTATGGAAATTTCATTTCTTAAATGGCCCACAAGAGGCCGAAACTTCAGAATAAAAAGTACAAATAAAAAATACAAAGAAAAAATGGAAAAGATGAAGAAGTATACAAATATCTGTTGACATAAATATAACCTCTATAATACGGAAAAAATGTCTACTAAATATAGGTTTCAATTAAATTGTTTTCTAATGAAATGTTTAAGAAAATTTGACATGTGTATTTATGGGCATTAAATATTTACTGTTTGATTTTTTTAGCAGACAAATTATAGTACTTCAATTTAAGTTTCTTTCATCAAGACCAAACAATCTTGATGCACTCACCATATAGATTTGTAAACATAAAAACTGCTGACCCACTTCACGAAAGTGGTTTTTACGTTGGCTGTGGTCCAATAAAAAATGAAACTCCAGTGATAATCACAACAGGTGGAAGTATGTTTACCTGAGCTAAACGAAGACTTCAACATTACACATAACCTATAAAAGTATCGAAAACCTTATTTAAAAAATTTATTTTAAACAAAACGTAAAAGTTATACTAAATTTTATTAATGGAATTAGAATTGTGTTATAATTATTTCGTTGGACCTTTTAAACGTTCTAAAATTAAATTACTTTCATGAAGAATGTCTTTGATGAAGATATTTATAAAAGGTAAAATTAAAAAGTCTTTCGTGGTTTAAAATATTACTTTGCTTCGTTTTTGCGATAAGTAATCTTGAATAAACCTTAGAATCCAACCTTCCTATACTAAAAACAGAATTGCCTCTGGCTCCATTAAACAAAAATAAAAAAGGAAATATATAATGAAAATAGAATTTCCAATCTGGTTTCTATGTCCCAATTTATGTATTATCAATTAATTGATCAACATTTTTGCTTGATAACAGTATTTTATCTGAAAGACCTTCGTGAGAATAGTAAGATTCAGGTAACAAGTAAGTCACATTTTAGTTAAAAAAATGCAAAGAATATGATAAAAATTGAATTAAATTTACTTTTATTATTATCTACAATTGGATCAGTTTATACATAATTATATATAATCCATTATTTCATCAAAAATTAAAAAATATTTATTTCTCCTTTCCAGAAGATTTAAACATTTAAAAATATACTTTTAGATTTCGACTTCGATTTGTTCTCCTCATAACAAAAAGTAAGAAACATTACACACGAAAAATTGACTTTTAAACATTTTTTAATAGACGTCCAATTCACTGATATTTGTTATTTTTTCTTTGATTCCAAACACCACTGCACTTTAAATCCATGTCGAAAATTTCACAAAAATGTAAATCTTTCATATTTTACGATAATCAAACGTGCATTCTTCGACGTTAAAACAAGTTAAAAATTGTAAAAACAAACTAAAGAGGTCGTATAAATAAAAATCGACTTTAGACAAAGAAAAAAGTTCAAATAAATCCATTAATAATTTCGATAAAAACTGATAAAATAAAGCACATTTACATAATAAAAGATTAAGGAAATTATAAATATTACTCACATACCTCAAAAATCGTTGTTAATATAAAAAAGCCATTTTTTTTAAATTTAGAATCAAATTTTATGAAGACACGAAACTTTGGAGTACTGTTTTAGTTTGCCCTTTTACGCTTTTTAGGTTATGTAGTATCTTGGACTTCCTTAATGCGTAAGTTATCACGACGATTTTAACATCCATTCACTTTATCTGCCTTTTCTCATTCGAATACACAATGCTGGCTGTCAAAACCAAACGCATAAACTTCTTCACGCCGTTTATATGATAATGAAAAATCGAACAAAAACTGATGTCGATCCTAACGACTCCTCTTAATTCAAATTAAATTTAAAAAGAAAACATATATATTAGACATGTATATTAGAATATTGGATTCATAATTTATATTGGTTTTCTTTCAACGTTCGATCGAAAATTTTACCCCAGGAATTCCAGAATACGTAATTCTTTCATAGAAAACGATTAAATATGTTAGAAATTTAGTTGTGGTATCAAATTACACTTTATTGTGGCGCTAAAAATTGAAACATCAGGAATTTTTTGACCATTTTTTATCGTAATACGTGAACATATTAATTCTAGTTTGGAGTTCATAAATTGAAATTTAAGATTGATTTTTTATATAATTATTATAATAAATTTTTATTAATATAAACTAAAAATAATAAGTATTTTCCTAACGTCTAATAATCTTAAAATAACAAATAATTATCTTTAATGTATGAATGAAAAAGAATTTATAAAAAGCATTAATTTTACTCTTTTCTCATCAAGAAATAAAAAATAAATCATATAAATATTGGTAACATCGCATATTATGTAAAATAGTTGTGACTGAGAAATTTCACGATAAATTGAATTACTTTAACTAGTATCATAGTCTAAAACTAGTCACTAAATTTGAATTAGTCAAAAACTACTAATGAAAGAGTGAAAAGTTAGCCACTAATTGAATTATTAATCATATTCGTTAATAATGAGTAAGCACTACTAATATATTAACTAATTCACATTCACAAAAGTTTTACTAATAACTCAAACTAGTCGTGCTATTTTTTTAAACTTTAATACTTTCTAAATCTGAATTAGCTAATACAACTAATCTGAAATTAAAAGTGAGTTACTATCAATATACTAGAAAATAGTAACAAAAAAATACTAATTTATTAATAAAATTCTACTTATTTAAAAGTGAAAATAGAATATTTTTGTTTAGTAGTTTTTAGAATTAGTAATAAATGAATAGTATTTCGTGATTCATTAGTAAAAATGATTACTAATTAATAAGTGACCAACTTTTTCTTTTTAATTAGTAATGTTTAACTAATTTACATCTAGAGAGCAGAATACTTAATAAAACTAGCCATAAAACAGTTAATTCCAATGTTCATTAATTTAGTCAGATAGTCAGAGTTACTAATGAATTAGTAAAATTGTTCCATTTTTTTGGGTGACGATTCAACGTGAAAAGTTACAATTCGAGACTACTATTAAAATGCATTTGTTACTGATATTTCCTCACAATTTCTGGTGGTTCAATTGTTTATAATTAATAGTTACCAACACAGAGAGTAGTTACTATATAATAGTTATGCTAAACTAGAATATTAGTACTCAAGTAAATATTTATTTAAGTAATCGCAAGTTAAAATTTACCAAAATCAAGAAGATATTTTAAATTTAACAAAAATTTCTTTTTTTTTATCAATTTGACTTACTAGGGAGTGTAATTTACAAAATCAGTCCAAATGAACCTTTAAACGATTATTTCTTTACTAATTTTTGCCGAAGAGAAATTAGTGGTGCTAAAAGAAAAAGTATAAAAAATTATTTTTACGCACAGAAAGAAATTTTGTTTTTTTGCGAAAAAATGTTTCAAAATTCATTCGTAACTATTTAGAAATTGTATTTTTATGTTCACCATAATTATTTTGATTTTTTTTTCGATAAAACAAATTTTTTTCAAGCTAAAATTTCTGTTAGGGTCCAAACAATTATTATTTTAGAAACTATTATCATGGAGTTCAGCAACGGTAAAATCAAAAAAATGGAAAAAATTTTATTATATATACCATACAAAATATTTGTTACCCCATATAAAATGTTGTTCTTTCGAAAAAAATTGAATTTTTCAAAATACAAGCGTAATTATTCAGCAAATGCATTTTCAACTTTTTTAAAAGTGCATTTCATAATGCTGATTTTGTGGGTTTACCCCCTCCCCCAGCCCCTTAAAAAAATATTTCCTTCATACAAGGAAGTATTTTACTGAGACTTTTTTGAATGAACAAATTTTTAATTCGGTGTAAGTAGTTTATTAATGATTGGCAGATGCAATTTTTTATTTTTAATAAACTGTAAATTCGACTAGTAGTTGTGCAAATGCTTAAATGGAAAACAAATAGTTGATTTAACGATTGAAGAATGTATGGTAAATTTAAAAAAAAAACAGTTAATAGAACGGATTAGGTTATAAAGGTAGCCCATGAACTATGTTTAACCAAAATATTTTAAATTACTTGAACTAACAGCTATGAAAAATAGTACTAACAAAAAATAGTAAATTAATGTACTTCACAGCTTTAGATATCTCAGAATTTAAGTAAAGTAATGCTGGCTTCAAATGTTTTCATTGTTAAAAGAGCTATTTTCATATTATTTTTGTTTGTATAATATTAACTAAATGTATATTATTAGTATAAAAGCAAATGATGATTTAGTACACCAGTGTTGCCAATTAAAAGACTCGAGTTTTTTTTCGACTGAGTAACTGATTTTGGATGGTTGAAAAATGCAACTAAAACAATAGCAACTTTGTCATTGTTAAAAGAACGACTTTCATGTTGTATATTTACTATTTGTCGTATGGTATTAAATAAATATTTATATTATTGGTATAAAAATCATCGATGATTTGATCGCCACGTTGTAAATTGAAACACGAAGGTAATTTTAAAAAGTAGTTCAATCTAATTAACTTTTTTTGTTTTAATTAATTACTTTTTAGGTTAAGTTCGTACTTGGGCTTAAGATAAGGTATACAATAAACATCGCCTACTTTTCAAGGATATCGTATACGGGGTTTCAAATTTGTCGAGTTCCGCACTCATTATATTTTCCAATAGAGGGCTACGCTTCAGTTCTAATTTTTCGCAAGTGCTTGAATCGTCAATGCGCCTATATGACATTATCCCCCCGACATTTTCATGATCGTGTCATTCCAAATGTATCATAAATATTATATTTCAACGATTATCATATAAATAAGCTATTAAAAAGGTTCACCTGTATAGAAATATATAAAAGTGTGGTAAAAGAATACGATCTTTTGTAAATCAAATGTACGTTCAAAACAAGTTTTAGATAAGTTCTAGGCTTTTTTCCATTGTTATCTAATCGTAACTTGATATTCGACCTTGATCGTGACTTTGAAAGTCATTTCTAGGTTTAATTAATTTTTTTAAATAGAACTAGAAAAATGGAATAATGGAAAATATCATAAAAATAAACTGCTACACTGTATGTAAAGTTTGGATAATTCGAATGAATGATTCTAGAAATATATTTCGAAAAACCATGGGAAAAATATTTGATATGGTAAATTCGTAGATTCTTTAAAAAATCAAGACTTTCCAACAGTAGAAGAGTTTTCACCGACAATATATTGAGATATACGGAAACATAAAAGTAAAGAGTATGGCATTTTTTTAGAACTGGGTTCGTTTTTTGTGTTTAAGAAAAATTATTAAAAAATATGCGTTATTACATTGAGAAAAAAAAAGTGCACTGAAAAAAATGTGGTAAATTTTGCTACTTTTCTACTACGTTTTTACTAAGTTTCATGTCTACTTATCGATTAATAGTTTTGATGGTAGGAAATTCTGATTTAGGTTTTTTTAGTTTATTGGTGGAAAAAGAGAACGACCCACCAGTAAAGTGTACTACGTGGAATTTAGGAACTATAAGTTTATGGTAAGTAATGCTATAATTGAATTGATTTTATTAAAGAAAAGAAACAATGACTATCGCTATATATAATTAAGTGTATTGGTCTCTAAATTCCTTGGAGTGACAATTGATCCATTCTTTCACGAAGAGTGAAAGTTTCACTCTATTGAGAGTGATATATCACGAGAGCGAGAGTTCACTCTCGATGCAGTGAAATGCCACTCTTCATAAGCCAAATTTTCATTCTTACTAATAGAGTGGCTAATAGTATTAAAATATTAAAGTATTACACGCAAGTATATAGTAACACATACTTCAATAATCTTTTTAAATTTTGATATATTTCGCTTTTTTTGAATTGAACAAAAAATCTGAAATGTTGCTGAAAAATTTAAATACTTTTAACCATTGCCTACAGGTCACTCTAAATATATTAAAGTGAAATTTGAGCTACTCTAGTAAAAGAGTGAATCGTAACTATTTAAAAGTAGATTTTGTCAATGTGCAGATTGAGTTTTCACTCCATAAAGAGTACATACCTTCTCACTCTAAAATATAAAATGTTCATTAAAAATGGGAGTGACGTTGGAAATGAAAAATAATTGAATGTTGTTTTTAAGTCATTGTCTGGTTTCAATCATTGTCGAATCAATTATTTTATAAGAAAAACGCGTTGGTAAACGTAAATAAAAAAATTCTAAGGAAATTAATTTTTTTCTACTTACCACCGTGTTTTATTTATGATTCGATCATAATACGAATACGACTGAATCCAGTTGCTATCACAACATAATGTAAATACACCTGACCCCCAAAGGGCGTATCAATTCCTTTCCGTGCAGATGTCATTTTCTTTCATACGCTTTATTTATTACAAAATTTAATTTATCAAGACAATAATAAAAGAAAGCCTTTATTTTTTCACACAAAAACAATCCTGAAAGAAATTACTTGAGACTTCTCGACTCGTTCATGATGGTTCCATCGTTTAAATGGCTGATATCAAAAAGAAACAGTAACAAATCTTCGATTACGGCATCCTTTAAACTCGATTCTTTTTTTTATTTTTATTTTTTTGTAGAAAAAGGTTAAAAGCAACATTTTATTATTGAAATTTGTCTAAACATCATCGCAATCATTTCTGCAGAAGAATTTCTCACTTCAGAAATCAAATGTTAGAAATAATGATAATAATTGAAAGGAAATTAATTGATAAAGAATCAAAAACTTTGTTTAAAATGTTTCGCCAAACAGGTGCATGTACCTTTTATTTTATTCTGCGAAAGTACCAAAATATAATTTTATATAAATATTTTAAAAAGTTTAGATACGAAAACATGTTATTTAATTAAGACAAATTAGTTACCTAACCTAAAAAAGACTACTAATAATATTTTGTCGATTTCTTAAAAAAAAAAACATCAAGAACAAATTATAAAAATTATTGGTTTTAAATGTTCCAAAAGTCAGACACAATTACACATCCAGAAAACACATTTGTTTGATCAAACTAAGATATATTAATCGTTAATAAATGAAATTGTTATCGAAATAAATATTTAATAGTTATCAATAAATGACTTCCACTGAACGTCCGGTTTATTAATATTCAACAAACCATTGGTTTCTGGATATAAACATTTCTTAATCATACGACTGCAGATTGATACGAAATGAGTTATTAACATCGAAAGTTTATCGTTGTCGATTATACATTTTACATTTCCGAAAAATGGCATTATTTGTTTCTCAGCTGCGATAAATTTTCTGAATGCATTACAAAAAAAATTTGAACGATTATCATCGTAACTGTTCGCAGTAGAGCGCGCTACTGTTCAGCACCTTATGTTTAAACGAAAATCAAATTCTCCCACGGGAACGCCGCCGGTGGGACGCGATAGCTGCGACCATCGCAAACGCGCCTAGCGGCGACATTCATCACTATATTTTTCTTGACAATTTTGTGCACTGCACATGCACATACTCCGTTTTAACCAGATTTCGTAACCGGTAAGTTTGATAAAACACGCGATTGAATTATATCAGTTTAATATCTTAAAAATGTAACTTACTATTTTTTAGGAGATTCTCTGGAGAACTTGGTAGCAGGATATAAATAGATATTAAAAAAAATTTCCAAAACATTTCAGCAACATGATACTTATTTTCTTAAATTTTATTGTATTATAAAAAAACGCAAATTTTTTTATCGTACGCAGAGATTGAGCTCAACTTTTTTGAATTTTTTGTTGGAAACTCTTCGTTCACTCACAAATATTTGACACAACCCAGTAATTTGTGAAAAGTCAAAACAGTCTTTTGACTTTGTAGCTGTCAAAATTCCACCTGTCAATTGAATACTACCCGATGTCAAAATGGGGAATAGAGGGGATTATTTTGAGATCGAGACAATTGAAGCTGTACTTTCTTATTACCTGAGACGACCTTAAACAATCACTTCACCGATTGGTAAGAGAAGAATTGCGAAAGAACAAGACGTACGTCAACACTCCACATTTTGGTCGCGAGCACGTGGTATTAACTTCGGCAGCCGATCCGACACACATCCGATCCCCTCAGAGGCTCTCGAGAGACTGCGTTGGTGTCGCGCAGCTGGGTGTCGGGAATTTCCAGCCTCGGAAAGCAGTTTACATATACGAATTCGCCTACAGCACCGGCAGACTCGCAGGGTGAGTGAGTCAGTGCTTAGGTAAATGAAAATCAAAAAAATAAAAGCTACTGAGTCGTCGAGAAAAGATCCCGGTCTGATCTTCGTAACTTTTGCAGAACCCGCTGGACCAAGTCATCCTGCGACACGCTAGACGATATATAAATGTTGGCAGGTGATTTTCCGACACCCGGTATATTTTATTACTTATTACATTTATTACGACTTGGTACAGGTATGCTATGTACACCGGCTCTAAAGAATTCCGATGATTACGTACGATCTTAGCTAGCCACTGCATTTAGTTCATTACTTGCGAAAGTAATTTATGCGAGACACGACAGACGCAACTTTTTTTAAATGACATCGGAATAATAAATGTTGTATTGTGTGAATACAGCACAGTATTCACATCTACTTTTGTAACATGCATCAGTCCCACCCTTAAGTTATACACTTTAAGCAGTTAGCTTTGTTTCAGCAAGTTATATTTGTTTCCTACCCCCCCCCCTTATTTGTTCTTCCCTATAAGTTATATTTTCCCCTCATTTCCGCTTACAAACGCCCTCTACTCAACACGTGATTTAACATTGAGTAAAACCTATGTATAATGGAACCCTTGTGTAGTAAAGTATTCAAACCTTTGTTTAGTGGAGTTGTAGCGCTTCCGAGTTATATTTGTTGGCGTATCACGTGATAGAGTACAATGCGCAGGCTTCAACCCAGAACAAGCGCCAGAAACAAATCTGATTGGTCGACTTCATCACGTGACGCTTGGAGAGGGAGAAAATTCTACCCCTCCTTAGTTCATTAAACAAGGGAAATGAAAATCAACGAGTCTCGCAGACTGCCCTACAGTCTTCCCTCCATAATAGTTTCTCTCCGCAATTGTTGTCTTCCTAATTCCATCGGTAATTGTAGTCGCAAAATATTCCGCAATTGCTTTCCAGATTCCCCCTTCCAGGCGTACCGTAAGAAGAAAGGCACTCTCGCGCAGGCGCACATATGTTTTATTAACTGTTTCATACAAGGAGAGAGGGAAGTACACTAGTCCCCATCCTAAGTTATACCGTCGGTTCTTTCAAAATGGCGGAAGTTTATCCAAAGTTATAGCCCCTCATTATCCCCACTTCCGTAACTCTGTTTATATCCGCGCAATGAGTGCTTCTGTGTGCGAGTGTCGTGAAGCGAGTGTGGTTTAGCGAAACAGTGTGGTGGGGGGTGGAGAGGATAGCGTGGTATAACTTTGGACAAGCCAAATACATAACTTAGGATATATATCTAACTTTGGGCGGTATAACCTAGGACGGGGATTACTGTAGGAGCGGGAACGGCCGACCAGCAATTATGGGGGTATGAGAAGAAATTCCGTCGCGACTGGAAAGCAATTACGGAGGGATGGCTGCAAAGGTTCTAGTGTCAAATGTGTAAAATTCGTAACTGGTCTGTGGTAGATCTGCTCCATCGAAAGTCCGCACGCACTATATGTGGATTTATAGTAGACTTACTTTTTGCATGCTTTATATACCAAACATGGTTACGCATTTCTAAAAATGTCTAGAAATTCACTAAAAGTTATACTCGTAACGAATTTGGTACATAAAGGATATGAAAATTACGATCGTTGTAAATTTTCTTTCGACGGAGTGGATCCATTGCAGATCCATCATGGATTCGGCAAGGATTTGAAAATTTTGCAAGAGATATACATACAGTGTAACGTGAATGCAAGGAAATTGAAATAGGTAGGGGTTATGCATAAAATAACTTAGGGGAAGGCTGATGCATAACTTCAGAAGTACATATAAGTTAAGAAGGGGGTTTAATATTCAAAATGGCGGACTCAATATGGTTAACCAAAATAAAAAGCATACACAGTTAGACATTTTTATCACAATGTTCTAAAAAGATAACTGAAGTTTTGTACTGTTACAGTTTAACAAAAATGTCGCAATTTAGTAATTTTTCGAAATGAACCAGTAAGAGTCAATTTTGACAGGTTTATGCCCGCAGAATCCAAATATGTATGCCAAAATATTGAATTGGACCAACTTTTTGTCCAAATTGAAGGTCAGCAAGTAAAAAATCATGTCTTTGAACATTTTTCACATCTATACTATAAGATGACACGCAAATAAATCAAGAAATGCAAAATAACGGATCCAATATGTTCGATGAACTTGTTGAAATTCGAATCACTTCAAACTTGTTTATCGTCTTGGCTACTTTTCGAGAAAAACGAATAAATGTCCTAAAACACGATTTTTTACCACTTTGACCTTCAATATCTCAAAAACAAGAACCAATTAGCTATTTTGGCGGTCATATTAGGATTCTGGAGCAAATATCATATCAGAAATTAAAAACAGAAAAATGTTCCATTCTGTTTACTGACTATAAATTCGACATCCGCAGTTTTTGATTATAACCTATATATAACACCGTAGCATAGTTCAAACCCTTGGTACGTTACGATGCCGTAGAGGGCATGTTTACAAACAACTATCACACATAAGAGCATATCTCTGGAATTTTAGGTTTTCGTCAAGTTTAGAAAAAAAAAAAGAAAAAATGTAGAGAAATACTCTCATTAAAAACCCGTTTTACCTTATTTTTTCATGCTTACAACATTTTGATACTCAAAATGACAATAGAAATTTGGCGGTCTGCCATTTCTCCACCATCGTCATAAAACATCAAAAAACCTATTTTTTGTTGTTTTGTTTTAATTTATTTTCAAAACTACATGGTCAAAAAACTGTTACAGAGTGTTTTGTAATCAGACCCAATAACAGACCCATTTTACCACTGTTTTAAGCATATTTTAAAGGCTGACATTTTGATTTTTCAAATTATACATTTACTGATTTACTGACATATCACAACAGTGCAGAGTAACCATATTCCACTATAAAATGTAAATTAATAATAATTGAATCTATTCAGTCTAAAAATTACTTTCCCTTAGTTCGTTTTTAAGATTGTTTGTATTGTTTTTATTTTTTAGTTTGCAATTCTTTTTTCTCCTTTTCTCCTTGCCTGACTGTCGCTTTCTTTCATCTTGTTGCTTTTTCCGGTTTTCTTGGAAGTTTCTCTTTCAAATATAATCCACAATCAAATTTCCATATTCTGACAGCGTTCCAGTCACACGGCTATCGATTCAGATGGCAACGCCATCTATGAGAAACACTTGGAGGTTGGTATGTCACAAACAGTAGGCATGGAACCACTTTCCTCTACAAATTTCAAGTAAATCGAATAATTGCTCTGTAAGTTACAATGTCAGCCAATTAAAAACATTTCATTTTAAGAAATCTGCATTCAATGATTGAATTATCGATTTTTGCAAGATGAAGCGGTTTTTTTAGAAGGATACCAGCAGCACTATATATACGGTTTTAAAATTTTTACATTATATTCTTGAGAGTATAAACGTGACAGTAAAAAGACACAAAATGTACCACATTGAATTTTAAACATAACCTAATAGCTTACCACCTTGAAACAAACGTAAAGTATTTTTTATTTGTAAACTGAATTCGTAACTGATTTTACTTTAAAAAGTATCAATTTTGCTTACATTTAATGCTGTCAAAAAAATTTGGGGCTTACAATATTTGTCCATTCACCAGCATTTCATAAAAATAATAAAATACTATAATATATAATATTCTATCTATAAAAAAAGAGATACAACATAATAGTTTGTGTCCATCAAAAAAAGTATTGATCTAGTTTTTTTAAATCTGTGAGTAAAGTTCTATTTCACGCACGCGTTTACGTATGCAAAATGCGTTTTGGCTCTGACCGCTTTCGCTAGCCGTCTGTGTACAGAGGTCATGTACAATTTCTGACTTCACGCTCCGAAAAACGTACGAACTTTCCACATGTAATTATGAAAACAACGGTTTTACATCGACCTCATTGTTCGTAATATGTTTACAAAATTGCAGAGACCCCGAATAGGAAACCTCCAACATACTAAAAGAAAATAATTTTTATACTAGTATAATAATTAAAATGAAAACAAGCTATTATTTATAAATTATTCAGCAGTTCGAAATTATATTCTATTTAATAAAAATATTTACTTATTACATTTGCATCAACTTTTTATTTATGTTTAATAATACTCGATATTCTCCTGTCTACTATTTATCTTATTTTCAATAAAACAAAAGTCACTTTCATCAGAATGCAGTAGACTGCATTAAAATCGCGTTAATGTAACACACTTTATCAGCACTTTTTAGAAACCTTTAAATTGTAGGCCATACATATGCAAAAGTCTCTTCTGATTAGTATATTTTTCAAAGTTTTTATTGAGGAAAGAATCAATGTTTTGTTAACTGCTATAATACCTGCTGTGGGTTTGTCCCCACGATGTGGTTTTCCCCATGATGTTGGACACCTGAATAGGTAAAAAATTGAACGAGACCAAAAAGGTGCATTCTTAAATTTCTGAATGTTTGTATATGCGTTCGGCGATAGATTCAAACGAGCAGGACGAAAATCATTGAAATCTGTGAGAAGTGAAAAATTTACATCAACGGTTGAACGCTAAGTATTTTAATTTTGGGTATCGCTGCCAATCGGTGATCGAGAATAAAGTTTAATCTATTATCAACTCGACAATATCGTTAGTTTTTTGCCAACACCTTGTATTTAATTGACGAAGAAATATTGATTGAAAACTTACCACAAATAATGTAAAATTACAAAAAAGCCTTAGAAAGGGTTAATCTATATTAGATGGGAGTTCTCCATTAGAATTTGCTTCACTTGGTAAGAAATAAATCTGGTAACACTAAGACGTTCCTTTCAGTCGAGCATTGTTATTATTATTATTACAAATACTTTCAGTGAATAAATTAGATGGTATTTGCAACATTTTGCATTATTTCAATCTTTCCAGCGTTTTTTATACTCTACAAGTGAACAAAATTAGGTAGAATGCGCTAATTCCAAAAGTAAGAAAACTGGAATTAATTAATTCCCATGTATTCTAATTTGTTTCATTTTATTCTAATTTACTTTATTTCCTCGGAATTAGGTCGTATTCTCAAACACCTTGCAATGCAGATATTAACTTGGATGTCTTAACCAGTATCAGTTTCGCAGGGTACATATGCCACTTTATCCGAAAATTTGGTATCATTACAATTACCTCCTATTGATATGGACATTCTCATGTGAGCCGTTCCACGTCTACCGGGACACTTTTCGGACTCGAGGTCATGAATTTCGTCGCCAAGTCTTCTACGCTTTCTTTAGATAAAATAAATACCGCAAACTATTATTTAAATTTTGTTGAACTATATTTTAAAAGTTAAAACCAGAAAATTTTCAAAAAAAGCAAAATCGGAAAAAAACTCTCAGTTTCAAACACTCATAACTATGATTGTTTTTATCGTACAGACTTGAAACGGTGCTTATTTTACAGCTCAGAACATGTACTTTCACGAAAGCATTAAATTCTGAAAAATAACAAAATCAATTTTTTATTAACAAAACCATCGTTAAATGTGATTTTGAAGGTCAACATCAGGAGTTACAAATTTGAACAAAACTTTGACCATAATTCTTGACAAATTCTCTACGAATATAGAAAATTTTCAAAATGGAGAACGGGTCGAGTCTATTTTTGTTAAGCGTTTGATTTAAAAGCTGACAACGCAATTATAATGATAAATGTGTTCGCGTACATAAATATTATTCTTTTACTATTTTATTATGTACTATATATCATACACATATACATTACGCAATGACTGAAAGCTATTACTGTTTTTTTTATAAATCAATTAATAAACGAAATGTCGCTGGTCAAAAATTTCAAACGCTTTAAACAATAAACTTCATCGGTTCTCCATTTTGAAAATTTCCAAAGTAAAGAATTTATCAACAATTACGATAAAATTTTGTTCGGGGTTTAAGCCGCGGTATTGACCTTCAAAATTACATTTACAAATTATTTTGTTCGTAAAAAATGTTATTTTTTGCAATGTAATGTTTGCTTACTGAAAGTACAAGTAGTGAGATTCAAAATGAGGGTACTACGACTATACAACACACCACTTTTAAGCATACGACATTTCATCAAAAAAATTCAACATACGACAGTTCAACATATGACTGTTCAACATACAATCATTTCAGTACGAACCAAAAAATGCATTTAAATACAACGATTGAAAATAACAATTATACATATCTATTATACACGCAAAATAATACAAAAATCTAACCTAACCTAACCTAAACTAACATTACCTAACTTAGCATAACCCCATCTTATAACCTAACCTAACCGAACCTGACCTAACCTAACCTAACCTAACCTAACCTAACCTAACCTTATAACCTAATCTAACCTAACTTATTCTATTTTGTTGTTAAAATGTTTAATGTATTATATTGAAATGGCCATTTGTTGAAAAATTTTCTGACGATATGTTTGTGTGTTGAAACGTTATGTGATGAATACATACTTGTGTTGAAAAGTTATGTATTCAATAGTCACTTCACCCTCCACTACCACTTTGGTGAGGATACTATTGTGCTAAAATGGGACTAAGGGATAGCGAATATCTGGATGCTTCTAATCATTACTTTATAAAGCAGTGAAAATCCACTATTGTTTCGAAATAAGAGGAAGTGGATAAAATAAGTACTTTCGAACAACTGGTGGGCGCAAATATTCATATTATTTATTTTTTCTTTTTAGTCCAACACGTTTGAGTCGTTTAAATTTCTTGTCTTGTGTGCAAACTTGTGTCTTGTATCCTGTACTAATAATGTATAAAGGTCATATAATTGGTCGCGTCTATTTATAGACTTTCCGGCAGTGGTTGTACAAAAAATAAACTACCGTTTTCTTGTGTAAAATAATATAAGCTTACTAAAGTTAACTTAAATAAAAGGCTACTATAAGATATATAATGTAATAATGCAAGGTAAATGCGAATGAAGGAAATATATATTTAGTAAAAAAACTTGCAAATGATCAACTAGAAAAATGCCGAGGTCTAACGATATATGCCATAGATGTAAGTGATATTATCCACTTCTGCCAGAGCTACTTTCTATACCGGAAACACTTCTGGACCTCGAACTTTGGAATAGCTCTTTCAGCGATGCACTTAATCTCATCTATGCATGTAAAACGACAACCCTTTATGATTATCTTTATTTTTAGAAATAGGATCGAGAAAAAACCCACACGTGGCTGTGTCTGGCGAATGTGGAGGGTGGGATTCAGTGCAATACTTTTGTCAACCATTTCACAAATCAATGAATGCATATATCTTGTTTTTTAAATTCATTTCGGTATCATAAGTTTCACATTCAAACATCTGAAAAAATGACATTAGCCAACATATGGGTAAATCTGCGAAACCTTTAAATTTCGTGTCACTGTGTATTTTTGAGCATTTTTATTTTATTTTTCTGCGATTAAACTGGTCAACATTATTAGGTACACTCCAAACATATCGACCAATGTATGTAATGCATTATTAATTAGATAAAAGCACGAAATTCATACCTTTGAAACCGAAAAATATGTCAAAAACTCCTAAAATAAAGTGCCCCCACAGTAATTTTTTTCACGTTTGGTCTTATAGCGATATCAGCGTTTCTGTAATCCGTCGGGATTTCTTACACGTACTAAGAGACAAAAAACAAAGAATTTGTACCCTGATAGAGCTCTGTGCCCTTTTCAGGAAGGCTGACAAGAGTACCTTTAAAATGTGTCCCTCGTTTTTTCAAAAAAACAATTTTAGTTCATTTTCAACCGACTGCACGTGCAGCATATCTTTAATCGTTACGAGCAAAAAGTAATAATTTTGAACACGGAAAAATGAGGAAATCCAGACGTCGTTTAAGAATGTGCTCACAAGAGAAGTCAAAGGAATATATGCGTGATGTGAAAAAGCACTTGCGTAAGTGGTTAAAATAATGGTCATTTTTCAATGGCACACCGTCAGTTGAAAAAGAACATTATTTTCAATATGTGTGATCGTTTCAAAAGCGCGAAATAGAGGTAACATCAAAACGCTAATATCTAACAGTGGTTTTAACCCTTTGCATCACCATGGTAAATAACGTTTTCTTTGATTTTTCATTATCAAAATTGTAGTTAACGCATTCATGTCAAGTTTTTTACGATTTTCTGTAGGTTTAGTCATAAAATAACATATATAAACGGCTAAGAAGACATTACTGTTCATAGTTTAGGCATAAATAAACAAATATGAAAAAATTCCGGGTTTCTATAAGAAATTTATTATTGACAATGTTTTTCGTAATAGCTTAAAATTTTTAACTCAAGGTTTTCGGGATCCCTGATTACCACGTTTTGGAAATAAAAATCATTATTTCATAATCGAATAGCCATTTGGTCAGCCTGATTATGTTACAAACCCTAAGTCATAAACTAAACCTACTAGTAATAAAAAACCTCCTATAATTTTTAAAACTCGACCAGCCCGGAAATGCAATAAAATGTAATTATGTAATATAAAAACATAATATTTATTTCTATTTTATTCAACGATATAATTCTCAAACCAACATGTATCTAAATGTATCATTTCAGAATCAAAAATTGTATCATTTCAGTACTTTTTAATTATAAATTTTGTGCAGCTTAGTTAGTGTTCAGATTTTCGAAATTCAATATGGCGGCTTCAAAATGTCGAACGTCACCTCTACATTTTAAGATCACTAATATAAAAATTCTCAGATGATAATTTTCATTCTTCAGCGTTGCTTAAAAAATGAAGCACACTGCGTCATTTGTTACCTCTTAATCTATATTACAACATATTAAAATTCAAATAATGTGCTTAACACATACAACTTGTTTGATTTTATGACTCAAAATTCAAAGGTTTCGCGGATTTGCCCATATACTAGTAAATTTCAGAAACCATTAAATTTTACAACATAAAAGTGCAAAAAGCGGTAAAGTATTTTCAAATTATTTTCGAAACCATAATAATTCATAAATAGTACTTTTTTCATAGTATGCGTAAAATTCGACTTTCCTAGCCCGTCTTTTTTTCCTCGACACTTGTTTCAGACACGCAAAGTATTATAAACATCAATAATAATGGAAGAGTCCACTGGGAAAATTGTTCCGGAAGAAAGGGTCGGGGAAAAAGTGACAAGGAAAAAGTGTTAAAGGAAAAAATGTTACGAGGAAAATGTTACAAGGAAAAAGAGTCGAGGAAAAAGTGTCGGGGAAAAAGGGTCGGGGAAGAAAAGACATTGAACCCCTGAAAAATGCGGATGAATTTTTGGCATACTATAAAAAAAACAATATGTTGAAACTCGGGTGTAAACATGCGTCTTTACGCCATTATTTGGAAAACTCCTATTTCGAACGAAGAGCGTAAAATAAGAGTTTTACGCCTCGATTGGTGATTGAACGCCCAAGGGACGGAGACGTAATTTCTACGCCCGTGTGGGAGCAATATTTTTCCATTCCGTACCTGTGAAAATGACGGTTTTTACAAATGATGACCCAGCAAAATCTGTACATAATACATGGGTCAACAAATTATATTGAAATCGGAAGAATTTAGTATTTTCAGTGATAACCGTACAGTAATTTCATTTACGCTCGAGTAATTTAGTTTAGATAATACTTTGCTTACGGAAGTAAATTCACTTGAAAATAGTGAATTGCGTGACTAGAGACAAAACAGATGTTTGACGACAGTACAAATTGCCGTCAAACTCTTCTAATAATAGTTATTCTCCCTTGTTGCATATACTATTTTGTCATACAAGATCGTACCACTTCGCTTCCGAAATACAGGGAGCAAAATAGTACTTTGTGCTTCGAGTGTAAGACGATGACGTATATTCAAGTGTACGCAGGGCCGGGCAAATTACGTACTATCTATGAACTTTTCGCTTACTATAATAAACGATGCCTGATGTAATTAATAGATTTATTTAGAGTATATTTAACCATATTGATGATTTAAAAAGTAAAAATAGCATAGGAATGGGAGATATCTATACAGCGACACAAAATTTAATAGTTTCCAAGATTTGCTCATACGCCAACATCATGAGTGGTTCTGGAATTGTGTTATTGATGTGCTGGGAAGACCAGTGCTCTCGTCATCTTCATCGTCTTCATGGTCTTCTTAGAAATGCTTATACCACTTTATAGATCTATGTTATATATATATATATTCACGCGAATGCTACCTTGTGTCATAGCAGATTCGCAAAAAGTAAAATTGAATATTACTAAGCAACCTTCGTGATCATAACAAAACAAGTATTGTCCTTTCGGCCGCTGACTGAATCTCCAAAGATTTTAATCTAAAGGTTTTCCATCGGTCCACTTATTTGTGCGTCATATAAGAACACAGGGTGCACCTCAAAGACCCGACAAATCACAAAACAGACACTTCAAAAACCAGATATTTCATAGAGAAGACATCCAAAAATCAGACATTTAAAAATAAAGACTTTCAAAATATGCATTCATTTTGAAATGTGTGTTTTTGAAATGTCTGGTTTTTTAATTGTCTGGTTTTGAATGTCGTATTTTTTAAATGTCTGTTTTATGATTTGTTGGGGTTTTGAGTTGCACCAAAAAAAAAACTTTCAAAATATATGTTCATTTTGAAATGTCCGGATTTTGAATATCTCCCGAGTAAACATTTGCTGGGGCTACCCCTACTATCAGATCAGGATCGCATCAGATTTGTAATGCTACCTCGGATCCGGGACGGATACGGAAACCCGGACGTCCGGCAATCCGGATACGTTTCGGAGCCGATCCTGATTTGTAGTTATCCAACTACATTCGGTAGATTAGGGAACCCGTATCTGTTCCTGATTTGATCCGGATTTGAAATTCTAATTCAGTATGTAGCTCTAGTGGCGCCTTACCTAGCGGCTGGGAGAACAAAACGAATAGGCACTAGGCAGTGCCGATCAGCTGTTTCGACAGTTCCACCAGTTCGACTTTATCGCTTTTCGTGTTTAAAGTCAAAATGTGCTACGGTCTAAAGGATTATCTTGCACAAGAAAAACAAAGAGTAAGAGAATGAAATAAAAAAAATATGTGATACAGTGTCAGTGAGTTTTATTTTTTTGGGAAGTTAACCCACATTCAGATGTGAGGTTAACTTTTCAAATTGATAACCTTTTTCCTAAACCTCAATTGTGTTTTACGCTTTTTTAGATCACAATAAAAGCAATAAAAGTCTTAAGAAAATTAAACTAAATTGAAAATCTATTTAAAATTAATGTTTATTAAATACTAATGCTAATAACACATGTAAGTAAAGTAATGTGACAATCATCGTAGGATCAATTCAGCTCTACAACTCTTGTTAGAACTTGACGGTGCTTTCACTCTTTAACCATCGAATTTTACCTTTATTACTTGGCATATCTACACGGAATATGAATTGAAATTACAATAAATATAATTAAAACGGTTTTAAAGCATTGGATAAGTTCCGATAAGAATTACAGAGTCAAACAGAGTGTGAGGTTTCTAGATTATTGGATGCATTGAGCAACGCTGTAATATTTTAAAAGCGGAATAAAACTATTTTATTATTTTAATTTATTATTAAATTATTCATTTTATATTAATAATATATTTATTTTATTAATTACTATAACATTCGTTATATAATAAGTAGCCTCATATACAGAATGATCTAAAAGGAAAAACTCTCTTCAGCTATCTTATACTTGTAACGCAGCCTATGAATTCAAACGCTTATCTAAAATTAGGTAGTAAAAATGGAGATGATATGATGCGTTTCAAAACGTATTATAACGCCAAAAATAATTTAAGGTTTTCAGATTATTGGACACATTTTACTGTCTTAATATTGCGTAAGTGGAATAAAACTATATGCGTAGTGTGCAAAAGAATTACTGTGGATGATAATTCTTTCTAAAATAAACTTTGATTTAATATTAAGACGAATAACATATGTTCAATATTCTAAAAACCGTAAACTCTCTTCGTCTCTCTAATAATTGTTGAAACCCATACTATGATCTAGCTTTGACATTTATAAAATTAAATTATTGTACTTAATTCGTGCTCTTTCTGCATTTAGTTATAATTTATTTTAATGTTACTGCACAATATTAAATAGGCTGTGCAACATGTATTTTATTATAAACAACCAATGTAACCATGAAGCTGGAGCGACAATTCTTTTAAGTTTTGAGTATAAAAATTACATCAAGACTTTTGTAGCTCATAAATATTATATAACTCCCTTCACAGTATATTATGCAATTAATCTGAGATAAAAGGATATATAAAGGATCACATTTTTTTATAGTGATATAAAATATATCATATACGTATTCGAATCTAATAATGCGTAAACTCCATTTATGTTAATGAAACTTACCAATGTGCTATATTAATCTTATATTTGTTAATGAAGTTTAGAAAAGTTTTCTTGTGTATATATTTGCAAAAATTCTGTAAATTTGTACAAAATTTAAAGGATGCGTCATTGACTGGGTATAATTATGTTATATTTATGAGTTGTATAGTGCTTCATATTCTGTGAATTTTAGAACTTCAGTTTTTATTATTTTATTATGTTATACGTTATTTAATTGTATGCTTGATTATCTCGAATTAGAATTAGTTAACCTGCCAATAAAAATAAATGTTTTACGTGTATGAAATTCTCTGCGTATAACCACCAAATTTTAGTTTTAAAATTATATATGAAAGGACGGCATGTATGCGAGGCTAAATAAAACCTAAACGACGCACTCGTAAAGTATTTGTACCATCTGACATTGTCATCTACATATAATAAATAAAAATGTGTTTAAGTAAGTCGTCGGCAATAAGTTTTAAGCAAATTTGGACAGTTTTCCGTATTCACACCTTATTGAACGTTACCGTCGATTCAAATCCGGATCAGGTCAGGAACGGATCAGGATTGCCGGACGTCTGGGACTCCGGATCCGTTACGGATGTGGGGCAGCGTTACAACCCTGATCTGACACGGATCTGAAATTCAACCGAGATAAGGGTCCCGGATCGGTATCGGATTCGATCCGGAGGCAAATGTTTACTCGGGCTGTTTCTTCAATTGTCTGTTTTTTTAATGTCGGGTTTTTGAAGTGTCTGTTTTGTGATAATCGGGTTTTTGAGGTGCACCCCGAACACCTTTATTTGGTGGGGAAATTTTTAATAACCCTGACTAACGAAAGTCTAGGGTACACCAAGTATTATTTTCGGAATACTTTTCGATTCTAAAGATTATAGCTGTACCAGGAGTATGCTTTCACTTTCACGTCGCATTTTCGGGAAGAGAAGTTAAAAGTCAAAATTTGTGATTTTGTCATATTTCAATTTCTTTTGTAGCAAAAGATAATTTTCTTTAGACAATCTTTACTCCCAAATAATATTGCGATTTCAAAAGAAAATTCGCTTTTGCCACAAAGATAATCATATTATTGTCGAAAGACGCGAAAACTTATTGACACATTTTGAGGATACCATCGTTTTCAGTACAAAAAAGATACTGTACGCTGAGAGAAATTATATACGAAGATATCTGAAATAGGAAAAAATATTATTTTCCGATAGAAATTTGAGGACAGATTTGCAGAATGGCAATGTTTCATAATTGAATAATAATTTTTACTACACTCAGAAAAACAAGTAGTTTAAATGACCATTTTTTTACTATGAATCATAATGTGAAATGAGGACTAGACATGGTAATAGTTAAAATAACTATTCTGAAATAGTAAAGTTTAACTATTGTTTCATGATTCAAAATGTTACTTATCATAATAGACAAATAGACTCAACTATTTAAAATAGTCATTTCAGAAAATTACTACCTTCACTGAGAGAAATTCTATAAGAAATTGTCATCGAAAATATGGAAAGGAGTCAATATTTACTTTTAAAAAATATTTGTAAACTATATATATATATATATCATAGCATATGAAAAGTCCACTTTTCTCCCTTCTTTGTTTAAGATAAATAAGGAAACAAAGAGAAAAACAAAAAATCAATACTGCTCTAAGTTTGTGAATGTCACACACTACCCAGTTAAAAAATGTATTATGCAATGCCATTATACCCACAAATTTCAATGTCGTTTAACTAGTCTATAGATACACGTGCGTATACGACATGAATTATGTATTATAATATCTTGACGCCCGACGGACCTTCTTATGACCAAATGAAAATCCACTTCAATGACGGGAGCCACGGGCTCGAAGAAAAAAAGCTGCGAACGCTGCGTCGCCACCTGGCGGCATCAAAATCCACGAGGTGCGGCTGTCTTTACTATGGATTAATAGTAAATACAAACTTTAACTATGAATAATAGTAAATATAAAGATTTACTACGAGACAGTGTGAAATGAGGACTGCACTAGATTATAGTTATTTTAAATATATTTGTCATATTTATTCAAATCATTCTACATAGTTGATTTTTTACTATGAGGAGATAGTTGGTGTAATAAAATTATAGTAAAATCGACTATGAAAGTGGTAAATTTAACTATTTTTCATAGTAGTATTTACTATATTTTTCCAACTATGTGATATAGTCAACTTAACTATGAATTTTTTTCTCAGTATATTCCAGAATAGAAATTTTTCTTATTATATCAAAATTCCAGACATTGAAAATATTGGTACATAGAATAATAAATGTAATATTTTTATCATAATAAAGTGGTATTATTTTAATTTTTGTATTTGTTTTAAAGCATACAGTATGTTCTCTATTTTTTCTATATTTTTGTACTTCATCTAAGTTATTTAGATAATCCTCTACCACAAAAATTTCGTTACGGCATTAAAATGTTTATACTCCAGACGGCAAAAAATACCATGCTGTAACATTACAGGAACAAGTGCCATTGATACACTGAGAAAAGTGTATTTTATCTGTTACTATCCCTTGGCTTTTAAAAAGTGTATTATAGCCCTTAAAAGAAATATTATAACTAGTAAAATCCTCCGTCTTTCAGCATTTGTTTTTGACAGGTTATACGAAACTGTATTAAACTCTCCTATTTTAAAAGAATGTTTTATTATGACTAAAAGAAGGCATTTTTAATGTTTTAATTTGCTAGATAAATTTTGCACAAACAAAGATTGCTTTTAGTTAAAGAAAAAATGCTAAAATAAACTGACATATTGGTTAGAATAATCTAAAATCTTCGTCTTTTAACAGGTAATAGAAAGATGGCAATCCCTATGCGTAAAATACTATCTTTAACGGGGCATAAGAATTCTAATACTGGGTAAAAAACACTTTTCTCCGTGTATAATGTTAAACCGTCGGCTGTCCGCAAATGGCATTCTTTGTGCATTCTTTAAGCTTGTCACTTAATCTGCTTTTGAGGGAATGAAAACTCATTTCTATGACGGGAGCCAAAATGGAGCACAACAAACCTACGACCATCTGTCGGCCACAAAAGCAACTAGATGTTAGGAATCCTTTGGTGCAGCCCGACGAAATTCACAATGCTCCTGTGGAAAATTTGACTAGTCAGTGTAGTAAAAACGTTCGTCGTAGTTGAGTTACAAATGTCCATCAAAAAAATTCTTTTTTTATTGTTACGATTTGTAGTAATCAACTTTGGGGCAAACAGAATTATCTGAAACAAAAAATGTCGATGAATGTAGTTAAATAACAGTATATTAGTGTTTGATAAACGTATTTTAAAAAACTGGACCGTTTTCACAAAATGGCGGACCGTCAAAGTTAGTTGTTCGATTTTCACTAATAAAACGGTATTTTTGTCTATAAACTGGCCATTTTTATCGAAACTAAAAATCGAACGATTAAATACACTTTAGTGTATTGAATATGCCTGCCAAATTTCATAAATATAAATTCAGATTTCGAGTAATTTTGATCAGTGATCACAAAAATGTAATTTGATGAAAAACGAGTTTTTTGGACATAAATTTTTATCGGATCTTGAAATATTAATCACGTATTTTCAGATAGTTCTACCTAAAATGCAACAAAATAAATTTTTTAAAAGTTGCATGTGGGGTTAATCCCTTAAGATCTATGAAAAAAGTGTAATGAATTATTAAATCCACAGACACTTACTATGATGTTAAATAAACATAAAATTCACCCAAGTAAAGAAAATTCCCAATAGATTGTAATAGGCCTTAAATCTCGTAGCGATAACTGTAAAATTCAAGCAATACAGATTACTATTACAACTTGAAGTTAGAATTTGTACATAATTAAAGTCAATATTATTGAATTAACTTACTCATAAACTATCAAATTAACGACTTAACATACCGTTAATGATATGAAAATCTCCAAATCTCCGTCACTGGCATACCTGCAAACTGGATTGACGTATAAAGACTTTAATGACCTTATTACTAGAGTCAGTTTTGCTTCCAACTTGTTTTATGTTTTCTCCACATGTACATAATATACTGGACATATGCACCTCCAGGAAATTAGCCAACAGGATATATCAACCTTGGGATTAACTTGGGATATGTTTCAGAGAAAACACTTATTTGATATTGGTTCAAACAAAACGAAGTTTATTACACTGGATCTCGACAATTTCTCTTCAGAAGTTAAAAGAAATGAAACTATTTAATTAGACCATTAAATTACCAATCAAAGTGCTTAAAACTTGATCAATCGTTTTAAAACTGCTAATAACATTTGATAAAAAGGGGGTTTTTGGAATTAAATAGATTTAGTCAGAAGTTAATGTTTAAAATAAATTCATTTTATTAAAATTAATAAATATTTAATTCACATGAATATTCCCGATGGATGCATTTATCAGTGTATAAATTAGTTATTAATATTCATTTATTTGCTATCGTAAATTATTAAACATCGAGCTATAGACAATCAGTTAGAAATGTGTAAATCAATTTAAACCCCTGTTTTACGTAAGACACTTAGAACGATGCAGGACGTAAAAAGATTTTATGCATCGAGGAACGGGAGTGTATAAAAGAAACAGTAGAATTGATTAATTACGTTCATTAGTCTTCTTAATAACAACCATACGTTTCTTATGAATGCAACCGTAGGACAAAAATGCCAAAGTGATTGTTATGCAATTGGTATGATTGCACGTAAATGTTTAAATTTCTATAATCAGTCATTTTGATGTGTACTTGTTTTTCATTATTGAATAAGAACCCGACAAAAATAAATAAAAGTGAAAGCGATATGCAAAGAAACCAAAAGTTATTACTGTTCCGGTATTATAATGAAAATTATATTTTGTCGTATTTCATTTTGTTACAAAAATTTCCGACAATATTACGTTTTTACTAAGAAATCCTACAACTTAATTTAAATGAGGAAACAGACTATTCAAAGTGAAATTTAATGTTATTTCAAGGTGTGATCACGATACATTATAGCAAAAAAATTCGTCCTGCTGTTATCTAACGTAGTGAAATTTAAATGAAATTGAAAATGAGTAAAATATAAATTGAAGTGTTTCTAATTAACCAACGCGAATTTTGGTGATTATTTTCTTAATTAATTTTTCAGGAGATCAAATATTGAGACAGACTTTTCGTTTGATATTTATCAAAATGATAATATGAAACAGCATTTTTAATTGGAAGAAATAATGCAAAATGATCCGACTATCGCCGATGTTAACCGATGGAGTGCGAATCGTCGTATACTGTCCCTTTTCTTTTATAGTTAACACGACGGCAGGTGTCTCTGCTTTCCGCCTTTTTCGCGCAAGCTAGTAGGCTCGCGCGTGTCTCGCATAACAATATTCTAAGTACATGAACAATCTGCGAATTATACTACATATGTTGTCCAAGCAAGAAGCAACTGAAGAGGATAATCATGACACTAAACGCAAATTCAATTTTTGAAGTCGAAATTTAGAAGGAGAAAATAATAGTTGCATACTATACCACAGCTCCTATTTTTATTTCAACTTGTAATTTGCGGTTTTTTCACGTAAATGTTCGCCTCATTTCCAACTAAAGTAAACCCATTAATGATACATTATATATAATATATACGTATAACATTACATAATTTTTGGTTGTGGTAAAAAAAAAAGATCGAAAATGAGTGCGGAATAGCACGGTAGCAAAAACCAATTTATTTAAAAAACTATAAACGCTTAAAAACACACTCTGATTCCACCAAAAAATGTTGTTTTCATTAAATATAATGTTGTAGTTTTTTAAATTACTTACGTTTGATAGGTTTGTATAATAATTGACAACTAAATTCACGGATTTATAATACAATAATTTTTAAATTACCACGTTAAGAAATAATAATACCACTGCCACACAGTTCAATGCAAAGTTAACAAATATCTGCCTGCAATCAAAATATTTGTTTTCATTAGGATTCCACGAAACTTCAATTTAACATTATGTCATATTATAAGCGAGATTAAGGATATTGGAATTACTTGCACTGTCGAAATTATCCGATTCTCCCCTATAATAATAATAATAACCCGATGGTAGAGGGAGTGGTTGCAGTTACCATCGAAATGGCACGGTGCAGTCTTCTGATATCTGAGCCACTTTACTGCTGCAGACTGCACAAGTGGATTATGGACGGCCAAGGGAGGTTAGTGTTTTAGTCGGTAAATCTTGCCCTGAACATTAAGGTTAACCAACATCATCAACCCCCTATGGTGCTAAACGCATTTACCCCCTCCGTAAAAAAAAATAATAATAATAAGGAGGCGAGATCGTTATGACGGCTAAGGCATCCGCTTTGTTTCGTAACTTGATCGTCTCCGAAGGTTATGGGTTCAAGTACCTGTGTAGACAAATTTCTGCGCGTTAAATTGAACTCAGTACCGACAGTGCAATCACCCAACTCGGTTGCAGCGTGGTTGCCGTGACATTTCACGCAGATCTGGTAGAGATTTGAGAAAAAAATTCTTATTTTTCGGACGGATTGAGCGACATAAGAAACCAATGTTGTTGTTCAAGTTATTATTAAAATAATAATAATAACAATAACAATATGAGGGGCCCAAAGGGAATGATGCGGAATACAATGCGGCTATGCAAAAAGCTGCATCCCAGCCTATCTACCAAATGACCTACTCTCACCTCCACGTGTGCTTATTAAAGCCGGCGGACCCTGGACTCTTAGCAACCTTGCCAGAGATTGAGTAACCAACCCCAGTGGATGGCGAGGTAAGAGACAAACGAGAGAGTCATAACAACGGGGAGTAGGGCCAACCACCCCACTCCCTTTAAATGCGGTTACTAGAAATAGAACGCGTAAAACTCTTGTCCGTCGGGCTGCTTCGGATGCAGCCCAGTCCCGTTGTGGAGGATCCGAAACGGGTGTCATGAGACCACAACCCCAACATGCCCACCGACGATTTCGGTGGATGGAGAATCTCGGACAAGATCTTATGTGCTCATAAGAGGAGAGTTGTCCGCAACAGAGAGGCTACATGGCGCAAATGCAGCGTCGGTTTGCAGCAATGCACCCCGAACTTGCAGAGCGCTTTTCTCAACAACATCTGAGAAATTATATGGTCTATCTCAAGCTGATAGGTTTCGTTGTTTCCAGCTGTCAATCTGTACCGGACGTACGGGTAACTACACCGATGCGGTGCCTGTACACTGGTATTATAAGATACACTCCATATTCTGAAAGCACGACTCTCGTGTTCAGGCGGAACCTGACAATCAAAGTTTTGCCTAAACAATGAGAAATAGATATAGCAAATAGCCTACTCCTAGATACTCTTCCGGGAGGACCTGTGGCAAGTCCATTGTGCCATTTATGAGGCTGCGAGTGATCTGGTGACTCCGCGAAATCTGACACAGATATCGTGGAGTCGGCAGATTACAAAACGCATGTCTCAATTGAACGGCAAGAGTCGACTGACACGGAAACTCGCTTCCCGTATTCAGAGTGTGATCGACAATATAACATCTGGCCGTTCATTTACGGCTAAAGTCAAGAAGTACGCAGAACAACATCGGACGTACTATCATATACTGAACAAGCTGAAGTTGCTAACATCAAGCAATGTTTGGCGGATAAAATTCGGGTTTTGGCGGATGCCAAAAAGAGGCTGCAAAACGGGAGGATGGAATTCGACAAAATGCAATATTTTGGTCGAATCCTTCCAACCTCTTCAAACATCGAGTCGCAGCCTCACGCGAATTTCCGTCGATGGCCTCAGTTGAGGAATTATGGGGGAGGATCTACGAGCAAACATCTAGGCTTAATGCAGACACTCCAAGCATTAAAATCTTTACCGAGTTGTGTGACGACCTTGCACAACGAAGTGAAGATTGCCAACCCGTCAGTTCATGAGAGGTAAATAATGCTATCAAAAGAACGAGGAATTTCTCCTCCTCGGGCTGGAATGGAATTAACAACTACTAGGTGGAAGAAGTTTACTTCTGTCCATCAACACCTAGCCCGAATATTCACCTTTTATATAAATGGATATCAACCCATTCCGCACTGGCTGATGGAGGGACGAACGACACTAATCGTAAAATCTGGAGACTTGTATGATCCGAGAAACTATAGACCAATCATGTGTCTAAATACGTTATACAAATGGTTCACTAACATCGTAAACGAACGCGTTGGAAATTTGCCAAGGAATTCAGTCCCATTTACCTTTTTTAGCTTTGTAGAAGAAATATGATCAAAATTTGGATTCCTTGGTAAATTTTCAATCAATTATGTACTCTGATACTTTATTTCAATTTATCTTGAACAGATTTTGTCAAGAAAAATCGATGTAGGGCCATAATCAGGAGTATATGAGAATTTTCGGAAAAAATTAATTTTTCAAGTTGAGAAGTATTTTTATAGTTCCACTGTACATACAGTGATCCTTCACACTAGTATAGTAACCCAACTATAGTAACTCCTTCTCACTAGTAGCCAATTCTCCCCGGACTAGTGGCACGTTTTTTTTATAAACGGTTAGGAATAATCAAAAAAATAAAAAAATGAGAACTGTTCCAAGAACAAGAATGCTTCATTACCTTGCTCCACTGGGTGATACAATTATTCGATGCAAGACAACCAGTTTAGAACGTACATTTGTTTTGAGTCATGACGTTTCTACAAATTTTAAAGAAAGTACTAATGAATCTTATAAAGTGCACATGTTTGTCGGGTGTACAGAAATAGACGATTGGTATATTGGATAAATAAGGAATATCGATGGAGCAGAACAAACAGCCGAAATCTTAGCCATGCAGAAAGTGCAATTTAAAGCAAAGAATTTCAAAAATAGAAAGTCTTCTTACGAAAGAGTTAATACTTTCTTTGAATGACCTGATGATCCGATTCTTTTTAAAGTTCTATTTTCAAAAATACTTTGTTGTATGAATAACTCCATAATTAAATCATCAGATAAATATAAAGTGAACCATACTGAAGCTATAAACTTATTCAATGAATATTTGAAAAAGAATTTGCGAAATAACAAAAGTCTGTATTACTTTATTTTTATGAATAAACACAAATGTTTAAATTGTAATAAATCTGGAAAATGTTTATAATATTTCACAATAATTTTCCTTGAATAAGAAATATTAACTTTACTACAATAAACACGAAAAATATACAAGAAAAATAGATTGCATAAATACAAATTTCAATGTGAAGAAAAATCCGAAAATTTCTCGTATACTTAAAACTCTTGATAAATTTTCAATCAATATGCATTCTGATACTTTTTTTTAATTTATTTTCTTGGTAAATACTAAGTGCACAATTGATTGGGAATTTTCCAAGGAATCCAAATTAGGGTTCAGATTTCTTCTGCAAACTGCGCAAAAATGCGCGAAAACTGGGAGAAATCATTGAAAAAATTGAATTTTCACTATTGAATGCTATTTTTTTTAAATATAACCAAAAACTAAAAAACCTAGATCACTTATATAATCATTTCAAAGTATGTACTTTTAACTATCTTTCCTAGAAATTTGAGCGAAATCGAAATAAGTATTTTTAAGTTATGAATTTTTAATGAAAAAGTCGTTTTCGATTTACTGTTCATGCGTTAAACGTTAGCTAAATAATGTAAATAGGACTGAATTCCTTGTCTAATTTCCAATCAATTTGCAGTATTTAAATATTTTCTGACTAAAAATCAGGGTTTTTAAAATTTAATTTTAAAAAATACCAACTTTTACTAAATTGAAGATTGTGAAACTATAAGATACAGTAAAACCCCTCTTACTTGAACAGGATCGAGCCAGCATTTCCCCTCCGACCCCGTTTATTTGAACGCTTACAGTTGTCCCTACTCCTCGCACAATATACCCGTCCGTCGTGAGTAGCGTAAGCGCATTGGAATTTGTATCCGCGTGTAAGAGCGACTAGCGGGGGTAAGGGGAGTTAGAAAACGTTCAAATAAACGAGGTTATTTTGTTCAAATAGACGGGGTGTTCAAGAAAGCGAGTGTTCAAGTAAGAGGGGTTTTACTGTATAAGAATTTTAAATTTTACTTGGATACATATTTCTCAATGTTGAAAACTCCAGTAAAATTTCTGACAAATCGAAGAACCTCGACCACGAAGTGTTTTAATATCGAATGCCCTAGTAAGTTATTAAGGACCTTTTTTGTTAAAAAAATACCCCCAAAAACATGAAAAAATTGGATCCGGAGCAAAAAGAAAAAAATTATTCAATTGTTTTAAAAAACTGTTGTAAACAATTTTTAACCACTTTTGAGCATTCCACCCAAAAAATTCGTGTTCAGCGGCCACAAAAACATCAAAAAACATTATTTCAAGTGGGGACATTTAAAAGGCTACGGCAACAATAGTTCCTAGACTAATAATGTTTTTTCTTCGAACAAATTACAATTGCACAAAAAAAGAATCATGGAAGAAGACACAACTTCGTGTGATTGGATTTCGTTATTATTTAAACCCCTTCAAACACAAAAGCAACAGTTATGTAACAACTATGTAACATTTATGTAACAATGTATCCATTACAGTTGAGCCAGCATTTCCCCTGCGACCTCGTTTATTTGAACGCTTACAGTTGTCCCCACTCCTCGGGCAATATACCCGTCCGGCGTGAGTAGCGCACGCGCATTGGAATTTGTATCCGCGTAAGAGCGAGTAGTGGGGGTAAGGGGAAGTAGAAATCGTTCAAATAAACGAGGTTATTTTGTTCAAATAGACGAGGTGTTCAAGAAAGCGAGTGTTCAAGTAAGAGGGGTTTTACTGTATGTAAATATTACATAACTGTTACTTTCCGTGTTTGCGGGGCACTACAAATAATAGAAATATCTAAACAATTTAAATCAAACTGCGTCACTTTATATAGTTCACTTTGATACATAAAACAAGTGTAAAAGATTTTTGTACTAACTTGAGATCACTTCTAAAGCTTCTAAACAAAGGACATTTTATTTTGTTGAACACGTGATCATTTCGCTTTTCGCGATGTTGATTGAAAGTTTTTTTTTTTGTTGAACATTCAAATTTATAAAAGAATGTGGTTGCATGGTTACCTCTCCAAATAACTAGAAAATCTGTTCGACGATTCAGGTAGGTTTATTAAAAAAATCATCGTTCCTTTTTCTAGTGCAATTTTGTATAGTTTTAATTTCTAACCTGTTTTTGTTGATATGTCCAGATATTTTTTTACAAATGGAGGACAAATACACTTGTTTCTTTTTCATTTGTTTCTAATCATTTTGTTTTTGGATTTTTTTATACTTTTTGTCTGTTCTGTGCTGTTTTTATTTCAAGAAAAGCAGAAAATCTTTTTGAACAATTGTTTCATTTAAATATTTTATTTCCATTCAAAATCATTTACCACTCAACCTTGCTATTGGTAATAACCGATTCAATTTCATTCATATCAGTTGCATTTTCATCTAATTTTTTTTTCAATTCAAAATCATAAATTTGTTGTCCTGTATTAATTAACTATATTATAAATATAACTATTTTTCCATTTAAATTCATTAAACTTTTATTAATTATATTTTTTATATTATTCTAATGTATTTTCAATTATTTACTTTATTTCTGTTATTTTTATATTATATCTTATAGTTAAGTATCAATCACCGCAAGGGACAATTATCCCATGGCAAAATAAACACAACTAACTAACTAACTTGCAATCACAGTAAAAAAAAGGCTTAAAATTGTTACATATTCAATCCAGCACCGCAAAAGACTTAATTTCAGCTTAAAATTGTGCTAATTTTCTTAAATTAAATCAATACTTGCTAAAAGACCTTGTTTTTTAGTTTTAAAACTTACTTTTAATTAATATTCAGGTTTAAAATAAGAATTCTCTAACTTCGGTGAGACACGATTGAAAAATTGTTCTTTAAGTCTAAATCTCGACTAAAATTAACCTTTGCTGTATGAAAGTAAAACTTTAAGTGCAAATATTGAATTAATTTAAGAAAATTAGCTCAATTTTAGACTGAAATTAAGTCTTTTACGGTGCTTAATTTGAGATGTAACGATTTTAAGACTTTCTTTTTACTGTGATTGTTCTATCCGCACTTTTTAATTGAAATTCATTCAATGAAATCATTCCACTATTTTCCCATTCAAAATCATTAAATCGAACCACTTTTGATGAGCTATTAACCATTCAAAATCATTGAAACACATTTTTTCATTGAAATTCATTGCAGAAGCTAAGAAAACGAATTCGGAAGTGATGCAGTGAATGAATTTCAATGGATCTTCAATGAATTTTTGTTTGCTGGGTTTTTATTTCAAGAAAAGTATAAAATCTTTCTATGGGCATTTTTAGAACTGAAAATATTTTCATCGTACAGTCCGACATTGATAGGGGCACCCGGTTTTTTGTATTATTTATTTTATTATTTTAACTAACTACACGAAACTTTTTAAATGTATTATAGAATTGAATTAATGACTATTTGTAGAAGTTTCACTGTGAAACCGCTGGAAGTGCTCAACGACTATGAAAACGTTTAAAAAATGTCAAAATCAAAACTTTTACTTAAAGTATAGTAATAAAAGAAAAATTTAAGTCTAGGTGGAATAAAAAAAACTATCTGTATTGGTGTGGTAGTGAGTCAAAAATTACAAAAATCTACTTTTTTTAAAGTTAGAACTTTTAAAGTCGAGTAAATATACAAGTTAAATGTTTGTACCATTTTATCTATCTGTTATTCTGTTTCAATTTTCAAGTGTTCTTTTAATTCATTTATACAATTTATTATTATTATTTATTAATACACGGACTAACAGTCCTTAACTATACAAGAAAGAAATATACAATATTAAACAGTGACTCTGACGCTTCAGAAACTACTAATAAACAACGATATAAAATTTAAAAACGAAGACTTCACAAATAAATAATAAAGACAGTCAGAAATCTTCATACTCTGATTGTTTTATTCGCACTTTTCAATTGAAATTCATTCAACGAAATCATTTCTTCATTCCACTATTTTCCCATTCAAAATTATTACATCGAACAACTTTTTATGAGCTATTAACCATTCAAAATCATTAAAACACATTTTCTCATTGAATGAATTTCAATGGATCTTTAATGAATTTTCGTTTGCTGGGTTTTTATTTTGAAAAAAGTAGAAAATCTTTCTATGGGAATTTTTAGAACTGAAAATATTTACATTATACAGTCCGACATTGATAGCGGCACCCCATTTTTCTGTATTATTTATTTTATTATTTTAATTGATACCAAAACTGTAAATTATGGAGTACCACAAGGTACGGTTTTAGGTCCACTTTTATTTATCATCAAATCAAATCAAATCAAATTTATTCCTTTTTCCTACAATAAATACAATTGAGGACCTATAGGGGACATTAAAATGTCCGTACATAGGAGGTTACTTATAACCTAACAAAAAAAATAAAAAATGTATATAAAATATAAACTATAGTACTTGTATTTACATTATTCTATATAGAGTTTATCCTATCGTATAACACTGCGATTATTAAAAATATTCGGGCTGTTTAAAACGCACATAAAAACAAATTATTCTTCATTTCACTTTTAGCATTTCTTGGGTATGTTCAGAAAAATTTGGTTTTCATCTAATCCACTATGAATCTGCTGATTATTGATTTCAGTTTTTTCTTGATTACTTGACTGTGTAGCTGCATATCGTTTAGTGAATTAGGTAGCATATTAAAATATTCGACGGCATAGTAATCTTGACATCTTTGACCTATTGATAAATTATACTTTGGAAATGGTAAACTTCTCTATCATTTATATTAAAGATTTATTTACTATAGATAGCAACGATGATATTATATCTTTTGCAGATGACACAGCACTATTATTTACAGATTCTACATGGGTTGATGTAATATATAAAATAAAAACTGACATTCAGAAACTTATAAATTGGTTTAATGCAAATTTTTTAACAGTAAATATCGATAAAACTAAAATCTTAACTTTTGGCTGTTACACCGATAGTGTCCCTTTATTGGAAAAAATTACAATCCTTGTGGACTCCATAAAATTTAATTTTCATTGCTTACACTCTGTTAAATATCACGGACTAACAGGCACTTCCGTTGGAAAAATCATGTAGATGACATAATGAAAAAGCTACGATACCTACCATATGCTTTTACCGAATTGCACAACTTTTTGAATGTTCATCAATTGTATCAAGTTTATTATGTGTTATTTAATGCTGTATTAAATTATGCTATCCTAATTTGGGGAAGCGATAGTAATAGTGTAATTAAACCTTTAGAAATATTACAAAAGAAAGTTTTACAAAAATTATGTTATTAAAAAATAAGCTTTTTTTTAACAAAAGAACTATTTAAAATTTCAAAAGTATTAGATGTTAGGAAAACATACTTTTGTGAAGCAGCTAGTTATATGGGTGATTCTCCGGAAACAGGGCATTTTCGTGTCTTTACGTTATGTCTTACAAAAACTTTGACAATAAATTATTAAATTTCGATAGAAATGTTAAATAAATATCCCTGGCCCATGTTAATTTGAAAAAATAATACTTTTGTTACAAAAAACTGGTGTAAAATGACATTTAAAGACTAAAAGTAGCATTTTTGATATGTCCAAACCTCTAAGTTCAAAACTTTAAAATATTAGCGCTATTAAGAAACCGAATTATTTTAATTTATTCAAATAATATTTCTATAGCTCAAACTGTACAATTTCTCTCTGTATAATATTTAATTAAATCAATATATATACTTATAATTATTGAAATATTAATGTCTTAGGAAATTTCTATGAGGTAACGACAATGCGTAAACTGGTATAAATGAACTGGAAATAATTAACTTTTTTACTAAAACTTATGAGAAAATCAAAGAAAAAACACTACACTTTACTAATCCTCCATAGAAAATTGAAAAGAGAACATATTTACCTCATGAACAAGTAAAAACTGTATAAAAATACTATGTATTTTTATTAAATTAATTGTCGTCACCCGTCCTAATTTTGGTATTTTTATACAAACAGCAATTAAAAAACGATGAAAACTTAAAGATTAAAGGAATAAACGTTACTGGCAATTTGTTTTTTAATTTATTATTGTTTAAAATATGTAAAATTGGATTTTTTACAAATTTTCATTGTCGTCACCTTCATTGTCGTTACCAAACATTTGGCGTATCAGGTTCGAAACAAGAACAAAGTGTAACCCGTAGCAAAAAATATTTTTCAAATCATAAATAACATTTATATTTCTCTTAGACATTTATTTAAATATAATTTAAAAAACCACAAAATTAAACTTTCTATTTGTTACAACGTTATGAATCAAGTTTATTATGAAATAATATTATTTATTAAAATTATGAATATAATATTATCATTGTAGTTACTAACAAACGACACATTAACTTTAATAAATTTATTTTGTCTAAAACTTCTTCAAAAATTCATGTGTTTTTCTTAATTTTTTAATTATTACTTAATAAATAATTTTCATTTATTCACAAAAATGCACTAAATCAGATATGTACATTATGTTTTTGACTCTTTAGAGTTATCTTTTTCAAGTTTTTAATAAGCAATTGTTGGTTTATATAGCCGTATGAAAATGCGTCATAGTAAAAGTCTTCCTCTTTCCTTTAAAATAATTTTGTAGCGTGACTACTTTAACAATAACTTAACTTGGTGCTAATAAGCAAGAATCCATTAAAAAAAAAAACGAATTTACAGTAACTTTAAAAAAAAAATTTTCATTCTTGAAAATGCCCTGTTTTTGGAGAATCACCCATATATTAAAAAATTATGTACGCATTCCAAGTAATCATATTTGCAATGCTTGTAGTAAAAATAAATTGAAGCAATGTCCATTTAGGACAAAAACTATTGGTCAAAGAGCATTTGATTACATCCGTTGCAAATTTTTAAATATGCTACCACCTGAAATTCGACTATCGATTCATCAATCAATTCCAGTCCTCAACCGATTGTCAGGGTGAATGGTCGTACAAATTGCAGCTCTTAGCTATAATTGCGTATAATTATATTTAGTCCGATATTTTTTTACATCGTTTAGTGGCGTACTATTTTACGTTCCTTGGTATCGATACAGTGAATAGTTTTTTATTAAGTTGTCTTTGTGTCTCATCATTTTTATTTCAAGAAAAAATTCAGAGAAAACTTCCTTAGAACAAAATTGTCTTAAAATTAGTTAAAGAATACTCTCAAATTTTATCAGATTTTTTAAATTACTTTTTTCAAAATTTCGATATTTCGAATTTCCAAAAAATCAAAAATTGTATCAAAATATTCTAAAAAAAATTCAGAGTGTTCTTTAACTCATTCTAAAATTATTCTTAGTATATTTTCTTTAAAGTTTTTAGTTTTCAAGAAAATAATTCGTTAAGTTTTGTCATTGCGGTTGCCATTTTGAGATCTCCATGTTAATTTTTAAATTTTTAAAAACTATATCTTAATACTACAACTATTGGGTCCACGTTTGGTGAAGGAATTTTGTGACGGCAACTACTCTTTCGATGAGAAAAAAATGTTTTGTAAAAAATTCCACTCGATTTTTCGCGTTTTTTTGATATTTCAATCGCCATATTTAATTGTTTAATTGAGATAGCTCAATTTTGACAACAGCACTTAAAAGAGTGACCTCGAAAATAGTAAGACATACACCTTTCAATTTTTGAGAATTTCGATTTTCTGCGTAATGTTATCACTAATTTGAATCTAAATTAATGTATTATCTTTTTGTTATTTTACTATCTATTGCTATCTTTTCTTTATATATTGTTTGATTATATTACCTTTATTCTGTTACACAAAGCGCATTTAACAATTTTGTTACCTCATCAATTTTTGTTATTGTTAAGGGTTGATCTATTTGGATGACATGTAGCCCATCAAATTTACTTAAATAAATTAATACAAACTTTAATACAGAACTTACCTGAATCGAAGACAATCGAAAACTTACCAAATTTCTATTTTCACTGCTAGATAGTCTAAATCTACTTGATGATTAGTGGAAAAAATTAGAATCTTCGTTATCATTATTTGAAAAATATTTAATAATAAACATTGACAATATACAGAGAAAATACGCCATAAGAAGTCGCTATGGGAGTAATAAGAACCTAACAACTGGTCCAGACTTACAAAATATGAAATCAGACAATGATAAAGGTGTTTTTTTTTTCCAAGTTAACCACCTTACATCTTCTATCAGTACTTTGCAACTAAAATTCGAGTTGTTCACTTCTTCCCATTCCTCGTATCGTCCTTGTACATGTGAGCTCGTGTACAAAACCTTCGTCTTTCCATGAACGATGTCTTTCACCGTTCGTTTTTTACATTGCAAGAAGCGAAAAACTTTAGCGTATAGCCGTTACTTGTAATTACTTGTATTTTTTCTTTAAATGTAACCTTTTGTAGTCGTGCTACTTTAAAATTAGAGAGTATGTGCTCGCTTTGTCCTCCGCACAGTTATACTTTATACACGCACGCATTCTAGAAAGTAATTAACGCTCTAATGTCATGATCGTCATCCTTTTCTTCTGGTGATCACTCGGGTGACGCTGCCCTAATCCGGCAGATGCCAAAACGTTTCATATCCAAGCTTCTTCCAATTCTTACTTATTACTTAAGTAAATTACCAAATTTTGAGGTTATCTTCAAATTTAAAACTTCTCGAAGCTTAAAATATGTAACGTTGTGTGCCGTCCATGACTTTTCACGATTTTCAAGAGTCAAGGTTGAGTATTTGGTTTATAGAGAGACAATACAGAGTCTTTATTTCCACTTTGAAGTATTTTAAGGGGCAACGTCTTCCAGTATGCTAAGATATGTTGCTCGTAAAGATCTGCCGTTACGTAGTCGTAAAAACTTTCTCGAATTTACACCGGGTTTCTTGTAAATCGATACACTTTCGCAAGTATCGTTAGCTATAATTTTACAATTCCGTCTACCCCTGCGATTATTAAAGTTACACTTCCATTCGTCTACTTTCCATTCCTCGAATTCAAGATTATATTGGAAGTAACTGTAAATTTAGATATTCGAGGAATGAAAATTAAACGAATCTTTGTAGGTTACGTAACAAGGCGATGAGAAAAAGAAGAATCTACGTTTAGAGATCACATTCAATGGCCGATCTTGCGCCAGATGGTTACTCGTTTGAATGAACCAAAATACTTGGGTAATCCACCTGACTGCCAGCGACCAAAGTAACCAAGTTGTGAGTGTGCGTCCGACTGAGCTTACATTGTGCTGCTGCAGGCCTGCTTCCGCACCGAATGAGAAAGGATTTTGTGCGACAAAGATCTTAGCCTAACTATATATAGCCTAAAGGAAGGCGATAAAACACCGGTATAAATCATAAATTACAGTACACGACACTTTTCGCCTCTCCCAGTGTCGATTGGGCAAAGTCGACGAAAGAGAGAAAATACACTTACTGTATCGATTATGTATCGCAGCACGTCTCCGACTAATTCTTCGTTAATCTACAATCGTTAATTAGCGGTACAAGAAAGGTGAATATTTTTGTTTTCCGGTTTTGTGCTCGACACTTGTTTTTCCTTTATTTACATTAACTTTGAGCTCTGTTTTATCTGTCTCCGCTTACCTAGTCCTAACCTAGCAGGATTAGATTAAAATGTAACTTCGCTATTCCTACTAACGTACTTCTAAACATCTTTGTCATATTTGGCTATTTCACACGACTGTTTTTCTGCTTTTTCTTTGTTTAATCTTTCCAACAAAATTTTTCTCGTTACCTTGGTTCGCCGAATACTTTCTTGCCAAGCACGCACCTTAAATTACTTCGCATCGTACTTTGCTTAATCTAAATTTCAAGAGGGATATCACTCGCTCGTAATGTGCGTACCATTTGACAACTTATCTCGATTAATCGCGTTTCTCTGTAATTCTGTCAAGCGTAAGCATGCTGATCATCCCATTCGTCGCCCCCCCCCCCTCAATTATGGCCATCCCCCCACTTTTTTCTTCCATCCAGTTTCTATTAAGATCTCAATTTCGAGGTTAGGTTCGACGGCGCGCCAAATCGATACTGCGCAAGCGTAGATGCACAAAAATTCGCCGCGCGATAACGAACCTAACCTCGAAATTTTCCTGTTTTTATCGTGTTGTCATTAAAAAAATGTCATGTTTAATAGTTCATTGCCTAATAAATAAATTATCGGGAGGATTTGCCGATTTTTACTGGGAGCGACGTGATTTTTTTTGTTTTCTTCCCTTTTTTTTTTTTTGTTCGTGTGTTTGTGTGGATGTGCGTACGTGTGTCGAAATTCTGAGAAAGATACGCTTTTTGTCTAAGATACCTATTGTACTTATGTTTAGTTTCGTCGGCTTCTGAGGAGAAATGGGGTAGGGACGCGAGCTACACACATATTTGGCATAGAAACCTACCGCCCTAAACCGTTCGGCGCGGCTGGCCGAGTCGTTCGGGCGCGCTACTACCTAAACTGGAAACTAGTAATCGTGCTAATTTAATTAACTCCAATCGACGTTACTAAGCTCGAGTTTAGTTAGTACGCGAGCGGCAGCGTGGCGCGAATACGAAATCACCGTGCAATCGAAGAAACGAAAAAAAAAAAAAGTCTCATACAAATATTAACAACGCGCTAAAAATTGTCACTCGAGCAGCGGAAGGTAGAAATCAACCGTGTAGCCTTTGTACAAAAATCTCGAATAGCGACTTCGCGCTGCGAGCATCTACAAAAATCGTTCGTATTAACTATATGGTATAAAAAAAAATAAAGAAAAAAAAAAGAAATACAAATGACAAGACTGTACAAGAGCTCCGACAAATATTTCGGGCAAACTTCACCTTCGAAAAAGAGCTAGTAGCAAAATTGGGGGGAAAAAAAGGATTAACGAAACACGCACGGTGGGACGAGTATTGAATTTTTTTTCATACACATTTTTTTTTTTTTTCGGGTAAACTGGCAAAATTCTCGCAAAGAAACAGTCGATTAAACTCGACTTCTATTTTTTGTTTTTTCTGTTTTTTTTTTTTTTGTTTGTTTTATGTTAGTTGACGTGTATAAAGGGACGTCGTTTTATCATCTATCGTTTAATATAAGCGGCCCGAACAGCTGCCACGACGATTTTCGCGGGTGGCGCCACCACCCGAACGACTCGTGCGCGTCGGTCGTCGAATTATTTCGGCGCGAGAATTTTAGATGCACAACAATTGCGTCTTTCTTTTCGGTACCGCCAGGGCGCGCCTCGGAGCTTAAGGAGAAGTTTTTTTTTTGCGCGTACGCTCGGGTCGCGCTTCGGTGGCGATTTAATGAAGCTGGTGTCGGCAGGTGAGAAGAAGATCCAGACGTCGCCTTGGGTTTGGATGATTTGTGTTTTATTTCAGTTTTCTGGTCATGATTTGCTGTCCGGAGTGTACGGCGCCTTAATCAAAGTCTCTCATACGGCTCACTGCTTCGCTATCGATAATTAGTACGGCGTGAACCTGTTGTATGTACCTCGGTACACCGTTGCCTGGAAAAAAAATCATACATTTTTTAGTACCGATGATTTTCAAATCATTTTTATTTAACGTAAATTCATACTGCAAAAAATGGGAATTTTACTTCATCGAACGCGACTTGTCAGTGATTCCCAATAACCAATTAATGGGGGCCCAAATACAGTAGTCCTTCCCTTATTCTAATTTTCTCCTATTCTAATATTTCCCCTCGCGCATTCTCTCCACCACACCTACTACAGTGGTCCTCCCAAGGTTTTAACCTTTCGAGTCAAGGAAGATAGCGGCTTCTTCCCTTAATTTAACGCTTCCCCACGACTGGCAGTATTAGAGAATATAAACAGAGAGAAGACATATAGTGGTGTCCTTCTTTACCTGTAAGCGCAAGCGCAAACAGCAATCCGCACTTTTTTTAACACATGTACAGTGGCCCTCCCCTTATTTTAACTTATCGAGTTAAGGAAGATGGCGGCTTCTTCCCTTATTTTACCGCTTCCCTTCATCCCCACCACTGTCATTATGAGAGAATAAAAACAAAGAAAGGAGATATAGTGGCGTCCTTCTTCCCCTGTAGGCGCAAGCGCAAACAGCAGTCCGCACTCTTTTGAACACTTTCAAATTGTGAATGGTGGGGGAACAGACGAGGGGAAAAAGTTAACATAAGGGACGAAAAAAAGTTAAAATAAAGGACGCAGTTATACTAAGGAGAGGGCCACTGTATGTGCATATGTGGACTGCTGCTACAAATGTATGACGAATGATTGAGGAACTCATGAAGGGAAAAAAGTTAAAATAGAGGACGCAATTAAAATAAGGAGAGGACTACTGTACTTTCCTTAGAAACCCATATGACACATAACTGCGCATGCGCTGCGAAAGAGAAAGGGAGAGAAAAAGCGAAACAGCAAACTTTTAGTGGAAGAGAGGAGATTAAAATAAGAGAAGAAAGCCGTCATCTTGCCTGACTGGACAAATTAGAATAAGAGAAGGACTACTGTACCGATTTCCTACTTCGAATCGTGTTTTCCGTCGTGTTTTCATTAAAAATCATGTTCCACGATGAATTTAAAATTAATTACTATTTTATAGCAATTTTACAGTAATGCTGTTACATTATTAATATAAAAAATAAACAATTAATACAACGCTGAAAGAAAATTTGAAAGAAAGAAATTCGTCGATAACAACGCAAACTGACCACAACAACAATAATTATGTTATGAAAAGAATGATATCATTACAATTTGTTTTGTTATATAAAATTTTTATATTCGACAACAGATTTGCGATCATAGACATAAAAACTCTCCCTACATGGACTTTTTTAAAAATAGATAGAAATTTTAAATTTATGTTGGCCATATTAGCTCCGCCATTTTGAATTTTGCAAATCTAAGCTCGAATTCGTAATCAGCGACTCCGAAAACCCCCGGATAACAAGTTTCAAACAAATCCGATCAATTTTCAATATTTTGTCCGGCATATTGGATCCGCCATTTTGAATTTTGCAAATCTAAGGTCGTATTCGTAATCAGCGATTCCGAAAATCTCCAAGGAACGAATTTCAAGCAAATCCGATCAATTTTTAATTTTTTGTCAAATCAAAAACCACGGTTCCAACATCTACTTAAATATTTTCATTTAGATGAATTATACATTCAAAAGTTGAAATTTCCGACATATTGGCGCCATTTTGAAGCCGCCATTTTCGATTTTGAACATCGGCCATGATTCAATATCAGCGACCTCAAAAAACCACGGTTCCAACATCTTCTAGTTAAATATCTCCATTTAAATAAATTATATATTCATATAGTTAAAATTTCCGTGATAATGGCGCCATTTTCACGTAGCCATTTTCAATTTTGAACATCGGTCATGACTTAAAACCAGCCGTCTCAAAAATCACGGTTCCAACATCTTCCAGTTAAATATCTCTATTTAAATGAATTATACATAAAAAAAAAGTTAAAATTTCCGTGATAATGGCGACATTTCGAAGCCGCCATTTTGATTTTTCAATCGCGACTGCAATAATTGTTTTGTGTAAATCGTTATACCACCCGATCCGAATGTACGTCCCGATTGGGTACCGTCTTTATATAAAAAACTGAGAATTTGTTTCCAAAAAGTTATTTTTTCATGTTTTTTTGCGTTCAAGCGGCCATATTGAAAAAATGGCTGAATATAATCGAAAATTGATTGCAGATTCGGAAAGAGCACGCGCAAAAGTGTTTTTCTTGCTTACAAACAAAATTTTAAACAAATATATACAAACATATTTGAACATCTTTGTAAAAAAATCTTTTTTTACTATTTTTATGGGGGCAGAAATAAAATTTTTTCTCCTGCAATGAACATTTTTAGTTTAAGACTGCCTTTAATTGTTATTTCATAATTTCTTCCGTTTTTTGAGTTCGCATAGAAAATAAACTTGTAATAATAACAACAAATGTTGGTTTTTTCTTTTCAGACACAAATTACGAGCTGCATCTTGTCGGAAACTGGGAAACTTGAAGACCGAGGCCCTGCGGCAAATACTCCACAAGGATTATACACGCCATTTTGTAAAATTTTTACATGAAACAATTTGTGCAACATCTTTGATGTCACTTTTAAATTTACCAACAATAACACGATGACTGCTTGTTTAAAAAAATATAAAAAAAAACTCAGTTTTTACCGTTTGGAGGTATATCCCTCCTTTTTTTTATATTATTTTACGTCAACTTTTCTGAAACCATATGGGACTAAATCAAGTGCTTAAAATAAAGTTTTGCGCCCGTAATACGAACAATATTTTCCGCTCAAGCGGGTAAAATTCTAATTTGTACCCCGAATTTAAAACTTTGGTGGAGAACTCCTGTTTCATTTTTCATTTGTGTAATTTTCGATATGGTATAAACTGGAAATACAGTTAATAGACATAAATCAGATTTTTTGCTCTCCCGGGCGTAAAATCCAATTTTACGCCACGATTAGTGTATTTCCAGTTTATACCATTACAAACAAATAGGAAAAATGTTTATTGTTATCCTTCGCTTTTACAGTATGAATAAATACGTCACTTTTTGGTTTTAATTTTTATCAAACATATTACAATTTTTTATAATTATTTCAATCGATATTTTTTCTAATATCACACACGGTGGTCGATAATACTTCGATAAATCGTTATACTAATAAAAATCTTGTATATTTTGATCTTTTTTTTGATGTTATTTCTTTTGTTATTATTTTTACTATGTACCATAAGAGAAATTGTACAAGAAATAATATTTTGAATAGGAATTCAAGGATAGTTATAGTAACAATATTTCTTTCAAGAAGTCTTGAAGATTAAGACCTTTTTTGTATCAAACAATGCAACAAGAAATAAGACTTAGTGGCATTAGTCATTAGGTATTAGTGTTAATCAGTCATTTTTTATATATTCCATTTATCCATAAAATGTAACATGGTGGCCACCGTCAGGGAAAACCGGGAAATCAGGGAAATGTCAGGGAATTTCAAAATTGGTCAGGGAATCGGGGAAAAGTCAGGGAATTTCAAAATTGGTCAGGGAAAAAGTAAATTGTAGACAAATCTTTAAAAAGTGAAAAACATTATTTAACAAAAAATCGCACAATTTCATTTTCAGAAAAATGCTTTATTTATCGTGTTTCGCATAAAATTCTTTTAAATGATTTTAAATGCTTTCTCATAAATTTAAACAAATATTGACGTTTTTTATCAATAACATATTTCAGTTTTGAACATTTTCGACCGATTTCACCAAAAACCAACAATTTTGAGAAAAAAAAAATAATCTTAAATTAAATATATTTGTGGTACTGCTCAGTTTTAAACGTTCTGGTAGATTGCAACAAAAATAAACACGTTTAACAATAACACATTTCGGTATTGAATATATTCTAACAGATTTGAATAAAATTTAATAGTTTAACAAAAATAAATGCAAACAATTTTATATTTAAAGATATTTATCTTTCTATAAAGATACTTTACAGAATATTTCAAAAATATTTGCCATACTAATTCTCTATTTAAACAAATATTTGTATAAATAAAACCTTTTGAAAATGATAGAAAACTTTCATACATTTTTTTAAATCTTCAAAAATCTTCGAAATTGCATAAAAAGGCTAAAAATCGTAGAAAAATTTTTAAAATGTTGAAAACAGCACAAAACTCCCAAATTTTGAGAACATTAATTTGTTTAAATGATTATTTTACCATTTCTATTTTAAGTAGTTGATATTTGTCCAATAGTATTTGAAAAATATAAAATTTATGGCAATTTTTTGTTATTGTCAAGATTCGTAAGAATTTTAACAATACTTTGAATATACTGTCCAAAATCGCCCAAATTCTAAAATTTATCAACATTTATAATTATTGTCTAACATATTACCGCAGAACTTGACATTTTATAACAAATTTTGACAAAGAACCCCCAACAAATTTTCTACTATTATTTTGAATTAAACACGAAAAAATCCGCAGGAACATGAGTTTTTTTCTGGATTTTTATAGATAATATGTTTTAGAATATACTACTCGGTCGTTGATTGAAAAAATAAAGAATTTATTGAAAATGTGTAGCTGTTTTTAAAACATTTTTATCCGTATTGTTTATTTTTAATAGATATCATTAAAATATTGGTCAGGGAAAAGTCAGGGAATTTTTTTCCGAGAAAAAAGCGGCCACCATGTGTAAACTCAATTTAAAGGATTTCTATTAATCGCTTGTAGTAAAACAATAATATCTATATTGTTTTTTATTTTTATGGCTATTTTTTATGGCATTTATTGAATTGTGTACGTTTGTTTGCTTTTTTTAATGCATTTAAATTAATTCTGTGACTATCGAGTATTTTTTATATACGAATAGAATTTCTTCAGCTTTTTATTGGACGACATTTGTTATCTGAAAGTATTTTCTAAAACTTGATTTTAAATGAGGTGTTTTTTATAAAATAACAAATGGAATCTACATTTCAACGGTACATCCCCATGTTTATAGAATAAACAAAAAATCCAGGCCGAATAAACACGGCAATAGAAGACTATGTTAAAAGCAAATTAAAACAAAAACAAATGTTAAAAAGCGCAAGAAAAAAAACATTACTGTAACTCAAATAACAATAACTATCAAGAAAACTTTATAATCTTCTTAAGTGTTTAAAATAAGATTTTGCATATCAAAAGTAAAGAATTTAATTTAATTAAAAATAAATACACTAAAGAATCGACTTATAATTTATGATTAAATATTACGCAGGTCTACAAAAAAGGGGGTCTTGGAAGTTGTTGGGAAGCTGTGGGTCATGTCCGACGTAATTTTCTGCGTAAATTTCGAACCCGAAGTTAGAATTTGGCCATCACGTCAGGATTTTGAGATATTTGAGGTTATGTACTCGACAAACGCGTTATTTTGCTATATTACGTGAAGGATGCAACAATTTTTGTTTGCCTTATGTACTATTTGCATCTTTCAGTACTCCCTTTACCCTTCAAAATGAGGTTTTATTCGATCACCTACGATTTTTTCTTACAAAGTTACGGCCATTTTGAAATTACGAGATATATGCCATTAATGTCATGAGCATATACTTTAAATACTTTGAGACAGATATTTTTTACTGGTATCTTCATTTGAAAATGTGTACTGGTGATATTTGTTGTTGCTAGATACGAATTTGAAGTCAAGATGTTAAAATTTTTTAATGCAAAAAGTTGGATTCAAAATGGCTAAATAAACATTAAAGAATAAAAAAAGTTTCTAAAAACAGTCACAACATTGAAACGTGTTTTTAGTTATAAATATCCATATTTTATAAAGTTGTTTATATTTATATAGGTTTTATGACATTGAATTTGACCTTGAGCTTGTTCTCCAAGGGCATTTCAAGGTAAATTTGTTTACATACATCGTAATTTCAAATTAACGCATCTTGGTAAAGAAAAGTCGCAATGGAATTCTCAGCCTTTCATATTAAAGAAAAAAAAATAGTACCAACGAAAGGAAAAACTCTTAAAAATGTTGTGTCTTCTGTACACAACCTCAAAAATAGCAAAACACGCGTTTTTCGAGTACATAACCTCAAATATCTCAAAACCCGGACGTGATGGACCATTTCTGGCTTCGGATTCGGATTCTCCACACAAAATTACATCGAAAGTTATCCTCAGCTTCCCAACAACAAAACCATGTTGACCTGTGTTGTTGAATATCAATAAATAGTTGAGGAAAACAAAAGTTAAAGCAACTACTTTTTTTTTAGTTAAACAAACCGTGACAATGTTGTTGACTATTTCCATTTAAGTTAGTAAACAGTAATTGAATTTACTGAAATATATAAAAAAATTGACAAATTAACTTCTAAATTTTTTTTAGTAAACTGTTTTTTTAGGTGTTTTAAGTATTTTACGGTATTTATTGCACATACTGAAATTTAACTAAGGATCTATTCAACTTCTCACAGTAGTTACAAAGTAGTCAGTTTAATTCATTTATTTATTTATTAGCAAAAATGTAACGCAAAACGAATTAAACGCCCCTGAATACAAATAATAATAAAATAAAGTTATTATGAATTATGTTGAGTGCACTTTGTATTAGATGAAAAACAACAAGCAAAAAAATGTCGAATTATTGATAAATATATGAAAAATACATAAACTAAGTAGAAAAATATAAATAATAACGTTGGAGACAAATACAAGATGTTGGAGCACGAAAAATTACTCACAAATTTATAAAAATGATCGAAAAAAAAGTGGAAAAACGAATAATAGTTTAAAAACTATTATGGAACGAAATTATTAATTAATTTACTAATTAATTTGTTTTTTATGTTATTTTTTCGGTCATTTTGAGATGCGGGACGAAAAACCGGCGAAACAAAAAACCGACAGTCAAAAAACTGACAGGCGTAATTTAATTATTTGATTATTTTGCCATTGGTTTTTTTCTTGTCGGCTTTTTTACTGTCGCTTCTTTGACTCGTCAGTTTTTTGGTTTGTCGGAGTTTCGAAAAGATAATTTAATACCCTACAAATGACAAATTTTATGATAAGATACATAAAGATTGTCGGTATATTTTGGCGTATAAAGCAGTAATGACCGCTTTAAATGTCTCTGTGAATGCTATTATAGAATTTTTAATCGAGTTCTTGATATTAAACATGTAATAGGAAAACACCACAATACTATCTACTGACATATTGTAATAAATTTTGCTAACTAATAAACTAACTTCAGTAAATTTTAGGATCATTGTTATGGTTTCATTTAATAAATGTTACAAAAATATGAAATTTTACTACCTTTATAAGGTTGTAAGTCTAAGTAAAAGTTTTTTTTGGTTTTAATACTACAGAAATTCTTACCATCAAAGCTCTCAATATTTATAAAGTTAAATTCTCGTTGCACTATTTTATATAAAAAGTATCTTAACATACAGAACAAAAATAGATATTATCTTAACTAAACTAATCTTGTAAATAGATTTTCTTGTACAATTTCTTTCGGGTTATGTCGACTTTGATATAATAAATCTCTTATTAATCATCCAAATTTCAGTTTGCATCGTTGGCGGCCAAAATGTTCTTTTATTCTTATTTTTAGTAGACTTGTTATTAATAAAATATGATTTAATAAAGATAAATACTAACGTATCGCGCCATAAATATAAATGATTCTTAAACAAATAACCCTTACAAAATTAAGAGAAAAAATTGTTTTTTCGAAGTTTTGTTGGACCCCAACGAAATTTAAATAAATTTCTACGAAAACTATTTTAATATTAAAAAATGTCCTTACCCCATATCCAGCAACGGGACCGATTCCATGGCCAAGGTAGGGATCAGCATATTCGCGTCCGTATCTGGAAAATAAAAAACGTTAATATTCGTTACTTGCTACCAGACATCAAGCTGTTAATACTTTCATTGTTTTACTTATAAATAAGTAAAGAATCTCATGAAAAATGTGATAAAAAATGTGATCAATTGTTTCATAAGTATAGATCAAACAGAAAAAAATAAGCTTACGAATTTATGCAATAATTAGTGAGTGATAGGAATTTCGTAGGAAGACAGGGTTTCGGTAGCCCCTTGGTCGTCCCTTCGTTTGCGAAGAGCACGACCCCGACGTCGTGACTTTCTGGAAAATGAAGCAACTTTGATCTGTAATTTTACTACTTAATGTTCAATTGTATCAAAATTATATAATATTAAAAAGTCATAAACAATACTTAACCAGTAGTATATTTTTAAAAATCGTATAAACATTTTTCATAGTCATTTTACTCAGTTTTTATCGATGCCATGAGCTATTTAGTTAATCAAAAATATTAACTTCGACTTATTAACTAAACCAGTTGTTTTCATTAAATTCAACCACATTTCGTTGTGAAAGTGGTCATATATTTTACCGCTAGAGGACGCTGTAACACTTCGTCACCGAATTTTTTGTCAGACGAAAATTCGCCAGAAATATGATTAAATTAATTTCACAACCAATTTGCGTGGGGAATCGTAAACAACCCGAATTAAACGAATATCTCTGCGTTAGCGTCAGGTCCGAGTAATTTCAAGCGATGGTAAAAATTCGGTCGACTTATGTACATGGACTTGATGTTCGCTGCAGGAATATTACACTGCGGGGTCAATTACTGGCATTACTCATACTTTTTATTCAAACGAGAGAGGAAATTGTAAAAAGAACATTCTTGATATTTAACCGCCCGCATTGTCCCTTTTGGAGTGGTGCATAAAAAAAAAATTTGTCGAAATGATGTTCTGCCATTTTCGCGAATAAATTGCATGACCGAGCTCGAATGCCGCATTATCTTTAATTTATGCATTCATTGTTCATTTTCGTGTAACTCAGCAATACTGTATCTTTTTACTGCCTGCATACATTTTTGTTTTTACGACATTATCCGCAAACGTCAAGTGCTTTCATTTCGCGGTCTGGTTTATATATAAAAATGACTTTCATATTGATGGTCGTGAACGCAATGACAATTTTTTGCTGCGGATTTAAAAAAAAAACACAGAAGTTTTAAATTAAAAATAAATGCGTGACCATTTCTGTTTTAAATAAGTTTGCCTTTTTTGGTTACATTTCCAAATTTATAAAAAATCAGCATAAAAAAGTTCATGTTTTGCATTTATTGTATAGACACGACAAAAATGTTCTTGTTTCAGTTCCTAAGTTAAAGATTTTATGTTAGTTTGTGTGTTCCAGAAAAAATCGACTTTCGATGCTTCACATCCATCATTTTATATGAAGATGTTGTCAAGTAGTAGGATTTATTATTTAATTAACTAGTTTTTTTTTGTATAGTCGAAATTACAATGTAATTAAAGCATATGCCGAAGTTTTTTTTTGTTTGTATGAAATGAAAAAACTAAGGAAAAGTTACTAAGTAAACAAATGTGCTACAAGAAACTAACATGTACTATTTTTGTAGCTAATTTTAATGTTTCGTATTGTGAATTCAAGATGGTGCGCAACAAAATGGCGCCCAAGTGTCAAACAAGAATGTGTAAAACGCTTAAACATTAAAACACTATGAAAACTTCAAATTACTTTCATGAAATTACACACACAAACATTTTTTTGTATCCTCAATGTGGATGTGATTATCAGTTTTTGAAAATTAAAAATGGTGGGTCCAATATGGCGACGTAATTTTTTTAAATACATTCAGAATCTCCATTAATATCTGTAAATCCTGTTTGATATGAATAACTCGAAGTTTTAATGTTTTTTTAATGTCTAAGAGCTATAAATATTCTTTTTTTACTTCTGAAAGCCATTTTCATGTCCACCATCTTGAATTTCGGAATATGTAACTATCGAATTTTATAGCTGACGATACGCGGATGCCATATTTTATATTTTTCCACAATTTTTATGCAATTCCACGCGTTATCTACATGAAAATAATCACTACAAATTTTCAAGTTTCTTAGAATATGCCATAACTGTTTATAAAATGTAAAATAACTAAATATAAGCTTTATAAATTGAAAGGGATAATTTTTACGTCCGAAATATTTTTGGACAAAATTTGTCATCCAGAATGAGAGTTATACAGTTGTGCTACATTTTGCGCCCTCTAATTCGTTAATGGGTTAACTCTTTAAGGACCAAATGTACAAAAAATGTAACTTGAAGTTTGACATTACTTTTTAGTAGTAAAACGTAGTGAACAAAATGTTGGTATTGCCATTTTTTAATGCTGAAACCGTGCTCTTTGGAATGGTGTATCAAAAAATGCCGAAAAAGACAAAAAATTACGAGCATTTATTTTAAAAAATCTTTATTTTTTAGGTTTTTTTTTCACTTGTTATTTTTTGTTCACTTCCCACATTAGAATACCTCAGATATTTCTAAATGTCGCGTTAAAAGATATAACTACTATATAAAAATTAAATTCCAAAATGGCGGCTCAAAAATGTCTACTAAAGTCGATTTTTTTTCAAGGTCATAGTCGCATGTACTCAATTGATTGCCCCCATTAAAATCACTTCAAACTTTGTCCCGGCGCTTTTTGGGGTCGTCGAGTCAAAATCTGATGTCAGTTTACAAAAATTCAAAATGTCGGATCCACAATTCGAAATCAACGACCACAAAAACCATCAAGTTTCAAGAATGCAGTGATTTCGTTTGATTTTAGTAAATACGTTTGCCATGTTGGATCCACCATTTTGAATTTTTGAAAACTAACTTCATATTTGGAGTCAGAAACCCTGAAAAAACCTGGAACTAAGTATGAAGTGATTTCATTCAGGTCAGTCGACTGAGTACACGTGACTATGATAAAAAACACATTTTTGACCCGCAATTTTGAAATTTAATTTTTTGCAGTAATTATATCTTCTAGCCCAAACATTTTTGACGCTATATTTATAAATATCTGAGGTACTCTAATGTGGGAAATGATGCAAAAATAGCGATAAATGAAAAAAACTTCATGGATCCTGATTTTTGTTAAATAAATGCTCGTCATTGTTTTATTTTTAAATTTGCGGCATTTTTCGATACACTATTCGAAAGAGCAGAGTTTGGGCAATAAAAACCCATTATTCCAACAATTTTGTTTACTGTTCTTTACTACTCAAAAATACATTACTTTATTTCCGTCATTACACGGAATTCATTCTCAATGGGACATTTTTTCCTATTTAAGAAAATAAACTAATATATCTATCTATGTATCTACTAAAAAATACTGTCAAACTTTATGTTATATTTACGTGTATTTGGTACTTAAAAGTTTAATAAAACTTCATTAAAAAAAAAAAAAAAAAAATATTATCTTGTGTCGCATTTTTGTATTTTCATTACTAAAATAGCCTGTGCAATATTTCCGGGCAGAATTTGGTTAATAATAAAACGGCCTATTAAAAATAAAATTAATAATAAAGAATTTTGTTAGTAATAAGGAACAAAAAATCGTTTCTTCGACTGTGAAAGAAAATAGTATATTTTTTTAATCTCTTTTAAAACAAATTTACAAATATCGTAATGGAATTCGTAAATACAAAAAAAAATCAATAAAAAAGGATATTACTATTTTTAATTGCATTTTATTGACTTAATTATTTTCCAACTGCGTTTATTCCCACACTTAGGTAAATTAAGCTCCAAAAATGTTTCCATGTGGCAAACGTTAATAATTCTGGATACTAAATTTCGAAACACTAAATAATGCTTTTGAAATGTTCATAATTTTCATTAAAAATTGTATTAAAAATATAAAAATGTAAGCACCAAAATGATTAGATTTAGTTGCTCAATCCAATTTAGTTAAGATTGGGTACAATTTTCTTCGAAGTTCATTTTCAATCTCATGGCATCGAATACATAATAACTGATTATGCAATAAACTGTTTTATTCATATCGAATGAAATTTAATCTCAACAGTTTTAACATATCCAAAACAATTTGTCTATATTCTCCATCTTGCTGCCTATTTTAAATTTTGAAAAACCCATCATCTTAAAAATTAATATAACATAAAAATGAATTTTATTTTATTTAAAAAACAAATAAACATCCAAATATTATTGATACCAGAGTATTTCAACACGTAAACATGTGACTTAATGTACTTTACAATCCTCAAATGCCTTTAAAGAATGAAGGCAAATCCAAAATTTAGAAAATACTATAAATTCTGAACATATTTTTTGAAATTCATGGATTTTTTTAGGTCAAATGTGGCAGATGTGTACACCCCTAGCGTGACTAAGATGAAACTATTTTAGTTAATCGAGCATGACTGTATTAACTTACCCTGCTACTGCGGCGTATCCTGCAACTGGTTGTGCTGCTGCAGCTGCTGCACCGTAGGCTCGTGCTGCTACCGCCGTATACGTGGCTGCTGCTGCATAGGAGGCTTGCTGTGCTTGCGACAATGGCGTCTTCAGGAGTGGAGACGTTGCTGCTGCCGCTGCTGCTGCCGCCTGGAACAAATATAATCCGCCATGCAAGCTCAAGCAAGCTCGAAAAGTACTGATGTAAATCTTAAAAAATGTTTCTTAACATCTTTCAATTTTCAAAATTCTGATGGAAATTCGAATTTTTTAAATCTAAGTACCAGTAAACTACACCGAAAAAAAAAGTTAGGAATACGGAACATTGCCAAGCCAAAACGGCTTGGCCTTCCTTTACAATTCTCTTTCAGAGACAAAGTCATTAAGATTCATAAATGCATTCGACAAAAAAGTGAGTGTCACTACAAAAGAATTCTCAAATAACACAATTCCGTCTCAGGATGTCTTCAGGAGCTTCTGAGGAACTCCCTACGACCAAATGCGGACATTGGACGTCCTCAGGAGCTCCTCGGGACATTCAGGGACGAATTGTGTTGTTTGGGATAAGATTTCATGCTCTAATTGTTTAATTTTTTATTGGATACATTGTAAACATGTAAGAAACATTTTTTATGTTGTAAAAATTGCGATAGATACTGAATAAATTGAGAGTGTAATGGGGTAAAAAATGCGTATGTGCTTATATCCGTATATATATTACGAACTCAATCTACGTTTTCAAAAGCCGAGAAAGCGATAATCTGTACAGATGCGTCGATGATAATTGGTCGATATACTAGCAAGTTTAGTAAAACATACTTAAATTTAAGTTAATAAACAAATTTCTAATTTTATTATAAAAAGCGCGCGTACAGTTAACAAAAGTAAGTCCGCAATGTAAAAATAATTTACGCTGAGTAAAAATGAAATTAGAAAAGGTTCTCAAAATTCTTTAATTTGTTTTTTTAGTGAAACTTCCTATCTTACCGGCGGATGATTTTAGAATCTCCTTAAGCACAACAAATATCTAATCAATTGGTATAAAAAATATAAAGTTGACGTCCAAGGGATTTTATTTTTTATATTTTGAATTTTTTAAAACTCATTTAAAATTTTTAAGCTTTTAAAAATACATAAATAATTATTGATATTTCCTTAATACAACAATCTCAAACTAAATTTTCGGAAATAATTTGTGTTTTTATTCTTCATAAAATGATTTCTAAGTTTCTTTGTCTCAATTTAACCACAAAATTTTTAGAAATGAAAATATTTCTTTTGACACAAAGAATAAACGATAAATGGATAAATTCGCTCTTAAAAACGTCGATTAACAAAAACTATTAAAAAACTACTTAAAAACAGACCTTGTAAATAAGAAAAGATAAATGGTATAATAGTGACTGTAAAAATACAACGAAAAATCTCATTTTCCAGATTAACGATAAAATGCTACTAACTTTATGAAATAAACTCTAATAAAATGGTTCAAGTTCCTAAAAATAAAGAATGTTGATTAAAGACTCTAGATAGACCATCGATTCTAACAAATTTGCTTTATTTCGAAATCCAATCTCCTTTTTCGAGTTCAGTATTTTCTGAAGTCGAATAAGAGACTTTTGTAAAAGGACGCAATTTGCCATGAGTACCCTCCGACCTTCTGATATTTGACTTGAAAAATTAAAGATCGTAATACCGCGTTTACACACGACTGCACGTGCGGTAAATGAAATTTCATTTCTCCGTTTGCTAAAGATTTTTTCGGATTTTTTTGTACGCGATAAACGAAATTTTTTTAATTCCTGAGAAATCAAAAGTTATTTCTTTCAGTTTAATGAACAAAGGACTGTTTTTTAATCTTTTACCAAACCAAATGTTTATTCTACTAAATTAATAAATTGTGAATCCTTTTATCAAATTTTCAAATTTTATGTTTTAATATTTATTTTTATGAGATATGACGATCCAAAAATAGTCGCTACATTAACTTTTGATGGCGGGGAATAATGTTTTACGAAATATTCGATTTACATATGTCAATTAAACAAGAATTAAGTTTTATTATAAAATTTACATTTTTTTCCATTTCAAAATGGCGTTTGCACATTAAATGGAATAAATTTCTATTATTTTCGTTTTTTTTTTATAGTAAAATCCTACAGAAGACGCTTTTCTCTATTTTCAAGTTTACAAACTTTAAAATAAATCTTTCCACTATATTTTAAATGTTTTTTTTGTAAAAAAAAAAATCGTGTTTTTACATTTTTTCTCAATGAATCCAAATTTTTAGAAAATTTTGCGTTTCCACCGACTTCTAATGCATGTTATCGGTGTACCGTACTGTTGTACTAAAGAAATATGAGGAAACAATTTTTTTTACTTATGGCTGATCCAAAATGGCAGCCGAAATGACAATTTTTTATTCTATAAATTAACAGTTTTTTGTGCTGGAAAACAATAGACTTTAGAGACAATTTTCGTAGAATAACAATAACTTAGAATTGGCTCAAGAATATTTTCGAATTTTGTTAGAATCTTTTCATGCAATTTTTTTTGTCGAAAATTCAAAAAATCGAAATTTTGAAAAAAGGCATTTAAAAATGTAAGAGTATTCAAAACTATGGACTTTAGAGAAAATATTCTTAGAACAATTATATAATGACTTTTTTCAAAAATTTCGATTTTTCGAATTTTCGAAAAACCAAAAATTGCATCAGAATATTCTAACAAAATTTTATGATATTCTTTGGCCAATTCTAAGACATTTTTGTTATAAAAAATGTTCTCTAAAGTCTATAGTTTCCCAGAATTTTGGAGCCGCCATTTTGTAAAAAAATTGTGCCACAACTTTTTAGTACAACTATCGGGCCCACGGATTACGTTTGTTAGATTTCGGTGCAATTTTTTAAATTCTTTTGGTTAAGAATTTTGAATTCATTCAGAAAAAAATGTCGTAAAATGAAGATATTTTTACAAAAAGATTAAAAATACAGTGAAAAAATTTGTAACATATTACGCGATAAAATTTAAAAGATACAAACAATAAAATCCGTTTCAATTCTCTTTTCGAATTTTTCATTTCTTGCAAAATTTGTACAAAATTGAATGTCAGTCTATATATATTTTTTATAATTTTTTTTTAATCATTAGAATTTTTTTAATGGCCAATTTTGTCAGTGTCCCGATTTCTAAATAAATTTGCATATGTTTTCGTCATATTTCCTAAACAAAACAACCGATCAATTCAGCGTTCACGTCTCATTTTTTTAAAAAATAACAACTACCATCATGAAAAGTCGCCAATTATCCACCGACAAGAACGAAGCGCGATCCGAACCCGAGCGGTTAACCATTTCCAAATGCAAAGTAAACGTCCGACCTGCCCAGAGAGCGTTTTTAATTCGAATCAAGCAAAATATTGATACGAGGCGAAAAAACGTTAATTGCCGCCCCGCGGGCTATTAATTATAAGGTTTGCGGGAATCTTGGAAGACTTCTTGAAAGCGGATCGATTTGGAGCGAGGAACTCGAAGAAAACGAATTAAATTCATTGATCTACGAGGTTCTCTTTTAACAAGTTCGCATTTAACATCATCCCCGATGAAAGCCAATACCCGATTTAAAAAGGGGGTAATTGTAACGTTTTTTGAACGGTGCTATTTTCACCCGGTAGGAAGTGATTGTTTTTTCGACAAATATTTTTATTTCTCGATAGGCGAGCCCAAAATTTGGAAGAGTCCTAAAATGAGTGAATTCAATTGCGGACGCGCAAAATTACTTTATGCAAATTCTTAACTAGGATGGACTGCGACTGCAAAGTGGATTATTCAAATAATTCCATCCGTCGTGTCGGAGACGGCCGAGTCGAGCGTGTACTTCCATAATTTTCGCTTATTTCCTGTACTCCGACATTTATTGCGGGAACGGTGATTTTCTATGGTTTGATTTGATTAAATATTGCGTTGTGTCGAAAGGAGAAGAATTACCCTTTATGTCGATTGTTCGAGGCATGTCTTTCACATTTTATCTTCTCCGGTTATTCATACCACGGTTCCATATTATTTAAAATGATAAAAAAATTTATAAATAAAATACAAAGAATACCACCCGTTTTTACTGCTTTTCAATCCAAATATTTACTACACTTTATCGCTATTAATTTTGATAAAGCAATTTTTAATTCAGATGATTTATATTTTTTTATCGGCAAAGTTTGGATGTTAGGAAAAAAAACAATAATGTTAATTAAATTAATTAGTAATACAGAAAAATATCCTGGGAAATGGTGATTTAAGAGCAACCGATAACAAATTTCATAATTAAAAATGGCGGAAGCCGATATAATATGACGGAGCAAAATCCAAAATAACTAATGACTTGTATAAGAATATTTATTGTCATATTTGGTCCATTATGAATGATAACATTTCAATTTCTAATAATTTTCTAAAATATACCCGCCATATTGGATCAGCCATTTTGAATTTTGAAATTTTGCATTCAGATTCTCAGACAATAACTCTAAAAACTCAACATGAAATATGTAGAGCCAATCCGAATAACATTATGAAACATATTCGCCATATTGGTTCCGCCATTTTGAATTTCAGCCATTTTTAATGTTATAATTTAAATTCATTCGTAACTAGTGAATTCAACACGGTTAGAGTAACAAAATTTGACCCAATCCAATTGATTTATAAAAAAATAACCGCCATTTTAAATGTTTAAATTAGGACTGCAAATTAAAAAAATTCGGGCCGATCCGAATAATTTTGAGAAATATATCCTCCATTTTGAATGTTGACATTTATATTTCATATTCGTAGTCAGAAAACTAAATTGAGAGCGATTGAATTACCTTAAATCAATGCTTGATTGATTTGTATAATATAACCGCCATATTGGATCCGCCATTGTGAATTGTGAAATTTTGGCTAGACTCTCCAATAGTAACAATAAAAGATCAACATGAAACGTTTCGAGATATTCCGAATGACATTATAGTGACATATTCGCCGTATTAAGTCCGCCATTTTGAATTTTGAAATGTGGACTGCAGATCCTGAAGCACATACTTTTTTTAAATTTCACATTTATTAGCAGATAGCCAAAAAAGGCAGTTAGGGAATAATTTTAAACTATATTCGAATAATTTCGTAAAATGTATCCGTCATATTCAATCCGCCATTTTGATTTTTTCGAATTTTATAATTTTACATTCTTAAATAACCGGAATGCTACTTTTTGGAGCCAGTTCGAATTATTTCGTAAAATCGGGTATCAGACGTATTAAATTGCAAATTTCAAATTTCAAAATGGCGGATACATCTTACGCAATCATTTGAATTGGCTCCATGTTTTTCATATGACTTTCAAATGTTTGGAGTTGCTGTTTGAGAATCCATAGTTTAATTTCAAAATTCAAAATGGCTGATATCTGTTATTCATTATTCAACTTAATTTGAAGTTTCTCAGCCGTTTTTTAAATTCGCTGATCATGAATATGATGGCGAAATTTCAATATTCAAAATGGTGGATACAAATGTTATACATCCTAAAATATATCCGTCATTTTGAATCTTGAAGTTTGTCCTACAAATCATCTATTGTACAGTAAATCTAAAAGTTCCATACGAAAAATTGAAATTATTAGAACGATTTAGTAAACTACATCCGCCATTTTGAATTTTGAAATGTTTACTACGTATTCTTAATAATTGGCCTATAAAATGTTCAGAAAATTACAATATAAGAAAAAAATATTTGATACAAATACACTCGACTTATTGTTCACTATTTTTATTAATAAAAATTTGTTTCTAAACAGCCGCCATTGTTTTTCCAGACTTTTGTCATTAGTAAGGAAGTAATCTCGGTATTTTTCTAGGTACGAGTGTACGGATCTGCTAACGAAGGTTCCGACTGTCGGTTGGGACGTGGTCCAAAAATTCTCCAGGGCGCGTCCAACAATTTTTGGCATTATCGCGCGGAGGAGGGGGGTGGGGGCAATACGGTGACGCGGCGCCAAAAACTTTTTCGTGCCTCGGAGACGAATCGCGTAAGTCTGGCGAAAAGTTCGCGCTGTTATTCCCGGCATTGTTATATAAGGGAAGAAATCGTAAATGCGAAACTTCCAAAGGAATCGAGTTTCGAGAGTCCCTCTCTCGAGAAAAGTGCTTGACGCGAATGAAGTTGAAGCAATATAGTCAATGCAGTTACCAAACAGTTGACGGAAAAGTCTGGAATTCGTCTTGAATCTGACGCTTTTATCTCTTAAGATGGGTATTTTTCACCCGCACTAAATCATTGTTATCCAATTTATGGTAATTTAATTAGCTGATTGGGTGAGAAAAGTTTTCTTTTTAGAAATCTCATCCAGATTCTTTTTAATTAGTTATAATAAATTTATGTTTCTGACACTTTTTTATGCAATTTTTGAGTTTTCATCAATTATTATTATTAAAAATTTTTATTTATATTGAACATTTTTTAATGATTTCGAAAATATTAGTTATGAGGACAATTTTGAATTATTCTTTGATTTTTTATTTTTTTAAACATTATTTAATGAATTTTTAGAAATTTTAATTTAATTATATAATTTATAAATTTACTATTATTGAACGAATGCTGAAAAATATCCAGAGAAATATCCGAAAAGCAATTCGTATTTTGAAAACAGTAATTTCCAAACTTGCTATCAAAACATTCCTATCGTTCTTTTTCGATTACACCAATAAATACCTGAATGAAACGAACGTTCAAATATTAACGTTTGTCCTCAAAGAGTGCCTCCATTTTATTACCACGAAGAATTCCAATTTCAAAAAGTATTTCCAACCGATTCTTTTATCCTTGGCACCCCCAACCTCCACCATTCTTTCCCGTCAGTAAAATGAATTCAATTTTTCTTCGGAATGTTTAGACTTATATTTATAGTCCGAGTTTTGAGTAGATTTTTCGCTTTTCGGCATCCCTGTATTATTCCTCGAGGTCTTTCTTCCAAGTTTGACCCTCTATTATTTTCTTTGGAAGAACTTGTTCCGATCTCCCCGTGGAGTAATTTATTTTTTGCCCTCTGGTGCCTAGCGAATTTTGGTCGAGATTCCGAATATGCTTCAAACCCGTCCCCCGTGTATATGTACGTCTATACCTGCACATATGTAGGGCTCGACTCTCGGGACTTTATCCTCGTCCCTCTATCATTTCGACGTACTTTGCTATTATTTTAAATTCCCGCGGAGAGACGAGAGAGTCGCAAATAATAACGAATTATCGCCAACGAAAAGAGCGGGAAAAAATGGGAATTTACGAGAGCGCTTCAGCTCGTGTTTCCAACTTTTGTTTTTGAAAAAAGCTTCTAAATTTATTTCATAAACTATGAATAAATAACTTTTGCAACAAAGAATGCTAATACTCAATAACTCTCCAAAGGCTGTACAAAAGCATTTCTAAAAATTGATATTTACGAACTGCACATTTATAAAACGAGTTAATACAAACATTGATACTTGAAATAATATAAAAATATATGTTATTAAAGTATTTAGTTAGTTTGGTGCCTAATACAGCGAAGTAAAATAAACCGTGAGTGAAGTGCGACTTTATACTGCATTTAGTTATATAGTGAGCGAAGTACAGTAGTGGCGTCCTGTCGCGGCTCTCTTTTTCCCCCACCTTCTGGGCAGGGGCCTCATGAAGGGCCTGCTGTGACGTCACGAACATAATCGGACTGAGGAAAGTGGGACAAGCGACGCGGCGTTTAAATATAACGAGATGGGAGGGGATGGCGAGAAACCGAGTGGGGACCCTACTGTAGCTCTTCACATACTCTTTTAGTCTAAGCAGTGAGTGAAGTAGCACTTCACGCACGAGTTACAACAAACCAATAGAACAATGTCACTGTGTACTCGAAGAAATTTCTTTAACTTGTTTCTAACAACAAGAAGTCTTCTTTAGTTAACCTGAACTATTTTCTTCTACATGAACTAAATTTAATAAGACCGACTCATTACATGAAAATGTCCCAATTGGACTTTCCGATTTCAAAATTTCGTTCTTGGTGCATGTACACAAGTTTTCGACCGGTAACTTTTTTCCATGAAACTTTGGCAGCAAAGAAAATCGAAACTCCCTACCCGATGTTCGTTAGAGCTTTTTGTGGATCCGGATATGAGAAAGCTCGAGCTTCCGGCGGGCGCAAATAACGTGCCCCCACTTTTGCTGTTTGTGCCAACGCAGCGGGAAAACGAAAATGCCTGAACGTCATCGAAAAATTGACGACCTGGTCGTCGGAAGAGCTGGACGTGTCCATCTAGGCCGATACATCGAGGAAATGTACGAAATGGTTCATTTTTAAAAAATAATTTTTGTAATAATCGTAAACAATTGTTTTTACTGTTATTATCAAATAATGTTAAGAATTCTGTCATAATATTTTTGGTGATGCTATTAGAGTGAAATTTAATATTTCCAGTATCGATTTAGGGCAGGAGATTTGGCGCCGGGACGTTATGACGAAGACAAATGACCCACGTTTTTCAAAGTCTCGAACTTCATTGCCAAAATGTTTTATCAACATTTCTTGCTGTTATTTTTAATCAATATAAAATGGCCTCTTTTCCCTCCGAAAATTCATTTGTAATTGCTGAATAATAAAAGATTAATTTTAGAAAATCTAAGGATATTTCTTTTCAGACAATAACGTGATCAAAAAACACTTGGAATATCAAAACCGCAAAATAGAATAAGAACTTCGCAAAAAAGAAAATAGACTCCGAGAGAAGGTTCTTTAAGCCTCGAAACGGGTTCTCTTGGGGAAAATTTACGACTGCAGGGTTTTCCGCATTTTAAATGAACACTTTCGCATTTCCCGTTTTACCTTATTTTTTTCCAAGTATATAACGTCCACTAGAATTCGTATCTCTAAACGTTTTTGTCATCCATTTTATTTTAGTTGCAACATTGGACTTTATTCCGTCGTCGGTAATGTGCCGAAAACGTTCCTTTTGTCTACAGATGTTTTTATTGTCTTTTAGAAGAAAGTATAACGCCTGAGCAACATTTACGTCTTGTAATTAAATTTTAGACCGAAAGAAATGAATTTATTCCAGCGCAACTACACTCTTTAACCAGTAAATAAAATTTTTTTGTTTCAATTTTCGTTACGAAGTTATAATTTCATTTTTGTTGCTATAATTTATAAATTGCTATTTTAAATTTTCAAAAGAATCGTCGCTCATGCCATTTACAGGAATATTTGGAACATTTAATACACCTCAATTATCAAATAGATGAAAATTGTTCGATTGAAAAATACGGTCGAATGAATTCATCGTTGAAAAATTAAATTAATACGCAAACATGTGCTCGTTGATGCAGATATCAAATTTCATTAGATATTCGTATTTATAGATATTTTTTTACATATTTGTCTAAACCATTTACTTTACTACTACTACTGATATAAAGCAATAGTTTTCGTTACTCGAGCTTAAACATTAATTTAGTAGAATAGATTATTTAAACAATTTTAAAAGCATAATACTACGAAGAAATTAAATTATAGCTGATGTAATGCGTATGCGCAAAAATGTAAATATGTTAACTTGCACGTTCAAATAACATCAAATATAAAATTCAGCCGGAGAGAAATTTTTTTACGAAGCAGGCGAGACTTTCAACCAATGTGCAACATGTACTTCTGTTTATACGAAAAAAAGTGCGGAAGAACAAATTTTTTTATTTTTTGTACATCATACATCAAAGCAAATCTTTCGTTTGGTAGTGCAGTGAAAATTATTCTGCAAAAATTATTCAAAATTTTAATTTGACTATTGCCACTGATAATAACTCATTCAATTTAATTTCAAATTTTTAATTCAATTCAAAATTCTATTTTAAATAAGCACTTTGCATGAAATTATAAATATGATGTGCGTTGTATAAAGAATTATTGATCTAGTGTCATGAAAGTAAGTGACATTCCAACAGTATTTGGTTCAAAATTGTCTAATATTTACTGAAATTATTCAATCCATTCTGGAGATAATATTCCGATCATTCCGCTGGGGGGCTAACAATATATTTTATTGTATTGAGTGAATTCTAACTAATCTATCATTCCAACCATCTGATTGAATCCGATAAAAAAATAATCTAGTGAATGTTTTCGGATGTTGAGGATTTGAGACAAGTTCGACGGAAATCTCATGATTTTTTGTAAATATATGCGAAACATTTTTGAATAATTCTAGAACTCGAAATATATTTCACAAATTGATTAAAAAATCCGTTAAAAAATAACGTCAGTTTAAGTTCGGGAGAAATAAACGCAAGAGACCAGAAAATCCTCGAACTCTTTCTGTATTTTCATGTTTTTCTATCAACATAGTATCTCATTTATATCTAAAAATTGTATTAAGGCAGTAGTCGAGCGCGTTAAAGTGTATGATTGCCGTTCAGCAGACCCGGGTTCGAATCTCCGTCGGAGTATGGATTCTTTTTTTTATTACATTGTTTGCATAAATGTAAAATTAAAATTTTTTTCGTCTTTCTTTTTTTAAATTGTTTCAAATTTTTCTTGAACTTCTCAGTCTTTTCATTTATAGTTCTTGGTACTTTTCTGCTCATATCACAAAAAAGGTTGCAATCTCTTTTGCTATTTTGCGTAAATTATATCCGGATAGACGTCTTCTATCTACTGGCACTAAATTAAAACTTTGCGAATCAATTGTTTTACCGCATCTGCTATATTGTATATCTGTTTATGGTCCTTGTATTGCAGTTAAAGACGGTATGATCGACAGCAAAATATAACGGTGCATTTTCTTATTTTATCGTAAAATTTTTTAATATGTTACCTCTTAATCTCATGAAGCTTGTTTACTATCCTAGAAAATTTGTTAACGATCTGAAAGTCTATTATTTTTCTTAATAATTTTAATTTAACTTAATATTTTCTTACATGAACCAATGGTCTCGGAGGAGGATGTTACAAACTGTAGAGGGCTCGGCTAGTTTTAGTTTTAGTTTTAATGTATTTAATATTTTTGTAATTTTATTAGAATTATGTATGTGCGATTGAAGTTTTGAGTGCGTTCGTATGTTTACTACTTTTAGTGAATGTCAGTCTGTAAAACAGCTCAAGCTGTGACTCGCCTTTGACTTGGGTGAATTTATGTATCTAAGTCAATAAAGACTTATTATTAGTTCCAGAATGATTCTTGATAAGTTCTCAAACATTCACTATTTTGAAACGTAATATTCCTCCAAATGTTCTCAAATCCTTAATTTTTTATCTTCCACGGTCTTACTGATGAGGTCCATGTGGAAGATCTGGACCTAAACATTATGTTTACAGACAATAGGCATTTCTAGTTCTACAGCTACCGTTAGAGGGACTTCGAACTTACTATAATATTGTATTTTAATTAAAATAAAAGCAGTTCCGGCTCAAAAAAATATACCTCCAATCTTATTGGAGTAATTTTTTCAGTCACTCTTCACAAGAAATTTGTACAATGATCAACCTTAGCACAATTTTCACACGTCATAAACCGTTAAATATAATAATTACACAGGTCTACAAAAAAGAGGGTTTTCGATGTTGTTGGGAAGCTGTGGGTCATTTCCGACATAATTGTATGCGTAGAATCCAAACTCGAAGTCAGAATTGGTCCACCACGTCAGGTTTTTGAGATATTTGAGGTCATGTACTCAAAAAACGCGTTATTTTGCTATGTTTGAGGTTACGTACAAAACGCAACAATTTTTGTTGGCATTCCGTACTATTTGCATCATTTGGAACTACCTTTACCCTTCAAAATGATGTTTTATTCAATCACCTAAGATTTTTTCTTACAAAGTTACTGCCATTTTGAAATTACGAGATATATTTTCTTAACGTTTATCAAGAAAACAGTCACAATACTGAAACGTGATTTTAGTTATTAGTATCCATATTTTATATAGTTGTTTATATTTATATAGGTTTCATGACATTGAATTTGACTTTGAGCTTGTTCTCCTAGAGCATTTCAAGGTAAATTTGTTTACATGTATATCGTAATTTCAAATTGGCGTATCTTGGTGAAGAAAAGTCGTAAAAGAATACTGCGCATCCAATATTAAAGAAAAAGAGTAGTACCATATGATCCAACGAAAGGAAAAACTCCTAAAAATGTTTTATCTTCTGTACATGACCTGAAAAATAGCAAAAAAACGCGTTTTTCGAGTGAATAATCTCAAATATCTCAAAATCCTGACGTGATGGGCCACTTCTGACTTCGGATTCTGATTCTACGCACAAAATTACGTCGGAAATGATCCACAGCTTCCCAACAACAAAACCATGCTGACCTGTGTTATTAAAACCAGTTAATTTATGGTTGTTTAAATAATTTTTTAATTTGAACAACAATAGTCAAAATATTACATACAAAATTCCATATTTTTGTCATGTTTTAGAAGAATAGGACGAAAATACGTGACTAGAGACCGAAAACAATTAAAAACTCAATTATCATACTGAAATACTCGAAATAAGAAATCAATCCTTTTCGATAGTCGGGGAAGCGTAAAATTCTATTGTCGAATCGAATCGAATCTTCCCTTTTTTTTCAATGCGGTAACAACTATAGGTTCGGTGGTACTCATGATTTCGTAACCTTCAATGCAACTAGATTCCCCGCGATACAAAAAAGTACAATAGAAGCAGCACCCAACTGTTCTTTCATTGTACCCGGGCCATCGCCACCGTTCTGTGCGATCAAACTTCCGTGGATTGTAAGCGCAATTGCAGATGGTTGTGTGCATGCTAGTTAATAAAGGCAACATCTGTGGGTCGCAGGTTAGTTAAAAAACAAAAAGATTAAAAAAAGGGGGGGAGCAGAGATTTAATAAGTAGCGGACGTCAAATGTTGACTATGAAAATTATTTTTGTGGAGAGAGAAAATGGCGCACGCAAATGACTTTGTTCGCAAGAAAAATCTCGACGATTATTGTTTTCCCGCAATTTAGCGTAATTGTTAATTGTCATATTTCAAATTCTACAATCGCAAGGGACTTCTGTTATAAAATTTGTTCGGGTATGTTTGCCCTTTGCAAACAAAATGTAAATGCTCGTAATGTGTAATTCATTACGTTACACGAAAAGAAATGTGCTTTTATTTACTTTGAAATTATAATTTTAATAAATTACGATTTTTACTAATCAAATAATTAACATGATGATTTTATAATTTTGAAACTATTTTTGACGACCTCCACGTTTAATTTTATTGTTTTATTTTATTTCGAAAATTCAATATTTGTCATGAAGAAAAAAATATTCCATTTCGTTCTGGAATTTTAATTTTCCATCAGGATTTCAATCGACTATTACAATTTTAACATTTGTACGTTGTAATACCAATATGGTTTTCACTTTTATTTTTATCTGCTGTATCCATCAGTTTAACGAAATCACAAGTTTTATTTATTCTCCATTAGGTTTTTATTGCTTTTATTAATTTTAATATCTTTTTTGTATTTTCATATTTTAATACATTTTATGAACTTCTATACTTTTTTTAAAATTTAACTTCTTTGTTTGCTATTATTTTTATTATTTTTGGTTTTAAATTTCAAGTGTTTTTTTTTTTAAATTATTGTATTTTACTTAATTTCTGATGTAATATGAAATTTGAAATATTATTGATGTCTACATTATTTAAAGAGAAACTTCAGATGTCAAACGAAGAATACTTTTAGAAAAATAATTGTGAATGATCTGAAATTAAAAATATTAATAAATGGCGTTTTACAGTCCCAACAAAAATAGTGACCATTCATCCATTGACATCCAAAATGACTTCAATTATAATCAAGTATTTCATATCCTACTATTTTCATGGTCCCTCTTCAAAATTGTGATGTTAAAATTAAGTTTAAGCCATTAGGAATTCCAATATGGCATGAAACAAATTGCCAAAAAACTTGTAAGAAATACTCTTTCCAACGATTAGAATATTAGGATTCTACTGAAACTATGCACAAAGGTGACATAAGATTTGGATTTGGAGAAAAAATTTTACTTTTGGGAAAAATTAACTAAAATTAACTAAAAATGTAACTAAAAAAAATGTTTACAACGAAAAGTTCTTAGAAATCATCAAAGAATTTATTGGATTTTTGCTTGCTTTTCATATTTTCAAAAATGTTCTTTTTTTTACAGATTTTAACAAACTGATGAAAAATAATGAAGAAATTTTGGTATATTTTTGAATGAATTCTGAGCATTTCTTTTTTCGCAATTTTTCAAAAAATGTATAGTTCTCGAAGGAAAAAAACTTTTGGGAATTTTTTATTTCCTGTTTTTAAAAAAATTTTTTCTCTTTTTTTAGCCAAATTTCTCAAATTATCGTTTAAAAAGATCATAGTTTTAGCTAGATTGTCCAGAAATTTTTTTAAAATATTTTCAATGGCGATAAAACCAAAACATTTCATACCTATTCAAATATTTTCTTCCCATTTCTTGTTCAAAGCTTCAATAGAATCGTAATATTCTGATGGAAAAAATTGTTAAAAATAAATATTTCAAAATTTTTTAATAATTTGATATCATATTGGAATTCCTTATGACTGAAACTCAATTTTGACGTCGGAATCTTTCAGAACGAACTCGAAAATAGTAACTTATGTACCATTCATCATTTTCCACTTAAATTTTTATGCAAAATACTCGATTAAAATTGAAATAAAAAATGTCAGTTCAGAATTTTTAGTAAAAGCTCAAATATGAATTTCTGTAAAAGGAAAAATGTTTGTCTATAAAATTTATAAATGTCACGATATCTGACCCTCAGATCGTGTTTTTTTATATAATTTAAAAAATTTTTATGTCAAATTTTTCAACATTTTTTTTTATTTTACTTGTCTGAAAAATGTCGAGTATTAGATATATTTTTCCCGAAAATTACAACAATTTTGCTCAATTTAATATTATTCATTATTATTCAAATTTTTTAGAATGTTTCAGTAATCTTTTTAAATTGCATGTTAATTTATTTAAGTTTTAATTTATGAAATTTTACCGACAATAGAAATTTTGATCGAATTTACAATAAAAGCATTGTAAGATATTTACTTCTTTCAATATTGCTAATAAAAAAAATGAATTTTTAATGTCGAAACGAAAACTGAATGTTGAATATTGATTTTTCATATAAATTCCAAAATTCATTATAGTTAAAATTACTAAATTGTTACTAAAAATTTTGAAAATGGTTTCAAATAAGCAACCTCTCGACGAAATTGCCTCGTAATTTAAATTACAAATTTGAGACATTTTTGGTATCTAAGATGCTGTAGCGGACGATATTAGATCCGACATTAATTTCCCGGCGTCAATGTTTCATCAACATTTCACATTACCATTTACGTAAGACAGCTATATTATTCCACAACAAAAAATTACATCTAGGGCAAACCACCGTGAGCACAATTCCGCAAGCATCCTGAAAAATCTCCTGGGAAACAAAGTCACCCGCGTTTACGCACGTTGACTACCAGGGGGAAAAATAAAAAAAAACAATAGGAAAAAAACGCAGCAGTAGTAAAAGTACAAACTTTGACGGCGTATCGTCTCGCTAAGAAACTACAAAAGAGGGTGTACCGAGCCACACGAGTAGAGAAAAAAAAGGAGCACGTGCTTCTTTCTCCATAAACCTTTCTCGAACAAGCGTCGAACGTGCGTCGAAAAATAGAAAAGGATGAAAATGTAAAAAACCTTTCGTTGAAAGAGCAAGGGTGATTTAACGTGAGAAAATGAGACAAAAAGACCAGTAAAGATAGAAGTAAAAATATATAAGATACACCGTAATTCCTACCTCCAAAGTGGACGCTTCAGTCTGAAACACAAATGGCATCCCTGATGAAAAAAAAAGACAACAAACAGAAACGTCGAATTGTCTACTTCCGGCGCGAGATTTGTCTTTTCTTATCGTCCGTTCGTCCCGGATTTTCCGGGCCCGGAGACGTAATAAGGACGACGACCGTGTCGGAGTGAATTGTTCTCGCGAATTTCGGGTTTTCTCTTTCTAATGCAAGTAGAGTGAACACGATGCAACAAGATGCTGGGAAATGGAAGCCTCGTTTTCTTTCGCGTTGCAACGGTAAAAGACAATTTTCACCGACGGATTTGCCCCGTTCTTATCCAATTTTCTGCCGATTCTTTCGCGATGGTTCATTTTTTAGCAAATTCCCGCGTCGTAAACTCGACACAAAATGAAAATTGAAATTTTCTTTTAGTCCGAGGAATTTTATTACTGGCATCAGTGGAATAATTTGAAAAATGTCAATAAAGACTTTTCAAATTGACCTGAAATTTTGTGAACCTCAAACTTTGATATAAAATCAAATTTGTCTAAAATATAGATTTATGAAATGCTAGTGGTACCAACTTTTTTTCTTTAAATATATAATTTTATAAAAGAAACGGTTAAGTACGGTAATAAGTAGGAAATTATTTATTAACCTTCAGAGGCGTGCGATTTTCAAATACGATTATTTAACATAAAATTTACTGTAAATTTTGTAATTGAATTACTAGATTTTGAAATTAAAAATGGCGTATTGGCAAAGTAATTTACTTTGAATATTTTATTTTTTGACAGAAAAAGTAAGACTTCTTACTGTTTTTTATGACAGAGTTATTATATTTCTGAAATTCAAAATGGTGGACACAAAAAGGACATATTGAATATTTGAAGTTACAAGAGAAAAATACCGTAAAGAATATAAATATGTAATTTGAAAAAATAGAGCTTCACGTCGTCCAATATTATCTTACGAAATTTTTGAAATTGAAAATGGTGGACTAAAAATAGTGTGCTGGAAAATCATGTTCAAAAATAAAACTAATAATATAACAAAGTACTTGAAAACGAAGTCTTATTATAATCCGTTACGATTCAGTTATTACATTTCCATTTTTTTAATTAAAAATGGAGGATTCAAAATGGCGTATTCAAAATGTAAAGTTACAAGAAAAAGTGGAATCTATAATGTAAATATATAATTTGAAAAAATTAAATCATAACATCGTTCATAATTATATAGCTACGACATTTTTAAAATTTCAAAATGGTGGACTCAACATTGTATGTTGGAAATGTCAAGTTAAAAACTAATACAAATAACGCAATAAAATACTTGAAAAAGAAGTCTTATTATAATTCCTTATGATTCAGTTATTAAATTTGCATTTTTAGTTTTCAAAATGGAGGATTCAAAATGGCGTATTTAAAATTTCAAGTTAAAAACTGGTACAAATAACGCAATAAAATACTTGAATAAGAAGTCGTATTAAAAATCATTATGCTTCAGTTATTAAACTTCCATTTTTATAGTTCAAAATGGTGGATTTAAAATGGTATATTAAAAATGGCTTATTGAAAATATAAAGTTACCAAAGCAAAATGATGCTAATAATATAAGTATGTAAATTAAACAAAGATATCTTATTATCATTCATTATTATTTTGTTATTATTAGATTTTCATAATTCAAAATGGACGATTCAAAATGTGTAACTGTAATGTGTAATTCTTTCGTTTAAATTCAAATTGAAGATTTTACTCAAACTTGACAGAAAAAATACGACTGCAAGAATAATTTCTTTTCGATTGAGTTATTACATTTTCGAAATTCAAAATGGTGGACTTCAATGGCGCAATGACAATATAACATTGCAGCAAAAAAAAATAATTCTACGATATAAAAAAACTAAAATGATAATAAAAAAATTATACAAACAATGGAAAAATATAATATGAAAACTAACTAAAAACTCATCAATATTAAACTTATATTTAAATATGACAAAATGAAAAAAAAAAATGGCGTACATTCTCCATATGCCGTTGTTATTTTTGCGTAATGGAGAATCTTGATTCGAAAGTAACGACGTCAAAGTTTCATGAGATTGAGGAAAATAAATTGTTGCTCGCCATATTGCATCTGCCATCTTGATTTTCTTAATTTTAACTTTCTACTCTTAATTATTGATTTCACAACCCCCACCAGACCAATACTTTGATCAAATTCGAGTCATTTTTAATTTCTTGCTTTTCATATTGAATCCGCCATTTTGAATGTCGAATTTCTCATTTTACATTCCTAATTAATGAGTTCAAATCTCTCTGAGTGTTATTCTCCCGCCGATTTTGAATAAAATTTGAATTATTTATGCGACATTTTGTACTAAATTATGATTCCAAAATGTACAAAGAATAATTTTTAACAGGGGGTCTGAAGGTTAAGAAAAAAAGAGTAAAACGATTTTTAAAATGTAAACAATCATTGATTGTTACAGAACGAGCCACGGCACTCCAAAAAAAGTAACGAATGAAAATACGCGTTCAATTTACGCACGATCAAAAACACTTTTCATTTCCAATTGTTAGCTAAACTCGGTCGAGTGTAACCATTGAGCGAAAGCGAAAAAATTGTTGGCACTGCCAGTTCAATTATCGTCCACCGCGAGTGCTTCGAGATTTTCGCAAATGGCGGCGCTTCGGTCGCCAATGATAACCGAAAGTATACGCGTCTCGCTTCGTGAATGTCTCCTCGCGGGCGATTCGCATGCGATCGATACGTATATATAATGCAGCGGATGGGGTCGCGTACGGAAGTGCGTGCATGAACCAACGACCGTTTCGTTTTTTCGAATGCACAATGCGAATTTATAGTAGGAGACAGGTTAGAGCAGAGGCGGAATGCCGCACTGTTCCCCGTATCCGGCGACAATTCAGCGACTGAACAATTTTTCAAAATTTTTTATCAGGGTTACGAAGAAAAACGAAAAAAAAAATTGAGTTTGCTGCTAAATTGACCGCGAATACGGAGATTCGTCGAGGCTTTTGAATGAGTCGTGATTGACTAACATCGGCAATTACTTGCGGCCATTCCAGCTGTGATTGTCGCCCATGACGACAGTTCACTTAGTAAATTCATTCGCAGGTCAGTTATTTTCAATTGTGTTTCTTTTCTGTTTCGTCATTCCAACTTTTTCACCCGAAATTAATCAAACATTTTTGAGTCGACGACAAAAAAGAATCACAATTTCAAGTGGAATTTGAACATTGTTTAATCACTCACCTGTAATCTGTAGTTGGGGTCCTGCGTCGCTGCGTGCGCTGCCAGGAAGGGGTCATAGTAGACACTATAAAAGAGAAAATTACATCCGTATTAACTAAGGTCATTAAAACTATACAATGGAAAGTTTGTTTCATCCTTTTTGCGATTGATATCAGTAATATTTCATTATTTTCTTGTTGAATTTAAATGACAAATACCTTCCATTCCGTACGAACCTTTAAAATGCAAATTAAAGTATTCAAAAATTACACAAAATAAGACAAAAATATTTTAAGTTCTGGAAATCGTGTGACCTACTTTAACACACGCTTGAGACTAAATTTTTCGCTAGATCAATCAAGTATTTTACAATTGCGCGGAAAATAGAGTGCCTTTTACGTCAGATGATGGAACTTTTTCGGAATAATAGAAATTATCACATTTTTAAATAAATTTCATACAATTTTCATTTCTCCTTTTTTTGTTGGCCTTTTCTACAATTTGCCCTTCATTTTTATTTATTTCAGTAGCATTGGAGTAATTTGTTTGCCTTTATACGCGCTCTTCAAATTTCTGGACTTAGAAAATTGCCGATTGGATTAAAAATAAGTAAGCTTCTTGAACCGCCATTCGACCGGCCAGAAACTCCTAAATCCTTCATGAAACATGTATTGCAGGAATATCCGTTTGGTCTTAGAATTTCACCCACGAAATCCAATATAACCGGCAACATTGCATGCAAACGTAATTTCGAAACTTCTCCGCATCAAAAGTTACATCTGCCTTTGAATACAATATTTTAATTAGCATGGCTTTAATCGCAAGTTTATTTTTCAAATTCTAAAAAAATAGGCATCAAATGTAAGTATTCCTCAGTAATATACTTGTGGGACTAAACGTTATCTTCTAATTGCCTTAAGACGTCTTTGTTAACGATTCTAACTCTAAGAAAATAGTTGCAGACCTCAGACCACTCCAACTGATGGTTTGACGTCCAATTACACTTCCGTTAAGCATTCCCGAACTAACCTCCAAAGTTGTTCAAAAACACGTCTATTCTGGCCGTCGACATAAAGACGTCTCGTTATTATATGACGAGGGCACAATAGAAGCTTTTGGCCGCGGGCATTTTCGATTTTACTTCCGGTGTATTGATTTAGCTCCTATGCTAATTCCCACCAATGACTTGGACCTTGACGCGTAACTATACTTGCTAAGCAAATGAAAAGCTCGTCGCTTACAGTCTATTGATTTTATCCTTCATACATCCGGCCGTACATAATTCATCGAGTCTCTGATATTGCCTTGCGCGTTTTGAGCTTACAATTAGTAAATTACTCGTTAATCTTCAACGGTAAAGAAAGGCAGGCTGTTTTATTAATCGCCGATTATTAACCAGTGGAAAACTTTTCTTGGGCCAATTCACTTTGTTTAATGACTACATTTGCTCCAATGTACAATATATTTACGTCTCAGCATATTTGCCCGGCTCCGTCTCGTTATATTTACCTGTCGCCACTCTCTTTGCGCTCTGGTGCCCCAGGAAGGGCCACGTCACAAAAATAACGCGACACAGAGGAGTGGGAGAAGCGGCCCTCCCCTGCTTTTGGACTCATTCACATTTTTTATCACAGAACATAAACACATTTTTATAATTTCTGCCATTTTGTATTTAAGTAATATAACCTATTTGAAATCGTGGACATCATTATACTTTGACAACTGAATACTTTGAAACAATTTCTGATCGCCTGCAAAAAAGGATGAAATATTTTCCGCAAATACCTTATATCTAAAAATATGGTTTATTGAGATGGTGCAAAGACATGCGTATTACAGTACCTGAAAGATGCAAGCTCACATAAAAACCTTTCAACGCGATGAGTCCAAGCGGTTTACCAAAATGTTAATATTAAGAAGAATGAAGCTGACTCATCGCGTTTTACTAAGGAAGGTGTGCCGAAAATTTAAGCAAAGAGTTAACAAATGTATACCTGGTGTGCGTGTGATTTGTGAGTGATTACTTACGCTTGTGCAAAGGGATGCAATGCCGATGCAGCGGCTGCAGCTGCCAGGGTGCCCTGATTACGGGCAAGGGCAAGTGCAGCTGCAGTGGCTGGGAATCCGGTTCGAGCTCCGACTCCGACTCTTCCTCTCTGGATGGCGACTCCTCTCAATGCGGCAGCTGTAACACAGATGCCACAACGGCCTACCTTGTAATACCCCTGTCGAATGTTGATCAAGATCCTGATATCTCGAACGAATACAGAGCCCCAGTGAACACAACGTCCCGAGAACGTCCTAAGGATGCCTGGAGGCAGATATCTGAAAGACAACCTACAGACGTTCTTGGGACGTCATGGCTCACTGGGTAGGTCTCAGCCCTGGACACGTCATCGGCAGCAGCAGCAACATACGGATTGGGCCATGATCGATCGATCGAAATTGTACGAGTCGCATCGACGCGTTAATCCGTTGAGGATCATCGATGACCAAGGGAAACCTCCATCGGGGTGGAAATGCGGAGGCTTTGAACCGTGAAAACGGTTGATGGAACGAAACCGCCGAAATTCGATGCCCGGACGGTTTACTTTCCTTGGCGAAAATTCGCCGACGGAGGCTGAACTATCGGTGACGGGTCGATTCGGGAAGAGCAAAGTTACGACATGGAAATCACATATGGAAGTTCGGGCACGAACCGAAAGCTGAAGACACTTTTGATCCCGCAGTGCGGCCAAGTTTCCGCTGGGGTTCGCTCCGAAATTGACTTCGGGCGCTACTGATTTACACCCGGAAATGGAATGAAATCGTCAAGACCATTGTCCCCGACTGCTGAGCTTGCTGGTGTTCGCCAGCGGGATTATTATTCCTGGGGTTTCAGATTTTCCAGGTGATTGTCAGCCGACGAATTCTATTAAACCAATTGAAAAGAAGCTTTCGACTTCATCTCGGAAAATTTGAGGCTTGTTCGAAAGGTGAGACATTGAAAACAAAAATTTGAACCATTGTTGCTTCATTGGGACAAATGGAGAAATTCTTGACCGTAATTTAGCACAAAACGAGTTGACTTGATACTCTTGAAAACGCAATGTCATAGTTAGCGTAAGGCCGCTAACCGCTGCGTATAACTTTCGAGTTAACTGGATGTTATCACTTGCAAACAACCTTACGTTACGAGCAGTCCTACGTCTGGATGGTTCCTTGGCTCTTGCTGCCGAGTTACCGGCTCGCCAAGTTTATAGACACGACACTTTATTGCTAATATGATGCAAATGTAAACACTTTAAAGTGCATCGACCTAACGCCGTTATGTAATCTTGAACTGAAGCTGAGGATATACGAAGATTCTCAAGATTACGTAATTGGATGATATTACCTCCTTTAATATCTTCATTTGTCATTAGGAATGTTTGTACTGTTTCTGTGTATTGTTTGGTTATCATTCACATCGCTTGTACTTTTAATTCAAGAATTAGTGCCATATTTTTGTTTGCCATGAAATCATTCTCAAATAAAATAAAATTAAAAATTTGCTTTTAAGAAAGTTCTTTTTTACCATCTTTTGAACATTTCATGATGTGACGCAATAAAATAAGATGGCGGAATACTGGAGAAATGGATTACAAATTTGCAAATAATAAAAATATTTGATATGCTTGTCCTCCAGTATTCCGCCATCTTGTCGAATGACATTACATCATGAAATATTTTATTTCACGCCTACAATACGGAAGTTGCCGATTCCTTCCGAACAACTAAGCGAAAGCGCACTCGGATGTTGTTTCCTGCAGAGAAAAAGACGTACCAGCGATCGGTCACTTTCGATCTTTACCGATCGCTGCCGATCTTTATCGATCACTGCCGATCTTCCTCGTTCTATCCTAATTTGTGTTTTACATTATGATATTTTATCTACTTTCGTGTCAAGAATGTTTGTCACATGTATTTATTAAATTTACATTCATTAAATATTCTAAATTTGACTACGTTAAAAGATTGCATTGTCGTTCATTTTTTTTTAATATTATTTTCTGAACCCATATGGGACTAAATCGCGACGGCGGAGTCGTTAATTTAATACGGCACCATAATTGCGTTCTTAGAGTGAAAATTATTCCTTTCTTCAGAAATTTTTATAAATATTTATATGATTTTATTCATGATTAAAAATTTGACACATTTGAAACAAAATTGCCACTAATGTAAAGTGCTTTCGCAATTTTCTCTGATCTTTAACTTCACTTACTGTAAGTATTCCATTTTCTAAAATTGTCGCCAATTTCAAATGATTTCTACGAATTTTCATACTTTTCTGTGATTTCCCTATAAATTCATAAATTCGCCTCATTCACATTTCTTTACTTTCATTAAATGATTTATCTCGTTTTTCGTTTTTTTTCGAGATTTAAATTCTATATTTTTTCTTTTTTATCACAGCAATAACAATTTTTCACTTTTTGAATGGCAAATTATAAATTGACATATTGTAGTACTTTGTGAAGTGACATGTAGATAACCAAACAACAATAATCCAACGTATCAAGTAGAGTAGAAGCTCAGCGGATGCGATTGCATCTTGAAAAGTTCTTATCCTATCTACAACGAAGTGATCTCGAAAGAACTTTAAGTCTCCTTAAAACGAAAATGTTTATGAAAACGTCAGACGAGAATTTATTGCAAAGTTATTTTTATAATACAAATTAAGTTAAAATTAAACAAATAACAATTTTCCAATTATTTTTGTTTGTATTAGAAAAAACTGGAACGTAACATTTTATTAAATCTACATAAAAATGTATAATACGTGCTCAAAATCATATATATTTGCGATTAGCTCAAGTATCAACTGATTTTTTATGCACGTAATCTTCCTTTTACTTTGTTTTTATGAATAATTTATGGATTCCGTAAATGTGATTTATTTCTCGTCTTCAGTTTTCATTCTTATTTTGAACACGACTTAATCGTCCAATTTTCTTTCAAGGGTGCTCTGCCTTTTTTTAAATTTAAAAAAAAAATTATTTTTTTTAAATAACTCAATAGATTTTTTTTTGTTTAATTAAGTCAACAGCAAAATTCTGAAAGATCTTATATTTTTTTTCTAATTACTTTTTAAGACACTTGAATGGTCGCTCTTTTCTACGACTAAAAACTTAATTTATTGAACGTAATCCAAATAATCTCAGTTTGTCATCATTGAACAATAACAAATTGGCATAGCACCCTCAATAAACCCTAATATCAAAATAAAACCCTAACTTTTGTATCAGCTTCATGATCTAAACCACTAACGAATTCACTAATTGAGAATCGTCACCAAGAAATAGTTATTTCCTAACCTCCAAAATTCAAAACAGCGAACCGTCAATGAATTTCATTATAGTTTTCCCTCGATATTTGGCACGTTAAGGTCTGAATCCTTAGTCCCTTGCGAATTCCTCACGTTTCGCTCCTCATTAAAATTCGGCGTTCAACTTACAACAAAGTTAACAAACACCGAAGGTCTACGCAACAATGGCTACGTAAGCCGAACGTAGCGCAGACTTATCTTTAACGGTGTAATCGAGTAAGAAGAACTGTGATCCGTGCATTCTGAAACTTACACTCTCTGCTGCACGTTGCACCGAATGAACTTGCGGAAAGCGTAATTCGGTGCTAGTATCGGTTCCCGTGCCTCGGGAAACTCGATTCCACTTACTTGCGTACTCGGAATTTCCCACTGTGCGTGAGTACAAATGACAAAAAAATTAACCAAACACCTACCGACGACAACGATGTTCATCCATCCGCGTCGGCTCTTGAGGATGTTGACTGGGCCACCTAAGTGTGACTAATTAAGTTCAGCTGTGCGTGTAAATATCGTGTCAGCCAGTATTAAAATATATACACATCGTTAACCAAAACAAAAACTGGAGGAAAATCCAGCGTGAGTGGTGTATGCGTGCAGGCGAACAAGACAATCGTTCTGTGCAAATTACGGTTAGCAGTGGGTTAGAGTGGCGCCGCGTGTGTGTGTGTCTGAATTCTAGAAAAACCGACAACAACGAGACAGCACAAAAAAACAGAGTTAAGGGTCTTCCAAACGGGCAAAAGAAAACAAAAAATAACATGAAACGTGTTGGTTAGCACGTAGTGTGGTGAGTAGAGTATACAATAATTATAACAACAACAACAACAAAGGTGCGCAGAGCTAGAGGGCGGTGCGAGCGAAAACGTGTGAAGAAGTATAAAGTACAGTGGCGGTGTAGCACGAAAGTGCGGGATTGAGAGGCAGATAGAAAGAGAGAATAATAGAGGCAGTGTGACAGAGTTAGAGAAGAGGTTAAGATGATCTTGTACCTCCGTCTCGCCGCTGCTCTGGGAGCGAGTACGAGGGGTGCAGCTGCAGGCGATGGTGTCACCGCTGCTGCTGCGACTGCTGCTGCTGCAGCTGCCGATGGCGTTGCGGCACCCAGCCAGCTCCAGGGCATCGCCGGTAACCTGTATCCTGTCAAAAAATGTGCATTACATCCCGTCCCCGTATTCGTACGCTTCGTCGATATCGATTTTTATGGCGGCGGTGGTCGTTGGCGAAATTCGTGACATTAACATTGTTGCTCCCGCAAATCCAAAATAAAAATAACCATCGGTTGCAATGCGCAAAAAAAAAAACAAACTTTATCAAGATCTGGAAAAACGTATCGTCGGCCAGTGGCCGCTCTTTCGCGAACGTCCGTCAACAACGGGAGCACGTTGGCCCGGCACCGTGTCACGCTCGTATGTTCAATGATCGTGAAAATTGCCGATGCTTTGTCATGCAAATCGAGACCGTATCTCGATTTTATTTATGACGGAATACGGGTAAACAACATGCCCGAATCGAGACGATAAAACACCCGACGAATGAGCTGCGCAATATACGCGAAAAAGACTTGCGAACAAATTAAATTAAATCGCGCCTAGAACATCCCCTCTCCCTTCCACAATTTTTGTTGTCCTATCATATCTCATCAAAAGGAAAGAAATTTCTTGTGTTAATTAAAAAATGTTTAATTACAGCGTTAGAAGAACAAGAAATTTGTTTCCATTTAAGAACTTTTAAAACGAGACCCATCCCCGACGCGTATGAATAAAAACGAAGGAGAAAACTTATGTTTTTTATGGCAACAACATACATAAATAACGCGAACCAAATAAAAACGTTAACAAAATATCGTTCCCGAACAAAGGAATCGCATGCGGACAAAAATTACATTTTACGAATTTATCGCCTTATCCGAACGTAAAAATAAATCTTTCAATCGAACGTGTCAACGATGTCACTGTGAAATTCAATTTTCTGGTTTTACACCGAAATGAAAATTCAGTAAAAATAAATCTAGCGATCGATCAAATATAAGGTCATCTAATTCTTCTCCTCCTTCTGTTATCAATCATTTACAAGAAAGAAAAAAGAAAATATCGTTGAGCGAAAACCTAAAACAATGTGATTTCTCGGCAACCATTCTTCCCGGTCCATTATTAAGAGGGCGTCGCATTGCGGTGTGTTCACACTTATGGGAAATGTATACAGACTTTACGATTTATGGAGTCTGTTATCGGGAGGCGAATATCCGTTGAAATACCGCAAGCACCGCATTCTTTTTAAAGCGGAACCCGGCCGTAAAGTTCGAAGGAAAGTATACTTTGGTAAGTAGAAACTTCCTACGGGGTATTAAATTCTACGGATGTAATGTGCAGAACCGAAGATTGAGTATGCTTGCCCGAACACCCAGATTCGAATTACCTAACAAGACCGAGAACAATTAAAATTTGTTCGTAATGACCTATCTTGTTAAAAAAAAATCTGCTGGAAACGGGAGTTTAACAAATGACCGAGTTGTGGGAACTGGGTTCCCTGCTATTATCCCCGGGGCGTCTGATCGTTCCCTTAATCGAGCACGGGGATTGTACACGTGGTCAATCGCTCCCGATAAAGAAGGAATTTCTCAGTGGGGTGGTCCACTCGACATTGAACTCGAAAGTTGCGTTACGCGAAATTCGCGTCACTTGCACGTGTACCCAAGAGGTAAGGGGGTGAAGATACCCAACCTATCGTTACTTTCCTGAGTACATCCTGCGATAAAGGGAATGTACTCGAAAGCCGGGTTCTTCCGAGGGACGGAAAAGCAGGGTCTCACCGTGCGTCAGAAGCCATCACCGACGGTGCTTGGGGCTGCCAGTAATTAATATGATTGAACCCCCCAGTAGTTCCGATAGGGAGTCAAGGGGGAGAAGGGCGTCGATGAAGGGGGAGGGATCACCCCTCGAGTGCAAGGGAGATGGCGTTATCCAGAAAAGTACAGGAAAGACCAGAAGATAGGCAGGAGAGCGAGGAAAACGAGCTTTCAAAGTCTCGGGGTGAGGGGACAGGAGGTAGGCAGAGGGCGAATGGGTCGAAGGTTGCGGGACGTGGGTAGAGAAGGGATGCCAGGGACGCGGCGGGTATGAGGGGTGCACGTCGTGGGGTTGGGGTGCTGCTGGCAGGGTTGCTTCGAGCGATCAATAAATGCTACTGCCAGCATCCACCATTCCAGGACCAGCCTCCCTCCGTCGCGTTGGCAGGCTGGACTCTTCTCCCTCCTCATCCACCGGTTTGCACGAGCGCGTTGCGCCGTCCGCTTCAACATTCGAGAGAAAGCGAGTGAAAAGAAAATGAGAGGGAACCCCTTCGGAACTTCTGGAGTTAGGTTGGGTCGATTTTCAAATACCCGGTACATGAGGCGACCAAAATATTGACGCGCACACGATACACAATTTCCCTCTACACTTTCGCAAATCCTCGAAATCTAGCAGGTCCTACACCAAATCGAGGGACTTGTTCGGTTACAAAACATGCAATGCTTTCAAAACAATATTAATGTGCATGAAGGGAGCAGGAGGAGGGGGTGTGCACGGATTACCCAAGTCTCTTTCCAACATAAAGTACATAAAAAGTAAACGCAAACTCTAATGTAACAATCGGGACATACACTAACCGGATTCTATATTTTCGAGCTTTGCGCTAGAAAAGGAATCGGAAATTAAAAGGAATGTATCCCTCGAAAGAAAAAGGCTCTCGCGTCGAGCAAAAAAAATCTCTTCTGCTTTATGGATCGCGTCGAGTGACTGGCTTTCTATAAATAAACCCTAAAATCGCCGACGCGAACTTTCCCGATAATAATTCAAAGCGCCCTGAAAACTTAAGAACGTAAAAAGATTTCCTCGCCCCCTAGTCCCTTTGTTGGGCGCTAACAAGCACGAAAGCACTTTGAATGAGTGAGTGCTTTGGAGTTCAATTTCGGATTGTAAGCCCCGGGAAGAAAGCCGCCGAGAAATTGAAAACAAAAGAAATTTTCGGCCCTGAAACTACCGAAGAAAATAGTAATGATGTCGAAGAAACTTGATAAATAAAAAAAAAGTTCGCGATTTTCACGAAATTCGAACATACTTTTCTTTTACGCGCTTATCCCCAATTGGCTAGCCTTTAACCACTATCAATACATTTATTATTACTAATAATAATCATCTCAGTACTCGCCAGACATTAAGATTCCATTTGCTAGTAGAAACATGCAAATACGCTATCATACATTTTTTTCAAATTTCAATTTGTAACATTTGAAAATGATGTATTCACTCACGATGCTCTTGATGCGAACATCACTTAAGAAGACAGACATAGCCAATTGTAACTAATGATTATTTGAAAACGTAATATACTTAGTCGATTCACCGGGACGTTACATTTCTCCGTCTCTCATCTTGTCGCCCAGTCTGAAAATGATCCGGGAGAGGCGCTAGTGTGACGTAGGACGCCGCTATAGCGACATCTCTCGTATTACTTCGAAAGGATGACATTAAAGAGACCAAACTACTGAAACTGATTTAGTAGTCGCGAGTTTCGGAAATTTAACACTGATGTTTCAGTAGTCTGGTAACGGTATTCAGTTTCGTCCCAGTGACCCAACTGCAAGACTGTCATCCGAGAGAATTAATCGACAAGATGCGCTTTTGACATACTCATCAGGCGCACAATTTTGTAAATGTTAGTATGTAAGCCGACAAGTAGAAGCAGTATATACGTTGTCTCTCTAGAACTACCCTTGCAAGCAATAATGGAGAAAATTGTGTTCGAGTCACAAGTACACTGCACTATATAATATGTATAAACGTTTATATGTATATGCGTAACAGTAGATCACCACTCACTGGCGTCTCGAGGGGTAAAGAAGAGGGGGAAAAAGTGCGAGCGACGTACGAGTATACATTCGATTAAAAAAAAAAGAGGGCGGTTTCAGGGGGTGGGCAATGAATTAATTAGTTACCACTAATACAAGGCGGCATTTTGAGCATGCAGCAACCTCGCCCGGCCACTTCTCTCGCCAACTAACACACCGTGCCACGATCATTAAACATTAATCAATGAAAATTAAACATGGTATTAAAAAAAAAGGAAAAAAAAACATATTACAAACTATACAAATCCACCGCTGCCTCGAGCAGCTGGCAAACGCAAGACGAAGAGCCGAAGTGCATCATGTCCGGCCGAAGCACGGATCGATGCCTTTCGGTATATTCTTGTTTTTGCCGTTTAGTTGGCGCTGCAGCGCGGTGCGAACGTGTCGACGATACGGCAGATTTCGTTTTTTAATATACGCATGCTGATAGGTTTCAAAAAAAAAAAAAAAGGAAAAAAATGGATCATCCGGCCGGATCCTTCGACGGCGACGCTTCGTCGTAGATCTTCCTCGGGAGGCGTCGCCCGACGAAGGATTCGGCACTAGTGCGACATAGTAAATTACTTTCGAGATACGTAGATAAAATGCAAAGCGTGCGATCGCGCTGCACCAAAAGTCGCGAGGCCCGTTCATTATTTTTTTTTTTTAATCCGTCGATTCGGCACCTTTCATGTTGCCGGGCCCGCGCGCGGACCAGTCAACGTGAAAAATCACGATCGAGCCACATCGCTAGTCCATTATACATGTATATATCGATATACGCATATATTTATATAATATAATATATAATATATATATATAAAATATATTCACAGGTGAATCTCATATGAAGGCAAGCCAAGGCCACGACATGAGACGTGCAAATTAAAAAAGGTAATAATATTAAAAAGCAATTAAAAAATTCTCTCCCAAAACCGCTCCAACCACAACCAAGCACAACCACAGGCAAGGTACGGGCCTTTGTCAACGAGACAGTCATCAACCAGTGAATATGGCGCATTACCGTGAATATTATGTAATAGTAAAATATATGTATAATGTAGTACGTATACATGAGAAACGAAACGAGAAAGTAAAAATCAATAAACAACTGAACGAATGAGGAAAAAAAACAGTATATGAGTAGATAGTAAATAACAAGTGTTCAATCAATCTCAAGTCAATCAATTCAATAATGGCGGTGATTCAATATTAACAGTAGTTGCAGTCAATAACAAATGCCAATTGGATAATAATATTAATCGGACAGGGTGTCGTGATTGGAGATTGGAGACAATGCGAACGGAAGAGGCGAGAGACGTGTACGTGTGTGTCTACGTGTTAACGGATCTGCGTGTCTGGCATGTGTGTAATGTGTTGGTGTGAAGGTAGCGCATATTTACGAACGTCCTTACATGAGCGGGGATCTTTATGGATGGGTAAAAATGATGTGGTGGCAATGCGGGGAACTGGATCGCAATTATATAAAGTTAATGATAATTCAATTACAATCATTAATATAAATCATACGAATTATTCAATGTGAACGAAAATACCTCATGCGTTACCACTGGATAGATAGCCCTATACTAGCTACTATAGGCGGGAATCATTTCCGTTTACGAAAAAAAAAAATAGAATACAAGCTAACAAGGCTAACCGCTTAGTTTTGCAATCACCAACGGCGTCATGTCAAAAGATCGATCTGCTGAGTTCCATTCTCCATACTGATACTACTCCATTCGTTTCTGGCATGTTGTTAAGTTGCATTGCTTTCGCGTGCTATAAAAAAAGTCACTCTCTCTCTCTCCCTTACTTTTCACCTAACCGATCATCTCTCTCTCACTCACACACACCAACATCTTCCGTTGGATCTTCTATCTGGATCTTCTGGCATAATTGTTTACTGAATTCCTGCCGTCGTTATCGTGACGCCCCAATTATTACCACGTCATCCGCGAGCATTATGCACTGGTCCGTAAGTGCTCGATATCGACTACTACCGGATTGATTTGCGAGCGTTTCGGTGTACCATCTATATATATACGTATACAATTCAGCTCCGACACACAAGTGAAGCGAGACATAGCTATAAACATGCAAGGAAGGAATTGCCACGAGGACCCTCGAATCGCTCGCCGAGAGAGAGAATTTCAAAAATGTGCGAGAATCACCCCTGGCACTTGGTGCCTCGAGCCGCACTCTCGGCAACGAAGTGAAAACTCAGCAGATTGCGCGCAACGATCGGTGCCTGTTTTGTTCCCGACGATTGTTGTCCTCCGCGTGAGCACGTCCGTTTTTTGTTTTCGCACCACTACGCTACCATAAACAGGCGGAAACGAGGTTATATAATAGAAAAAGTTTTAAGCAACATGTCAAAAGGCGTGCACACTACGCAACCGTGCGAACCAGTGAATCATTCTGGGTAATAAAACAATCAGCACCAGTCAGTTTCCAAAAAACAATCAAGAACTTTTGTACATGGGTAATTTGGTGTACGGATGCATCGCGCAGAGTAACGAACGCCCGGAGTACGCGATTGGCCGTGGTCCTTAGGGCTCGATCGCAATGAGCGACAGGATGTCATTTGACGTATTGCAGAATTCAACTGCCTTTACTGCATTTCTTCCTGTGCAAGTCACATTTTAGGGCGCATTCACAATGAAGCATTATCAATCGTGCAGAAACAAGCGCAGATAATCGCTACTGAGTAAGGTCCCAACTGGACAAGCCCTTAAGGGTGATATTTATGAATGACGACTTTAAACATCTAACTACTAATGGATCAGTAATGACCCAACCACTGACGGGACCTATGTCACTGATGACTTCTGTTTATTGCGAATTAGCTCTCAAGTTATTTTAAGGCTGTTCGCAATAAATAGAAGAGGAATGGTTACATGCACTATTTTAGATACGACCAACAAACAGTGTGTAAAATTTAGTCAGCTGCCACCATTTTGAATGCGCCCTTCGCGTAACTTTGCAATTGTTAGACCCCGGTCGTGCAGGTCTAGAAACTTGAGTGACGATCTCTAACACCACCGCCAAATTTTATTTGTAAATAAGAAAGGCACAAGGACGGAATACGCAACGAAATGTATTCAAACCATCAATTCCCTGTCTACATTATCACATTGCTTTTCACCGCTTTGTTCGGTTTCGGTTTGTTTCATTCGATAACAGCTTCATGGTTTCCCGATCATCTTAATTTTGCCGGTCGAAGAGTTTCCAGACTTGTACGATCAGTAGCTTATCTTCATTTATTCCTTTCAAATTCAAAACACAATACATCAAGCGGTCATCTTTCGTTCATTGCGAATCAAACGACATGAAGAGTCTCAATGACAATCCGACTTCGGTTGAACTGGGAGAGAGAGAGAGAGAAGAGAATCCAAGTATTAAGAGACCACGTAGACGAAAAAATTAATATAAAAGCCAATCGTTATTTGCCACGTACGAAGCTGAGTGCTACCGGATACAAGAATAAGATACGACCTAAATGTGTGTCTTTACCTAGGTCCTCCCCTATCTTGTTCACATCCGACTAGCTCGTCCTTATTTCTCTCATTTCCATCCGTTTCATCGGGCTTTAGTATTCTTCATCCTGTGGATGTCCAAGCGACGATTTCTTTCCTTGATCTTTTCCAGCAATCCCATCTGTAGACGTAATCCGAAAGAAACGTAAAGAAAAACCGCAAAGAAGGAAATGGATAAAAGTATGACAAAGATGAACGAAAGGCAGACCAGAAGTCTGGGAAGACAAACACGAAACAAATTAGGAGTAATCGAATGATCCGCGAACAAATCGAAAATAACAAAAACGGACATACAAAAAAAGAGGAAGAAATAACGATAGGTAGGAGTAGGCATGGAGTATCAGACGAACAGAGAATGGCGATGCAAATACATGCTGGAATCGATATCAAGGATCTTCTCGTGATCTTGGTTGAAGTTCATTCTCAAAATCGTTTCACGATAAAACTTCCTTTATTGTTCACTCTCTTGCCATTGGCTCGAACAAAGAGGTAACTGTTATCCTAATAAAACGCGCGTGCCCTTCGACTCGCAACTCACTTATGCCTTAAATAATTACTGATAAACTTCACTATTATTTTTGTCTCAATGTCATTGCTTTTCCGTGGCTCTTCCTTAAAGCCGCTGTCTCTGTCCATTATCGTTATCGTAATCGTTATCGCGCTTGTCCCTCTTCCAGTCTCTAATTTCGGGTATCTTGAATCACTTTCGCAGCCGTTGCCGCCGTTGGGTATATTCTTGCGAAATTTGCAATTAAATGACCGTCATTCCCGTACGCGCGTCAAGCTCCACCGAGCAGAATCCTCCAGACAAAGGACGTTTTGGTACGCGCGCATTTGCCGGTCGCTAATAAAAAGGAACAATGGCTTTTCGCTGGGGCGTATCGACTTTTCATGCACCCGACGGCAATACGACGCGAATACATAAAAATGTGGAGCTTCGATACTTAAATAAAACCTAGCCGTAACTACACGCGCTGTAAAGTGCGCCGTAAACTTTTCCTATCACCTACGTTGATCACACTGTGTTACCCTGTATGGTTGATTGGGCTGCGACGTAAATTACGTTAAAAATATAGTCGCAGCCCCTTAATACTAAGACGAACGAGTCCGCGTTGGAATTCTTTGACTAAAAAATTGTGTAAAAAATACTGAAAATACGACAAATCCAATACCCTGTGGCCGCATTCCGTGAAGGACGTTCAGGCCATGGGCTAGATTACTACGAACTTTGTTTGAGGCAATGTCCCGTCAGGACTGTATGCAAACGAAGAGGAACCATTGACAATGACCGAGTGAGCCTGGCTCAACATGGCCTGAACCTCCCACAACCGAATTCTGTATCACGCACTTGACTGAGGTCACAGCAACATCGACCAGTCGACAAAACTACGACTAAAACGCCGTAATACGTAAAAGTTCACTAAAACACTCGAGTCTGACTGCTTGGGAAGTTCCTCGTTTTTCCAAAATGACGACTTTGAAAAGAGAATCTCGCGAATATTCGCTCTCATCCACAATGCTTAAATCATACCACGGTCTATCACTGACCAGAACTCCGCATCTCGTTGTTTTGTTCGTTTCTCATGCTTACATTCACAATATTTCATCACTCGCAAAATGAGGATACCCTACTTTCACTCAGGATCAAGTCTTTAAAACAGTGTTGACCTCCAATGGTCGCACCTTTACCGGAAACTTCAATGTCGAGTGATTCAGTACATAAGTAAATAAAAAATGAACCCACCTTCGCTGTTGCACTCTTCGTTGAAACCTAAAATATGGACACATTTCATAGGCCTTATTTTAAATTAGCAGGTCAGCGATAGGCCGCGGACGGCAAGCGGGACGTCGCGAACCGTCGAAGTTTTCAGAATCAACAATTCCCCCTTAGAAAAAAAAATATGTATATAAAAATCGCGCAGTTTTCTTTGCGCGTCTTGAAACTTGGACGGTCGCGACGTCGGGTTTTTCGAATCGTCGCCAAAAACGAAAAGGCATAAACGATTTTTCTCTCGCACTTTAAATCCTAACTTGGCTTGGTCGTGGTGTGGCGGTGTGGGGGAGGGGTTTTCCATTCGACATAACACTCTTCCGGTCTCTCTGGTAAAAGTCATTAGCTAAAAGTTCGGAGAGAATGCCTCCGACAATTTACGAATTTTTCGGGAATTTAAGGGGCTTGATGGGGGGGATGTGGGTAGAGAGGTACCGAGTCGTCGCCCTTGGGTCGCCTTTAGGAGAAACCCTTGCAATTCTCCCGAATTTCAGAATAAAGAGTCAGCAGTGCCTCTTCGGGTACGTCATGGATACACCTACCCTCTGGCCACTGGACGCACACTGAAACACAAGAATGAACGACTTTCAATATATTATATCGACTTAATCACAGAATGCAGAGGAAAAGCGAGAACTTTCTTGCCTGGGAAAGCGGTTAAGGATGGAGGTAATGATTCGCGTTTGCCAATTCCGAATATTTTTCGCAAATAACTTTTTGAAAAATCAAGGATAATTTATCCTACGCGTAAGTTTCATACTACTATTGAGTTTGTTGGTGATCGTTTTAATCCGTTCTATAGCGTGCTCCTTGATATCACTCAGAGACAAGAAGATTAGACGATAACAAAGTGGAAACGCTTGATATTGATCAATCTTCTTGCTACGGAGCATCCTTGGAGAAGTTGGAGTTAAATTGAACTTGACACAAATGCCCGCCCTTAAAGATTAATAGTTGCACTATTTTAGACCAGCAATCGATGTCTGTTTCGTTGCAATTCCGTCGCGCTTCATCAATCTCATCGTCAGTGTCCCATCGACCTACCACTCTTTTAAAAAAATATCTCGACCTTTCATTCTTAAATTTGTAATTGAAACGAATATTGATTATTCAGTTTCCGCAAGAAATGGGACACGTGACTTTCTACGCCATCACAAAAAAATTCGAGAACGCGTGCGGAATATTCGTGTTGGATGGCATCGAAGTCTCGCCGATGCTAAGTAGTACGACTCAACGAATGGCGGCGATCGCACTTTTTATGCGACTTGGCCATTCCGAACAAAGTTCGTTTTTTGCCGCCATATCGAAAGTTTTCCTTTCGTCTTAATGGAACACGAAAATATAGATATGCAAATATTCCAGAAAATGCAACAAAAAATACCATTCCAACTTTTAAATTAAAGTTTTAATCTAAATTTTATGTCCCCAACAATGTCGTTATTTGTCGCAAATATTTAAATTGTTTATAATTTTAAGTAAATAAAGATGAAACTCTTACCTAACTATTTCCAACAGTTCCTGACTTGTTGATAAGTATGATTAGAGTTCAATTCCTGCTTGGTAATTTTGTTTATATTTAATATTAAAATCTTGATGTAATTAATATTTTCCTTTAATGTTCCTATAATATTTCTAGGAAATATTCCTCTGTAATTTGTTTAAACTACCAAAAGTTTATTTTTATGTAAAATCCTTGTAAAAACCTGTTTAGCAAGGTTTTAAGAAATGTACTTTAATTCGTGTTTTTATTTTAATCTGTATTTGCGGTCAGCTCCCCATTTTATGTACGAAGTCTGAATTCGAAAATTCACTTGTAAAAGCAACAAACAAAAAGCCGACTACCTACGGATGATCCAGATTATCGCTTACTTCGATTCTACCGAGTTCTTACTCATTTGAGAATTTAAATTTTAAAACAGGGAATAATTAAAGTACATCCTATTTACATCGGAACTTTGTTTAAGCAAAACAGTTTTGATTACCACGTGCTAACTCTTACATGACCAACGGATCTGCCATTTTTTTACACTTTAGAAACAATCTTGGTTTTTAAAATTCAAAATATCGGATCGAAGCTGATGGACACATTTTTACAAATTCATGCGAATTTCTTGCAATTTTATCATGGAACCTCGAAGTTTCTGGTTATAAATCCGAGGTCTGTTTTTTTTTTAATTCAAAATGACGAATCCATAATGGCGATAAATCTTTTCAAATTGATGAAATTCGCATCAAATTTATTAAAACTCGTTACTTAAGAAGTTTCGAGGCTATGGATTACGTATCCCATGTTAATTTTTCACAATTCAGAATGACGGAACCAAAATGGCGGACAAATTTTCTTCAAATTGTTCAGATCTGCCTAAAACTCTCCTTTATTTTGGGGGTTTTCGTGGTTGTTGAGTTTACGACGTTAAGTTTTCAACGTTCAAAATGGTGGGTCCAAAATGGCGGACAATTTTTATAAAAATGGTCAGAGTCGCTCAATACTGATTTCTAAGGAGTTTCGAGGTTGCTAATTATGAATCCGATATTAGATATGAAATTCAAAATGGCGTATTCAACATGGCGGACAAACATGTTCAAATTCATCAGACTTTCAGCAGATTCAATAAAACAATGTTACTAGGATGTTTTAGAAGTTGCCGATTGCGAATATAAGATTAGTTTTCCAAAATATAAAATGGCGGATCCAACATGGCGAACGAAATGGACAAATTCATCCTATTGGGATAAAACTTGTTACTCGGGGGTTTTCGAGGTTGCTGATTACGAATCTGATGTTACTTTTCCAAAATACAAAATGGCGGCGACAATATGGCGGAATTTCCATAACTTTTCAAAGTTTTGTTCGACATTTCGAATCGTCCATATTGAATATCAGTATTCTGAATTGAGATGGACAATCAGCGACCTCAAATATCCTGGAATAGCAAATTTCAGATACACGCGCTGATAAAAGTTGACTATTCTATCGAATATTTTTTGAAATTCGACATTGACCAAATCGTTTTCGTTTGATAACGGTCACCGTGTAACCTCGAAACCTGCAATTATCCTGACCGGACGATGGAATTATCGTGTCTGTTATAACGAGTGTATGATTCACGCGCGGCTTCACAGATTCCTCTATGTACGTATATGGCAGGATGAGAAATTTAGGCGAAGCCTTGCGGTATTTGACCGTCGAATATCGCCAAGAGGATTGATCGGATGATCGCGTGCCGGTCGGCTGTATCTCGAGCGAAGCGTGTCTAACGAAGCGGAAGGTGGCGAATTATTCCTGATCCGGCCGGCTACCCTATCGTAACCGGGTGACCGACACAAGGTCCTGCCAACCCAGTCCCAGCTTTACATTTCGAACTTGCGCCTCGATTAACATATTGTTCGCCAGGCGTCCCAAGACCGCATACGAAAAGTCACCCGAGTCCTCCGCTCCGATGCCCTTGATGCACCTGAATAATCCGCTATTCGTTACCGTTACTGCGATTGACCCGTTTGACAAAAAAAAAAAATTTCTATGCAAATCCGGGTTTCCACCCTTTTTTTTACAACGTGCTCGAAGAGCGTCCGATGCTTTTAATTAATTCGTGTGGCGATCGGTGAACGCCACGGAAGTGTGGCGGTTACCCCGTATACCCGATATGGAGGCGGCACGTTTACGGGCTGCGGTTAATGCTACAGATCGTAAACTGCACTTCAAACAAACCAAAGCCCTGTAGGTGCCCGGTTTATTTACCGGCAAAGACACGCGTGTAAAAATCGTAAAACCTGAGCTAAATTGATACTGATTATTTTATAACCGGGGAAATTTAAAGGGAATGCGGCTCTTTAAACTTCTTAGTGTGACACTTTTTTGCAGTCGCACTTTCTAACGAGTAAATTCTCAATCTGGAGCGCAGATTGAGAATTGATGATCCGTCATAGTTATTTTCAAAATTACCCGAAATTTCGAAATGGCGCCCCTTGCAAAATTACGTTTAAACAACGCAATCAACTTTTGTTTTGACGATTTCGCGTTCTAATTGCATTAGCGCGTGCGCAGCACAACCCCATTGTCTCCTTGATAATTATCTTCGCCTCTCGGCTCCGAACGTATCTCTATTGTCGATGTCGCGAAGCCGTCAATTATCTACGTTCGCGAAGCAATTCCGACGTACATTTCGGTTCGATATACGTCGACGTCGACGACGTGGCCCTCATTTTACAATATTGTTACAAAATGTCGCGTTGCAAATTTGATCGCATTGTACTGGCTGCAGTCGACTGCGCAACGTTTCTACAAAATTTCACCACTTGATAAATTTCCAAAAATTAATGTTTATATAGAATGAAACTAATATTTTGATATTTCTTCAATCCTCGAACATTTTTATCGAAAAAAAAAACCTGACTTGTAAATTACCATAGAACAACCAAATTTTATCTGAAATCGTAAAAATATCGTCTATTTCAACCACTTTTTGACTTTCTTTCAGAGAAAGACGTTTTTTAACATTTCAAAAACTTACGGTATTTTCCAATTCACTATTTCGTTTATCCAATCATTGAATTTCAAAATTCAAAATGGCGGATCGAATAAAGATGTCATAAAACTAAATACAGTAGAGTCCGATATATTTACCCAGTCGGTTTCTCCTCTTCCCTCCCTTTTCGTTATATTTACTAAAATGACGCTTCTCCCACTCCCCTCCGTCGCGTTACGTTCGTGACGTCACAACAGGCCCTTCCTGAGGCTTCAGCCCGCGAAGTGGGGGAAAAGGAGAGCAACCGGTAAATATAACGAGACGAAACCGGGCGAATAAGCTGGGACGTAAAGATAACGAGACGCAAATATACCGAGACTCTACTGTAAAAGCGATTATGCAATATGATTTTGGATAATTGAAAATTATATTTTAATATTCTAAAAATAGCTTCAAAGAAGCTGCCAATTAATTCAGCTAATATAACGTCGATTTCCTCATCGTATTTAACGACTGCATTAGCAGTGACCTTTATTCGCCGATTCTGATAATAATCTAACGATGTAAACTAGCTTGGTTATCAGTTTACATCCGAATAATTGAATAACTTGTCAAAACTATTACATTAATTAATCCTTCACTAAAGTACAGAATTTCACCACAACGGATAAATTTTACTCAACTTTATCTACACATTTCGCCGTTAATTAATTAATTTCGAAATTAATAATTAAATTTTCCAACTCTACTAGTAAAATTTTACTAAAGAAAGCAATTCGACTAATTAGTTGCTTTGTTTTAATTAAAAATATTACGAATTCAACTAATAACTTCGATTTAAGATGTTATTTATTTTCGGATATTACCTCAATTTTAAGATACTAAATTTGTTTTGAAATTTCTTAGTGAAGAATTTTGAAAATTTATCAGAGATTTATTGTTAAAAGAAAACGACGGGACGTGCATTGTTGCATGATCTGAGTGCCGTACTTTGGGCTACACGATAAAGCTTCTCGCTGTCTTTTGCCCTGCTTTATTAATTTTACTCGACGAGATAGTTCAGCGGCCCCTCATCGTATTAAAATTGATAACGCAGTTCCCACGGAGCTTTGTTTTCAAACTTGTCGCTTTATATTACTAAATTACTCAACTTTTGACGTGAATTGAAGTTCCTCTTTTTTTCTTCACCCTTCCGTTTCAACTTCATTAAACAAATAAAATTAATTATATTTATTATGGTCATATCTTAGTATTAAGAGTTTGATGCAATTATATTAATGAAGCTGATTTTTAAATATTTTATCAATGATGACTAGTAACTTTTGATATTTTTTGGATTGTTTGATAACTTTTGTCAATTTTTTGGGGTCTTTAATATTCTTATCATGTTTACAAAGTAACTTCACAAGTCAAATGTTAATTATTGCAATTGTTGCGTCATTGCGTAATTAGTTGGACTAACTTTTAATTTTGTAATAATGGGTTTTTACGTCACAATGTAACGAGAATAAATACAATATTAGCAAAATAAATAATACGTAATAAATAATGATAAGTCGCTTAATTGCATGTGTATGACAATGTGAAAGTTGATCGCGGCAAGAAATAAATTACTCGAATGTATTATATAATAAATTCAATTTTAAGAACTCAATTTAGTAAGTATTTTTTAAAAGGAGATATTAGAATACTCATGAATAATAGTTTAATTAATAACTATTCTGCACCATATTTATTATGTTGAAATATACGAAAATTGAATTGTATTATCTATTTTACTATTATTTTATTAGTTATAGTTTTTTTTTTTAATTTTTTTCAATATTCGCTGTCGCATTTTGTGAATGTTTTTCACTTTTATATTTGCAATATTTGTCGTGATCATTTTCTTGAATGGCATATTATTCATTATTCTAAATTTAAAAAAAATCCTGGTTAATTACTAACTATACACTTAATTTGTTTTTTGGGTAATAATTTCAAGATTTTAATGAATTCAATTAACGTTAATTGTTAAAAATGTACAAAATTTGTTAAAATGTTCCCTGCTGAATTTTCTTGGTATTTTATCAGTTTTGTATTTTTGTATTTTTTAAGTTTCAAATTCCCTTCGATAGTTTATGCGGTTTTCTATCTTTTAGTTACTTCTATGTTTTATATATAATTTTTCGAACCCAGCCGTTAATTATTAAAGTATCTTGATGAATAAATTCTTGTTAATTCAGAATCAATTAAGACTAAAAGAATTTAAAAATAAGATTTTATTACCGTTACCAAATTTTTTGACAATTTTTTTAAAAATCGCTGCAGAATTTTTGTAGACTACAGAATTGTTTTTATTAGCACATTTTAAATAAAAAAAAAAAAAAACATATTTAATTCATTAATTAATTTAATAGTCAAATATTTTTAACGAATTTTAAAACTTTTTGTAATTGACTTACTAAAGTCCTGAATGGACATTTGTATTTTATATAAAAAACAGGTTCTAACAAAAATCAGGCATAAAATTAACTAAACTTTCAGAATGTTTTATTAGATTTTTCAAAAAATTCAACCTTAAAAAACTAAAAACGTTTATTTTAAAAAAAAATTTAATTTTCAAGTTTTTTTTTTGTTTTGTTTATATCAATTTTTTCAATTGAAATAATTTCAGAATTTAAAATATCGTGTACTGGAGACGGGAACTTTAAAATATGCATATTACATGTTCAAAATAAAGGCAAAAGTGACAAAAATGGCGGGTAAAACGCGAAAAATTCAAGAATTTTTTATTTGAAAATTTTCGGAAAATGTTAGGAAACAAAAAGTTCTTTGAATTTATGCAAGAATACTATAAAATGTTGTCGAAATTGTACTTTTGAAAAATTAAAAAAGTCTTCGAACAGAATTCTAACGTTTTCATGGTATTCTTTGAGCAACGCTAAGAACTTTTTGTTTCGTAACGTTTTTTTCAAATTAAAAATTCCTGGATCTGTCGCCGATTTTCCCTTATTCGTGCCGCCATTTTAGATACTTTTACCTTTATTTTCAAAATATTAATATGTAAATTTGAAAGTTCCAGTCACGAGGACATGATTTCTTCGTTTCAAACCAGAATTTTGAATTTATTTCAATATGAAAAATTGATATAAAGAAAAATGTAAAAATTGCATGTTTTTATAAAAATAATTCTATATAATTTTTCATTGATTAATTTTTTGGAAAAATCTAACGAAAGATTCTGTAAATCCAGTTAATTTTACGCAAGATATGTCCGATAGGATAATTTTTACACAAAATACAACAATTGAAAACTATCGTGAAAAAAATGTCTTCAGGCCCTTTTTTATCATTTTGCCTAATTTTTTAGCTACCTTCACCATATAATCTTTTTTACTTTAGATTAAATTACCGCTTTTCACGTATTGTCATTAATTAGTATACACGAATTAATCTTGATTATATTCTTAATTATTTTTCTAATTCTCGTTAATTTTTTTACGTATTAAATCATATTTCTTCGAATTTTTGCGCACCCACTCATAAAATGTCATATAAATGACACATGGCACGACATGTGTCGATCACATGCGTGTCTATAGCCACATATGAGGCGACCAATATAAGAAATAATCGTTTCTTGGGAAGTTGGGCGAATTGTGTGTCCCTTTCTCATCAAATACTTAACAATCTTTCTTTTTAGGCGTTCATTTTTATTCCTCTCAATTTCCACTATTTTGCCAATTTTATTATTTATACAAATGCCATTAATAAGTACAATTATTAAAAATCTTATAAATTCACTTAAACTATAGTACTATATACAAATCCCTACTAATCAATTTTACGTATTAATTTTAAACATTTTTGTTTAAGTTTTCAGTTTTAAATTCCGTTTTGTTTGTGTGTGAATAAAATATTATTTTACATTTTACAATAACGGCTTTATTCATTTATTAAATAAAAAATACGATTTCTTTAGAATTAAATGATTAACTTGCTAAAGTCGATTTTCGATATTTTATTTCACAAATTCGTTGGATATTTCCGTATCAAATAATTTCAATATAAAAATTCCTTGCTATATGAATATCATAAGGCTTCAAAATTGATAAATGTATCATTATTCGTCGCAAATTTGGCGGTAAATTTATCAGATTGATTAACCAATTAAAGTCCCGAAATGTTTTTTAAATGTCCTTCGAGCGGTCTTTATTTTTGCACGAAAGTCATTCGATATAAGAATAAACGTAAGAAAAATCAATAAAGCAATTTACAATTCAATCGAGAGCTGCATCTAAAATGTAACAGCTTCAAAAAAAGCTTTCCTCATCAACTTCTAAACAAGGTTCTCTGTTGCTTATCTTGCCCGATCAAACGGTCGTTTCTTTCTCTGGTAACGATTGCGGAAAAATTAATCGGTCCGAGGACCGTTTTCAGAAAGAAACGTACACGCTCGTCGGAAAATAAAAACGCTTGCGACTCGGAAACGGCAAGAAAATGCATTTACGTGCCAGGAGACAATAAATAAGAAGCTCTGGTGATATCGACGATTGTCGTCGCGTTATTTACGCTTCTGTTAATGGCACAGGTACATGCTTGTACATTTTTTTCAAAACATGTCTGCACCCTTGTTAAAAATAATTGATGTCAAAACAAACAATTGATTTTGACCGAAATTATTAAATTATACACGTTTTACGTTTAAAAAATAATAATGTTGATGGAGAGCGACAATAGATAGCGCTGTAGTACTCGATTCTCGCAAGTACTACGAAATTCTATCGACCAGACAATATAGTTTAAATTATATAAAAAATTAAAAGAGATCTTTTCATATTTTGTGAAAGTCAAACGATATTATACTCCAAATTTTCCATTGCTTCACCCCATACAATATTAACACCGGCCATTCCGTGCTAATTTATATTATCATATATTCTCGAAAGCGGTATTTTTTTCGACTTGAAAAGACCCTGGCGTATTTATAAACAAAAGCAATTTGCCAGCGAGCCAAAAATAAAAATGCAATGAGGCCAGTATAATCAGCGCCAATTATGATTATTTGTTCAATTCGGCAACGGGCGATAAACGACTGCACAAAGAGTTCAGAGTTAAATTAGGTTGATTTTAAAGAGGGGTTCGATTTTCGTTTAATCCACTTTGATAATCTGAATTATTGAATCGTACGAATATTAGCTCTGTATTGACGTCCACCCCGGGATTATCGAAGCAATAAGAGATTTCAAAGCGGCTTTTTTCAATTTTAAATGCTCATTCCTAATTTCCGCCATGAAGCATAAATGAATGTTGAGCTTTTGAAAAGTTCGCTAATTTATTCTGAATTTGCAAAAGGTCCACAAGAACAGCTTTGTTTATTATTCGAATAAATCCACGAGAAACTTGTTATTTCAAATTTCAAAATGGCGGCTCTAATATTACGATATATTTTAGACGTCATTTTGAATTTCGAAAATTTAAGATCATATTCGTTCTTCAGTTATTCGGTCAAATAACTTTTGTGAACCTTGAACAGCCATTATCGGTACGCCATTTTGAATTTTGAAAAAAAAATGAAGAATAGAATTAATTAAAGAGTTCGTCGCAGAAAATTATTTTTAGCATTCGTGAAATCGCGTACGTCTTACTCTGCGGCCTATGAAATTTCAAATTACGTGTTGGCGAACCCGACATTAATTCCCCTAGCAAAATATAGTGCGTAACGAAGTAATGATTTCCTTTCCCTTTCGTCGTACCGTAACGAGTGCGAGGCATGTCGTAATTTATGGTTTTCGATTCGTCGTTCGAACGAATCCGTCATGAAGGAGTATTTTTCTGATAAGCTACGTGTCTTGGTTTCGAGCACTGGAGACGATTTTCCGCCTCGAACCTTTCAAGAAAGACGCGGAAATCATTTTCCATAGCCGACCATGAAATACCACCATTTGACAGTCAATTTTATTTGTTTACACAAAATTAGAGGCGCTTTGTAATCTATGAAGAATGAACTATAAAACAAATTTTTCAAAATCCAAAATGGGCGATTTTCTGGGACTACTTCTCAATTTCTGCAGTTCAATAACCAAACCGGGTTGGTTTAAGTGTCTTGTTTTTATATAAAAAAACATTAGAAATTGTTAGTCGTAGAATATTTCGACATTCAAAGTGGCAAATTTGTTTAAAATTGAACCTGAATGTACAAAAAATATTACAATATTTGCACTTCAGTATTTCTCCATGAATAACACAATCAAAATATTTTAAAAAGTAGACAAAGGTCTCGAAGAAAACAAAATGGAGGTCAGAAAATATTAATTTGAACTGTCGGATCCAAAATGGATAACGTATATTTAATTTCTTTTTTTTATTCCATACATTAAGTATCTAAGCGGTTATTACGATACCGGTCATTACGAATATGAAGTATAAATTCAACAATTCAAAATGGCGAATCCATTTCTTTAAAATTTAACTCAGCGGTCAACAATTATAACAAGAATAATTGCATTTTTAGTATTTTTCCACGAATTACACTATCAAAATATTTTAAAAAGTAGAAAAAGGTGTCGAAGAAAACAAAATGGAGGTCAGAAAACTGTAATTTGAAATGTCGAATCCAAAATAGCTAACGTATTTTTCATTTCTTTTGTTAATTTCATATATTAAGTGTCTAATGACGCTGATTAAGAATATGAAGTATGAATTCAACAATTAAAAATGGCGAATCTAATTGTTTAAAATTAAACTATGCGGTCAACAATTATAAGAAAAATAATTGCATTTTTAGTATTTTTCCATGAATTACTCTATCAAAATATTTTAAAAAGTAGAAAAAGGTCGCGAAGAAAACAAAATGGAGGTCAGAAAAAGTATTTTGAAATGTTTAATCCAGAATGGCTATCGAATTTTTCATTTCCTTTTTTGATTTCATATAATAAGTATCTCAGAGTTTACAATCACTCTGATTACAAATATAAAGTATTCATTCAACAATTCAAAATGGCGAATCCAATTTTTTAAAATTGACTTAGCGGTCAAAAATTATTACAAGAATAATTGCATTTTTACTATTTTCCACGAAAAACAATATAAAAATATTTTAAAAAGTAGAAAAAGGTCTTGAAGAAAACAAAATGGAGGTCAGAAAAAGTAGTTTCAAATGTCTGATCCAAAATGGCTAAGGAATTTTTAAATTCCTTTGTTGACTCCATATAATAAGTATCTCAGAGTTTACAATCACTCTAATAACGAATCTGAAGTAATAATCTGACGATTGAAAAATGGCGAATCCAATATGGCGCTCAAATTATTTTGGAATAAAAATATTCGTTTACTACATACTGATGTCTTCGGAGTGGCTGATTATGAAGCTGAAATCATAATTCCAACATTCAAAATAGCGCTAATGACTACGAAGTAAGAATAGAATATTTAAAATGGTGGCTCAAGAAAACCCTTTATACCAATTTTTATAAAACCTTATATTTTCTTTATTGATCAACATCAATTAATAATTCTTTCATCGTTCATTTTTACTACTTTCTACCGTCAAAATACCATGAAACAAATATCGATTCCGACATTCTGTCGTTCATAAATGTTATTCGCAGTTTTGAATTCTCTAATATTGCACCATTTGACCTTAACGTCATTTCATATTTCAAAAACAAACCCATTTGAACGTTGGTAGCTATGGATAAGCGATTTCTTTAACTGCGTGTTTCGCGACAAGGGAAACAACGCTTGTCTCCGGTACTAGCGAATAAACAGTCCGTTCAAGTGTGCTCGCCGAAAGAGGGCCGACGTAATGGCGAAAAGTAATCGAAAGCTCGAGAAAGTCTCCGGCACGCATAAATCCCGGCGGCACTTTCAAAATGGACGGACGCTCGCGCTCGTAAAAGGGAGGTCCCCGGCGAACTCGTGCGCTTCGCCGGTCGTAAAATAAAGGCCAGGTATAACTTGTTGACAAACAACCACACATAGGTGCATGCACGGAATACCGCGCATTTATGCCGGAAACCAAATTTACGACCCTATAAAGCTTGATTATATCAATAACGTCGCTGTTCCGCATCATCTTCCGCGCTAATTCCTCTCTTTCTTAATTTTTATTTTCCGACCTTCCAATTGTTCTCGTATGTTTTTTTTTGCCCGAGGTAAGTGCGTACTGCATGTGCTGATTCCATCGCGTTGAGGTGGCGATTTATGGTCGTAAACAAAACGTCAAATTACTATCGATTACGACTGCCGTGTGTGACGAACGGGAATTTTCGAGTATTGAGGTATGGCTGTCGTTTTGTAAATTGAACATTTGGAGTGCAGATTTCATAACTGAATATGTCATGAACGACATCCATGAAACAACTATAATTTAAAACTAACAATTTTCTAATTGTGAATAAGAAATAAATAAATTTATTAGGGTTTTCAAAATGGTGGCTTCAAGATAGCCAATTTAATAAGTTACTTGATCCAAAAGCAATTTTTGAATCAGGGATTATTGGAGTAACTGATTATGAATCCGGCCTGTAATTTAAACAATTCAAAATGGCCGACAGATGTTAACAAATTTAAAATACTCTATGAATGCGTGTGATTTATCACGAGGACATTGATGAAATTTTAATCAAGTAACTTAAGGCGGCCACATTCAATAAGGTTTTTTTTATTTTTATATACTTTGAGGTCAGATTCTCGAGTACCCTCTTAAATCTCATTCAAGTTACATTTTGGTTCGTCTTTAGTCATCTTTGTTCCGCCATTATGAATTTTCAACATAATTGGTGACCTAAAAACCCTTAAAAAAAGTGTTGTCAGCTTCATCTTGAATTTTTTAAATTTCTTATTTGGTCATCTTCGATTTGCCATTTTGATTTAATCAACAAATTTGTGGACCACCCTCAAATGTCTGTGATGAACACATAACCTCTCTTATAACACCCTAAATACGAAACTAACCTCTTTTCATAATGGAAATATATTTTATTCTACCTTTTACATTTTTCCATTATAAAATTAGTATTCTATTACTAAATTCGATTCTTGCTGCTACTAGTATTCAATCTTATTATTGTACTTGACTTTTAGTTGTTCAAAAATTATTCTGTGTATAAGTACATAAATTTTTTCAAGTTTCGCTTCGAGTTTTTGTTCGTTTATGACAGTTTTATACAGTAAATTATTCTAAAAGCTTTAAGCGTCGAACGCTATGCGCAATACATAATATTATTAAATAAATTACTAAAACCAAGTCGCGTTCTCGTATAGTGGGCAATACATGAAACATGTATGTAAATGACGTTCTATAATCATAGATGTATTGATTAAGGTTATATTTCCAATATCGGGGACAACTAATGATAGGTGATTGGCATATTATATGCTATATTATTAACCTAAAATAATACGGCCGACTGAAAATTTACATTATCAGCCGTACGTTGAAGCCCCGTGGCTTTGTATCTGCGCTTAAACATTCCTGTAATTAACCGTTTAATTTACATTTTGAAAAATCTGGTGGAATAAATTTGGTTCATTTCATATTTTATACAACATTGTGGTGGTTTTACTATAATTTTGTATTGTTTTTAATATTTATTATTGTAATATTACATTAAAATTAAAATGAACAATTTTTATATTCGAAATTTGCAAAATAAAACATTTTAAAGTTCAAAAATCCCTTGAAAATGGATTTTTAGGCTTTTTTTAATAAGAAATATTGGATTTTTATTGAAAGGTCAGAAAAATTTACAAAAAATATCCTCGTAAATTTCAAATATTTCTTGTTTATTTCGGAAATACTTGAAGATAAGTTTCATATTTTTTCTGTTTTTTAATAAATTGTTTGTTTTGCGTATGGATGAATGTTTACTTTTTTGTTTGGATTTTTAATAATTATTTTTTGTATTTCAAAATAATTATTAAGGAAACTGTTGCATATTTTATTTATTTTATTTTTTGATCGATTCTGTATCAAATTTTTTATATTTAACTGCATTTAGGTTATTGCTTCCGTTTTTTTAATTGCAAATGGATAGATTTACTTTTTGCTTATATTTTTAATGATTGTTTTTTCGTTTTCTAATCTTTTTGTTTATTTTGTGAAAATTTTTCTTTTCGAGTTGTAATTTTTTGTTGGCTTATTCGGGGTTTTTATTGAAATTTTCACAAAATTTTTCTGCAGTTTAACAATGCTTTTCACAGTGACAAATCTATTTTTTTTTCAAATTTTTATTTCGATTTTGCATTATTTTTCGATTTTCCATTTTTTCTTTTGGTTTTTTTTTATTTTTGTTTAATGATTGTTGGGCTACAAATGGACGTTTACTTTTTATTTTTATTATTCTAAGGACTGTTTTTTCTTAGTTTTGATAACCTTTTTTCGATTTTGAGTTTTTTTTTTGGCATTTTTTGTTAGATTTTGTATTTTATTCTTTTTTTTTCATTTTGAATTATTTTTTTCGATGTCGTATCCGTGTTTTTTTTTTGAAATATTTAATAACAATTCTATTATTGTTGTAATTTCTTTTTAATTCAAGAATCATTGAATATAAATGGTAGAATTTGCGCAGAATTTCATAAAATTCGAGGAATTTAACGTTTCATGAAACAAGTGTATAGAAAATTTAAAAAATTGTAGTTTCATATATTTTATTTGCGCTTTAACCGATTATTAAACTTGCATTTTAAAAATTTTTCGAAAATAACTAAAAAAATGATAAAAACGAAATTTAAAACAGCCTTTTTCAAAAAAACTTACTAAGTTTACATACCTAAACTTATATTTTCATAAATTTCAATTTATTTTCATTTTCGAAATATCACTAATTTATTTGTGACGAAACGAAAAATAATCTTCATTTTCGTTCCACAAACACTCAATTTTTTTTTGTTTTTGATCCCGCTCAACTTCAAAAATCCATTTTAATGACGTATTGAACTACTGGACCACTCGAAACGAAACGAGCAAGTTAAGTCGACGATAACGACTTGGCACGGTTTCTCCTCTTATCGCCCTTAATTCGACTTATTTTTAACTTGCAAGTCCGATGCGCCATGAACCTTGCATTCAGTTACTTAGCCACGGGAGTAACGAACGTCAAAATGCACAAACTTGGACTATAATCGCGAATAATTATGGCAATTTGCGACACTTGAAGAATCGAGGAACACTGATATCCGCATTACATTGAGATTTAAACGCCGACTCGATCGAGTTCGGATTAGGTTTCCATTGCCGGAAGCACGTAGAAGGCTTTCCGAGTGTGTACAAAAAAAGCGATGACGAGGGGTTGTTCGACTGCCGACTCGATTATTTACTCGACTACTGTGACCGTTTCCCCAAGTGTTTAAAGAACTTTTTTCACCTTTTTTTATAAAATGTTTTTGGACTTAATCACTTTTTTAAATTTAACCCATTAAGTGTAGACTGGAAATTTTTTTACTACAATTTTCAAAATTTGAATTTTACGTAAAAAAATGGTTCTAATATATATTCAAATTTACATACCCGACGTAAAATTAACTGAATCTTTTATTAGGTTTTTCGAAATCTTTAATGGCGAAAAATTATATATGATTATTTCCAATGCAATATGGATTTTTCCAATGTATTTCTTTTTCTTTTGCTTTTTCGCTCTGAAATTGCCACAATTCCTTTTTCAAGAAAAGAAAGCATCACCTTAGAACTTCAGAATATTTAAAACACATTCTCTCATCAGTTTTTGTCCAGGTTTTAGACAAGAATGTTGTTATTATTTCTACATTTTTTACATATTTTCTATCTGTTTTTTTTTTGCATTTTAGGACTACTGTTTCATTTCTAAATGAACGAACAACTACGAATGTGATGCAAAAAATGGGTCACTAATAATTACTCAATTTTTAATTCATATAGAGAGCAAAAAATTACGATTTTAGTAATTAAATTAAATGCCATAGATCAAAGTACTAACTTTTTAAAACATACGAAAGAAAATTTAATTTCCAAATGAATTAATAATTTGTTACAGTTTAATATTAAAAATAATTACTAATTTACTGATTGATTTAAATCATTGAAATTTAGAGAAAGCAGAAAATTTCAATGATTAATAGTCTTAAAAAATTTGTTTTTCAAATTCTTTTGTGAAAAATAGTAACATTTCATTATCTAATAAAAACGAATGATTTGTGTAAAAATAAGACTAAAATAATTTACAGTTAAAAATTAAATGTAAAGAATTATATTCACAGAAGTGTTTCACAATTTCTCACTAAGGATTCGTTGTTGTAATTATAAAAAATTGTTTACGATTTTTTTAGAAAATAATTTCATTATTAAATAATGCTTTTGTGAATTTGTTTTTTTTTTAAAGAAAATATAATAATTTTCCTCTTCAAAATCGAAAATATCCGCAAAAATAATATCTTAAGACTAAAATACGTTATAAAACAATTTTCAAAAACCTGATTGTTGAGCATCAATCCTCCTTCGAAAGTCGACAGAGATACACATTTTTTTTGTTAATTTTCGAGCATCACATTTCTCGCCATTTTGGTTTTAGAAGCAATTTTAATGCAAGTAGAACGATCGTACTAAAAAGTGGTAGACTTGGACACTTTGAAATCAATATTAATCCGTTTAGTAATTAGATTTTCGAAATTCAAAATGGCGGATTTAAAATTACGGATGCAAGATGAAAATTGTTGAATAAAAAACGTATAATCATGTCGATAGAAATATGTAGCACTACATATCCGCCATTTGTCTACCAAAAACATTTTTTAAATAACAAACATTTACCTCCCGGACAGTTATAATGAATCCGCCATTGTTAATTTAAAATTTCTTTTCATTATATTCAGGAAAATGTGACGTCACGAACATAATGCGACTGAAGGGAGTGGGAGAAGCGGCGCTCCCCTTCTTTTGGTAAATATAACGCGACGGGAGGGGAAAACGAGGAACCGAGCAGGAAAATATACCGGGACTTTACTATAGAATGTTCGCCATTGCATGCAGAAAGGAAATATAAATTTCTTCAGTTTCAAACAATAAAAAAAAATTACAAATGGTTTAATGTAATCAAAATGTATCAAACATTATATATTCCTAACAAATGTGCAATTACAAATACAGAAATTGGAAAAGTTTTAAGTGGAAAATTACACTCGATTACATTATAAAAGTACATTTTAATAAATTTGTAAATGTACAAATTTACCAAAATGTCTTGTGATAAAAATTTGAATAAACAATAAAACATTCAATTTTGTTTCTTATTTATTTTTTTTAAATAAACCATTATTTACTATTAATCTCTTAAAACATTAAATGTTTTCTAATCTACTACTGTACAATAATAATTCATAACCTCAAACGACTTTTTTCGGGAAAATCGTTTCAATTTGAATTTTAAATAAAACGATACGCAATTTAAAAACCTCCGTGTAAGAAGTAACAGAATGTTCTCGAATATAATTTCATACGCATCGGGACTATTACGTTTTTTTTTACAGTTTTGATCGTATAACGATTATCGTCTTGGGTAAAATCAGTCTTCTTTTTCGTCGTTCAATGTTTTACGGAATTGGCTTGGCGATCTAAAAAATTTTTCCTAAATTTAGAAAAATCGAGATATTACTCCTCCTTTATGACGGGGTAACGTGCAAGTGGGAAATGTATCTCAAGCGATTTTTAAATTTTTATAAAAACCTATTAAACCTACCGTTCGGAACTGTTGGTGGTTTTTTTGTCTGTACTCGTGCTGTTGCGTTGTTCACCTGTTAACGTAAGAAAAACGTATTAAAAATCTTTGAAATTAACATAGTTTTTAGTTATTTGGCAGGCAACTTAATTTTGGATTCGCATGTAACGATCATATTTGCTTGAACTTGAGGAGCATGTATTAAAAATTTACATAAAAAGTCTCAAAACACAAAATCAACAAATTGTAAAAAATTTCCTTGTATTGTGACCATTTTATATTTTAAAAATACATTTTTAGTTCATCTTCCTCAGCATCCGGCTGGGTCGCGACTAAATATCGACTCTTTCATTGAAATTATTAAACTGACATTACTAACTAAATACATGTCCGAAAAATTCAGCTCTCGAGGGAAATTAGACCAATTGATATTCGACCAACATATGGATCGTTATTGCAATTAATGCAAATGCGTTACGTGCGAATCCTGCTGTAATTAGAAACACAATACATATTTTCCACGCGGTCACGTTCGAATATTGCGTTGCGGATATTCACCAGATCCTTTGTGCGCGTTGCTTTCGCGAGCTGGAATTCGCTCATTCGTTTGGTGAGTACAAACCCGAAATTTTGAGCGCACATACTGAAATTTGACCAGCGACCGGAAAGACATGACCGCGCGTAATATATGTAGATTACATTCCGAAGAGCAACAGTACCTACTAAGAAATTCGACGAGCTTTCGTGCTTGCAGGTCATTTTTCCAAAAAACATAATTTTTTAAACTAATTAAGTACTTTTCAAAATTTTAATAATTCACCCTTTCTGCAACGTAAAGCTCGTCGACGAATCGTGTCCTCGTTTTTCTCACACCTGAACTAACAACGCAAACAAAACGAAGCGGTTGATGTAAATATTTGAAATTTGACTTTTCAAAATGATTTTTTCGAACCTCGAAAAAACGAATTAAATAACACCGCGTCGCTTCGTTAAATTTGGTTGTTACTGTACTTCAAGAGGTTGAAGTTAGCAGTCACTCTCATACATCAATTATGACACAAATTTTCATTTTTTTTTCTTTTATATACTAATGGAAATTAATTTAATCTGCTATCTTCAGCTTCATATGTTTACACGTCGCATCTTTGAATTAACGACGGACGATCCGTATTCCGTGTTTTGTATTCCGGAAAAGGGAAACCGAGGTGCGGATTCTTTTAGCTCTTTCGAACCCGCGCTTTTCTTTCGCGACATTTCCGGTCGGATGGGTTTGCAGTAACATCAGTTTTCCGCAGCGGGTTGCCCCTTTTCCGGAATAAAGGCTTTCCTGTTTTCTCTGAGCTGTTAATGCTACAATCCTTGATGGACGATCTCGCACGAACGCCGAGGATCGATGCAAATCTAAGGCTATATACTTACAACACTCGCAATTTCAAAAAAACTTTTCTATTTTATAGTATTGCTCTATATTTTCGAGAATTTTTCCATTCGAGTAATTTTCAACATTTGTAAAACCTTTTTCTTAGATTGAAAATATAACATTTGAGAAAGAGATGATTTTGGTACCCTTACGCTTGTTGGATGGGCCAAAAGTGGTCGCAACTACCTTAAATTTGCAGTCACCTCGCACTTCACCTGGCGACAACAAAATTGCATCCCATTAGTCTCTATCGAATTTCATCGAACAATTTGCATTCCTTGTTTCCATCATCAAAAACATGTTGATAATCAACCCTTAAAAAACAGTCATCCTAGCAAAAAATAATAAGATGAAGCAAATGTTTGATATTTACTTCAGGAGCAAGTACCTAACATAGTTGCGCAATTATACCGGGTGCGTGGAGCAAGTCAAACATTACATGGTCGCGGTTTTCGCCTTGTTTATTCTCCTCGAAATGTCAACAATTGTTCAGCAAAATCGTTATTTATCCCGTACGTTTGAACACTGATGCGCAAGCAACGAACCTTTAACCGGATATCCACATGTAATAACGATTCGTGGATTGGGAAGATTGAACGGCCAATCGATTTTGTTCCTCGAGCAAACTTTGTAATGCGACGTGAGTGATTGCAAAACAACGGCAACTGCCACGTTTAATAATGGAATGGAATGCCGGTTTAATGAATTTCCGACGAAGCGCCTCTGCACGGCGAAAACTCATCAACTTAGAAAACAAGCTCAAAATTAATGCTTGCGATACGACAACAAACATTCTTTTTAAATTATTTGTATTTCGTTGAAACGTCTATTATTACTTTTTCGCAAACGTCAACTGCCATTCCACGAGTCAACGAACTTGTTCCTTATATCGCGGAGCAAAATAGCACTTTCTTTCCCTAGGGAACAAAACCAATAAAGCCGGGAGCGAATTTTTGTAAAATATACACTCTCTTATGGATCTTCTTCCGGACTTCTCACCATTTCCCTTCAGAAATAATTTTTCGAAATTACCAATTTGAGCACTCATTTACAATTTCCAATTATCTCATGAGATTCGCAACTCTGCACGCCACCGAATATCGTCGAGAAAATGTAAAACGGATTGGAATCGCGATCAATTATTTCGTAAGTGAATCGTTCCAAGTCCGGAAGCTAAGTGAGATTGACCTGAGGCTCCGGACATACTTTCGGGTGTAAAAATAGGCCATCGTGACCTACTTCAAGGCTTTATGAATAAACAAATGAGTTTTATCCTTAATCATCCGACAAGGGTACGAGGGGACGTCTTCCTTTAATACTTCGGATGAAAAATGGCGATAAAACGCCCTCCATTATTGGCGAAATCGATAACGCTATTATCAGAATTTATCGATCCACCTCCCCGGAATGTTTTTTTCTTCTTATTTTTAGCAATTCATGCCGTCGTTACATCCGCTCGATGTATTTTTTTAATGCATAAATGCATAAAACAAAACCAAATTGTTTCTTGCTGTATATGACATTTAAACTATTTAAAGCATGGAAAAATCCCTCTAGCATAATTTTCCGGTATAGATAATCTGTTTTTTTTTTACCTGGTTCAAAGTTTCGAAACCAATTGCATAAAAACCCAGTGAACCGAGAATAAAACCTCAGATTTACGGACGGGCATATTTCGAAAACCGTGGGTGACCGACGGAGCCTCCGAAAACCAATTTGCATCGAGCGTGAAAAATGGCTACTGAAGCGATCGCTTTCCATCGACATTTGTTCCGGACCGGTGTAATTTTAGAAGAGACCCGAATGAAAAATTAAAACCACCAATCGGCATTCCGCCGCGTCAACCGACGACTGCTGTGGATGGATCGATAGTCGAACGTCCCCGACTGATGAAGCAAAAAAAAAAACACCCTTTCCTCGAGTTTCGTAAAACCGTTCTCGCGCAACAGATAACCGAGTAACGTTTTGTTGCCGGATTGAGTTTTCTTCCCCTACTTCAAGTCCCTACGAGTATTTCGTATTGAAAACTCACAAAGGCCCCGGCGACTGCTATTGATTTCGTTGCGAAATTACCATTCAGATCAAGCAAGAATTCTGTTTTTCAAAGCGAATCTTATTTTTAGTGGTAACAATGTATGTAAACGAATTTTTCAAACTGGCGAAACCAATACTAGTGGAAATTATTATTTTTTATATTTTCACTCTTTAGTAAATCACTGAAAAATACCCATTGTTTAAAACCACATTTCGAATTCGAAACTGTTGCCTTAACAGCAGAAAAGACGGAGATGGTGGAGGGCTGCATTTCCGGATTGGGAGTTGTCACATTGCGAATTTCTCCACCGGAACGTGGAACCCATCGATTGGCTGCTTCGTCGTGGTCTCGTCCGAAATCTCCATAAATTTGAATTGCTAAGCCCGAAAACTCGACCCGTCGGATTGGCAACCGTTACGTACCCTGGCGATACCAACCGATCGGGCAAATCGACCGGGTCGTAGGGCGTATACGGTTTACTTAAATACTAAACGAAGGTACGTCCTCTGCTATGTCGCCCGGCTGATTCCCAGCTCGATTAACCTCGAGGAACTCCGCGCGCGCTCGCACATTTTTTTCACTTTATCATAAGGTAAAAACAAAAAAACTTAATGCTCTCCCTTGCTACCGTACAATTGCGTAATTACACCCTGGGATCCACGCCTCTTTCCATATTTCGCTCGTTGTCTCCTCTCTCCGTTTTCGTTTCACTCGAATTTTCCCTTGCTCTACACGTTACTGTTTTTCGCTGTCTTTTGCGTTTACGTACGCGATCCAACGAAGGGACTAGAATTTTATTGATGTTGTGCCTGGTAATTGAATTACGTTTTTGTAGAATGCTTGAACGAATGATAACAATTTTTGAATAAAATATAAGAAATAATTATTTATTAGAAAACGGAATTTCTTTTATTCCATTTTCACCATCAAACATCTGCAACTTTGAAATAAGATCTTATCGAAACTGTCTTTGTGTTCATAAGTGAACACGTGTTAGTGGTAGTAGCTAAATAATTATCCTTTCTTAACTCACTTTCACGGCACTTCACCATTCAGATAATTCTTCTTGTGCATTTCACATTAAAGATGCTTCATCCTTTAGGCATTTCATCCTCCTGTTACTTCATCCTGCGCGACTGTATGGGTTCATAAAGAATTTTAAGTCTTTCTTATAAAAAGAAAGAAGATGGATAAAGTAACAAAATGAAAAAGACGCATGAAGGACGGATGGCTGAAGCACTGATCAATGAATTATCCAAAAGTAATTTTCATGGAAGAATTTCTGGATATGAAGTATCTGGAAAATGAGCAATGTTTCAGTGGATGAAGTGCAGGCAATAACACTTCATTGTTTACTATTTTTCACTTCATTTTCAGCTCTCTTGATCTTTCCGATGCTTCATCCTCTACGTACTTCATCCTCCGTGGCAACATACATTACGATGGCATACATTCGAAGCTTAAGTATTACAGTAACAAAGAATCTGTATTAATGAAGCACTTCATTCCTCAAGTGCTTCATCCTCCATGACAACATACAATATGATTGTAATCATTTCAGCTGAAGTATCCTTGATATAACGAATCCACGTGGATGAGGTACCATTGGATGAAGCACTTCGATGGAGCAATTAACAATAAATTATATAGCATATGAAGTTCCTCAACGAAATACATGAAAGAAAGGTGGAGAAAGTGCCTTAAGTTCGAAATCCTCTCACCTCGAAATATCTGAAAGATGAAGTGTCGAGAAGTGTTTTGACAAAAGTATCCTCTAGACAAGTTCTCTGAAAATCCAAAGTGGAGTTTGCAAAGCAGATCATACCCAAGCGCCAACGTTATCAAGCATCCCTCAACATCTCACGGTATCTTTTTCCCGTCGATGAATTCGACCAAAGAATGCTCGTTACTAGCGACATTTAGATTCCAGACTCGCGTTTCCTCGTCGATCGAATTGAAAAATTTACTTTGCGTCTCACTTTCCACGCTACTGATGTTTTTCTCCCTTTGTTTTCGACAATCGCGCCTCTCGTTTCCGCGCGACTCCTTTTCTTTGCGCCCGCCACCGGGGTTCATATTCCCCCTTTGCGTTGCTGGAAAAGTTTCTTTGGATCTTCCATTCCTTTTCTCGCGCGTTTTCCGGCTCGCGTCCTACGGTCGTTACCGAAAGGAATTCTCCCGGTATCCAATTTTTCTTTTTTCATGATCGGGAACGTGCGCCGGGGGTGATGAAAGCGGAAATCGCGCAAAGGACAAAATGCCGAGCGCAAAAACGACGATGAAGTTTCGAGACGAGACGCGAGGGGTGGCGCGCCGGTGCATTTATCAAGGGTATGCGAGAGCGCTGGCACGTTCATATGCGGAATTCAATCGCGACGGGTGCGATGTACGTCTTCCTGACTTGGAGAATTTTTCCTTCTTTCCATACCAAGTGGGGAATATCATCGAGTCTTTAATCTTGCAGGTCCTCAAATTTTCCGGTTTTTTTATCACATGATATCACTCAATAGTAAGTAATATTTTTACAGGACTTTCGACGCTACCATAACATCATCAGGACTTCCCTTGTTGTCTAGTGCAAAACTAGACACGTTCGGAATCCGCAGTAACGCATTAAACACGTCGTTGCGTATCGATTCGCGCTTAGTAAACTTTTCAAAATATGAACCATAGTTTCGGTTTAATGAAGCGCAGTTTATTACGTGCGAGAATTATGCACAATCGAGCTAATGGCTGGTTCTTGCGCAAAGTGGAATTAAAAGTTCCCGGGGAAACTTCTTCGGCAACACAAAGGCGGCTCTCGCGAATTAATAGGGCCAATGTCTGCGTAACGGAATTATAAACCTCCCGAGCGCGTGTGAAATTGACGTTCTCGCCTTTACACCGTAGGAACGAGCTACTTACTTACGTAAAAGTGGGCTGGATTATTCTTTCGCTAACCCGTTGATGGTTCATTTGCGAAACAGACGTTTGAACCCCATATTAATTACGCTTAATGAAATCACTTTAACGACACGTTACCTTCATCCTCCGGAAAGTTCCTTTTTCAGAATTCCACTTAATTTTTTGCCGAACGGCCAGGGGGCGTGCAAAAAGGGACGCGCTCAAACGCTTCGAAACAATAGTCGCACTTTACCGGGAAATTGAACTTCGATTTCGACTGCCGTTGGATTAACTTTCCGCGACTGTAAACGTTTGCTCCGCGCGCTTTTTAATTAGTACGGTGTTGTTTGGCGGGTAAAACGAACTTCGCCAGGGATAAACATTAGAGATTGCGGATCTGTCGGAAGGGTGAGATTGGCAGGTGGATCGTTTTGTGTTTAAGTATGCTCTAGTTCGCTGAAATCCAATCAGTTTCCGATATGCCGCTGCTCTCCGATGGGATCCAGCTCTGACATTCGTTCTGCAAATATGCGAAATCGACCTGACCTAACTTCATTAAGGTCGTCCCCGCGCAAACCCGCAGCCGCGGCATCCGATAAGTATGCGTTAGCGTGCTGGATGCTAGTCAGTGCTCGCGAGGAATTTCGATCCTGAATTATTCAACGAAAAGCCAGAGTCTGGCACTTGATGCACACTTGAAAGACGTCCTAATTTATCTCCAATGATCCTATAGATCTCTTATGGATCAGCCAGCTTCAACTTTCTAAGGAAGTATAATAAATGTTGAATTCTCCATAAGGTTCGCCGCAGAATCTTTATATTACATTATTTATCATAAAAGACGACTCTTAAACCTAACAAGAAGGAAGAAAATAAACAAGAAAAAAAGAATACAAAAAAAATTCCATTTCTCATGTCAATAATAATTTCCTTTTAGTGTCAACAAGTTTGTCGAAGATTATAAAAAAACTGCACACCCAAGAATGTAGGAATCTTGTTGAACATTTGATGCATTCCTCACAATTTTTTGTTTAATTTTAGTAACGAGTTCCGTCACTCATTCCGGTACTTTCAATAACCGCCAGCGGAAGGTTTATAACACTGTCATTGCTTGACTTGCTGCTGCACGGGCGGTTTCGAAGACCTTTTAGCCTCTAGCGGACATGACGCGTACCGTTGTTCGTGTAACCTTTTGTGTTCCATTATCATAATGAACATCGTTTATGTGGCCGCTCCGCATACCACGTCTATGCACACGTGCAATATCAAGGAGCAAAATGCATCCTTTCGATGGCCGATTTCAGACACATAATTCTTCACCAACCAATAGAGCAATAATTAACAAAACTGCTATTACTTTTTTTTGTGAAAAACATTTTTTAGAAAATTTTGCAATTATTTAAGATAATTTAAAAATTTTCTTCGCTGTATGAATCTTTAACTTGTACGGAATCTTAGATTCTTTTTTTCACATTAAAGCACGTTCAAGTGTCATCCTCTTGAGAATCTGATTTCGCCCTGGCGCATAAATCTTACCGGAATCGCAAGAGGAAAATCTCGGTTCTTTTATTTCCGAACTAACTCATTTACACACACAGACACATACTGGAAATATGTGCCCTAAAATTCCTTTATTCGAAAATCGATACCTGAACCCAACGGTCGTTAAAGACAATGGCGATGTAACTGTGAATCCGTTTAAATATATCGTGTAGAAATTCGGTTATGCGCAAGTTTAATTAATCCAGCGAAAGAAATAGCCGGACCAAAATGCGATCTCTTATTCACGGATGGCAACTGAGAATAAACGGCTTTATCGAACGGATTTCTCAATTGTAATATCGAGATACGTAACTTCGACAAAAATAATACGTTCCAGATATTCTTTCGCTCTAATAAATTCCAATGAATTTTATTAAAATTCGGAGGCGAGGGCTGTAATGAACCGTTCCGTATAAATTCTACGGAATTTTTATTCTTTCGGTAGGTATTACTATATTTTTTACCCATTTATAACTGTATAAAATTTTGAAATTCATGTTCCAATAACATTTGATATTATTCCTTGGATATTTTGAATTGTAATATTATTTGATGGGGTTTTTTCATATTTTTTGCTACCTTTATCCTATTTTTCCATTGAGTCGGATGCCAAATGGGGGACCAAAATTTCAGAGTATCTTCCTCAAAAAAGGGTTACGTCAATACTTTAGGGTCGCTGATTGCTTATTAGATCTTAGATTTTCAAAATTCAAAATGTCTGATTCAAGATGGCGCACTAAAATGCGAAAACTTTGGATTATGTCTGCCATATTGAATTCAAAATTTTTATTTTTGACCCTCTTAATCAAATTCGCAGTAGACGACCACGAAAGCCCCAATTACACAATTTTTTCCCAAACAAGTAATTTAGTATATTTTGGTCGGCCATTTTGAATCCCACTATAACCCAAGTTACATATTTCAGTTCCCTTTAATGACCTGTCAAAGTTTTTTAATTTGTAGTAAAATTTTGACGATTTCGAATTTCTCGTGTCTTTAAAAGGGTCCAATAATATTTTTTTTTCTAAATTCCCATCGATTCGTAAGGATTAACGATAAATACTCTTCTGACAACCCTCGATTTTCCTCTTGAGCGCTATCGATAAAAACTCGAATCCATCGCGATTTTCCCTCCATCTCGGATGAACTCAAAAGCGTTTCCAATATTCCCGAGCGTAATAAACCATGCCTTATAAATTCTTTCGAAAAAAAGGAGACTGATTAAAATATTTTCGTTCCGGCGACGTTCCTTCGGTAATCGGTCGAGTGCGACCAACGTTTCGATGAAACCCGTCGAGCGTGAAAAATTCGAGCGCATCCAGTCGAGTTGCCAAACCCAAATATTTTAAGCGGCGTTCGACAGGCACTGGCGCTAAAAACTTGGCCCCGACTCTGGAGCCGCCGAGGGAATAATAAAAAAGCACTGGCTGGATTTAAAGACCGGTCTAATCTGCCGGGCAATTAAAGTCATGGCCCGCATTCTGCACCACCGAGAAGAAGTTAGGAGCGTCCCGAGGATTCTGCTGGAAGTCGCTTTAAGGATATAATCCTTACGCTTTTCCGTCGGAGCTCCTTATTTTTTTTATGCCACGCTGATCTTAATAATGCTTCGGGCGTAAAAAAATTTGCGCATGACATGTAATCAGCACCTGAAAAAGACCGGACGTAAGAAGTCATAAAATGTTTCGACCTGGGAAAGGAGTTGCTTTTTTTCGTTTGCTTCATACGCAATTTTCCCCTTAAAATATTAATTTTGACACTTCATAAGTCATGTAATTTCATTTTATCTGAAAATAATTTCTCCAATTTACTTTCATTATATAATTTCATAAACATTAATTGCTTAATTTTTTTTTTATGACATTTATCTTTTTCTATTCTACAGTATATTAACTATTCTATATCGATTATTTTTATCATTAAAATGATCATTATGGCATTACTAAAGTATTCTAAGTATTCGATCATTATTTGTTTACTAAAGTATTTTAAGCATTCCATCATAATTCTTTTTTTTTGAAATCTGATAGTCTAATTATTCTACAGTATTGCCTATTAAATATTCAATATTTTTAATGAAATAAAAAAATCTTTTAGAAAATATCCCTCCCAAAATACCTCCTTGCATTCAAACTTTCAAAATCACTTTAAAAAGTTAAGAACAAAATACGAATCCAACAATTTTACGCCTGATAAAAAAACGCTCGCCCTTATACACTACTGGATAATCAAGTAGAATCTTTCTTTGAAATCCCTCATGAAATGCAAATTGTTCGATCATAATTTCTTTTTGTAATTACCAGACTAATAAGTTCAGAACCGTTACAATGTCGCCAGGCTTCAAGTACGTGCACACGATGGTACAAGACCGATCAATCGTAAATGTACACAACCTGTGCGGTAATGCACTTATATACCTTAAGTCTACGATCGTTGGAGTTATTTCGCGTGTCGCGCATGACTGCACGCATGATGCAGATATATATATATATACAGATATAGGTGTAATATAACGGTATAAACGATGTCTAAAAAGTATATAACGGAGAGTACAAGCGATACGCGAGTGCCGGTCGAATCTGTACATCGGGATGTGTAAAGTTTGCAAAAAACCGGATTATTTCATCTAGGTCAAAACATTTAAAAAATGTAAACAAACAAATTAAAAACACTTTTTTTAATATTGTTTATGAATTACTCGCTTCTGCATTCTGCTTGAAATGAAAATCGTGCATAGAAATGTACAGACCGACTAGATTTCACTTTGGAAATATAAAAAATAATAACAATTTTTTTTTTATTGTTACGAATCTTCCCGAATTCGCCGGCACATATGTTCGTGTAGTCTCGTGAGAGAGCAGGCAGTGCGAGGTGGTTTGATTGTTTTTTCTTGCTTCTTATTGTATTCCTTACCTTTGTGGACACTTTGTGAGGTTTTTTAAAGGCGCCCCTCCACAGTGTCCGAGTGTCTGCCCGTTAACTCTCAATCGACCGATCGCATCGATCAGTCACATTGTCTCTTTTTTCTGTCTCGCTCGCTTTATCTCTCACTCTCGCTTTTCTCATCTCTTTCTCTCTTTCTCATTGACTCTCGCTCGCGTAACGCTTTGCGAGGTGCTCTACGGGACAATAAGAGAGACAAAACTGCGTCAGAGGTCGTTTATAAATTTTTTTTTTAAGATCCAACGGTTATTCTTAACAATGTTAGGGCTACTGGCTTGGTGCTGCTGTCCTTGTCGTTTTTCGGCGCTTTTTTATTCATTGATCGGGTCTTTTTATATATATTTTTTACTTTTAATAATAATATCAGCGTATTCCGAATACGTCTTGGGCATTCCACTCTTCGTCCTCGAAACCCTTCGACTTTTTTACAGACGTAATTGCCAAAGCGGATAATAATCCCGCGTTGAAATATGCATTTGATTAACCGTGCGTTATCGACCAGCGACGCTCGTTTAAATCCCGGTTATTTATCCGCTATTGTGAGAAAGCACGAAATTAATATCAGCGAATGATACCAAAATGTGTGTTTCGTTTGGGTGAATGCAAGAGTCTCGACATTTATCTAGTATGGTTAGAACAAAGGCGCAAGCATCTGCGTTGGCAATTCGCACCACCAAGTTTGTTATTCCTAAACCGCAAAATCTCCTGTGTTATATTTAATTACAATCGTCTGCAATTGCACTTCCGAGAAATAAGATAAGTTACGTTCAGCTCCGAAGGATGATGATCTCGGTTGTAATTACAGAGCCCGCTCATTTTTAAAATGTAGATAATTGAATGAGACTTTCCTAGCAACCAATAACATTTTACAACAAAAGAACAGTTTGATCTCGAAATTTGAATCTTTCTACTTTAAAAACATTAATAAATTTCTTTACCCCACGAAAAAAAAATTATTCCTGTTTTATTGTCTTCTTTCAATAGTATCCTTAATCGCTGGGGCCATTTATTACATCGCATTTTTTACCGTTACTTCTTTCCAATGTTTGAGATTTACCGTCATTTTACTTTCGCTCATCTCTATTTTTAATTACTTCTGGCACGAGAGAGTAATGGATCGTAAAACAAAAGGTACCCGCGGTGAAAACCGAGCTGGTCAATCGGGTTGAACCGTTGAACCGCGGTGTTGGTATCCGCCGGCCAACGCTGTCAGGTATAATGGTGCATGTGTACACGTAGCCAGTGTTGGTGTTTTCTCTCTCTCTCTCTCTCTACCCGTTACACCGCACCCGGCCTGGGTAAAGGCGAATTCAGGGGGGGACGATTGCATCCGTACAGGAACGGAAATGCAGCCGACTAAACGGATGGGAAGATAACCCCGACACGTGTATTCGCCGACCCTTGCAAATTAGGAAGTCCATTAGCAGGCTGAAAGAGATTTTCCGAACCGTTCCGTGTAATGGCTCGACATTTAATAAGCGATTGATTGTACTCGCTCCAAGGGGAATTTTCAAAATGACTTTAAAAAAATTACTTTCGACGAAAGTTACTCCGATCCCGAGAATTGCAAGGATGTCTCATTCAATTGGTACCAATGAAATCTCAAATGAAATTCGGTAATTTCGCGAGTGACGATGTAAGATAATGGAAGCTGCTCGTAGCTTTTAAATAATATTCCAAAGAATCACCAGAACGGACTTCAATCGGATTCCACCGAAGAAATGGGAGGCCTTTTCCAGGTCATCGACCGCGGTTCTTTTTAGAATTCGATTTGAATTTTAGATTCTTTCGTTGAAATTTCATTCTGTCCTCGCGTCATCCCTCGGGCTTTTATTTTATTTCTCGTAGCTGCATCGAGGGTCGGGCATATTGGCGAAAAGACCACGGGCTGTTCGCATTTTATCTTCAACACCGCGCGACATTTTTCATACCGAGATAAATTCTACCTTTTCGTAATACCATGCGATTGTCAGATTCCGACATTTCATAACAAAAAACTATATTCGCGTGTACTACAAGTAGTATTCTAAGCTTTATTTCTATTAAAACAAATTATTCTGACATAAGGAAGATAGCAAATGATACTGCACAGGTACTTCTTCTTGATCAAGTAGATACAATCAATTTTTCGAAAAATGTTCCTATCGCGCGAACAGGTCCCGCCTCGTTTCGACAAAAAAAAATCCCGACACAGTTTGCCAACCGCACATGCAATTACGAGTCGGGGTAGCGCGCCGTGATTTCGACAGCCAGCAGCGTTCCCCTCTTGGCGATTGTAATTAGCCGTGCACCAGCACGTAATGCAATAGTCATCGACGCGCGAGTTGCGTTATTTGCGCAATTGCATAAAAAAAACGCAGTGACTCGCGCCTCGCCAATTATTAGCGTCCCCGCACGGATCGCCGAGGCTCGCGAACGATGTTTCCAAAAACCGCTTAGTTTTTCAAAAATGTTACATCGATATTTTAGATTATTATATACCACGATTCGGCTGACGATTTTTGTTGAATCGTGCGCGAGCCTCGCATTCTAATCGCTTTAAAGGGATATCACATCTAACTAAAAAGTTAATCAAATCATCAATCATTAATATAATTAGTCACGCATCTAAACATTATAATGCTTAATCTAGGGTAATGTATGCCTATAATTAATGTAATTGCACTACAACTAGTGGTATGACATATTAAATGTACAGTATGCGAGCAAACGTAGCTGGCGCAGAGGCGGGGGACGCGAGGTCGTTCCACCGCGTCTGCGCGAGCTACACCTGAAAAGAAACGAGATGAAAAGAGTGTTTCGATTCACATCGTATTAATACAGTAGCATCGATATTATTCGAGATATCAAGGATTTTATATATAAATTAAGTATATATTTATATTATTATATATATATGTAAATATTTATAAGTATAAGAAAGTCATGCACACCTCAATCTTTCTGCCCTCAACCACGGTGCCGTGTAGCCTCTCACGTGCCCGGTCCGCATCAGCACTATTTGCGAATGTTACAAAACCGAATCCCTGCATGCAAGGACAGACAAAACAACATGCATTAAACTCAACTTACAGACTGCTGCGCTCCGCATGCACCTGTGCGTCGACATTTCGATCGATTCTTTTTTTTTTCTGTTTCTGTCATTTCGTTTTGGCAAGAACTTCCGAGTTTCTCGTTTCTACAATTTAACCGTTGAAACATTAAATTCGTTTGCAATTCCAGAGTGCTTTTCCATTACCTTTCGATTAATTTAACTATGAGAAATTCATGAGAAAAATTGACGACGAGACAAAATTAACAGCCTTTCTTGACGTTAACGCGAGTTCCTTTTACGACCGATTTCACTCGCGTAGGAAGAATTCGATGCATTTAACGAGAGTTCGTCCTCGTAAAACATTTATTCACCTTTTACAGAGAGGCGGCTTGGTAATCGACGAAATAATTTCCCGCGACGAAACGAAGATTGAAACGTTTACTTCCATTTCCTTGTTTCGCGCTCGATCGACTCGACGTCAGTGGTATGGGCTCGATGCACATGCTGACGACTACGACGCGGCGGGAAAACCTACCGAAACGACAGTTTTCCTCTGGAAAAGAGAACAGGCGCGATGGGAATGCGATGGATTAACTTCCGAGGCTGTTTCGAAAAGTTAGACGAGTTTCGCGAACGAGTTTGCTTGTAGCCGCGAATCGTCGAAAAGGGTCCTTCCGATACCATAGACTCCATGGATCGCGATGTAATAAAAAATGAATTCAGAAATTGGAAAAGATTTCGCGACTGGATAAACTGTAGCAAGCCTTAACTAAAATTGCGATCGTTTCGAAATATCGACGTCCAGTGCTACGAGCGCCTTATACTGCTTACGGAGACGCACCAAACAACGTGCAACAAATAAGTAAATATAAAATCATGGTAAGAAATCATGGTCATGGACACATTAATCATCTCATTATCATATCATATCGTGGCATGTCATATGGTCATCGTCAAATCATTGAGACTAATAATAATCTTTACTTTCGAAAGGTGAGTGTGAGTACATGAACGAAAAAGGTTTATTATGAGTAAGAACGAGGAAGCGAGGTTTATTTAGGCGTGGGTGCATGTATGTGCGTGTGATAGTGTGCCAAGGGAACCCTCCAAAATATTCTCCCAAATCCTAGACCTTGTTAGAGCAGACTCTGGACATTATCATCAACCCCTCAAGTTCGATTCGGCATATTGAACTAACGTAGAACAAGGCCAACACTGAGACACCCACTAAATATTGTTCGTCACTTAACTGGACACATCTCTAACATCCAGTAATAAAAGTTAAACCATTGAATAGTATTTTAGGGACGACGCTGCACGATATGCTCAACTCCTCAACTTGGTTTGAGCATATTGGACCTAGCGCCAGGCGAAAGGTCCGGGAAGTATGCATTAAACGTTATACTTCAATAAAAACATCTCCAACATCAAATAATAAAAGTTGAACCATAAAATAGCACTCATCATCGACCGCACCGCGTATTCCAGTCCCGGGACAATATGCTCAACTCCTCAACTTGGCGTATTGACCATAACGTAATGCAATGCGTAAAGTGTGGATTGTATTTAGTCAACATTTTACTAAACGGAACACATCTCCAACATCAAATAATAAAAGTTGAACCATATGATAGTACCCATCATCGACCTAACCACACATTCCAGTCTCGGGACAATATGCTCAACTCCTCAACTTGGCGTTTGACCGTACATAACGCAATGCGTAAAGTGTGGAAAGTATGTAGTGAACATTATACTAAACGGAACACATCTACAACATCGAATAAGAAATGTTGAACCATAGGATAGTACCCATCATCGACCTTTACCACGCATTCCCACTCTCGAACCATAAAAGCACTTAATTCTTGATTATTATTTCGGTACCTTATTCGCCTACACGATCGTTGCATTATTCACGAAGCAAAGAATAAAAGGGATACGGATGCACGCAAATTCTTAAAGAGAGGAAGCTTTTATTCTCAGCGGGATTGGATCCCAAAGCTTTCGAGAATACGTTCTCGTCTTTTGCGGAAGAAGAGCAGATGGCATGACGGGGGAATAGAGAATAAAAACATGGTTCGGAAGAAGGTCGAGTTTACAGGCTGGTTTTACCAACCGAAGACACGGGGGTTTGGTATTTGCGGCGGCAGCCACGCCGTCTCGCTATTCGGTGCAATCGAGTTAGTCAACCGGTGGAATAACGTTTATTAGAAACGAATGCGAATCGAGGCTATTGCAGTTCTTGAAATTGCACTGCATCGCGCACGTAGGTACGATACAGCTCGAGTAAAGCCTAATGCAAGACGAAACTCGTACATCCGACTCTCTGCGGGTGCAGAACCTTTCCTTCATTTATATTTAAAGAGTCCTCTTCCTTATTCCTCCTGTTATACGTCGGGAGTAATAAATATCTCCCGATAAATGTTATTCCTCGATTCACATGGACTGGTCGTCGTAACCCGTCGACGTGCACCAAATAAACTCAGCCAAAGTATCGTCGGCGCAGAATTTCGTATTCCGCACCTGAGTATGGCGATAGTCGTTTAAGCAAGCGTTCGTTAAATTAGCAGGAATGAAACAACACATTGGGTACAATCGTTGCTTCTGCTCTGGTAAAGATCCTGGTTTAGATGCGCGAGAGCAGCCAAGTTTTGCGAGTAATTTTTTGCGGAAAGGAATTTTCCAAGAGTTTTCCTGGTGCACGTAATTTGCTATAACCAACTACCGAAAACAAATATTTTCGCCGCTGTTATCTCTACCGAAAAGGATGGAAGAAAATGGGCGTCGAGTGGCAAGCACGTCAAGGAGCGACGAACTGCTTTTAGCGTGATTGCAAAGAAATTTCATTGACGACTTCCGTTCGATTCGGGAAGAGCCGAGAATAACTGTCGAGAACGGATACGTCTGAAGCTGAAATGGTAGACGACGATGCAACTCGTATCAGAATCCACCGCGGGGATTGGGGGTGAAGAGCGAATCGGTCGTCTCGGTACCTTGATTTGGTGATTCGATTATCCTAATTCGATCTGTGCGTGTAACCAGTCTGGCGTTCCTAATCGCGTTTGCCTCTTCCCAATCTGGATTTGTCCAAACTATAGATTGGATGTTCAAACACCGAGAGTCATTGGAATCTGTCGATAATCGAAATTTCTCGCAAAACTGGTATTATATGCCCCAAATGAATAGGCCACAGATAACTACAACTAGCAAAGGATTTACAAAATGGACGTTCGCTCCTGGGTAATTAATTACCCGTGAAATTATCAACTGAGGTGCAACTAACGCTGGTTCGATAAGAAGACGCCTGGACAATGCTCCAATGGCGAAAAACCATGTCATTAATCATGCAGTTTGTGTAACGGAATTATGGGACCTGAGTTCTTATGAATTGAGAGATCCTTCCTGCTAAAGACGTGGTGGTCGACTGATAAGCATAATTATTATGCCATCGAGAAGATCCTCTTCGGACACGCCATCTTCGCGCGCGATAAAGGTTGAAAAAAAGTGTGCACTACCGACCCAAGTATGTAAGAGTCATCTTTTCTCCGCGCTTCTTACGGGCGCTTTCACTAACGGCGCCTACGCTCGATTAGCTTCTTCTTCCTCTGCAGTCTACCCATCTTTCGCAACGTGTTCCGCATGAGGAGCACGATGATCTCGGTTATTTTCGTCTCTCGCGGCGGCATCGTCCTGGCGATTTACGACTGTAGGAATGCCAGAGAAAATCTGAATCGTCGTGTGCTGGTATTGTTCCTCTTACACGGTCAACAGCTCATGTTACCGGCGTGGGTGAGGAATAATCGCACAAAATTATCAGCTGCTGGCTAATTAATTTCTCCACATTTGCCACGCTCCGCACAAAATTGAATTTAAAACTTTAATAGATTTAGTCACAGACAAGGTGGTAGGGTGTTTTTCCCTCCGGCGCTGTCATCCGCTAATGCCACCAAAATGATCGATGAAAACTACTAACGTGACAATGAACTTTTCAAATGTCTTTTCGTGATGCGGTACGCAAATACTAGGTACACTGAGAGTAATAAGGCACAAACATAGTACAGGTTTAAAAAGAACGTAAAATTGTAAAACGATAATTATCGAAAAGCTACAAATACATGCAATAAAAATGTGAGCGATGATATTCCATCCGAAAATTAGCAGTGCAGGCCGATACGATGTCTAGTGTAACGGATAATGGGTAGTTTACTTCCTTGTTACCTGGTTGTTACAATGCTAATTTAGTTCCCTATTTTGACTGACGAGTCGAGAACACCTAATTACTAGGACTTGAAGGTTTGATGCGTGATAATGCTGATTCGCTACCTATCATCAAACAAATCCCCCTCAACAAGTTTAAAGCAGTGGTACCTTAACAAATAAGAATTTCTGGAAAACTATAAATCTAGCCAGTCTGAATAAGAAAATTTCGTGGATTGGTCGACGATAACGAATGAAAATTTACAGGAGGCTTTTATCGAAAGCTTCCGTGGGACCTGGACGTAACACTGATGGATTTTCATACGTCTGAATGTACGAGCGACACGATGTTAAACGCTCTCGTAGGAAAGGCGACGGATAATGCCGGTAAACGCCGGCTGAAAATAATTCAGATGGCGATAACCTCCCTAACACATGGCCACGTGGGCCGGACATTAGCATAGTTATCAATCTTGGACTGACGTTCAACCGTCGTGAACACGACGCGGTGCAATACGATACAGCCGGTTCGCCGTATGTGCGCGCGTTTCCCCCGAAACGTACGACTGTCGCGTGGGTGAACGGGATTAGCGGATAAATCTTTTATTCTTGCACTCCGGCCTGACGCTCTTCCAAGAGAATAAAACCCACTGAAGTTTAAGTAGCTTACTTTACCAGGCAGGTGATTCTTATGGTTTCACTCTGCCCGAAAATTTGCGAAAAAAGGGTCACGACCTTATTATATGAAACGTTGGAGCTCCTGACTTTCGTGCATAAGATCTCTGACTCTCTAACTTCAAATAGGGACATGGTATTGTTAATGTATCATTTAAAATGATGATGGTTGTCGAAGCAAAAACCACATGAAGATCACATGACACGCAATGTGTACGTCAGTTATTAAGCGTTGCAGGACTTGTGGATTAGTTTCAAAGTCATCATCCTCCGTGCAACACAAAAAAGGTGCGCGAATCCTTCATTCTCCACATGAAATGGTTCAAAAGTGTCAGTGTGCATGAATGTATATGTGTGTGCGGAATTTGTGACATAAAAGGACAGCGCCTCCCGAGAGGAATAAAAACTTCGATTATCGTTTACTGATCTAGGAAAAAAAATTAACATACAATTACCAAAAAACTGAAACGAATGCTTATGTGAAGATTGAGCACCGTCGAATCTTTGAACGAATCGAAGTTGCCGAAAAGTATTTTGCATATATTTTTCTCAGTGCATTTATCCTCTCTCCGACAGTTTGAGGCCGATTCCCTCCCGATCGTTCCGCCAGCTCCTTTTTCTCGATTCACGGCGCGAAGAAAATCAAAGCGACTTGTTACGCCTCTTACATAATTTATCTTGTGCGACGTGTGACGTCGTCGTACGCGACGTGGATGGACGTGATAACGAAGTGACGAGAGAATACATATAATTTCGACGAGGAATAGACGTGGATGTAATGAATATTTATTTATATATGTATATACGGCTTCCGAATGGTGAAAATTAAGCGGCTTCTAGACTAAACACATACGTGAGTAAGAGGTAAGCATGAGCTTTATTCGGTTAAGTACCTGTCTTACCTAAACGAAGCGTGCGGCTACTATTTACATATATATACGTATATAGATAGTACGCAATAATAAACTTTGAAAGATGCATTATATAGTATACGTATTTTCATGCTGTATTTGCCAGTGGATTAGTACAAAAGTCTCACGCGCAGTGAAATTACGGTGTAGCAGCGACTAGTGGACATCGGGGTCTGAGTTCAGAAACTGATCGATAGGCGCCGATAGTTTTCCTCGTCAATTTTCGTTATCTGAGGCGATAGGCGAGGTCGATCCCACAATTCATGGTCGCATTCGGAAGAAGATTTTCACCGAACGAGTCCAAATTTGTCGAGATTTCGTCGCCCATCGACTCCAACACCTGATTTTCTTCGATCTGACCGAAAGTAGGAACAGAAAGAGATGGCAAGATCTTTTCACCGAATGAGAAAAAATAACAAACAAAAACGGGCTTGATACGATGATAAAGTGAGAAGCTCAAAATGTCGTTCCTGGCGCTGGATTTGGGATTCGGAAAAAGGAGGCAATAGTAGGATAGATGGAGAAAGAGCAGCTTCGGACGATGAATCGCGAAAAGTTTCATCAAATCAAATGGGCAGCATCTCCCGAGGCTTTCTTTGCGATTAGGTCAGTAAAAAAAGGCGACGACCGTCCGGTTGCCGCATGTACCGAAAAGTAGCGCTCACGCATTTTCAAATTTATCAAAAGTAATCTATGTGTCATGTGACTTTGAGTTCATCTTTTCCAGACTCGATGCATTTGGTACTCAAATACAAAAACAAAGAATGCGAAAGCGGAAACTCCGTGGCACATGCGGACGAAACGGCCGTCTCTCTATAACCAATGGGAGCTAAACAATTATATAAAATGCGGAAGGCTAGCTAGTAAAAATGCAACAGCTCGTCTAGCAAACTACTAGTACTAACACCATTGGTTATAATGTATACATGTATATAAACACACCTACATGCGTGGCGTTCGTATACACAGGATGTTCGAGTACCGAAATAAAATGACATCTAGGACAAACTGTCTGTTATTATTTCTTACTGGGACATTCCAAGATCGTTTAAAGGTTTTGAACATCTAAGAAAAAACATAACCTAATATTTGTCATATTGTTTCGGCACTTTCACGATCTCCTGTATATCATTTACGAACGTACGTGAATACGAGTGTTTATACGTCTGTAATGGTGTCTCTGTATGCGTCACTGGCACATACTCGGCGTCATTCACGGGGTTGCGGAACGTTTCCAAAGCGCACGGCCGTCGTTCGTTCACGCCTCGATAGAGGGGCTCGCAAACGCGACAATTACGTAGAGTTAATACGTTAAAATAGAAGTCTCATTCGCTGACGTTACTGGAATTTTAATGCACATTCGAAAAAAAAGGGAGGAAACCAACCAAGAAAAGAATGAAAAACAACTTTCGAAACGTTCGCGGTCAGAGGCGTTTACGTTCGCTTCGATACTTCGAATCTCGTTTTCAAGTCAGTTTCTTTTATATTTTCAAAAATCTGTTTCCAAAATGCTGCACTTCACAGGGATGCCACATTCCATTTACATTGACGAAGCTTTCGAGAAGGTCTCTCCTCTTACGGCTAAAGCACAGTGCTTTTACAAAATGGAGGTTCTACTTGGTGAAGTATAGTAATGTCGCTTGGCAGATAAATACGACGTGTGGTAGTAATAGTAGTAAAGGTAGTAGTGGTAGTAGTACGTTTGTAAAGATTGCGCATTTTGCAAAAGCAACATGACGGCTGAAAACGGGTTATGTGTGTCTTAGGCACGAGGAGGGCTCAGAAGTTCGGATGATCGTTAATTGGACCAATGGTCGAATTATGACTGTGAAACGTTTATAATCTCTCGGAAGTGACTTGATTTTTATCCATCCGACATATCTGAGACCTCGTCGTGCCGATCTTAATACTAGGCGAAAGCGCTGGCAACACTTTTCTGTAGCAATTATCCCGTGGTGCTATTGAATGACTACGATCGATTGGGGGCCTCCGAAACGAATCTTACCCAGGAAATTGCGCGAAAAGATCGACGTGAAATTTTGACGATTGCATCCGTTATTCCCGCGCGGCTATTGGCCGCTTTTTCCCGACGTGCCTGAACGGATCGATGACTTGTCGTTGGTGGAATTTCGAGGGATTGGACGAATGCTCGTGGGAGAAGCTAACGAACCGATCGCGAGCTCGTTTAATTAATTTCCCGCCGCCCTTATTCGATCGCCCTAACCCTTGTTCGCGTTCCCACGGATGCCTGCACCCGAACATTTTCGTCGAGAACCTTCCGTTTGCTACCGATGACCCGAAGCCGAAAAAATAATGTCGCCTTTTAGTTCTCTTTCGGAACAGTTGCGTTTGCCAATAACTCGATGTCTCCGCAAATATCGGCGGAGTTAGAAAACACTTTTTTGTGGAAAAACAACAATGGCGCTTAGCTTTTAAATGTGCGTCTGACCGAATTCAGTATTTGACCGTTAAAAAAACACGCCGAATTTAATCATCACGATCAAGAAAATTTCGGGACCAATAATACGATGAGAGGGTGGCTATCGACTGGTGTCCGAAGGGTGACGCGCGATTTACGGGTGGACTTAATGAAGTGCGCTTGAACGTACTTGACGCAAGCGGCATGAGCGTTGAATATGCAAGCTCAACGGATGTCGACTGTCGACGCGATTTATTACTGCGGATCTTATTCAGCGCACTGTCATCCATATTGAAATTCATTTGAAATTCAAATTTTCTTTTTGTCACCGCGCGTTTGCGGCGGGATCGGGCTCGCGTGCCGGAATTCGAGTCAAGTGTCGCTTTTAACCGGGAATTTTCGAAAAATCGCCCGGTATATGGGGCCTTTAGAGCACCGGCGCGGATCCGTTCTTGGCATCGATCGCTAATAAAGTGTTGCCAGCGCGCTGCAAAATAAGAGCGTTAGTATGAAGCGACGGCGCGTCCAAAACGTTTTCGGCGATCCACCCGGGAGAACAATAGGGTGACGGGTAACGATCCGAGAACTCGAAACGATCCTTCTTCTTGTCTTAACTTATTCCGTCGACGTACGTATTCGGACATGCCGTCGCTGTTTAATTATCGCCTCGCGATGCATTCTCGTACCGGGACGCGCAGTCGCGCCGCCAAACTTTTCCAATAAAGGTGGATACGAAACAAGATTCTTGGCTTAATGGGAGACTCCCCGAGTTTACGAGTTACGTGAGGCTAAAATGCGAGGAACATTCCTCGTTAGCGAAAATTCTATGTCGCGTCCGTTTATGGGCGCTTGAAAGCGCCGTAACCGAGTTAGCCAATCTTAATTCGGCGGCGCCACTTATTATCCCGGCACGATCCTTTATGCGATAACGTAATTATTGATCTATGATTAATGCCTTTAAAAGGGCCGGGGGGGGGGGCTATAGGACGCGGTGAGCTTACCTTGCTTCCTCTCTCGTTGAATATGATTTCTACGTCAAGAATCGATCCGAATTGCTGAAATGTGAAAAATAAATGTTTATTATTCAGAATTTAATTTTTAAAATTTCAATGATTCGTAAAAGTTACAAAACTTGTAAAAAAGAAAAGGAAATTAACTCAAAATTAGAAAATTTGGCAAAAATTGTTTACTAACATTAAACGGTAAATTAATAACGACCCTAATAACTGGGAGCAAATGAATGAGAAAAATTAATAATCCACCTCAGCGAATAAAAAACGACTTAATCACATCGTAAGACGGCAATATTAAACGTCCTTTACGCGGGGGTAAATATTGACGATTCTGTCGTACCGGTAGCAGCTTAAAAGCTCCCAGACTTTGCAAAATCCGGTATCCGCGGCAAATCACTTTGCTCGTTCGAGACAAGAGCGAAAGTCTACGGTTGAGAAAGAAGTACGGTTGAATCTCCACTTTCCGATTGCGAATAAAATCTTTTTTCCGTAAGTTAATGAGAAAGACGACTTCGCACAGAACAAGAGTGATTCGATTACTTGTAAATGCAATTTCAACGCGTTGCAATGGTTTTTCGTCGCGACGTTAATTCTTTTATTTTTTTAACATCACCATCGGGAAAACGGTTCTTTACGTTCGCGAATCTGAAAAATTGTTTCTTATTGTTTTCTTATTTATGCAACAATAACCGGTAGTTGAACAAATTAATTTTTGAAAATTTTAAATATTTTACTTACACCGAACATCGCCCTGAGATCAGGGTCTCGGAAGCGGAAAGGTATGTTGCTAACGTGGAGCCGTTTTGGTTGGCCCTTAAGGTCAGTACCAGACACCGTCGATGGCGTCGTGGCACCGGAAGTTACTGGAACTAACGCTCGTGCATCGGGGTCCGGACTACCCTCGCCTTCTCCTGATGTTTGCGTTGGCTGTTGGCCGGTACCTCCTGCTGCTGCCGCCGCCGCGGCCGCAACCGCCGCCTGAAAGACTTCCGACTGTCGAACCAAAAAGTGATTAATTTACTTTCATTTTTTAAAACATATAACAATATTTTTAGAATTAGTAACATTTAAAAGGTCGTGGGGCTATGTCAGTCCCACTGAGATGTCCCGACTGTTCCACCGGAGACTGCTGCGCTACGTAATGGTGCAGCAGCAGCACTCGGTGGAACTAGCTAATATTTCAATAAAAATGGTCATTGTGAAAATCGATGAATGCAGATAATATTGGTACTGGCGTCCGTACAACTGGCCTTTCCGTTTGAAAAACATAAATTCGATAACGTGCTATTTTATTTCGCCCGGAAGTTGAAAAACCTGATAAATTGAATAAACATATTGTACCGCATCCGCTGAATATTCAACGCGAGTAGCAACTCCAAAAAGTAGAGCATCGACGATGCTATTTTGAAAATATCTCGAATTTTTCATGTTGGGTTGGGTCACCATCAGCGTATTGGAATCGTCGCGACACTCAATTAAAATAAAGTTGCAACAATGCCACGAATAATTGATTAATGGGAAATCCGCTCCTGTACCCGAGGTGGTTTCTGAAACGTGTAAAAATAATATGGAAATCGATACACGTACGTAAAACATCGGCATTGTTGTTTCAGTAGTAAAATCGACGCCTGTCTGACCGGTGCGCCAGAGCGAGTTTCGCTCCACTGATTACCTGCCGACGAACAGCTCCATAGATACTTTTAGAACCGCAGTTTTCATATCTCGAAATTCAATTCGATTACATAAAGTTACAAGAGCTTACTACTACTGTGAACGTTTACATCAAAGCATTCGGCCTGCACGAAGTTGGCGCACCACAAAGTTTGAACAAGTTTCGGTTGAAATTAATCTCGACTGTATTCAATTCCTTTCATTACGGATAAGTAAAAACTTGATCATATTCACATTTTTTTCCCCTTTTCATACCCCAAAGTATATTAAATGCATTTTTTTATCATTTTCCGCGAAGTCTTTTTTTGGTCAGTAGGAATAAAAATAAAATCATGAAAACCGCAACCAGGTTCGTTACGAGACTTGCGAAATTTGTAAACTATTTTGTACCTGATATTAGAATCTCGATGTAGTTTTGCCGGTCAGTTGACAGGCGACTTTCGATAAAGGCAGCGGGAAATACTAGGGACCTCGCCCGCTGTAAATCTTGCTCGCCCTTGTTATAATTTATCAACGCCCGTACTCGTGCGACGTCCCCTAACAAACAATCCCGTTAGCCACGTTTACCTTATCCACCTTTTCTTGTAACGTATCAGCATTTAGATGAACTGCTTTGGTATTCCGTGCAAATTCCCTCTAGTCTCTCCCCTACCCAACTAACAAACCCCAACCGAAGGACTTCCCCGTTTCGCGCACTGCTTGGGAATTCGTTCAACACAAATGGCTGGCGAATGAACGGTTCCAAGGACGACACGAAATTAATGGTGAAATTGGATGGGAAATGAGACTGACTTTTCGCCAATACGATTTCCAACTAATCTATTATTCGATCAATATCAATTACTACCACCTTTTATAATGACAATTTCAAGTAACGCGGCAGGTCGTATATTGTTCAAAGTGTTCGGAAAATTCTGTCGCCATTATGTTGTATACTAATCTCTAACGTAGCTAAGCTATTTGCCGCCAGGCGCTCTTAGCTATTGAATTCCCGGTATATAACTAATTATTTCGGTTATTCATAAAGCACATTCTAACCTGCAAGACTCAGCAAAAGTTTATATATTACAGTGCGGGAAAGATTCTCTTTGTTAGGAAGTTTGAGGAAATTATCTCGTATGTTATTAATGAGAAATCACTAATCTAATTAAAAAAAGATTTCCTACCTCGAGTAAATCTGTGTAAAAAAATGCCTTTACTGAATCATAAACGAGCAGTGAAATGTGGTTTGAATGCGCGTGCAGAACATTAATTAATTATCATCAAATTATACTTGACTTTGCGGAGCCATCTCCTATGGTTGCAGTGGAGATTATACCTCTTTACAAAGGAGTTTAGACCCGTCTCTAATCCCAGAGTGAGAGAGGTCCAAGATATATATAACGGTACAATACCCATAGGGTACTAACTTGCAACGATTCTACTGTTGCGTATCTGGATGTAAATCTTTGCTAAAGCGCGGAACTCGAATCTCCTTCGAGAGCGTAAGTCATTTTGGCGAATATCCCTTTAAATTATGAATCAAGAATAACAGTTTACGAGCAATATTATTCCATGCAATCGTTCTTTGATATTGACGTATTCCTTCCCTTTGAAGTGAATCATAAGTTCGCAGACATAAGAATATCAAAGATATTGTTTGAAACAAATGTTTTATAATTTGATACATTTTTATTTTCATGTATATTATCAGTCAGTCTTAATCCACTAATTAATTTTTAATTATAGATAAACAATCAATCTTAATACAGACTTTGTTTGTTTTTTATTACAAAATGGCACTATTCTCATTATCACAACAAACATTCAATGATAACAACTTTTTGACGTGCCTTGTATTTTCAAATTTCAGTTAATTAGTGGCTTGGATATCCAATATTCGATAAGCTTCTTAATTTCACTTAAATTACTCCGTAATGCCGCGAATCCATGCATTTTATCATCCGCGTTTCACCGTCAAACTTCGAAAATCCACGACGTCAATAAAGTAAACAACGTATCGACTTTTCCCCCAATCCAATTTTCACCCATGAAATTGAATTTCCTTTCTACCTTCAACACCGAGATGAAATTCGTGTTATGCAAAGCTAATCCTAGCATTACGTTTGATCACGGAAATGAATGTAGTCAGTCCACATAACAACACGTTATAGTACAGCTTCAGTGAATGAAAAACACATCGAAACCACCCTTGAATTGTGAAGCAAATATGTGATGCCTTTTGTTTTTTTAACTATTTTTCAATTCAAAATACTTTGAAACCTCTGTGATTTTCTCGTGGATCTTTAGACCGTAAAATGTATTTTTCTCTACTTCAAAATAATGTATTTACTTTTATATTTTATATCTCATTCAAATTAATATTGCTCGGTCGTTTATTTCTTTGTGTAAGACCAAATAACTTTATGTTTTAATTGTACCTGAAGGTTAGGATCCAAACCAAAATAATTTAATAGATATGAACGTATTTAAAAGTTCTACCACTTGTCTGTTTAATAAAAATAAAAGAAAAATTGACTTTATAATGTAACAACGTATTCCTGTCTCCTTAATTAGCCACCAGCAAATCAGATCATTGTCCACTAGGTTGACGCCATCCTTTACATTCATAGCGCTTGAATTTGCGATGAATCAGTCGCCTACCTCAACAGCAATCCGCCAGGCATTTCGCAATTTAATTTCAAGTTGTGTAATGGCGTAATCAAGCAGCAAAATGTTGCTTCCTACTATAAGAGCAATAACGGCTTGTTAATCAACAATTTCTAAAAAATTATCTATAATACGTACATAATAGATCCAAACTATTTTTTATTAAATTAATGTACTTCAATCTCTTTTCCCCCTTTTTTTCTTTTGCCGTTTAAATGGATTTGTTCAACAACAAAGCGGAATCTATAAAGGTCTATAAAATGACCCTTGTAAGTCATTGGTGTTAATTCTTCGACGTAAATTCCATATATAATAAACACATATTCGCGGTAAAGAAGGTCGCAGTTCAGTTTGTAAACAAAGCAGGGCGTTACGCTATAATGATATTGTCACTTGTTTGAGTTTTTCGTTTGTTTACAATTTGCGACCGGTAATTCCCAGAAATACTTTTAACTCCGCATGAACGTGATAATTTCTTTGAAACTTTCAGCAGTTGATACATTTCATATGCTTGTCTACATGGTGTCAGTCAAACAAAATAACACGGAAAAATGAAAATTGATTTGAGGTCTGCTCACAAAACCCTAAAACAAACTGCTGACAATATCTCAGGTTCAAGAACCTTCAAAAATACCAGAACGTGGTTGAATCGAATCAATCTTTTTACTTTAATAATTTTGAATATAGAGTGTGTTCATGACCTTCAAATATAATACAAACTGCATCTTGGATTAGACAACGCATTCCTGCATGTACCTTCCTGTAAAAATATCCATAAATATAACCCAACAACAGAATTGCTTATAGGTCAACAACCTCCTGTAGCAACAATCTTCAAGGCCAAGAAGCTACCGAACGCTAATGGTGTCAAATCGCACAGAAAATGGCGACGGGCAGCTCATTTAAAGACCTGTCTGGCTCAACAGGATGCAGAATGTATAAAAATGAAAATACACCGCTCATTTACGAAAGCGATGATGCAGTTCCTCATCTCCGTCGGGTTGAAATCCTGAAAGATGAGCGTGGAAATGAGTTCGCGATGCCCGCGGGCCATTTATCAGCATCACGATATTCGAGTCGTAACGGGGTAAATCGGGCGACGTTTAATTACTGCCAAAGTGCGGGCAACCCGCTTTTCCCGGCGCATATTAGCGGCCTACCCGTCCAAGCTGGAGAGAGTCGACAGAACTGCCCGACGAGTCTAATAACTCACGCGCTTCTATTCGCGTATTACCAGTTTCCGGGAACACGAGCAATCGCATTTCAGTGCGGACCTTTTTGCCTCCTGGTTTCCTGAAAATTTTCCCTCGGGATAAGGCGGGTATCCGCGATGAGTCGCGAGTTTGCCCGGATAATATTTATTCGCTCTTTGCCATTTTCTCAGAAAGCCCCTGGAGGTGCGAGGGCGAAAGCGTTGTGTATCAAATGGGATATCCCGTCGCTCCTGCGAAATTATATCCATCTTAATCCAGGCAGAAGTGGGTTGCAGCTTCCAAAGCGTCGGTTCGAGGGTAGGCGGAGTGCGGCCGAGTACACCATGCGTCACGAATAGTTTTCCCAAGGGTTGGCGCGGGGTGGTGCGCACGTCGACTCCTTGTAATTTCGTAGCGGTGACAAGACACATAGCGTCGACAATCATCTCGAGCCAACCCACCTCGGGTAATCAGGACTTTTGACAGAGCATCAGCGTCTGAAAGGATATACCCACCGAAGTGGCGTCGCAGCGAATGCGACCCAACTGAATCCGACCCGCTAAAACCATCTCGAAATTTTTAAAAGGGCTGTTGTCGGATAACATTAGGATGTTATATTTTCCCCTTTGCCGTATAAACCTAATCCAGATAACACAGAACACTACAAATATATATAATGGGTATAATCTCTATACCCAGGAAATTACCAATAGAATAAAATGATAGTTGTTTCTTCAATACTGTGCTGCGGTACGGCATTTTCAAACGTTCCCGACATATTTGGACTCTGAATATCTGGCAAAAGTGCTTGGCAACACTGCATCCGGAGTGTTTCCACGTGTCACGTGGGTGGAATGAGCAATGTCGGTTTGGAACGTGCCCGCTTCAATAACCGTTGTAGCTGTGGCGCGACGCGAATCTTCATCCGAGACTGGTTGCTGGCAGTAGCCTCGCGAATGCAGCTTTTATGGCATGCGAACTGCACGGAATATCCATATCCCTCTCTCTCATTCTCCCTTGTGCTCTTTCCTCAAAATCGTCTTGTCGCCGCAACGTGCAATTTCACCCGACTTACAGCCATGTGCAGCGCAACTCGAGCATCGGGAGTCCCGACAAAAAACGAATGAACGGTCAGGATAGCCCGCAACAAAATACAGTCAGCCGCGAAGCCAATAAAATGTATCTGCACGCTAGCATGGATTTGCAACATTCACGTAATTTTTTCCTCCTATGAAAACATTTATAGAGCCATTCGCGTTTAAAAATAATAAAAACGACCGAACCGAGCTTCGCGTTTCATGCATTTCGGGGCCTGCAATAAAAACACCAAAGTTGCTTCAAGGCATTGTTAAAACGATTCCGCGGAGGCTACGGTAAACCTCGCTAGAAGAAAATCGATAATTTGTGATAATGTCTGATGTGCACCGAATTGAATCTTCAGCATAGAAATAAAATCATGAATAAGGCGAAGATAGAGGAAATGAGCATGACTCGAGGTGCGTAAACGTCGCTTTATATATAAATAATTCCACTACCGGTAAAAGCGGAATGCGAAAGGAATTTTCCCGATTCAACGTCTCTTCGTTTCGAGTTCCCTTCACGCTCATTGACTTGACGCCGTCGTACCGGATCCTCGATGAGACAAATTCTTAATCTCATGCATTCATATAATATAGTGAATTCGCGATAACAATATTATCTGCTCTAATCGCTTCATTCCATTACCATTCTGGAACAATTATTTATTGGATTGAAATGAGTATTAAAATAAATAAATTTTGAACCATAATGGAACTTACAATAGCTTGGGGATCCACCCCATTGGGTGGTGGTGGAGGACTGAAATTTGCTGAAGGGGGTTGACCAGCAGCCCCTGTTGTTGGTGGTACTTGTGGTCCTCCTGGAGGTGGTTGCTGTGGCGTGCCACTACTGTCTTCTTTTACGGATACTGGTGGTGGGGGTTTGACATCGCCAGCGGCACCTGTCGACCCCACGACTCCCGCTACTCCATTAACTGGAGTGGGAAATACACCCCCACCGTAGGGCGCAGCCATCCCTGTCTGCACCATGTGCTGTAATTACAGAAACGGATAAATTAGTTGAGAGTAACAGAATGTTATTAAAACAATTAAAAACTTATATATCATTAATCGAGTCTTTTCCATACATTCAACTCATATTGCACCGTAACTTATGTAATTTATATTTTCTGAGAGATACAAGGGATGTTTCATGAAGCTCGTGTAATCAGTCATGAATGACGTGTAGATAATGGCAACTCCCACAACAAGAAAGGCGATGGATCTTCGTCGTTGCCAGTTTTCCTAGAAAGCGTTCCATGCACCTGACTATATTGGTCATGACGACGAAGCAATTTGGCACGTGTCCATTGACATATCCGACCAATAGACATGTCGCTCCTCATGTGTCGTTTTCGAGTTAGACAATCGCTAATTTATCAGCATAAACAGCCCGTATGAAATTAGAATCAAGCAAAGTTTCATCATTCATCACCCTTTCAAGACGAGTAGCCGAAGACATAATTCAATGCCAACCGAATAATTAAGTCAAGAAATCTACCCTTTGAAATCATGTTCGATCGAGTTCTATCCAGGTGCCATCTCGGGCAATAAACATGATTCTAGGCCTATCATCTTTGAATGCCGGGAAATTATGAAGAACATTGCGTGTCCGACCGTCTTAAAAATAGACACAAGCCCTTCAGCGTCCTCTTTACGGTATCGATTGTGATAACGCTGTTTGCGGCAATTTGATCTGTCGAGCGTAAAAGCGATCATCGGGAGCTCGTAAATCACTTTAGGGACGCGCGCGTGTTGCACGCCTTGCGATTAGCGTCGTACTTCAGTCCACTTTGACCTCGACTGCCAGGTCCGCGAGGATAGAGAATAAGGGCAATGTTAAATAAGAGGTAAACTGGACATTCACTGGAATCTTTAAATTAACTCAAAATGTCTTTCAAACCCCCGAGCCTTCAAAAACTGGATGAAAATTTACCAAAGGACAAAATCAATGGGGAGATTCATACATATTCCTTTTGAACTAGCATGTGTAATTTACGATGCGCTCTCGCAGCAAACCATCCATAACGCACGGGACAGCTTACAGATAGTTTGTCCACTCAGCGCAGTCTGTATTTTTGAAATCTTGGATGGAAAAGTTGAACTGCCAACGTAGCGGATAAGCACAGACGGAACGAGCACGAATGCAATCCACACCAGGGAAACCGTATATGAATTTCAAGTCGCGAGGCAGGAACCTCCCTGGCACGGAACGACGAACGCAGCATCATCAATTTTCGAGCCAGCGTATAGTGCGGACAGTTAAGGGGAGCCGTGACTACGTGTTCGATTAAACAGCGTAATATATACGCTCGAATGAAAACAAATATCTCTTGAATCTTCTGCTTACAAGAAAATAGTGCGATTATCATTCCGACCCTCCCTTCAACAACCCTTCGATCGTTAAAACAGACAGAAGGGTCTGCCGTTGGGCAGGAATGCATCAGGGAAGAAATGAAAAGGGAGAATAAGGCTACAAAGGGTATAGCATAAGCTGGCCTTAATTAACGCGCGATGAATACCAAAGAGTAGCTGAAATGTATGAGTATCGAACCCCGGTCTGGGGAATGAAAACGCTCAAGAATCGACGTGCTCCGAAGGGCATTCGCGAGCTATACCTTCGGAATCTTCGTTTACTTTCTTAAAAGAGATCGAAGTGGTCGTTTTCAAACAAAAAAGGACGAAAGCTTACTTTTTATTACTAGGATGAGAGAAACTCACCACAGCTTTTTGTTATCGACTGCGGTATACGACCGAAAGGAGATGAGAGACAATGGAAGGAAGGAAAAAGTCTCGGGGAAGTTCCTCAATAGCGTTGACGTCGTAAAATCTCTCGCAAGTAGAAGACGGGCTATTCCAGGTCTCGTGTGCCCGCATGGCCTATAGGAGAGCTTTCATACATGTTTTCTTTTTCTAATCTACCAAGAAACTTTCTGTTTCGGAACTTAACTAGTTGTGTGGAAAACTATTATTTCAATCAATCTTACATTAAATATAATAAGATCTTGAGATATAGTCATGATATATCTCCAAAGTGCAGGAAAGCATTCTGGGATGTAACGCAGCTAAAGCTCTCGATCACTTAATCCCAAACTCGTAAGAACCTGTCGCATCGTTCAAGTCCATCGATAACGAGACCGAACATTTCGTGGAGCTTGCTATATCAAAATAACGCTTACCGCTTACACGACGAACCCGAGAAACGGTCTCGTGAGATAAGAGATTCTCGAAAAGATGCTTTGCGTATTTTAATGGTAATTTATGTATACTCCGCTATAAGCTCTGCTTGTGCGAAACTATTTTTCCCCGAGGAGTTGGGAGTTATAGCTTCTCGACCGAGTGGAATAATTCCAGGCTCCCGTGGGACCCGGGAAAAAGAAATCGCTTAAGAAAATACAAAAGGGAAGTGGCATAACCACGCAAAAGCTCCGCAAATTGTGCATGTGCCTTCAACGACTACTTCGGGGCGCAAAGAGCTTTACGACTGCTGCTAAGGAGTACATGGTGACTTTGATTGTTTCTCTTTTTTATCGTATATAGACATGACCTTGGCTTCTTGTATATACATTTCATTTTCATGTCAGGTGCACCTGAAAAGTTTCGGGATTCAAGTTTTTATGGGAAATATCGGTTACTAATAGAAGTGTAGCACTGAGCAGGAACGTTATATTTTATAATGTAGATTATTGATCTACTTACTCTGAGGCCTGGCAAGGACATCATTTATTTTTTTGGTGTAATGCAAATGGTCAAAGATCAGATAGTTATTTATGAAATGACTTGAAGATAAAGATTGGACCAAGTAATGTTGGTGATTCTAAGGTACCAAATATTGTTCGTGTCGGTCACCGAAAAAGAGATGATAGAAGGCTAACTGATACCGTCAGGACAGACTACCGTGCGAAGAACCGAAATTATAGGCTACAACCCTGCATTTTGCGTCTGTTCGCCAACACATTGTCCGACAACCGAAATATTCAGCGGTACCAATGCACCAGTCTTCGATATTTTCGGTGAAAATTATTCTCAGTGAAGGTGGCTCATACACTGTTGCCCTCTCCGTGACCAACCAGGAAACATTAAAGGGGCTCATGGACGCCAAGGAAGGAATGAAAATAAATCTACCCGCCGCATTATCTGGGACGATAGGGAGAGATGAATGATACACGGAGATGAGGAAATAAACTACGAAGCGCGAATTATTCGAGCACGTAACAATTCTAGCACACGTGTACGTGAGCCTACAAAGCGTAATTGGATGAATAAAATGAGACGTTAAACTAAAGAAGATAGATCGCAGAGTGCTGTGCGAATGCGAAAGAGAGGAAAGCGGGAGTGTATATAGAGATGCATTATTCCATCAGCGTATTCGCCGAGGCATTTCTTACGAAACTTGTTCTCTTTCTCTCGATGGGAGAGTTGGTCAGAGGCAGAGCCAGAGAGTCAAAAGCCGCGTGTATAAAGAGCGTGAGTTATGCACGGACATCTCTTGATGCGCTACTTTGTCGGACTAATGTCACGGACTTCTGTATTTAATTTTTGCACGTTGCCATAGAGACTTCTCCGTGCGTCAGTTATACCTGAACTTGAAAGCCCCACATATGATTCATGCGAACGTTAACCAAGAAAATTAACATTATCATTTATCGATCCACGAAAATCGACTTTTCATGTTTTCATACACATAAAAATTTCAGGTAGTAACTTGATGTGTGTTTTAGTACGCTACACGTGTAAGGTGTAGCTATGTTGATGCGTGGAAGCTCATTTGCCTAGGCGACTGTAAAGGGCAATAAAATGCAATTATCTCGGCTTTATACGACTCCATCAAGCGGAATAATGTCTTCGATGTGGTATTCATAGGCGGTTCTTAAGAATCGGTACACTTGAGTACACCTGAATTACGGGCTTCTATTCCGAAATGGCAAAGTTACGAGCACGATAATTCTGAGTTAAAATTCATCGAACTTTTATTGCCTCTTCTAACAATAGGATATCAGTGGCGACGCCAAAGTAGAGGAGTTATTTCAGCGCCGTTTCCGTGGCGGCCAATGCATGCAGTTTTAGTAAACTTCATCAAGTGTTTCTCAAATCCCATTCTTCCCTTTTAAATATATGCCCATTTTATCATGGCGTATGCTAGATACTTCATATTGGACACTTGTGCCCTAAACTCTCATTCAGTTTACAATTTCAAATTCGAAGAGCGGAGGACATTCTGTCATACAAGTGCACGATTAAGTGTATTGAAGTACTGGACGGTGACACTCGAAATCCCCTTCGACTAAAATTACATGCTCCAGTGATCCCCTATGTGGTGAATGGTTAAGTTAGGTTAGGTCAGCAAAACCCTTTTTTTTTCCTATGACCGCAGACAATTACAGGTAAATCCATTGAGCCCTAAAGTTGCTTTAACTTTTTAATTTCGTTCTTGGGCTTTTTCGCATCATGTATTTATATTCCGACTGCGATTTTTTAATCGTGGAATTTAGTGGGACGTGTCGGGTTGTCAGGAGTTTCGTGTGATAACCGAACTGGACACTCCTCGCGTGAAATATTGAACATTCTTATCAGATCCTTTTTTTGCCTTCCTAAAATTCCTCTCCATTGTTTCTCCGTACATGCGCACTTCGTGGTTTTTGTACATTTTTTCAGGCCGACTCGGGATATGTCGCATGGTTTCATCTAACGATTTTACAAACTATTGCATTGTAATTACTTTTATGCACCAATTTAAAATACACTTTGACCGATCGTTTCGTTGGAAGGTGGTTATTTCGAAGTCGGCCGAAGGATGTTACAAGGTTGTTGGATAATAACTCCAGTGCCCATGAAAATACGCTACCATTATATGAACATAAGAGAGTGGATTCGTATGAAGGCCGGTGGAAAAAGGACTGCTATCATTAACTCACCATGCATATGTTATTCGGGTGCTAGTACGAAAGTTCAAGCAAGACGTACAACTTTCCTTTTAGTTTACGTACGTCGGACTTAATTAAGTTACTACTGGTAACGTCTGCATATTGAAACCCAACTAGGAGGATAGTTGCACAGCTCTGTTCAAAGTTTCAACTAAGTAAATTGGAATAAGATTCTTTTATATTGAATAACAAAACTGTATGAGTAAGACTTGCTCTTCAAACAAGGCCTAAAATATGTCAATAGCAAATCCCATCATTTCAATAATTAAAGGAAACGTTGAAGAAGTTGATGTTGCGGAATCGTAGAATAATCTTTAAAGGAGGTTCGACGGACGATGTCTACTTGTGTTGACGAAATTAGTTCCTGTTTTTTTAGATTGAAGATCCATAAAAGTGATCATTATTACTAGAATAGCTCAAGACAATACCAGATAGAAGCCTTTCGAATCTTGATATAAGTTAATAAATACTTTGTTACAAAAACAAAGAGTCACACGACTTTTTTGACATACCTCGTGTGTCTGAGCCCAATTGAATGAGACAAGTTCCTATTTCCAAATGCAAAGCTTCGGTTTATCGGAACGTCGATGCCAAACGCAGTAATTTGGTGTAATTACAATTTCCTTGTCAGATTCGATGGGAAATGCATACGACTCAGCAATTTTTAATTGTAACAATTATTCCCTTAAATTATAACTTTCACCTTTCGGATTTTAAACGCAACCAATTTCGGAATTGCCTCCACACAAATCTTCATCCAATTTTAACTTCCCTGAAGTCTATACTTATGGACTGTTACTCAAGATAAGCGTTTCTCACGTGCTAGAAATCACAGCCCTCGATAATTTGAATATTTCACGATTTGCAAAATCGAAATTCGTTTCGCGGTGGAGATATGTCACCGGCGGGCTTGGCGAAGCGGTAAACAAATGGGCGGAGATAGGCAAACAGTTCTGGGTGAAACGGGAGCCCCTGCACTTTCGCTATACGATAAAAGCGACTTCCTGCTCGCACCGGCTGACATCGTAGCGCAAATCCCAGAGCTCTTCAATGCCGGCATTTATGCTAACGAGCCTTTTAGCATTGGTCACGAAGAGGTCGGTAATTCAATTAGATAAAGACGAGCTACCGAAGGGAAAGAACGACCCGGTCACGAATCCGTCTGTATTTTGACGCCTCCGCGCAGTAACCGACAATCGATAACCCTACATGCCGCTGATAAAAGAACGGATGGTGCAAACCTGACCTACCCTATATATGGAGTTATAAATCCGCCAAAAGTGAACGTTCGCATGCGGTTTTGACGTAAACTCGTACCCGCCGAGAGATGAGTTTTACACAGGTAACATGGGGATTTCTATAAATTATGCATTGTAATAACCCAGCCGCGCGGTTGACGTGACATTTATTTCATACTTTTGCGCCGAATAAGCGGAATATATATATATATATATATAAACGCACTAACATTTCTGTTTCCATCTAATTTTCAAGGCATTTTGTGAAACTCAACGTGGGGTTTTCGCTGACTCATAACAAGAGGCCGGATGCAACGACCGATGTGAAAATCTCACGTGTTCCGCGTAAAATTTAATTTCCACTGATGGAAAGTGAATCAGGGCTTCGTTCCACATCCGTCTCTGCACTTTCCAACTTCTGCTGGGCACTTTTCGAAGCTTCTCGAAACTTCTTTACTATTCTCCTTTTAAGGGCACTTTTGGATCGTTTCTCTTGCATCAGTCTAGTCCGATTCAATTCCCTTGAGGAACTTAAACTAGGTTTTCTCGTGGCATGAATCTTTGATACTTTGCTTGTTCATAAAGAGGGTTTTGTTTTTTTTTATTAGCAATACTGGTCGTAATACACGTCTCCTCGAACGTCTATTTTTGTTTCCTCTTTGTCGTTCTAACGCCGTTTCTCGTTCCCTCCTTTCAACTCGGTCTTTTTCTTAGTCCCGCCCATTTGCTGCCGCAGCGAGTTAAATACCCTAATTTGTATTAATGGATGGCCCGATGCCAAGCGAGTACCGCGGGTGGGGATTTTCCCAACCCGAGCGCTGCATCCAACGAGCTTTCGCGAGTCCGTAATGTCGATGTTGTCGGTGCAAAGTCTCTTTAACTGAAGGCCGACTGAATGAGCAACGACTCGGACGACCAAAGTCGTTTGTTGCAGTTACTTTTAACTTCTGCAAAATCCTCGGGTAGACATTTGTCACAACTTCCAAAAGCCCGAAATGAAAAAGATCCGACAGAGGAATGAACTTCGTAAATTTTCGTCTTTTATGACGGGATTCCTGATTCTTCAGAGGGGAGATCTCGGTATTAACGCCCGAAAGCGTTACGTTTCAACGAGAAGCGCATGCGACGACCATTTGGACGAGTGTCAAAAATCGTAAGCCCGAGGCTTTGCTGTGTCGGGTCGATGATCACGAAAACGGCACACTGCGTACGTCGCGTGATTCTCGTCCCACAGTCGAAATTTTCGATTCTACACAGACGGAAATTGTTGAACACAAACTCCCCACCTATCTCGAATGATTGATGGAAGTTGCCTACGCGATGATCATACTTATTCAGTTTGTATTTCTCGAGTTTGTTCGGCATTAAAAATATGCGTCGTAAAACTATCAGGAAGTCGGCGACGAATAATTATGATTTCAAGTCGGTACGCGTGTCAGCTCTCGTGTGAATTTCAAATAAGCTCTCCATAATTGAATGGATATTACGTTGCTTCACCAACACGTGACTCACTGCATCATGACTGACTTCCTTCATTACTGAGTGTTTGATAGGCTTGTACTGTAGAAACTTGAAAACTAAGTATTTCCTTTCTGCACTTTTCTTATTCATACGTCGTATTCCACACAAAATAATACTGAATGAAATAAATTTTTAGACTCGTCATAAGAAATCATTAGTTAGCAATTGTCTCAACAAGAAGAGGAAAACATTCTCTTGCAATCTCCTCGTACATCATTCCCCTCTGTAATATTCTTGGTCTTATTCCCCCAAATCCTCCATTAGTTTCAATAAACAACAATTCTATTAGCCTCAAATCATGACAGACAGAATTTCTATGAGCTGACAATGTACCACTAATGGATGGGATCAATTGTTGCTTATAAAAATCCGGATTAAATCCAGTTTGATTTCGGTGGGTACTTGGAAACACACATTCGTCACTTGCGTAATAAAGTGTTCGGTTTTTCTGAATTGTGCGCCAACGACCGACCGTACGTTTCAGTTTTATTCCCGACCCAACAATGCCTCGTCTATTCTGAGATTTCCATATTTTCAAGGCCGATAACGACCGCAGCATTCCTGTCTCGACTAGTGTCTTAATATGTATTTTGCTACGCGCGTGTTTACGTGACGTCCCGCGCCCACGAAAACAGACGTCTTGATGTTCATTCACCTCCATTCGTATTCACCAGGAAAGACAGAAAAGATAACTCGATTTCTCCCGGTACATAGCTTCTAGAAAGGCGCAAGCCTATTATAATTTCCTCCATCCTTTCTATAAATATTCCCCTCTCGTGGGTGAGAAGCGGATTGCGAGGCTTGATTTAACGCGTGCGCGCTTGGCGAACACGTGTCCTCCACATCTGCGGTGGTCAACGTTCGAGCTCCATCTCTGAGGAGTGGGAAGTCTTAAAAACGTTCCATCTCGATCGTAACGATATATTCGTGCGTAAGAGTCTACCAGATGTTTTTTTGACAATCAAATTCCCATCAGTTTCGATTGACATCAAACATTTGATTGCCTAATTCAGAATGTTGTAAAACAAAAATGCCAGACGACTGACGACCAATTTCCTCCGGATGTCTGGATTCTTGACTTAAGAGGTCTGACCTAGAACTTGACCCGCGGTCCCGTGTACAAATATTGCACATGATGCTGGATTATGAAACAATGTCTCATCTGGACATCTGATATTGAACATCTAACTGAATAATTCGAAACATTGCAAAACAAACTTAGATGACTAATGATTGAGATGGGCAATAAAAGAAAATTGTTCTAGATCTATTGATATATTTGGTTTACAAATTCAAGATCTAAACGCAACTGCGTGAAGAAGGCAACTCTATCAAGTTGGTTGAGGAGTGTTGTCAATTTTCATACCCGTTCGGATTATGGCCGGAGGGTAGGAGACACCTAGAAGACACTGGCGCCATCATACAGAATGATTGAGCTTCACGTAAAAATGTAAACAAACTGACAAATCGAAATAAGAGGTCAATGCAATGTTAGTGTAAGGCATTACTTTGTTTACAAATTGACCCTTGACCGTAATAAAAAAAAAATAACTTGTATGTTTATGACTGTTTTTGATATTTTACACGGTTATCACAAACAAACACAATAAAAATTTGATGTGATATTTCTTTATTCTCATTTTGTTATTTCTACAATTGTTATGTAAGTATCGTTCTCAATTCGACATGACTTTGTTACAATACTGATCACGAACGTCTACTCCACCCGTGATTGATCGACTCGTGTACTCGTGCGAGTTCTAGCGCGACGCTCGAGCTATATTTATATATTTACGTGGAAGATGAGTGAATGGCTGTCGTATGAAACGTTTTTTATGTGCAAATTATAAATTCAGTAAATAACATCCATATAAGAGAACATTGTGTCATTAATAAATAACGAAAAATAACATTTGTTTATGTTTCATTTTCTTGGTCGCTATTTTAAATTCGCAATTGTCTGGTCCAGATTTATTTGCATTTTGGTTGCACACAAACTTATTTGAAAATTTGGCTCGAATAAAAACAGATGTCTTAAAAAATCGCTATTTTTTGTAGAAAAAACTATTAAAATCCCTAATTTGCGACTTGTCGGTAAAAACCACCACTCCCTCGATCTTTGCCTCTTCGACTCCTTCTTGAGCAAATCCAACCGTGCAATTTGCCGCAACCTAACGGTTCGCAGTCGGTGGACAAGAAAGCCTTGTTTGCCGGGTATCAATGATTAACTGGCCCCGTTCGATCCCTGAGATAAGCTCTCGTGAATGTACCACGTATCGTCGTCTCCAGAGAGCCTCGCCTTTGTGAAAGGCGAGGTCGGGCGTTTTCGCACGACGTTGCGAGCCTCGTATATACAAGGGCCTATGGGGGACTAGAAAGTCGTTCGTGTCGTTTCCTTGGGCGGAGGCGCGCAGATCCGGAAGAAAATGAAGGAAATAAGAAGACGCCCCGTCGTCTATTACCGGTACGCCAGAAATGGTTTTTAGGGACGGAAATTGAATGTTCGCGCCAATTCTTACCAAGGACGTGCTCGATAATTTCATATCACGTTTTCGAAATATACCCGCAACATCTTCGCAAGCGTGAATTGAAATTGGTAAACGGAACAAATTCCGAAAACCAAAAAATAAACAGCGTACATATGAAATCTGCTGTCTACGTTGGAATCGACTTTACTCCGAGAACCAAAAGCAGAATGCTGCGTCCTTTGGAGGCTGGGATTCGCAAAACCTATCACGAATCGTCGGAGGGAAACGTGATTTTCCCCGGGCAACAGAGAGAACTTTAGAATTGGAAATCCACTATTCCCTTTTCTTGTCTCTCCTATCCAAAGTGATCAGAAAACTTTTCACGTATACGTAAGCGACTGCTGTAGTTTACCCCGCCACAGTTGCAAGTGAAAGGAAGGGTATGGGAGTGAATTCACAATTGCCCACCGGTTCATGAATCTATAATTACCTTGAGATTCGAAAGAGGTAATCAATCCGCTGGTAAGTTACTGTAACTGGAATATTTTTCTATTATGGAATCCACGTGAGAACAACAAATCTAGAACAGAACGTGTTTCCGGATCCACCGAGAACAAACCGCAACCAAACGCTAAAGACCGAAGGTAGTCGCGATAACTATCACGTGTATCCGAGCTTTTAGAACCATCGGCACGGTCATTAGGGGGTGCGGGAATGTAGGAAAACCGCGCACGTAGGGGATTCCCCCTAGCAAAGAACAACCCAAAGCCACCCCAGTCAGCTACACCAATGTCCTCGATTACCGGCAGTTCATTACGAAAGGTGTTTTCGTAGCGACCCTATCTCGAAAATCTCCGGACATAAAGGTAACAGATAGCATCGGAGGCCCTCGCGGAGATTTCTTCCAATTAACGCCAAACTTTTTAAGCACCACATCGCGTGAATATCCGCAGGGAAAAAAACAAAAGTGCTTCCGCTCTAATGATTATTTAATTGACCGACTTTGGATCCCACTGTTGCCTCCGAACTTCGGGTCATTCGGAAAGGTTCAAGACTGCTGTCGCCGATGGCGCCCCCCAAGTTGCTCTGGTACGAATCCGATCACCTAGCCTACAAGCGGGAATGCCATAGAGAATCTAGAGCAGAGCTACGATACGAGAATGGAGCCGACGCCCTGTAACGACGGTGGCTTTCTCTCATTTTGTATGTGCTCGATAATTCCCGGGGTACATTTCCTGTACGTGCACAAGTCGCGGCCTCCTGGGAAATGCGCTGATTAGATCGATATAATCATGGGAAACGTTCCGGGTATTTCTATAAATGTACCGGTGTCAAATTGTCTTGTATATACAACATGTTAAGGGGCCGGTAACGACTGTAACGATTCGTTGAAAACTGGAAATGCAACAAAAAGACTTCGCGCGAGTCACATATAAGTTAGAGTGCAAACAAATTGACGCTTTATGTCGAATTGTCGAGTAAGAGTCAATTAAAGTCCAAAAATCATTTTTACCTCATTTCCAAGTTTGAATACCAACTTGAAAAATGAAAAACATCACGACAAAATCTAATCAATTTACCATTTTTTCCTGTTTGAATGGATAAATGGATGTTCGATTAAACTAAATTTCACACTCTTTATGTCATTTAACGTTGATTTATGTTAGAATAACCCAGAAAAATATCTTTTTCAACATTTTTATAATTTTTTGCCATTTTTATACGCATAAACTGTATGAAAAAACAAAAAACAATTCATCTACCTTCAGTCATTTTTAAATAATTATTGCCAAAAAGTATCAAGATCTTTTGGACTCCAATCATAAATGTTTTTATCAAATGTTTTCCACATTTCAATTTGCCAACACTCAAAATTGAGTTAAAAATTCAGAATTGACGATTCATGGGACACCGAAGCCTTGAGTCGGGACTGTACAGTTAACTCCAACGTAAATTGTACACCGCCAGATTGAGATTTACAGACATATATAATCTACGAAGTCGTAAAACCACAAATGCCCAATAATTTTATAAACATGGCTCTGGTAGGTAGACATTTAATATTACTCACACTTTCATCTTGCGAAACGTAGCAAACATTTTGTTCGGAAAAGAATCGAATATTACGCAGGTTACTGAAACTAGGCGCAACTGACGAAATTCAAGACTCTTATTGACATGATGTAATGAGGCACAAATCCAGGCCAAACACGCATTGGCCAATATCGTAATTGCAGGCTAGGTCATTAGTCCGCATTGAAGATAGCAGCAGCTAGCAATCTGGCTTATTATCGATGTCTGGAGCATCTGTCCGCGAGCGTGAAACATAGGCTTCTGCGGGTTCAACCTCGTTACACGTGAAACTCACAGCTGTACGAAATCGTGTTACCGTGCTCTACCAACGGGATCTGCGTTACGGACTACAATTAACCCCGTCAACATGACTAATATTCCACGAAGGAGCTAATTGTGCTAATAATGACTCCGAATATTCTTCTATTTTCATCAGTTTCACCTACAAGTGAATGAAATTCACATATATAAAGACGTCTAAGGCTAATTTCATTTCTTCTGATCTTCTCAATTCGAATATCCACTACTATGAGATCTGTAGGTAAGCTCTTCGCGAGCCTTGTGTGCATTCATCCGACGTTTTCAAATTCGCCATCACCCTTTAACAATGCTCGAGGGTACGTCAATACTTGGATTTGTTCTACCGAAAGTACTTCTGAACCTATCGGTTGGAAGCAACGCAAGTGACCTCGCAAACTTTCTTATTGTGTCAGACCAAAACCAGTTTAGCCGTGAAAGAACATTTGACTAAAGGTCATCAAAGTCCGAGTATTTTTTACCTGATAGTTTCCTACGATGTATGTTGACCAAACCGTGAATCGCTGCGATCGCTTTGTTATCGGACTCAAGTATACCTCACGGCGCGTCTACTGACCTTCGTGCTCGAAGACAGTCTCATTCTATTCCATGAAAACTTCTCACGAATTTATTGAAATACTAGACAAAGCGTCACGTAGAATGTCTCCGTGAAACCTAGCATATGAACTATTAAGATCTCATAGGCATCCAAGAAGACAAAAGAAGATGGTCTTATATCTCTTCAAATCTAATCAACTTTTTTTTACAAACATTGAACCAGCAACAACAAAAATTTTTCCCACGCCTCTCTGAGGGTCCTCTCTCTCTCTTTGTTTATTGTTTTTCAACTGCTCATTTCGACTTTCAAAGAGTTCTGGCTACCTCCTAACCTACTTAATCTTTTTATCTTCAGGAACGTGAATCGGACTCGATTCTTGTAAATATCGAGCGTTTGTGGAATCGAAAGGGGAAAGGCATCTGGCAAAATAGCATCGGTGGAGGACCTTGCCTTCCCTCAGGTAGCGACTGAGATTCGAGCTTAGCCATAGGGACATGCCTAATAATTATTCACGTATGGTCCGCAGCCCAAGAGGAGGCCGATGCTTTTAGAACGGTTGGCGGCCGGTACGGCCTTTGCTTGTTTAGGGCCTGGTTTTGCACATCGGATAGTAACGAAGGGATCCCAGCGATCGGCGCGGGTGTAAGACAGAGAACTCCGAGGAGGAGCGAGATTTTGGCACCGAGCCATCGCGACACAAAGGTTCCCAGCGAGCCGGTGAATCCATACTAACCGAACCGCTAAATTGCGACCCTAACCTCCAAACGCCGAGGTCTCTATGATCATAGGCCCCATAATCGCTAGGGATTCTTTAAATTCAACGTAATTAAGTATCTTTCGAATGTCTACGGCCGCAGTGGACCTTTTTATTATACCTAACCTAACTTTTAACAATTTTTTATTACACTCGTGTTTTGCCGATTGTCTTTTTAATTCAACAATAAATGCGTCGAATTTAATCCCCAAACGAGTCTCGTTGAATGCCGGATGAAAAAGCTGCGTTCCGTCGCAGTTGTGATTATCTCCCACGTATAAATTGATTTATTAATCCTCCGCTCGCTCGTATAACTTGGCCGGAATTACCGCCGCAGTTACTGCAAATGAGAAATTTCGCCCTCGACGGTTCTTGAGCCAATTCCAAACGACTCTTTCATTAGAGTGAAAATTTCCCAATAGGACTTTCGCACAAAGACGTCCAGACCTACGCCGGAAAACTTTCCATTCACATTTTTCCTTTCCTGTGTTGAATTCGCGCCCATTCTCGTGAGATGATCAATCGGCGCTAGTGTCGCACTCCCCCCCTCGTCTTATTTTTCACTACATTGCTCATTACCGTCGTTGATCGACGCACGAGTCATAATTGCTCGTCCGAATTATTTGGTCGGATGCGCATCTCCTTTTTTCTCATTCACGTCGTGGTGCGTCGCTTTGCGCTCCGTGACGTCATTTCCGGCCAATCAAAAATCATCAACGCCACCATCACTCCCGGGCACTCTTCGAATGCGTCTCGTATACGAATGTACGCGTTTTACCGTCCTCTCACCAATACTCCTAGCGGGATTTCGCGTGCGTGCCGATGCTGCTGCGTTGCCGAGCCAGTCTCCAACGGCTTATAGTTGGAATCGACTCTACGTGGGCTTAATTGAGTGTAATTTGCCGGTACGGCTCCGTTACTCGGACGGCGGCCGCACGATTTAGAAAACCATTTTACAAATCCCCCCTCCCCCGACCCTTGATGACTTGTCATTAGACTCGATTCACGAAAGGTTTGAGACTTAGCAAACTGCGGACATGAACGACGTTCGTTTTCGTCAATTGTTTCAAGGTCGGTAGTAAAACGCTAAATATTACGACTTTATTCTTGAAAGAGAAACATTACGTATTTTTCCAAATAAAGAGACCATTTCGAAGTATTCGTTCAATTAGAGCTCTAATTGAGGCGAGTTGTACCTGGACTATTTGAAAATTGGATACTGTCGAGTCTCCATCTTTAATCACTAAATGATCAGCATGTATAATTGATGATCCATTCATTACTTGTTTTTGTTTTTGTCGTTGTCCTATTTGTAATTCAAACGATTCTTCTATTTTCAGTTTTTCAACAATTAAAAATGATCGAGATTCAGCCGGACCTTGAATATTGAGTTAAATTTTCGATCCCAATCTAAACCCCGAGTTTCCCCGTTACGCAAAAATAAAAGCACCGGGAAATCTAATTATCGAACTGCTGCCACTCGAAATCCGGATCAAGATTAATTGCTGCGCTATTTCGACTTGACATTTCTAATTTACAAGCGCCTGTTACAGGAGTGTCAATTCCGGCCGATCGATAGTCTGGAGCCAACATCTGGGAACTAACGTCAATCAGAAAACCTCACCTACGGAAGTAGGCTTAAGCCAGCCACGAAATCTACCGAGATTGAATGCGCCCTTATCTCCCTCCCCCTTTAGAATCCCCTCCCCTATCTTTCTTCCCATCTGTCACGACGAGGAGAATCTTATACCAACAAAACGTGCCTTCCATATCTCATCCTATTCTATACATCCCTCAAGATCCAATTAATGTATCATTTCAGTGCATTAGCGAAGTCTTGAAGAATCATAAATGCGCATACTTATGACATCTCCCACACAATAGATTCTAAGGCTTCTTTAAGAGTTGAGGTTATAAGAATAATTCAATTAAAATCCTACGATAGCTATAAAATTATAAATAAACGCTAACTTTTGAAAAACACGCCATCTATGGAAAGAACGCAGTATTAACGTGTCGGAACGTTTTTACCTAAAATATGATAAAAATTATGAAGTATTCACTTATTCTATAGGTAAATTCCTTCGTGCAATTACGAAGCCGCAACAAAACAAGTTAAAGTATCGTTCAGGTGCCATCTTTTTTCCCCCATGCACTTAGAGTAAACTTCTTTTCTCGTAATTCTAAAACTAACGGGATATTTATTTGACGTTGTGGTGGATGTAAACACCAATTATTTACACTTTACTGCGTCGAGACTAAAAATAACTTTACTGCGTAGATTTTAACCATTTATTTATTCGCCAATGAAGTAAGACATGTTCTAAAACGTGCTGGGAGCGCGACAGTTTATGTTGGAATTTATAAACTTGTATTGTCCCTGTAGCATTTTAAAATTTTTATTAAAAGTCGTGTTTTTTGTTACTTCGTAAATTAGAATATTCTGCTTTATAAAATAGAGTACATATTACTTCACAGTTAGAATAGTTGATAAGAAAGATTTTTTGCACCAAGGAAAAAAGTGTTTGAGAAAATAGAGCGCGAAATGGCTATTTTGCGCCCGTAATGTTATTTTTTAACCAGACGGGCGAATGAAATCATTAGTATCCTTAATTTCTGCCCTAGGGCGCTAAAACTGATTTTTATGTTGCAATAAATGAAGTATTGTATTAAATGTTATAAAAGTACCACCGACTGGTAAACGTTTATGAACTCAGAAACCAGTGACTAACAATCCGAACAACAGCCAGCTGAGAAGGTCTCGGGGATCCACCTTCGCGAGCCAACAAAGATAATAATCGCGTCATAAACGTTTGCCCGAGTTAACACTGTGTTTAGCTACGTGCTCGAAAATTCATATTTTTTGCTCCAGAACAGATCGTTGGGAACTTTCTTAACAAAAGCGATAAGTTACACGAAAGGGGATCGGAAGTTGGACATTTTTCGTCGCGTTTTTTTACCGTTTTTCTTCGCTTTTGCGTTGTTAAGTATCAGCCGAAGCTTACGACACTTCTTACAACCAATTAGCTCCACCAGTAGCCTTGAGAAATGGCGGTATGCTTCGTTGATTTTAACGTCGACCGTATATATTTCACGTGGACATTTGCGCGTGAAGGCATATTCTTCTTTCGCTTAAGAGGTGAGAGGAATTTCGTTTTTTCCTACGAGTATCGAATTTTCCTTTTTTTTAAAGAATTTACATTTTCATGTTTACTATTATACCGAGTTTGTATTAGTTTATACAATAAGAAAGCCCCGGAGTTTACCTTAAATGAGTGCATGCAAATAAAAATACAGATGGCGCTTTTGGCATTAAATTTCCCATACACAGATATTATTTATGTAATTTAAGTAATTTATGTAATCATTTCGTTTATAATTAATGATTACTGCTCAATTTTCGACGATTCTCCACGCTTAATGCCGATTGTTCGAAAACCGATGCAATCGTCTCAATTGTTTAAGCAGACACATCCGCGCACTTAAGGGATTTACGCTGCACCATTCGGGCCAAATACAAAGTGATCAATTATTTCAAGCCAATCCCACGATCCGGAGGATGTGGCCAGTGGAGATATCCTATCACATTCTTTATTCATCATCAACTTTCTCCTGATTTTGATAATTTTAGACAACACTATTGATTAAAATATTTAACGACAATTAGCACCTTAAACATCTGCCATTAATCAGTACGTTCTGCATTTATCTTTACGAAATTTGTATAAATTTTGATTTTTCGAGAATGCTCTCGAGGTGCCTCCAAATTTTCGAGAACGTCTCGAGACATCGTTGAGAATTCCCGAAGCATCGTCAGGCGTCTAGAATCGTGTGAAACGAGCCTCAAACTTTTAATGATTTCTAGGCAGTTATTTTCGAAAATTCGCGGAAAATCCGTTAAAAGGTTCTTCATACATCACGCGGCCTCGCGATATACTTAAAAAATATTCGGGAAGAATTCTTCGACTTTGTTATCAAGTCCGGAGGCTGCGGAACTTCTTAAGATTTTCTCAATTCTGGCAACGTATCAAGAAACAATCAAAAGTTGGAAGATTGTTCCAGAAACTTTTCGAGAATCCTTCAGAATCTACGTATAACGGTTAGGTGGTCTTAAAAAAAAGGTCACCCTATAAATAATCAAAGTTTGTTTTGTGCTTGAATAGCAATAAGATGTACTTTTATAATCTCTTATTCTTTTCATTGTGATGAATTACATCCTCGTCTTAACAATGTACCAAAGTTTTGAAACAGTCCTTTTGAATAATTACTAATTCTTTTCAAACTAAAAAGATTTAATATTTTAATTTTAATCGCCCTTAAGATACGTACTAATTTACCCTTCTTAAATATGAATCTTTAAAGAGTGAAATTTCACTCTAAAAATTTATCTTCAAGTGACTAAACGGTGAGTAAAATCTAGAACATTCCAACACGTGCTTAATAGCCTTAACCAGAATACATCCGCTATGACTAAAACTAATATTGGCATATTTGTAAACTATATGTAATTCTCATCCTGTCTTCCGCAAATTTATTTATCTTTCAACAGAAGCTGTTACCGTCTTCATTTTTGAGATAGCATGTCTTTAAATGCAAAAGTTCAAAAATTTATTCTTGGCTCTTCATGATAATTACAACTTTGTCATGGTTTCTAATAATTCATATTTAAAGTTCTATGTTTGAAAAATAGCTCAAAATTCCGTGGGAACCTGCTTGTTGAAAAATATGCTGACTCAAGGCTCTTGAATTACCCAAGCGGCGTATTTTATAATCCGGATGATTGAGCATGTCAATAAATTTCGGAAGTGGCGCAGTGAGCAGATTTTTATTGGAAAAATTACCATGACGTCCAGTCTGACTCGTAAAAGAGTAAAAACAATATTTTACGGAAAAAGTGCAGTTACCGCATTGTCAAATAATTATTTACTGAGTGAAAACTATCATAAATAATATCCAGAAAGTAACCTTTAAACTTTTACAAAAAAAGGTACAGTAGAGTCCCGGTATATTTGCTTCTCGCTATATTTACGTCCTAGCATATTTGCCTACTTCCTTCTCGTTATATTTGTCTGTCGCCGCTCTCTTTTTCCCCCACCTTTGCGCACTGGGGCCTCAGGAAGGGCCTGCTGTGACGTCATGTACGTAACGCGACTGAGGAGAGGGGGTGAAGGCGAGGAACCGAGTGGCCAACCTACCAGGACTCCACTGTGTAACAATAGAATCTACGCGTTTGCCAGAAATTTACTAGGGTTAAGAAATGAAAATTATGAATGTTATTATGCGATACATCCATTGTTTGGCAGTACTTATCTGTGTCGTCGACATATCGCTTTTGGATGAGGACGCCATCTAGCGTTACTTTTTAAAAAGAGTGGGTAAAATCGAACTTTACACACTAGTAGTGTAAACTACTATGTTCGATTAATTTTTATTCTTTTTTTTTCTTTCACTTGCATTATTGTAATTTCTTCTTCTTGTTTGATTCTTTTCTGGTACATGGTTTTTACGTTTTTTATCCATCATCCGTTACTTAGCTCTGGAGACTAAAAATGTTTGAAAATTAACTGTGTTTATATCTAAAACGTCTCCGATTCCACCGAGAGCGACAGATAGGTCACCAAGATCCCTTAAAAATGTTTTGAAACGGTTTCCCGCGCGCAACCTACAAAGTGAATAAAAAAACACTGTAAAACCCGTACACCCAGGAATCGCCGTTCGACATAGTAACCGTAATATGTATAATGCATTCGCATAAGACCGTAATGAAAATACAAGGCTCAAGTGCGCCGTGCACCGGTGAGCTCGTTCCGTTCCGTTCCGTTCCGCCTAGGTGAAGAATCCGGTTTTGCCAGACCTGCCCCGTTAGGCGATCGCCGATCGTTACGGACGATTTGTTTACGACCGTACGATTCACGAACGAGATTACTATTTCATCCGACAAACAGAGGGCGCGTCGCGAATTTCGACGCCATATTGCTTTTTTTCTCAATGTCTATCGTGTCCTTTCCTGCTGGGGTTAAAGTTGTGTGTGCCAAGAAAAAAATAAGACTCGTGCGAGAGAAAAAGTAAACCACCCACCCATGGAGGGGGGAGGGGGCATACGTGACGTGAAAGAGAAAGAAACGACCCAGGAAGAATCGCTCGTAAAGAAAGAGCACTGCCAGGTTCCAGGGTAGACAAATTGAATAATTCATTGGCGGTACTCCATTTCCGATTGGCCGCCGTAGAAATCCATCCAGGGTGGATGACATCCATAACATAAACTATGCAGTCCTTGGTACACGATGGTGCGTAATGCCCCGAATCCGACTATAAGTCGTCGATTATCCTACCCAATTCTCGCTGGTACATGCATACAAGATACAGGGCGACATCGATCGAACCGGCGAAATGCCGCATTGAAGCGTCCAAAATTACCTGAAGAGAACATTTTAATGAATCTGACATTTTATTTGAAATTTTATAATAATGTCAGTATATGACATTTAGTAAACCCTCTTAAGATAAAACGAAAATTGACTTCTGTAACTTGCGGGAAAATGTACGTCCAAGATCGTCACAACCGCCAATGGTGGTGAAAATTGTAACTACTTGTCCATATACGTAGACCGTAATTTATATGAACTCAGTTTCGTTCATACAGTTTTTGTTAATTTTTTATTTTCAAATTATGCAAAATAAAATGTAGTATAACTTTTATTGCTGATTTTTTTCATTTTGGCTTCATAATGATTTTATTTAACATCCTGAAACGATTTCTTTAATATAATTTTGTATTTCTTCTCTTCTATCCATATTTCGTTTTACTTCGAATTCTAGTTTTTTATTTTTTTATTTTTTTAAAATAATTTTTATTTATGTTGTTCATTTGGTTTCCAATAAAAGATTTTTTTATTACGTCTTTTTTCCTTATACTTTTTCTTTTTTTATCATAAATTCGGTAATAATTAATAACAAATATTATTCTTTTTTTCTCTCTCTTTTTTTTTTTAATTTAGAATTTGATATGCAATTTAACGATAACCTCGTTAAATTTTTTAACGAATATGAGGTCAGTACTTTCACCCTTCTCTTTCATTATTACTAATAAATCCTATTTTATTATTTTCAATACTCTCATACCAATTAAAATCCCCACTAACAATAAAGGCAAATATATAAAAGAAAGAAAGTAGAGCACTCTCGTCGCAGTTAATCTCGTCTATTATCAAATAACCGCAATTCCACGTGAATGTTTTGCAACTTTCTTAATGTCATTTTATGAGAACGAATCTTCGCTACGGAATTGTCTTAAAGAATAAATCATCATTCATGAAAATCTTCAAATGTTCGATTGTTTTTCTGATCACTGCAATTACTACGTGTTAGTAAGAGTTGTCTGGGAATGTACTCGACAGTATTGGTTAATCATTTTAGTAATGAATTCTTCATTCCATGGTACTTTCGAATCACTTTTTAATCACATTGAATGATATGGATTACCGTAATATCATTTTTAAGAACTGTACTTAAAATAATCAATACGTGAAAGTCGGAGTAGTTCTACAATCTCCCATTGGCGAAATTATATAGATGTTAAGAATCCAGTAAAGGAAACTGGATTTATTTCAATAATTTACTAGCATTATGCTATTATTGGTCGATTACTATCAGGAAATTGTTATTAATTTATTGTAATAATACTTTGCTAATGTTTTTGTTAGATTTTTTCATAATTTAGAGAAATTACTTAATTGAATTGAATGCATAGCTCAACTTCCATGTCGTGAAACATCAGGAAGAATTGATGATCGATATAAATTGTTTAAATAATTTTATTTATAATTAAGATATTTTTGAAATCTCCCACACTGAAAATAAATATATAATAAATATATTATATCGCCATAGCGGCGAAATTTGGAGTGGCTCTTTAGAGAGAGTACTTTTATTAATTTTTTAGCGCTCCGGGAGTAGAACTCGAATTTGCGCCTTGCACCGAAATCTTCGGGCGCAAATTATCGAGCCCCACGTCCTTTCTCTGAAAAAATATCGTATGTAACACTCGAAACATCCGATCTCACCCTAGCTTTGCTTGTGCGACAAACTTCTCACTCTTCGAAGACCAGTAATTGAGCCCTTGTTACATAATACACTACTAATTAACTACTACAAATTTCCAATCAAGTGTCTCGGATTTTTGGCTCGATATCTACCATTTTTTGGTCAATTCTTTTCAAATGTATCTAATTAATCCTTTTTTTCTCTCTTCGAATTTTGCATCGAACTAAAAATTTCAAAATTAATATTTTCATTCGTTATAAACGAAGTCAATTTTCGAATTTTGCCTCGGTTATAAAATCTTAGACGTCTGGTACATCCCCTCGGTCTGAAGATGGGAAACAACGGGCGTTCTCTTGTCATCGCATCTTTTACGATATTTTTTTCAGAAAACGAGTCTCCCAATTTGGCCAGCGTCCAGCCTTGTAGGCGTACACTTGCCAAAGATTCGAATGTCAGTGGTAGCTTATCGGGAAGCACCGGACTCGTGGAAAACTGGATTAAATTTAGAGCTCCAACGCTTAGAAGGAAGCGTCTGGAGTTTGCGTTACAGCGGCCACGCAATGCGACATTGACAAACGAGTTGAATAATTCGCGTAATGGTTATCAACGAAAATAAAAAACCCTACCGAAATTGCAATTTTCACGATAAAATTCACAATTTCGAGTAAACAAGAAATGTCTCATTTTAAAATCGGATTGAAAAAATAGACAATCCGCGAGGTCACGAAACGTACAAAAAATTTCCCACGGCTTTACGAGGTTTTCAATGACAATTACGGAGTGCAACGATGGCGCAATAAAAATGAGCTCTTCTTTCGCGCGTTATAACAAACGGATAATAGAATTTCGATTCATTCCAACCTTATTTCATTGTATGAATTTCTATTCGTGTTTTATCGTACTCCTGTAACTGCATTTTGACACTAAAGGGGTCGTGCTCCTCTTTATCGCGACGAGGGCCGTTACGAATGCCTATGGGATAAAACTGACATTTCGGCGCGATAAAAACTTGCGATTCGTCCGAGATAAAACGTCACGTAATTTTGAAATTTCAGAGCCAGTTACGAATGTTCATAACCATTGCTATAAAGCACTTTTTTCGCAAGTCATATATTTTATTTAATTTTTTCCGCGAACTTTATTTCCTACACTTCTCAATTTTATTTCTTTATTTTTTTAAATTTTCTTTTCATAACAGTTTTTCACAATCAAAACTACTAATATAATTACGCTTTAAATAGTATCATTTGAATTCCAAAATAACTAGATAATTTACTGAAACGTAAGATTATGTAACATGTTGGACACATTTCACTAGCGACCACGAAACGCTTAAATACGTATCGCGTTGACGTCTAGCGGCGGTAGGTGTAACTACATTACTTGCACCGTTCGTACAAATATTATGTCATTTTTTTCTACTGAATAAAATATCAACCCCAAAACTTCCGTAGTATGAAATGAAACTATTAATTTTGAAATTTTGTATTAGATATAAATTATAAAATTAAACTGTTAATCTACTAATTCGTTAGATAACATTCGGAAATTTCAGTAAGTTTTACTAATTCAGATTTCGAGAACTTAATCAAAGAAACACATTCTTCTATTAATGGCACTTTAAATTCGCAAATAAAAATGTCATAACCAAAAAGAAAATTACGTAATTGCGTAGCAATAAACATGAAACCGTTCAGAAACATCAGTTTTGCAAATCCCTTTGACCCAACGCCACTTTACGCGCATTTGAAATTTAAATGGAAAGTCATATGCCGTATTTTGAAATAAATTACGAATTCACTCGTGAACTATATCCTTCGAGGGATAATCCCCTTGTTTGTTTGCTCCGTTTCACTGCACACGTCGATTAACTCGACTTTTAAGGTGTATATATGTGATATTTGATTGTGGTACAAAGCTTCTTTTTCCGGTTAAAATATTATTAATAATACATCGAATCGTGCCGTCTACCGTAAATTACTGTCTAGTGTTTCAGCGATTTATTAAAGGAATAATTAACAATTAGTATATTATTATAACGAGACTTATTCATTAGGAACGTCAAGTACAGACTATTAATACAAATAATTCGTATTTAATTAAAATGGTTATAAATATATAATAATATGTCGATATTCCTTTGGCTATTAGTATTCGTTTATTTTTACCTCTTTTAAATCGATACGTTTAAATGTGATAATTATTTACGTTAACGCCGCGGTCCCAATTCATATTTGGATTTCGGCGCCACCTAGTGCTCCCGCTGGAAACTAAGACCTCAAAACACTGTAATAATAGACTTTAAGTATTATTGTTTAATAAATTCACCAATTACACTAATTTTTCTCGTTATTGTTCAGAATTCTCCCTTATCTTTTCACTTATTTTTTGTAATTAATCTCCTCTTTACCTCCGTATTTTTTAACACATTTATTTACACAATTCTGTACAAATCTCCGAAAAACAAAATGGCCGATTACCATTATAAAATCTCCTTCTGGTTACTAAATCTTCGCTGCAGGGTGTTTCAACGTATCGAGCGAGTTCGAATTTAGCGTCGGATGAGTCACGGACGAAATGGCCGTTTTTAGGGTTTGGCCTTCGTGATGGCATGGCGGAAAAAGGGCCCCGGGGCGAACCATTGCGATTCCGACTGGTTTCGTCTGGGGGCCCGTGGAATGGGTCTTGCTTCTGGCTCGAATTCCAGACTGGTCTTGTTTGCCATATTGGAAGAATCGAGCGTGCACGGGCACACTTCGCGTAAGACGGCCGTGCACGTTTGAATCACGCCTCGTAAATACCGGCAAATTAACGCACAGCGATAATGGCGATGACCTTGAATTTTTCAGAGGCGTCCTTATTCTATGGTCCATGACCCAGGTGCGAATAACGATCCTAAGGTCACCCTCTCTCTTTCTATACGTCTGGAAACATTAATCTTCTAATGGTGAAAATTTCCATGTGGATTTTTACACCTCATTAGAATATCCTCTTTAAAGCGTCTGTCCTTCGTGTATCAAATTATCTTGTGAAATCAGGTACAGCATATTTTCATTTTATGTCGACATTTTTTAAGCTCGTGACTTTAATAACATTAGAAACTTGCTGTAATCATCGAGTGACCTCCACAGATCAGTAAGTCAGAGTTGACCAGACCTTTCGCCTACCTACCTATTATGATTAATGGTCCAAACAAAATATCAATTGAAAAGTTTTTGAAAAACTAATAAATATAATTAAAGTACTTTTTAAAAATATCTTGCATTTACGTTTACGAAGAAATGAAGCAGATATTGAATTAGAGGTAGGAACTACAGTTCCAGATTGGTGCCCTTTTTTTCGACCCAATCAAAGGAAAATCCCCTTTAAAATCTCGCTAGAAGCCCGTTTAAAGTGTGATTACGTAAAAAATGTACGATTTTCCACGAAGGAACACGAGGCAGTGGTACGGTTTCTCGTAGTAACACGGCCCAACACATCTCTGTGCGTTGTAACGAGCGATTGCTCTTTACCGGAATGCCGGAACCCCGCGGTAATGGCCGAGAACAGCTTCGGGATCTTTTTACTCCCTTTTTCGCATTGCCGGCGTAACCCGATTCGACGTCCGCGCACGTGACGCAACCGTCCAATAGGGACGCGTCGATTTAACTCGCTCATCGATCTCGAATTTCCTGTTATTAATCGAAAATTCGTATCGTTCTTTGACACGCGCAACGTGTATTTCATCTCTTCTGTATTTAATACAGATTTGAAAAAAAAATGAATAATGAATAAACAAAATCTATTGCTGGTTAGAAATGTATAGATCCAACGTGAGTGAGAGAGAGAGAGAGAGAGAGAAGGCTATCAAAGAGTTATGAGAGAAAAAATAATGCGAAAGGTGAAAGAAGAAAAAGAAAAATTAAAAATAAATTAAAAAATAAGTTATAACACAATGACAATGCATACAGAAAAGATAAGTGTTATATTCCCTTTCACTATTTCCTTTCCCCTTCTTTACTATTTATTATACGGTCTACTTTCTTTATTTTCTAACCACATTTAATTCGTAGCCATACTATTTTCTCGCAATTGCTATTAAAAAATAAAATGCATGCAGAACACTGAAAATTTGTATTCCTTCTCTTTTCTATTCTTATTGTGATTTTCTTTTTTCTTCCATTTCTGACTAATTCTGACTAATAATTTGTTTTATTCGTAAGTGAAAAGAAAATGGCATCCATTGTGAAAAGTTAAAGTTCCTATTCCCTTTTCTTTTTCCTTGTTTTTATTCTTATTAAAGAAAGATTAGGTTAGGCTAGGTTAGGATTATTGCAATTGTATTTATTTTCCTTTCTATAACTAGTTTGTTTTCGTATTTGACAACAAAATAATACACACGAGAAAAAAGTGAAAGTTTATATTAGACTGTTTTCACCCCTTTTAAAATGATATATTCTTATCATGATTTCGTCCCTTTCTCTTTTATTTATAATTATTTTGTAGATGGCCAATCATAACAAAATGGTATACATGATGAAGAAAAGTGAAAGTTTTTATGCTCTCCGTTAATGTTCTTTAATTTCTTTCACTTCTTTTTTATTATTCTTAGGTTTGATTTCCTTTTACTCCCTTTTCACTTTATTACACTATTTTTACTTTTTTTTTACATTTTCTCTATTACCTCTTTATATATAGAGAAACGTTGTACTCCCCTTCACTATTTCTTTTTCCTTCCTTTTTATTTATTATCTATTTTCTTCCTTTTCTGGCCACATTTACTTCGTAGGCATAATATGTATTCGTAATTGCTAACGAAACACGAATTGCGTACAGAAAAGAGCAAATTTTTATTACTTTCTCTTTTTCATTCTTATTGTGAATTTATTTTTTCCTTCTTGACTATAATTCTTTTTATTCGTAAGTGACAAGAAACTTACATCCATGGAGAAAAGTAAAAGTTTGTATTCCCTCCTCTTTTTCCTTGTTTTTATTCTTATTGCAAAGTGAAAGTTTCTATTCTCTCCGTTATTGTACTTTTATTTCTATCACTTCTTTTTTATTCCTCTCAAGTCTGATATTCTTTGTCTCCCTTTTTCCTTTTTGTTTACTTTTTCTTTATTATCACTTTCTGTACTCCCACATTTTGTAATTTTTTTGAATTTGTTAAGTATCCAAAATATCGCGGACACTATATTTGGTTTGTTGATCAGCAACATACACATCCTACTATTTTTGTGCACTTTCACTTTATTCTCACTCTTTTTCCTCCGTTACATTGTTATTTTCTTATGACGTATTGTATGCAAATTGGTCTAATTCGCCTAGTGAATGTAGTGACGAGACTGTTACTGCTACGGTTGCAAAGGAACAAACTATGGCAAGTTTTAAGACCGTGTAACGAGAGATTGTCAAACTCGTCCCGATGCGACCGCAAGCTTCAAGAGTGTGTCGGAGCTATCGCAACTTTAGCAGAAGGACTACCGGTGCGATATTAGCACTCCAAGTGAACCGACACGACCACCCGTTTCCGTTCCTGTTATGCGCCAAAACTTAGCATAGGAACAACGTGCGGCTCTAAGCCTAAGCTTGCCTAACAAGACTGCTTTCGTTTCGAACCCCTAAAGTTACTTAGTACTACTAGGGTAGCGACTCAATTTAGTCCCGCTGTAAACTGTCCTCGTGGTTTCGGCAAAACACTCAATTTTTCAAAAATCTCTCTACCATTAATTTTGATTTAAATAATTAATTATAGATAACAAATATTTCAATGTTTTAAAATAAATTCTTCGAAAAATGTTCAAAAAAATTAGTACCATATTTAAGATAGAGAAAACATTCTCTTAAAACTTATTCTGAAAGTAAAAGGCCCCCGAATTACATATGGAAACACTTCATCAAAGGGCCTTTTTTTCTTACCTCAAAAATCAACCTATACTTCTTCAAACAGTACTTTTTATACATTTTCGTCCCTAAGTATTGATTTTAACAATTTAATACATATAAGTTTCATTAAGTGCAGTTCAGAAATATTCACAAACTTTTTTAATTTCAATTAGTATTCAAGTTCTCAGTCATTCAAATTTCCAGAGTACGAATTTCCTTGAATAAATATCGTTGCTACAGTCCTCGAAATCGTGGAATATTTATCTAACTTGCATTGAGAGTTTAAGGAGTATAGAAACCGTTGTCAGAATCTACTGGATACATAAATGAACCCCTCCGATGTACGGTTAGGCAATGCAAATTACCAAAACTTTTGGTTCTGTGAGTTATTTGTAGCGTGCGAGCATCAATTGTATCTACAATTTACTATGCGAGCATTTGTTGTTCCTTGTTTTGCAAGTATCCTACTAATTTGAGGATCCATTTCGTGAGTATCAGTATTTTTATTTATTTCTAACATTTCAAAAGGTAATTTTCACAAAAGTAGTTTTCTGATACTCTTTCATAATTTAGACCGCTATTGTTAAACAAATTTAAAACAACCGAAATAAAATAGTCTCGAAATCACCTAGTGACGATAAACCTAACTACATTACTTTATGCGAAAACAGCATCGCACAACATGACTATTTGCTAGGTTTTGGAATTAACGTTTTTTTTCCTGCGCTAAATATACAAAATTTTGTACAACAATGATCTAAAAATAATGAAAAACCGAATACTTTTTCTTTTTATCTGTGTACATCGTCAATTCCAGAGGTTCATTCTTTCTTGTAGGACAACTCCGTGGACTGTCCATATTTTGCAGAGTTTATCTTCTCGAATATTCCTCTCAGTGTTCCGGGCCGGAATACCGCTCGAATTACATTGCATAATTCTCCCTCGACATTCCTGGCCACATAACTCGGTACAATTAAGGGATTTCGCACACCTTCGAACACTCCTTTGCATTCCGCAGGGACAAATTCAAACTAATATTTCGAATAGCAGCGATCGCGGCAGTTATTCCCTATCATATTGCGCATTCCGGTTGACTTCTGATGCCGGTGGCGGGCTCGATGGGAATTTCTCCAATTTTCTGTCCTACAATTTAGTTGCTAAGCGTCCCTGGAAGACGGCGCTCGTTCCTCCAGACGCCGACGTGACGAGGATTAATTACAGTTGCTTATTAATAATTTGCAAACACCGATAAATCCCTTGCACTTTCAAAAAGTGCCGTGCTGCCGGCCCACCATCCATTGATCCTTACGGGAAAAATTCTTGTCGACTTAGCTTTTTATTTTACGAGGGGGAGAAAAAACGCATTCCGCTCGCCGAATAGTTCCTAGCCGCAAAGAAGCCTGAAGGGACGTTGAGAATAGCTGGCCACGAATGATGAACGGGTTTAATTTAGGAAGACAAGAGGATAGTAATAACAACCCCCCTCCTCATCTTTCGAAGATCCACAAGGAGGCTAAAGGTTTTGAGAAGAAACACGATATCCGATAGTCTTGGTAGCTCGAGGATGAATTACATACGACCTTTTTTATTTTAAGGGCAGTTTCAAAAACTAATTTTTGGACACCCGGTATATTGGATAAACCGGAATGTTAAATCCGTGTAGAAACGAGGTCGAATGACGCCGCCGCGTGCGTTCGTTGTGGACCATTAATAACTGATTGATAGTATTTAAGGCATATATTGGTTAGCTGGTGCACTCTACGTGTTGGGGATATGCACCGAAAATTGCCTCTCCGGATTTCGCTTGCAAAGCCCGCAGTTGGCACAGTCGGGAAATTAATCTGCGGATAATTGGCGCATGAATTCTTCCTAGGATTGATTTTTCAAAAGCCAAAGACCAACAATATTTCACTAACCATTGCAAATATAAAAAATTACGTAATCGCCGATAATAACGAATACTTGCGAGACAGACACCATTGTGAGAGGTCAAAACCGACAGTAGTGGGGGGTATGCTTATGTGTTCAATTGGATGGAGGGGGCATTCATCTCGCTACGTGAGGAGATCTCACATACATGGGGAATTTGACGTCGTTGTTTATATTTCAGTCGCAATGACCTCCGCAGCGTTCACGCGGAACGCATTTTTAACGTGTCGTCGACCGCGGTGAACTAGATTTCAGACGAAACGCTCACTTTCCCCTCAGCCGTGCGTGAACGCTAAATGCCTCGAGCCCAATTGCCAAAAGTAAAATTGACACCCTCAAAATTTGACCGACGGTTTTATATATCAAATTACCCAATAGTGATTTTGTTTAGCTTTGTAATAATTTTGCGCGAAGCATAAAGCAAAAAGGTTATAAAAGACTTTAATTGATCTTTACGGCGTTCGACGGCCCATTACGTCAGCTGGCACTGAAAATGAAAACATTGTACGCACGTCAGGTTACAATGCAACGACTGTATAGTCGGGCGAGCCGCACAATAACTTTTATCGGTCGTTGGTAAGTCGCCGGTGTGAAGTTATTATGTACTTAAAGCGATCGAGGGAAAAATAGTACATAACTTTTCATCGAGACGAATCGATCTTTGACGAATGGCATTTTCCGCGCTCATTAGATCTAGTTACCATCGAATATGAATGTATGGAAAGACTCACGAGAACCTTGACAATTATTGTATAGCCAGTCGCAGATAACTTACCTGAAACAACAAAATACAAAAGACCATTAGAATCAATAAATCATAACTGTCATTCTTGTTTTACTTATTGCTAAATAATATAATTTTTTTAAATATTAACAATATATTAATGGACTCTCTCAAGAGTAAACAAAACAATTACCGACATGAAAATCAAATAGCAGCTAAGATTGAATGAAAATGCAATTAATCTCATAAAGTGAGAATTTCTCATTCCGCATTGTCCAATAAGACGAAATATCTGTAAGAAAATAATTTAACCTCGGGCAATCCATGTCATTCGATAATCCGTGCGGAACAGGGAGAATGGTATTAATAACCTTCTTTGTGGACGCGAAAAAATACAACGGGTGGATCGTAACTTTCGTTTACGTTTTAATATAAGGCTCCTATAAATACACCAGCGGCGCTCGTACTAACACGAATTTACGCTCCAAAAGAGGAGACTGCCTTAGGAAAAAAATACCTTTCAATTTTCAAGAATTAATTAAATCTTTAAAGTCGATTTAATGAAACACTTTTTTTTGGATCTAGACCAAAACATTCGCTAAGGAACGAATAAATCAATTTCTTTTAAAAATATTATCTATTTTGCATAAGGTACTATTCATAGGAGTGGCGTTAATTCGCAAAGTCCTCTATGGTTAGCATTCATCTCGATGATGAATCAGCGATAGTTTCGTAATTAGAACTCAAATTAATTGCTGCTATAAATTACGCACATACCTATAATTCTCCAAAACGGTTGCGATTAGTTACTAAGGTTAGGAATATCGTTCTAATTTTAAAGTCCAATTTATCAATTTTCAAAACTCCTGGCTTTACTTGTCAAATATTTTCTACTAAAATTTATTTTAATACGTCCCCAACACTCCTGTGATGCAATGTAAAGAACTGCCTTTAAACACATTATATCAGTGTACGAGCTTTTGCACAAATAAAAAGCAACCAAATAGGTTATAAAACCGAGCAGGGACAATAACCGACGAGGCTCGATAAATCCATACACTTCCGATAACCTCCGATGACCTCAACATTATCTATCAGTGTCATACATTGATTAACTCCTTCGAGTTTCCCTTTTCATCCGTTTTCGAAAACAAAGTTAACCACTTTAAAAATTACTGTAAGCAAAAGAAACCTATTACCTGTTTGACATCAACTCTTTAATTATTACGTTAGAAATCACCAACAAAGTCAAACCTTCAAAGGGTACTCATCTCCGGAAAAACCCTTTGACCGTGGCTTCGAATGAAGAACGGTACTTGCTTTGAAGATTGTTACATCAATTAAGATGTTTTTGATCGAGCCTCGTATTGATGTTTGTGGCAAGATAGTCAGAAGCTGGTGGATGAAGGAGCAACGACCTGGAAATGCGACGTTCGAGAAGACGTACGGAATGATCGACCGAGCACTTCCGGGCTTTTCATTACACGTCGAAACTACTAGTCGTGGAAAGACGCCTCCAAGACAAAGGAAAGAAAACCCATTCGGGAGAAAAGTTCCTCTGCATTTTCCAGAGTTCTCAAGGAACCTTCCATCGGGTTGAAGGGATCCACCGTCGAAGATTCAAAATATGGGGATAGATTGCGTCTATTACCTGTGACAGAAACTTCTCCACGTTTCAACGGCTGCAAGGAAAAAGTAACCAATGCTCCCATTGTGAGAGTCGTTCATTGGATTATCAAACTTTGACAACTTTCAGTTGTAACTAACGACAAATTGCATTATCACAGACTTTGCTTTACCGAACGGCTTCGATGTATTGAATTACAAATTCCTTTCGTCAGAAGTAGTCTTCCTTCTTCCGCTTTAACATTCCAAAAGATAAGAAATTCTTGCCAACTTTATGAAATACGTTCCATTCAGTGGGAAAAATGATAAACGAACTTGGTCTACTCTTATACTCGACTGCCACTTGGCATCAGATGCTGGAGTCGAGTGTCCGATTGGATTTGAGCGACAAACTCCCAAATGCATCTCCTCCAAGTGCAGGAGGCAAAAAGCCCCTTTAATTGCGTCCTATGGTAAAACGGGTTGCCAGGGGGCTTAATATCGCCATTTGAAGTATTACAATGGTTATAAAAGTATATACTCCAACATCGGCAGGTCGATGCGTTATGAATGCCAAGCCTTAAATTGTTTACGACATGCGCGGCAATTGTGCGAAAATTGCATCGGAATTGTTCGAATGGAAGAGTTTTATCAGACCGCATAAAGTCGACAATAAAATGTACCCGGTAGGAAACGAGCGAGCAATATATGTCTTGGTTCGATAAAACTTTTCGGGAGTTTCGCTGAGAGTCCGATAACGTCGCCGCTCGCCGGCCCCAATTTTTGCGCGCCGGTAAATGAGGGTATTCGAGAATGAAAAAAAAAACTTTACCGACTGAAGGTCACGGCCACGGGAAATGGATAAGTTAGCGCTCTAGGTCGTAAATTTAACAAGTAGACTCCAAATAAAGTCACCTTAAAAGCAAACCCTTATTATCCTGAAGCATTTCAGTTGTCAACAGGACTATTTTGGCGTAGCGTCCCTAACTATCCTGAAGTAAAAGAGAACCTTTTTGCTCATCGGGGCCCTTACAGGCTCACTCGAAATGCCTCCTTCCATTTTCCATCTCACATGAAATGGAAAAACCAAGAATGTAGGGTCTAAGTGGAAAAATGATTCGGGTGCGTCCTCAACAATCGACGATATATTCGACAGCGCCTATACGTCTGGATGGGAGCTTTCTGCGTAGGTTGGTGGGGTCGCCGTAACGCGGGTAGCTCTCTCGGTCCCGGATGACTTAAAGCGAAACTGCGACTAGTGCCCGATCGATATCTGCAACGTGTCGTCGACTACGTGCGGCTGGGACGCTTTGCCGTACGACTGTCACTGTGGATTCAACCGAGGTGCGACCTCGAACATCAATTGATTGTAAAAATAACCCAAAAAATAAAAAATTTGTTGAAAGTCGAAACCAATGATCTTCCTTAATACATCAATCAACCAGTCCAGCCGTAGTTGAGTTCCAGAGCAACCTGTTTAGCCAGTCTTAGTCCGGATAGAATGTTAATCAAAGCAGATTAACCGAGGCATTTGGAGAATTAGTGGAGAATCCCGTGTAGTCTCCTTACTTCCTTGAGTATTAGCTGTAAGGTGTGCAAAGTACCGAGACTTGGAAGAACACATCTTGATAATCAGTAATCCAAATGTGGTTATCTTCATTGAAGAGGATTAGGTTTTTAGAGGCATTGGAAGAATTAGAGTGGAAGTTCATTAAGAAGAATCACTTGGTGCCTCTTCATCGAATTAGTCAAAGCGATTGGAGAAAGATGATTGGGCCTACTGCCACTAAATGTCAGATCCCAATATAGGACCATGTTTCGTCAATTGGTTGCATCTAACAACTTCTCTTAAACAATTCTTTGATAAAGTCAAAGAAGAAGAACCAAGGCAATTAAAGACTGGGAAATCCATTAAATTGTTTGACATTATACATCGGAAGTGGTGTGTAATGAAGGTTAAGGCATATACCAGCCAGCGATATGATCCGAACACGTCTGCATTCAGACACCAGTATTGATCCAAGTAAATGTCAGGGTTATGAGATTCAGCGAAGGTGTCTTGTACCCAACGATAAAATAGTCTTCTCCAACGATGCTATCAAAGCTAGGAATCCAATATCCCAAACGCCAATCATCCTCCAGAAATACGAATTACTAAAACTATATCCTTCGCTTTTCGTGCCAAACCACGTGTTCGCGGATAACCACGTGACAGTTAAAACTTAATCCGCCTCAGTCTCTTGCCATCATCGGATGCTAAATTTAAGCTCTTCAAAAGCCGCAATTCTCCTAAGAGAGCTTTATTTCATTACAAAGCAGTTGACCCAAATTTGTCGCAAATCCATAATCGCCGAGAGAGCCAACTTCATTTCTCTGGGGGATCCTTAATCGAAAAACGGCACGAGTGCTCCCTAAGATTTCAAGAGAGAGATGGCTCGTTAATTTATATTTTCTTTCTGTTTATTGTCCTCTCGCTGAAAGGGCTTTCTTTCTGCTGTCACTTTCGACAACGACCAGACCGTCGACGATCCTCGGGCACAATGGCCAAAGTGTCCGTGGACCGACTGCGAATGTTGGAAAGTACAAAGAACGATGTGTCGAAGAAATACAAAAATGTTGAGCTCGTGAATCATCGTCGTAGCTCTAGAGTGTTTTATCAAAGTAATTTTTTGGCAACATCCATAAAACCTTGTCCCTCCTCCAAGCCCTATCCTAACTAATGCCCCGTCAATACCAATTACGAAAGTTGCAGGAACAGGAAAAAATATTTCTTTTCATCCCTCCCTTGTTATGCACTCAGAGCATCTACCCACGTCCGTACTAATTGCTCCATTGCCGCGCGATATCAACCCTGGGCTCTCATTAAAAAATCCTGCACGTCCTACGTGTGGGTCTGTGTGTTTCGTGTTAATTTACCCTTCCAGTTGGAGACCCGTCTACCTCTGGTTATTTAAATAATGGGATCGATCGAGATTGCAAACACCCCGCCATCTACCGGTTTCTCGATATTGCCGGTATAATAGGATACCTATAAGGGAAATAATGAGGGAATGTGACGAATGAGTCGTCCAGGAAGGAAGACAACTTTTAGGCGGCCAATGCGAAATTCTTCTGGAACGTTGCCAACGATATTCTACTCGGTGCAACGACTCTACGCAGAATCGGACGAATTTGGAAGAAAGCCGCGTTATTTTCGTCGCCTTTCGTCTTTTAACTTTGACGTGTTGCACTCGCTCATGGCAACAATCGAGCTTTCTCACGTGCTTCAGGAGCGGCCGGTAGGTGTCGGATAAACCCACAAGTGGCTAAATATAGTTTCCCTTTAAATAACAAGATCGAACGATACACGTCTTAAATTTCATTTTAAAGATATACGGCGCGGCGTCTTCCGAATTCGCTCTTTCATACGGAATTCACGATTAGGAGAGCGTTATTGCCAAAGCGGATTCAAGACCGACGAAATGTACCGGTTGAAAAATTCAGAACTCGAGCCGACCTCTCGATAAAGTCGATAGCCCGGGCATATCGCCCAAGAATATTGTTGACCCTCAGTTATTCCGGCTCGTACATTAAGATACGGCCCCTTGTGATATTCAAAACCGTCGGATTAATTCTCTCAACTCCGAGCGACCTTTGAAAGAACAAGTAAATTGCACATTTTGAACTTTGACGTGGGGAAAAACGTTATTTACCACCACGTTTGAGAATGAGACTTTTCGTATATAACAACTTTTATTATTCCCTCTGTATTCTCTCGGCGGATATCAAGACGTCAAGGCGGAAACTCACCTTGTTGACGTATAACCCATTTATATCAGCCGAGAGAGAGAGAGAGAGAGAGAGAGAGAGAGAGAGAGCAGCTCGTAAAGAAGATCTACAACTCGACCAACTCGTTTTCTTTTCGCAACTCTTTGCGCTTCCATGAAATTTCGAATGCGACTTTTTGGAATTTCAAAACGAAATGAGAATACGTATACGTCGCTTTTGACCCGGGATTCGACCTCCGACTTTTCGTCCGAACGGCAGAAAACATATACACACACACACACACACACACACACACACACACACACACACGCATCCAAATCTGCTGGATTTCCAAGTTTTTCTCCCCGATTTCAATCGTGACTCAACGCCCGAGTCTATTTCCGATGCAACCTGTAAATATTTATACGAGTGTGCTCGACTCGAATTTATATACGACGTACGGGATTACGTGGTTTATTTTATCACTTTTGCGCAAGTTCGGGGCTTGCATGGTAACCGCGGATATTGCGGGAGTATGATGTCAGTGGACTATTTTAATAGTGCCGAGAGGGTCTTAATGAAATTAACGACGTTTCAATCTGCTGTGATCGTGAAAAACAATCCATGTCGTCGTGTTGGCACAACTCTTCTTACGTTCACACGGTAAACATTTTTCTGTCGGGTAAACAGACCTTAAGTGACGATGGGAATAATATATAACAAGGGTGTGTGAAGTACACTGTGGGTAAAGTGACATTCCTCTCCTCCTTGATAATGAAAAAATACTTATTCACCGGTTGTGAAATTTCTATTATGCAACAAGTGCGTAAAATGGGTATTTACGCACAAGGAATTAAATAAAATCGGTGCGTCAAATTGCATTTTACACCCTTGTACGCAAAATTGAATTTTACCCACGAGTACGTATAATATCCCATTAATTGCATATTCGGAACCTTTTAGCACGAAATTCGATACTTTTTCAAGGACTCCGACGAGTATAACGGAGGAGAGGCGACTGTTCCAAAAGTAGTTAAAATTCGATAAAACGCTGCGCGCTCGAGGCACTCGACGGAATTACTTAATTCATTAGTTAACAGATTTTGAGCATTGAGAAAATGTGGCTCGAGTCCCGCTACGGTCGTTTAATGGCTCAAATGCAATTTACGTTATTGCAACATCTTGGCAAGGAATATAACAAAAAAAAAAAGGAAACAGCCGGCCGTTTAATATTATTCGCGCACGCAGCATGTGTAATTCAATTTGAATGTCGTTTTAACTTCGTTTCGAACAAATTCCCTTTAGCCGCGAATCCGAACGTAATTTCCTAATTAAATTTCGTAATCCGGAGCGTGTGGATTTTCATATCGCATTTTCGCAACAATTCCTCCGTATGTGCCATTGTCGGAGACGGGATAAAATCTCTCCGGCAATATTGTTGTTTGACAAGATTGAAAGTAAACAATTGTGATCGTAGGGCGTAACGCCGCCGTTTACGAAACCGACTGATAAGACGTCCTAATATCTATTATTATTTAGCGCATTTCGATGTATCGTGTAGTGTAAACGAGCCGGGTAATAATTAGGCCGAACGCAATTGCACGCGTGCAATTACTCACTACCTTAAGCTATTCATTATTCTGCTCTTGTGTTATTAAGAGAATGGCGAGGCTTTGCAGTTTGTAAATCATTGTGTTATTGTATTCTTCCATCTTGTTTGCATACGAGGGAATATTTTCTTTAGAATGTTCGCTTTTTTAAACCGTATTTTTCAAGATGGTGTTCTGACATTCATAACTGGCAGACTTAAGGTAAGTAGGAAATATTTTTGTCAGGGGTGACAAAATATTGAAGTAAATTTATCTGAAGTCAGAAAATATTTTTACTTTACTTGCTACTAATTAAATATCGATTCTTTTTATCGTTAAAACGTATTTGTAAATTACAAATTGTATTTTAATTAACCATGCTTTCCTTGGTTATTTTTGGTGTGACCTTCTTTAATTTAATTCAGCTCCGTTTATACAGATTCATTAATGGTAATAAGTATACTACTTACGGTAATGGGTTATTTTTTAAAATAATTGTCGAAAGATTATAAATGAAGAAAAAAATCTTCATCTCGAGTCTTCGAGGACAATTATATTTTTTTTTTAAAGATTTTGTTCAACACTTTTTTCATTTTTCTGATGAACTTGCTCCTGATGTTCTCTACATCACATTGTAGTAATGCAAAGTTATTATTATTAATTAAAAAGTTAGTCAGACTATATTTTGCATACAAAAATTAGGAGGGGTAAGAGTTTAAAGAATATTACAAAAATAACATTTTTTTTAAAGGTTTTCCAATTTTTCTCCATTTCCGTAACATTTTTCAAAGAAAAGCGATCTTCTTTTGTTGTGATAGATAAATCTCACCGAAGACCGAGAGGTCGTTGCCATACTAACTAAAAGAAAGTCTCGGTTAAGAAGATTCACAATTTTTATCAAATATATTTCGAAATTTTCAACTTTTATTGCGAAAAGTAATTGAAATACCAAGAAAAATCTTTGCTTGTGAACTTTTATGTTTTTGTTTAAATTAATTTGTTAACATAATTTTGGGGTGTAAGAATTAACTTCAGAATGAAAATATATTATTTTCCTTGTGCTTTTTAAATTTTCGTAAACAATTTTGTTGGGAGATTTTGTCAACAAAATGAGATTTTTTATTCAGAGGTTCGCAATTTCTGAATTTTGTTGCATTTTTCATCATTTTTTAAAATACGTGTCCCGAAAAATGAAACCAATTATAATGCTTCAATTTTGTTAAAAAAACAAATATTTGTTTTTGAAAAAAAAAAGCATTTTTCACCATATTTTCAGAATTTATAGAAAATCATCGGTGTAACTGACCATCAAAATTTAATTTGGTGACTTTTTTGGGGGAAATAAACATTTTTTAAAAATCGTTGAAATCCCTGGTTTTTATGATTTTTTACTATTTTTTGCAGTTCCTAGTATTATTTCTTATATATCGTGAAAACTAGGGAATATTGATAAGTGTCACTAATATCTAACGTTTTAAAAGAAAAACAAGAAATTAGTTGTAAAAATCCAGACTTCTTTTGAAGATTTGTCCGTTTTACAATAACACGAATTATTTGTAATAAAAACATGTTTTTATCTTTAAGATTTTTTTACGGTAATTTGTTTTTTCTTTACGCTAAAAATACAGTGTCTGTTCATAAATTTTCTTAGCTGTTTTTAGTAAACAATGAAAATATAAAATTTATATTTTTCGATAAAAAAAAAATGTATCTATGAAAAACAAAAATTAATAAACATTACAGTTTGGTATAAAAAATGTTTTTATTACAAATGATTAATGTTACAAATTTTAAGAAAAATTGAGTCATTTTTGTTTCTTTTTTACACTTTAGGTATTATTGATACTTCTCAATATTCTGTTTTCTTTTCACCATATGCCCAAGAAATATTATTAGAAATTATAAAAAAAACACGTAATGAACAACTAGAAATTTAAAAAAATAGATTTTTTCTCCTCATAAACAGTAAATTACCAAATGACATTTTTATGGAAAAGTTACGCGAATTAAATCCTTTGGGAGCAAAAGGTGAATTAAATTATTTTTAATGGTTGACTTTTTAATTTTTCGAAACATATTTTTATAACTGAAAATCTTGAAAATTGACGCACTTCCGAGCCTCTGAATAAAAAATTTGCAAAAAACTTTTGTTGTTTGTCAAAAATTTAGTTTTTCTGACAAAATCGTCAGTAATTTTTGTAATTATTGAAATAAATCAGGGCTGGTGATGAGGGCCGATCAGTCTTCATACATAGACAGAAAAAAATCGGTTCATGGAAGTACTTTTTAAAATTAAAACACAGGAATATAAAAAATAGTTAAATTAAATATTTTTGCAGCAAGAAAGACAATAAAACATTATCTATTCTCCCTCCACATTGTTCTGTTTACTCTTTCATTAAATAAGCATTACATAACCTCAAATATAACGCAGTTCTATAATTAAATATCTCCTATCAATTCCTTATCAATTTTCCTTTATCAAAATTGATTAAGGAAAATAAAAATAGTACCATTTTTACATTTTTTTCGTTATTAAAATTTCCTTTACATTGTTTCTCATTCACAAATTAAAAAACCGAATTTTTCGAAAATATACTCAGATTATTTCAAAAAGAAAAATCATCAATCAAAAAAATCAAAATTCTTTTTCGAAAACAAAATATGTACATTTCATAGAATGATTCTGACAACAACATTACAAAAATAGTAATATCGAACTCAAATTTGATGTTTTGCAAAACACCATGTGTTTTTCGTTCAAACGTCGAAAAGTCTCGGCCAGCCAAAAACAAAACAATGCCGACGGCGCGTTCGCGCATGCGTAACGGCCGACGGGCAAGCGAAGCGTGACCCCGGCGAACTCTCGCATGTATGAACGGACGATCGAACGTGAAATGAGAATTAGTCGTGATGGGGTATGGTGGGGGGGAACAAAGAAAACACGCGATACGAGAGCCACGCGATGGAAATGCGACAGAGCGGCAAAATGCAATGGGCAAGAACCGAGTGCACTTGCAGCTGCATCGCGAAAACTGCACCGCGTTACGCATTTATAAGATTCGCGAAATTGACTTGGCCGTGGATTCGAAGCTTACTCATATACATGATCGACGGGTTTCAAGGGCGAATGGGTCAGTGTTCTTTTTTATTGGCGACAGTCAACCTGCATGAGGAACATAAGAAAAATGGGTGCACCTCAAAAATCCGATATTCAAAAACCAGACATTTAAAAAAACAGACATTAAACAATCAGACATTTAAGAAAATAGAGATTCAAATACCAGATATTTCAAAATAAAGACATTAAAAAACCAGATATTTTACAATGTAAACATACTGTAAATGTAATTAAGGATTGCATTCTAAATATGCTTAATAAACAATCCGGAGGTCAAACTAATTTGACCTTCAAGTGACCTACGAAATTAATCCATTGGTCAAGCATTTTTGAAATGACCTTCCTGTGAGACCTCAAGGGTGGCGATCAGAAATTATTTTTTTTTTGTTCGGGTTTGTCGGGTTTTTGAAGTGTCTGTTTTGTGATTTGTCGGGTTTTTGAGGTGCACCCAGAAAAAGCCTTTAGTGCGATAGATACGCGACTTTGCTTTTGAGATTGATGCGCCGTCTAGCGGTATTAAGGGACATACTTATAAAAACGCTGTTTTTTTTGTCTATCTATCAAAAATTCTCATACAAATTTGTTTTACATGCATTTTCTCGATATTTTTCATACATTTCTGCGGGCAAAATCTTAAAAAATGGCTGAAGTATTTTCTAAAACTATTTATTAAATCGTAAAAATTTATTGTAACGATTATTGTTAATATTATTGTTTTCGTAAATTGTTTTATATTAACTGAACAAAAAAGCTCAAATTTGAAAAAATCGTTTAGCCATTACAGTTCGCAAGTTACAAAAACTAAAGCGTATTTGGCAAATTTAATTTCGCGAGTGTCTTGTATTTCTGAATTCTTCAAGAATCAGCCAAGTGTAGTTGAGCCGTTGGAAATAAAAAGGTTTAACGGATTATTTCAACCCACCAATGAAAAACTGCACACAAGAATGAATACTACAAATGAATTAGTTGGGAAATTACTGAATAAAATTTTTACAACATTGTCTTATTTAACTAATTCGATTAATAAAAAAAATATAATACACATTTATAAAAAAGACTATTCACTCAACTTTTTAAATCATTTTAGACAATTTTCGTAAAAAATCGAAGTTTAATTTTCTCTCGACAACTTTCAATCGTCAAGGTTCGTTAAATGGGAATATGGTCAAGTGCAACATTATGTAAAGAGATTACTCAAGAATGCGCGTGTTTATTTTCCTGAATTTTTTGTTCACCTTGTTTTGAAAAATTTATATTATTTCGAATAGTTCACATTTTATAAAAAATTGGTAGTTAAAAATTATCTAATTCAGTTAACCAACACTAATCTATTTTTATTTATAAAAATTGTTAGAAACCGACACGTCACTAACAATTAAGTTAACTACACTAGTTAAAGTTCACCTTTAATCAGGATATTTTGTTACACCTGGAATGGTGGTTTGTCTACGTAATATGACTACATAAAACGGCAGTCACAGTTGCGCAATACCGCAAACTTGAAACGCGAGAGGCAGCTGCCTCACTCGGTAATAATCTTCTGATATTGATTTTAAAAAATCAAATAGATTAAAATATGGACCATCAAAACCCCAACACAATAACAAATTTTTAAACCCCAAAAACAATTCTGAAACGATGAAAACAAAAAATATATTCGCTTGTTGAATTTACTGCCGTGAAATGGGTCGCAAGGTGTTAAATGTTTTTCCGGAAATTAATTCTTACACGCATTTTGTGTAAAAAACGATTAGTAAGTCGATAACTTATCTCCGTGTCACTAAAAATAAAATCGTTTTAACTACTTTGGCTACGTCTTGTAATTAATACTATACTTATCGATAGCCGGCAATTCTTCTTTCATAAAATTGAGGTGAATGTCCCAATTAATATAAAAGTTTGTCATTTGTCATTCGGCTAAATACGTCTATTTAATTCAAGAATATTCTGTTATTTACGTCAATTTATCAATTAAAATTAGTTCTTTAAATTGAGTTCATCATTTAGAACTATGTTACGTAAGATTTCCTCATTTGACAATTAGATTATAAATTGAAAATAATTAAACATATTCTCGTTCTCTGATTAATTTCTGGTAAAACCATCAATTTTTCTCTGCATTTTTCTTTGGAAACCCAACTCTGAATAGAGTTAACTTTCATCTTCCAATACACAAACAGTACTATATTTTTCAGGTTGAATTTCAGAACAATAACAAAGAAACATTTGTTTAATCTGTTAAATTAGTCTATTCATTTAAAAATACATTACTAACTTGTATTTATGAAAGTTTAAAGTTTCACTCATTAATATGAGATTTCATAGTTTTGCCCCCTAAATATGAATTAGTAAAAGCGGGTTACTATTTGAAATTAGTAACAAAATTTACTAAATATCTGTCAATAGCATAATCTGATTAACTCATTCAATCAGTTAAAATTGACAAATAACTAGTAAGTTTTGTTACTAATTTCAAATAGCAAACCACTTTTCACTAATTCAAATTTAAAGAGTGGACATTTGATTTTAATCCTTTCAGAGTGGGATTTCATGTTTTGGAGGGAAATTTCATGCTGTAATAAAACGTTCATTTTTTCAAAAGTACGATACAATTTTCACTCTTCAGATAATAAATGTCATTATACTTAAACTGGGATTTTATTATTTTAAGCGAGGGATTTAATTTTCTCGGTAATAGATTAATTTCAAGAGAGGAATTTCGTTAACTATGAGTGAATATTTACTTTTTTAATTTAATTTACCTTTATAGATTAAATTCTAGTCTAAATTTGAAGTTAAATTTTCACTCCCACAAAATATGTGTGAATTGTTATTTTATAGTGAGAATTCTTGGTGTTCTCAAAATTGATTCACTCTAACGAGAAAGATTAATTTTCACTCCATAAAGATTCAGTGTTCAATCCAAGAAATTTTTTGTGAGATTTCACTCTTTCAAAAGTGGAATTTAACACATTCAAGCGCATGATTTTCCTCAATAATTGAGCTATTTTTCTTAGAGTGAGAATTCACAGACTATAGTATAAAAATATATTAATTCTTTTGTTACTGGGATTTTAGATTTTGTAGAGATTCAATCCAAGCAGAGTCAAAATTGAACCACTCCGACAAATGAGTTAACATTTTCTATACTATGTGAATTCTCAATCCAAGAAAATTACCACAGGATTTCATTTGCTTATAGTCGACTTTGACTCGTGTAAAAATTCACTCCACCCAGAGTGACTTCCCACATCAAGAATTGAGAATTTCACTCTTTTATAAAAGTGTCTCGATATTCATTCGACGATGAGTGACTCCTCACTCCAAAGTCACGAAATGTGAATTTTTGGCACTACCGATGTCGTTTAACTAATAAAGTCCTCGGGAAATACGAAGATGGCAGTGACATTTACTGTGCCCTTTTGGATTGGAAAGTTTGTGCGTATCATTAATGAGCACCGACAAGAGCATCGTCGTCGGTCGCCTGGAATACTGACACCAGTCGTTGGCGGAATGGAAAGGCAGCAGAGCCAGTGGAACGGAAGTCGGGTTAACGCGCCTTCTCGCCTTGCATCAAGAAAATCTAGGTTATGTAGTAACGAGAGAGGCCCCTTGATACCCAATACACTGGAGTTACAACTCGCACCACTTTTGCGGATAATGAGCAGGATTGACCAATCCGCAAAAGCTGATCTCGTACCTATCTATCGATCGAGTGGAAACAGTAAACCAAAAAAGTGATTAGCTGCACCTAATATCGAATGGTATTGGTTAGTGCAACAAGTACTACCAACTAACAAGACAGTCAGTTTTCAGCAAAATATCTTAGTAAACCTTGGCTATAGCGTCACACTAGCTGCAGTTAACTATAGTTAGCAGGGTTGTAGCTAAATGAGGTTTTCCGCGTAATGAAATTGAGCAAAACTTAAAGAAAGCACTGTTTTTATTTGAACAGTTCAATGGCGAATGTCCGGCAAGGTCAATTCAAAGATAACTCCATTTTTTCAAATGGACTCCCTTATTTTTGGACAATTTTACGGTAGTATCGTTGTTTAAGGTCATTTTTTATGGTGTGACCTAGAAACGACCTTGGCGATTATTTACAAGGTCAAATCTAAAGTCATCATCCGAATTAATGGAAAAGCGCAGATGTCACTTACTGCAATACTACTTTCTTTATTAGTTGTAGTAAATATTTACTACCCTAACTAGTTAAACGGACAACTTTTACTATAGATAGTGAACTTGACTAAATGGATGTTTAACTGTCAAAGGAAAACGAATAATTTTTTTGAACGTCATCTGGAAAAGACAATAACCTCGCGATTAATTTCATTGAAAGCGAACGGCTAAAAAAAACTATTAATTAAAAAAGTGGAACTCGGGTAAGTAGCCGATCATATACTACGCACGCGCCCGACTGATAATTAGCTCTCCGTAGGAATATAATAGCTGCCGAGCATCATTACTGCCTCGCATTGTGTAAAATATGCGTACGCCTCGCGATTACTGCGAGTAAAGTATGCGCTTTTATCTAAGGAAAGTAAGAGCGGAATGCATTTATATATAAAATCGATACTTTATATAAAGAATATATTTTACGGCGGGGCGTCTCGTTACGATACCGAAGCGTTGCAACACCGCCTTAGCGCGATTTTGAAAAGAAAATGGCGATATTTTAGTCCTGTTGATAAATTCCTCAAATGACTTTCGCTTCATTATGCATTCACAAATTAACTCCGAAAAGGTAATATTTAACAAATGAGTACTGGTTTTAGCATTCGAAAAGTAAAAAGTAAAACATGTATTGCTGACTGTAGTGGTGAGATGAATTTGTAGTTTATGCAGTCGCCGTTAGGCTTTGACGCTGTGTGCAACAGTTTCAGTTTCTCTCCTATTGGAGAAATGGATTTTGAATTGGTTAAGAGGAATTGTGATGCGTCAAGGACATTGTTTAGTTTCGTCGTGTTATTGTAGTGAACAAAGAATAGTGATATTTTTATCATTTAAAAAGCAAAAATTTATTATTATAAGAAAATAATATTTAGGAGTTAGAATCCAACTTTTTCGAAACAGAATAGTATAAAAATATTCAGGGCACATTATCACACTATAAATAATTCTCAAAAAAGGTCGTCAGAATTAAAGATGGCGAATGTGAATAAAAAAGATCAGCAATTTTTAGTAACAAAAAACATTATCGCTATTTGCATAAGTCGATAAAAGCAAAGAAATTTATATTATGCACATAAATAGTACATGTTATGTATAAGATTCAGATATTGAAAGTTAAATCAGAGACTAATTTGATTTCAAGATTCCTGACAAGTTTCAACATTTTATTTCGAAAAAAGCGTCCAATAATAAACTTGATTGGTTTATTATTTTTATTGGTATCCACTACATTTAATTCGACGGTATGTTTAATTAAAAATATCAAATTATGTAAGAGAAAAGTTAAAACCAAAATAAGTTAGTATTAGTAAAAAGAATGTTTACTTTAATTGTCACTCATTTTATCGAATCCTGTGATCATCAATTCTTTAAGAAATTTTATTCGTTTTAACTATACTAAATTGTAATAAGATGTATACGAAAATAACCGCCATTTTAGTTAATAAAAACCATTCTCTAAATAGATTTTGATATTTCCAACGCTCATGTAGACAATTTTACTAATAAGAAAAATAGTAAAAAAAACACTAAATCGCGCGATAAACACATGCATTTGCGTTTACGCGTGTCTTTACTGAAAGATTCCGCCAATCTAGTTCCGTTTGTTGCCGTCAGGCGGATATGTCTCCATTGTGACTCCCGTTATAGAAATGAGTTTTCATTCACTTAAAAGCGGATGAAATGGCAAGCTTACATAATGCACGTACAATGTCAATTTTGAAATGTCTGTCCTGAGGACGCCATTTTGAGATTGTTATAATGATGTGGGATATAAAACGGATATACTTCCGTTTACGAGGTTACCCTTGATAATACGGAGAAAATGCATATAACCTTTTTTGTGGAGAATTTCATGCTCTATATTTTTTGTTGGGAACATTTTTTTGTCAGATTTGTAGTTTTCGAAATAAACGCAAAAAATAGCTATTTTTACGGGGGTGTTTCATGGTTTTCATCGTGATAGTTGTATTTGCGCTAATTTTTATCATGAGATTCGAATTCAGCACATCAAAATACGTCAGAAAACATATGTCCGCTAAGGATTCGGAACGTTCTTTTCGAAAGTGCACTCTTCGATTTTGATAAGAAATACTTGATTGAAATTGAAGCAAACAAAAGTGTCCTTTGGGAGTTAATGGTTTAAGATAACTTCCTATAAAATTGCTCTCAGTGTACACAACACAAATTCCTGTAAACAAACAACAATAATAAATGACCACAAACAAAATTTAATGATATTTTTCGCATTTCTGGTTGGTAAAAATACAAATATGTCACAGGCATTCAACACTTATTTACGACTAAAATGATTTTCACTACCATAAACATGATTTTTCTAATTTACGGCGGTCACGTGATGCTTTAAGACGAATATTGTTTCTTGAAAACACTGTTCTTAGGTTACTTTCGAAAACGTTATTTGGACACTGGCAAACAGAAACTGAAATGATGAAACTGAATTTTACAATGTGTGTTTTGTTGGAAATACGTGCAGCATCGGGGTTAAGGTCTCCTCGTACCCGGCAGATGGTACGTACTGATCTGCAGCAGGTCGAAAAGGAAAACGTCGAGGGCCCTCCCCGGTACATTGTGCGCTACGAAATTGAATCCCTCGTTCGCCCCTGTTACCCAGGGGCTTATTGTTCGAGAGTTGGGTTCGTTATAGTCTAGAAACTGGATTTGTCCAAGTTCACGAATCCCCCTATATATATAACCACCTATATGTACCTGAATCGGCGCATAAACCATTCCACGTGGTGCTCACAACGGAGATAAAATTACTTTCGGGGATATATGTGTACTCGCCAGCATTTCGCCATTTCGACCTTTTCTTTTTTAATCTAAAATAAAAACTATTTTCTTGACCGTCATGTTAAACAGTACTCTTGTTTATCCGAAAAAATGACTTTGAAAACAAAGAAATAAGCATTATATAATACTAGTTACTTCCATAACGGGAGCCGGGATTGCAAAGCGAAGACCTGCGAAAGCTGCGACCACACCTGGTGGCGACAAACCTAACTTTTATTTGCTCAGCCTCTTATTTCTTTCAGAAACGCTATATGAAATCGTATTTGTTTTCTCTCTAACATTATTTTACATTAGAAACATAAATTTAACAGCGTTGAACATGAAAATTACTAATGAGCTTGCTTCGAAATTACATTTGCATTTGAATGTCGTCGGGAGTTAAACAAGGAAACTACTTCAACACTGAAAGAATGTAAAATTAGAATAACGGAAGTGAACAAAGGACAATGGCAATTTCTGCCCCACCCAGTTGCGGTTCGATAGAGCCGAACAGCTTATGGGGGATACGAGTTACTTGCTAATGCCGACCATTCCCTTCTACGTCGGAATTTATACTATAAGAGCTAACAATTATCAAATTTCTGCAAATTTTCGAAAACCAACTTTTGGTACTACGAACTGGACCAACCTTCAGATCTAATCCAAACATTTTCCCCTAATGGACCTCCACGTCCATCAACAACCTGAAACTGAAACTGCGTCGTTCGAGGTTACGATGGCCGCTCTTAACGAGCACGTGGTGCATTATTTCACCACGGATGGGATTTCTCGCTAGCGATGAAAATTGACGGCCGAATCAGTTTCGCCCTCTAGCGATCGTTATTCAGAAGGCATTCGTCATTATTAATATCTCGAAATTGAAGCGTTTACGATCATGCATGATTGGCGTGTAATGAATTGCAACGGTCGTCGTTAATTATGGACATTCAAGTTCGTTAATTACTGGCCGCAAGGTGGCTGCGAACGTACATACCCGGAGTGTGCAAACTCTCCAGAGTGGCGCGCATGGCGTACCATTGTCATTGTACGGAGATGCTACCGTGCGTGAAACGCGATTTTACCAGAGATTTTCGCAAAGCGGAAAATTCTGGCGCGCTTCATCAGAGGAATCGGTACAGTGCGATACAATGAGCGATACTACAATACAATTTGAGACAATGCCCTGGCGAACAATGCCCGACTGTGCTCGACGGCACGGTCAGTAAAAATACTGTAAATCTGACGGCTCTTCGAAAACATTCGGGCGGAATTTTATTCGCCGTATACCAAACGTATATTTTCAGCCGCAAGATTCCTGAGTTAATTCGATACTGCTTAACTAGGGCGCAAAATAAACTTTTACTCCGTCGTTTCTAGATAAATGAAGCTTCAAGGTTAGTGCGTAAAGTACAGTTTTACTCACGCTGGAGCCGGTATGCGTACATGGATTAGAGAAGATGCGGGAAAGTCATGCGTAAAGTGCAATTTTACCCACGACTAATTCATTTTTGTCGCTGTCATTCTAATCCTACGAAATTTCCATACAACCTTGCAAGAATGAACATGTGCATGCACCTAATTCCATAAAATCGTTTTACCCACTTTTCACAAAATCTTGAATCATCTTCGAGATTGTATCTAATAAGCATACAGTATACATTCTCTGTAATATTTGTTTGTTAAAAGTTCGATGACTTTAAAGATGGCGTTATTGATTCCCAGTTCTCGAAATACTTTTACTGGGCAAAGTTGTTACAATTGCTGCTGTTACAAAGACGATATACGCAGCAACTGTAACGGATTCACCGAGAAGCAACATGCGAAAATCAAAAGTTTTGTTTACTTCGCTAATTTAGTTATGGAAATAGTATGCATGCAAGCGAACAATCCAAATTCCCTTCTCTTTTACACGTACAAACGTTTTATACTACTATTGTTTATTACGGTTTCATCTCTTTTTCTCGTATCTTTTTCGTTAATGGGGGAGATAATTAATCCTTGTTCTCGACGACTCGCGAACTTTTCCGTTATGACGTCGCTAGAGAGAATATCGGACAATAAAAGCTGCACTTGAAGCCAAAATCTCCTGCTTTCCAGTTTGTTCCTTTTTTCGAAACGGAAAGAAATCCAGGCCACTCATATCTGCGGGGACAGGCGGTGACGTCAAAAAAAAAATGATCGTCTCGAGAGAACAATTTTTTTTTTACAAAAAATTGATGCACCGATGAAATTGGGTCACTCAGGGACGGATCGATGAGACGCTTGAGAAGAGTCTTGATTCTTACGAGGTGAAGATCGAAATCGTCGTCATTCCGTCATTCTTCTGTCACGCTTCCGAAGTACCACGACCCAGAAATACGTAGTTCATAATAAAAAAAAAAAAGAATGCCACGGCAAGTACTCCATTCTTTCACCTAGACTAGAGACCAAAAACTCGCGGCACGTACTTGCTCGACCTTGCGCAGGTCTCAAGGACGAATGCTTCGCATCATCTGCACCCCCTCTCTCTCTCTTTACGCTATCGAGGAAATCAATTCCCGCTTCTCCGAGGCTACCGCCGCCACAAATGGCCGAAATGCAGAAATTCCAGATAATTGACACCGGCTGTCGGTTTCCAGCGTGATTTTCAGCCTCGAGATCGGCGGCGTTTAGCCGACGCTTATATGCGTGAGTCTGAAAATCCCGTCATATAAAGCCAGAAAAATATCCTTGTATAAAATAACAAAAAACAACTTTCTTATTTTTTGAGTTTATTTTCATAAAAACAATTAAAAAAAGTTTTCGTAGTCGACTATTTCCTATCAGTTCAAATGCGCGAACCTAGATGGCGCCTGTTGGAACGCTCCGCCTCCAAGACCCCACGTGACATTCCCCCTCCCTTATCCTTTACGTCCTCGCAGAAACCCCACGGTTATTTCGCTCATTTACGAACTTACAAATAGTGTTACGAAAAAAATGTATAGGACCTTTTTTGTATAGAATTTTCCGCTCTACATTTTTTGTTTAAAACATTTTTTCATTTGATTTGTATTTTCAAACAAAAAACAATAAAGTCGCCGACGTTCGTTTACCAGCAATTGATGAGGACTTAAAAATAATCCCGCGTCTGATGGATGCATTTTTTTGCGATTTACTCGCCGCACGAAAGTCGCTAATGCTGAATTTCCAATCGGTCGGTGTCGGCAGAAATGACGTCATTGTTGTCGCGAATCCAAATGGGGGATTCTGGGTAGAGGCTTATATTAACGTGCGACGATTGCTAGGGAGAACGAGGAAACAAAAGATGAGAGAAAGTATAGACACCCTGCGGCCTAACACAGGCCTGCCAACTTTTGCGATGCTGGTGTGCCTGTAAAGCGTCTATGCGCTTAGATCGTACTTTAAAAAACCTCGCTTTAAGACCCTACGCGTATTCAACTCTTTTTTTTTAATATGTGTGTTGGTAGGCATGGGAGTGCGATTCAATTGTGACGCGCTTGCAACGACGATTGACATTTTTCTCATTTTCCCCTACGACGTGCGAGACTCGTTACGTCTTTACCCCGACATTTCTCTGACTTTTCGAGTATGAAATTTTCGTAATTGCGGTATTTCGCTTTTTTATTCTTCTTTTTTTCGTGTTTCTTTTATTCTTCCTGACTATTGTATAAATTATAACTAAAAATTATTATTTCTGCGTGTTTTTTTTTGTGTATTAATTGTCTTTTTTTAAGTATTTGTGTAATAACAATTAGAATTACAAGACAATGAAATTTTCAAACATTTTTATATTTTATGTTTCTCTAAAATTCTAGAAAATCGACCTTACTACAGGTCCTTACTATAGTAAATTGCTTGATTAACCTGAATATTTTTTTATTTTTCAATACTCTCATACTTTTTTAATCGTCTGTATTTGAGTTATAATTAAGCGTAACGCTAAGATGTTACTAATTGATGTCATTAAAAAAAAACATTTGAAATCTGCCAACTTTTTATCGTTACTATAATCATTCCCTTGCACGCACACGCGTTCCTATGTCACGCAAGTTTTTAAATATTGTGAAACGTTTAAAACGTAAATTATACTCTTTTGTTCATGGCCACGGATAAATTTTGTTTACCTTGATATATTTTCTAAGGATTTACTTCAATTTAAAAATAATTTGTATTTATTCGAAAAAAATGTTTTTAATTTTCATTCTGGTGATAATTGACATTTTTTACGATTTTTTAATATAAAAAAAAAATGTGAACCGAGCGGGATTTGAACCCGAGACCTTTCGATTGAAAAATATTATTTAATTAGATTAAATATATCCTATTTTCTAGTATTTTCTTCTCCAACTTTTGTCTATAAAGTTCGTAAAAATAAAAATCGATCAGAAGTGGATTTATTCTTGTCTACAATAATAAATGACGAGAATTCCAGAGTGACTCATCTAATTGAACATAGCTTAGTTACGCGTTTGCCCATTACCGTTTAGGATTTACTTACGTAAACGTTAATTTTCCATAGTTTTTATTGACATCAGCTTTTCGCCGCGCGTTTTTCAAATAACAATTAAAAAATTAAAACGTAACCTCAAATCTATTGTTACCAATACATCTGTTTAAAATCATTCCCTCAATTGATCCTTGTGCCTTATTGACCTTCGATTACTTGATGCAGAATTCATTTGTATTATTTAAAATTGTCGCTTAACTTGCGTTAATCGCGTATTTAATTTCGCAACTTCCTCGCCTATTTCAACGTTCGACAATGTTTCATTCGATTACGTGACTTATGCGAACAGACCGTTAAACATGTCGTATACATTAGTCTGCGATTATGTATGCTTAGATCATTCACCTGCATGATAGATCATAAATCTTGATCGCATAATGTCCGTAAATTTCAAGTTAACTCCAAAACAAATATCAAAGTGTGAAAAATATCTAAATTTTTAAAGAAAATTCACCGAGTATCACTGTAAAATGTATTGTAGTGGTAAGTATGTGTTATTTATGTAAATGTCATTTATATTTCTCACTTGGCACATCGTGCGAGGAAAGTCATTAATTTTTAGGAAGGTGTTGCTAGTTTCGTATAACAAATTTATTCTTCAATTTTCCTAACACCGTTTAGGAGCTATTTTCTATACGAAATTTAGTACAAATAAATAATTTGACAAATACAACAAAATTTATAAATAAAATTAATATCAAAATGCAGTTTCCGATCTTTTAGTAAATAAAACTGTTTCATTTTAACTCTGGATACATTATTAAACTGCCAAGTGCAATATGCAGGAAAATGAACAGTACATCTTTCATTTCTGACATGAGAGTTTTTTATCATTCATATTGTATTTTACGCTCGAGTTATAAAGATTTTCTGAGTGTTATGCATAATATCATTTTATGCACAATAAAGGTACTTATGCAAAAGTATATATAACGTAGAAAGAATAAATGGATCGTAAAAGGTAGATCTGTGTATTCTTCAATTCTCGTAAAAAAATAGTAATAAAACAAGACAATACCTTTTTTTTATTATGAACTTAAAAAAACAATTTTTAAAAATATAGTAGTGCTTTTCTGTTTTGTTACTTAACCCATTAATGCCTGAAATGACAATTTTTATACTTCATTTTCAATCAAGTATTTCGTATCAAAATCAAAGTTGAAAAGAATTGAGAGGTGCATATCCTACTGTTTTCGAGGTCGCTCTTCAAGATTCCGAGGTCAAAATTGAGTTTCAGCCATCAGAAATTCCAATATGGCGCCGAATATGAAAAACATTTCCAAAAAATTGGGAATTTTTTATACTTATCAATTTTTTTCGAGCTATTAGAATATTAAGAGTCTATTGAAACTCTGAAAAAAGGTGAACAAAATACTTCAATTTTAAGGAAAAATTTTACTTTTATACCCTACATCATTCTAACAACCTCAAAATGGCGTCAACAATGAAAATGTCTTTGAGAAATTTCTGGACGCTCTAACTCAAAAACTACGAACTTTTAAAAAAGAAATGCCCAGAATGAAAAGTTTAAAAATTATAAATAAAATTCATCAAGCGATATAGTGCAATTTTTTCAAAATTTTTTGATGACATTTTGAGAAATTTTTTTTCAACATTTTTTTCAAAATTGTAATTTATTTACAAAAAATTCTGAAAAAATTTAGTGTATTCTCTGATGAATTCTAAGAGTTATTTGTTCTTTGCAATTTTTTCGAAAAGTTGATAGTTTTCGAGGAAATGAATTTCAAATATTAGGATTTTTTCCCCAAAAAAACTATTAACTTTTGGAAAAAAATGCAAAGAACAAAAAACTCGTAGAATTCATAAGTGAATACATCAAATTTTTTTCAGAATTTTTCATAAATAAATTATGATTTTGAAAAAAAAATTTCTCAAAATGTCATCACAAAAATCTGAAAAAATTCCACTATATTTCTCGATTAATTCTAAGACCTTTTCATTCTTAACATTTTTTTATAACAGCTTGTAGTTTTTGAGTTAGAACGTTCAGAAATTTTTCAAAGAAATTTTCATTGTTGACGCCATTTTGAGGTCGTTACAATGATGTGGGGTATAAAAGTAAAATTTTTCATTAAAATTGAAGTATTTTGTTGACCTTTGTTCAGAGTTTCAATAGAATCCCAATATTCTAATAGCTTGAAAAAAATTGATAGGAATAAATAATTCCCAATTTTCTGGAATTTTTTTAAAAGTTCGGCGCCATATTGGAATTCCTGATGGCTGAAACTCAATTTCGACCTCGGAATCTTGAAGAGCGACCTTGAAAACAATAGGATATGTATCTTTCAATTGTTTTTCAAACTTCGATTTTGATATGAAATACTTGATTGATAATGAAGTATAAAAAATGCCATTTCAAGCGTTAATAGGTTAATTATACATTAAATCAGTAACGGTACAGATAAAGTTGAAATGTGTCATCAAAATCTTCTATAAGAATTACTAGGTTACGTCGAACATTTGTTAATTTCGTGAAATGCATTCAATGTAACAAAATACACTAAATTAAATGCAATTCAACGCTCGTTAGGAAAAAAGAAACGTTCACTTTAATTAAAAAGAAAAACAGGTTATTACCCCACTAAACATCTGTTGTGCTCGGTAATTTTAATTAAATAGTGCAGAACTCTGATTTCAGCGAGATTAGGTGAAGGTTGAGATAAAGATCTCTAATACGGAACCAGGAAAACAAATACATTATATTATTTCTTTTACAGTTTCTAAACAATCATTCATCGTTTTGTGCTTTTTTATTTACTATCACTTTAATAATTAGATTTGTATGTTTTGTATAACAAAATAATATACAATTCTTTTATGACTACTGTACGATGTGTTATCCATTATTAAGTCTATAACTTTTTCAAAACACAGAAGTTAAACTGATGACTTATAAAGAAATGGACATGAGCTCAGTTAAGAAACTTTACAAATTGTATTGATTAAATAATGAGTATCATTTGTATAGGACTTTTTTTCAAGTTTTATTACATTATTGACTTAAATCGTGATTGATCAAGAATTCTCTTTATTGTTTTTTTTTTTGACCAAAACTTGAATTAAACTTGGTGAGATTTGTAGTACAAAGATATACAGAACTAGTAAATCTTTAAATGACGTTTGATATGTGCAGATGTTTAATGAGACGAAATATGCACACATTCGAGTCACTTAATCAAATCTATTGCAAATAAGTTTCTTTGTACTTTACTCCAAGTTCAAGGAAACTAAAGTTCAATAAATTATTGAATAACTTGTCAACCGTGGAAAGGAGTTATTTAACTTATACGATAAATTTTAAGAAATTGAAATTTCTTTCATAGTCGTTGCAAAATTATTGAATTTTATTGTCATTATTTATTGTGAAGTAAACAAAAACTATTTACATTTCATTTATTATTAAAATTATATTGTTTTTTTATTATTTTAAGTACGTTTCAATTAACAAAATTGATCATTATTAGAGAGGACGTCTGTAATTTTATTGACAGTTAATATCGATGTTGTGTTTCTACCAAAATTTGTAGATGATAATTAATTGTACTTGATTGAATGTACCAATCATTTATTGTAATAATTAGTTCTATGAATTCCTATGTCTGACGATAATGTACATAATGTATAATATTTACATGAGAATTGATATGACAAATAATATTGTAGAAGTCTAGAATATTATTGAAGTGTATACGAATAAATTTAAAAACATTTTACTTTATGAATCAATGAAATTTATTAACTTTGTCTTTTATTTGTAAAGGTTACGTTGTTTTAAATCTAAACAAACGGTAATATTTCTTAAAATTGTTTAATATTATTAATAAATAGGATAAGTGGTATAACGATTGACTTCTTAAGAGATACTTTACGTTTTTTTACTATTTTTTACTATTTTTAAGAGTAAAAATTAAAATGCTTGTTGAGTACGTTAAAAGACTCCTAAATTAATTTAAGCTTTGAATTTCTGCAATAATATTTAAAATAAAATAGTTTATCATTCAATTTTATATAAATTAATAAACCGACAATGTCAATCAAAATAAATTCTAATAAAAGAGTCATTAAAATAAATTATGCGTTTATTAAACATTTTAAAATTATTCGCACTGTCATTTCATAATCTAATAGGTTATTTTAATTTTCTACTTTTATTTATTTGAGTTATTTTACAATGTATTGAGAAATTTCATAAGAGGAACTTCTTTGATTCTTTCCTCTCAAAAATATGTTGAAAGAAAATTTCCCCTATACATTTTTCTATTAAATTTTAAATTCAAATCAATATTTCTGCACAGGGTCTTAAATAATTGGACCGAAAACATTAAATATTTATTAATATATATTTTTTTTATTTTGAATACTTTTTAACATTGTTTTATGGTGACCGTTCTTACCAAGAAACATTTTTTGCTTATTTATTTAAACAAAACGGTTGAGAAATTTTAAACTTTATAATGTTATTGAGGAAATTCTCAAAAATGTGAAGTTTTTTTTCTCGGTACAACGCTTTGAGAACAATTTTTTTTTAGAGAAATCAAAATTTAATTAAATGACTGAATGTAGACAAATCGCAAAGAAAGTCCCTGAAAATACAATTATGATAACTTTACCAAAATACTAAATTTTGAAAGTATTATAAAACATTTTTGAGAGCCTATAAAAAGAACAGCTGATGTCTTAGCTTTCGAAGGTCTCTTCATGTTGAGATTTTTTTCACAAGACAAAGAAAACAGTTGCACTCACATATATTGTACAAAAGGTTGCGAAATGTCGAAATTAATGCGAAGATTTGAACGAGTAATTAATATACTGTAAGGAGTATTCTCTTATCGCACACACACACACCCTTTGCGAGGAAGCAAACATTCATGGCATTTAAATTTTCAAAGTATTGTGTTTATATCGTATTTTACAGTATCTATCGTTTAACTCTTTCAGTCTATATGGTATCAACCTCTCATCGTTTGTGAGTGGTTCGTCAACAATTTCGATACGGTTTCTTGTTCCTGCTTTTCCTAAGACACCAATATAAATGTTATTAAAAAATAATATTTCATAAATAAACTATTTCATAATTGTGTAAAACAATTGTTAATAAGAAATTATTTTCAAAAAAGATATAACTTATGAATAGAAATAATAACTTTCAAAAGAAATAATAGCTATTATTATTTAACGTTTGGTGTACACATATTTTTTGGGGCACTGAATACGAATAATTTACAAAATTCAAAATGGCGGATCCAATATGGCCGACCAAAATTCTGAGAAACGTCTTATATTGGATCCGCCATTTTGATTTTTGTAAATCTGACACTGGATTCTTAATCAGTGGCTCCAAAAACTCCTGTATACCAAATTTAAGAAAAAAACCATCACTGGAAAAATTTGTGACTGAAAGGTTTATTATAATAATACATCAATGAAATAGCTAACAGTCTTAAAGTATTAACTTAACCTATAACTTTATCTAAAATCATTTATTAAATAAAGGCTGCGTATAAATCCACATATAAATTAATTTCATATATGCTTGGAAATGGCAGTCTAATCAAGTAAATGTTTTACCCCAAATTCGGGGGGCCTTTTGGGGGACTGCCGTCCTAACCTAACTAAACACATAAACCTTTGTTGCATCTGTCTCTCTTCCATACATGCATGATATAGGAAACCGTACATGGATATAAACACTCCCTTAAATAAATGTAATTAAAATTCTCGTGACGTTATCTAATTATTCGCAATATTTGAAATTATTAAAAATCAATAATAACCCTACATATTTTTGATAATGTAAGTTCTAACGACATTGATTGCTATTAAACTTGGCACATAACAATACTTGTGACAAAAGAGTAATGACAGTTATTTGTTTTTCTATGGTTGAAACCGAGTGTTTCATTGTTTTCAAGATAAAAACAATGACGAAATCATTATTTTAGGAAAAATGACTTTTTCAAGTGTTTGATATCGATTTTTTTCGCAAAACTCATACCTTCTTATCCCTTTTCAATAAGATAAAAATGTTAACGTTACAAACGTTTATAATTTTTCAACAAAACTTTCAGTATGTTATGAACAAAAAATGTACAATTTTTGCAACTGAAGGTAAGCAACATTGTTAAAAACTTTAAACAGATAAAATCATTCCATTGTGGCAGAAGACGTTTGTAGTAGTACCGACTAAAATAATGAATAAAATTTGAATAAATTAAAGATTACGACATAATTGCCAGCAGAGTTACAATTTTAATGATAGACCAGATATTTTCTTACAAGTATTCCTAAATATTTTCCGTTTCTAAATTTTCTTCATGGGTTTTTTTCGTAGTTTTCACTATTATAATTGCATTTGCGCCAATTTTCATCATGATATTCGAATTCAGCATGTCAAAATACGTCAGAAAACACATGCCTGCTAAACGAAATAGTTAACAGTTTTAAAGTAGTTACTTAACCTATAATTTCAAATTAACCACTTCACTGGTAATGTATCATATGTGTACAAAAAAAGTTCCACGTCTGGTGATGTATCATATTAATAACTTCCATTTTTTTTTGGCTACCAGTGAAGCGGTTAACTGAATTAAAAATGGCGGATCCAATATGGCCGACAAAAATTCTGAGAAACGGTAATTAGTCTTATATTGGATCTGCCATATTGAATTTCTTAAATTTAATACCAGATGATTCCTAATCGCTGGCTCCAAAAACCCCTCAAAGGATTAATATAATAATACTTAAACGAAATAGCTAACAGCCTTAAATTATTAAAAATCAATAATAATCCTACTTATTTTTTAAGTCCTAACGACATTGATTGGCGTTTATTACATTTATTAAACTTGACACGTTGTGATACTTATGACAAAAGAGTAATGACAGTTATTTGTTTTTCTACTGTTAAAACTGAGTGTTTCATTGTTTTCAAGATAAAAACAATGACGAAATCATTATTTTATGCAAAATGAGTTTTCAAGTGATATCGATTGTCATTTTTTGCAAAATTCATATCTCTTATTCTTTTTCAATAAGATAAAGACGTTAATTTAGAAACATTTATAATTTTTCAACGAAACTTTCCACATGACAAAAATTTTGTATTTTGTACGATTGTTAAAAACTTTAACCCCTTGACAGTCGATGACGTGTATACACGTCATGGTGCAAGAAGGCTCAAACTGTCAATGACGTGTATACACGCAAGCAGATTTTTGGCAAAAAAACACACAGATTTGTCCACAAATTGATACTCAGGGGTTTTCAAGGTCAGTGGTTATAAATCCGAACTGAAATTTTGAAAATTCAAAATGGCGGACGACATTTTCAAAAATTCATCACATTCACTTGAAACTTGTTACTCTGGGGATTATGGAGTCGCTGATTATAAATCTGAACATTGTATTTTCAAAATCTGAATTTGGAATCATAATCAGCGACCTCAAATACTATAGTATGTTTATTTGCGCAGATTTCAGTTTTCTAAAAAGTTATTGACATTTTGCGCCCACTTATGAGATTTTGATCTCGACTGCAAAGGGGTTAATTAGATAAATTATTGCACAAGACGTTAGTAGCAGCAGTAGTAGTAGTACCTAAATAGTTTTTGTTTCAAAATTTTCTTCATGAATTTTTCATGGTTTTCTGCACGATAATCATATTTGCACCAATTTTTATTATGATATTCGAATTCAGCATGTCAAAATACGTCAGAAAACATTTTGACCGCTAAACGAAATAGTTAACAGTCTAAAATTAGTTACTTAACCTATAATTTTACGAAAGATTATCGTTTATTAAATAAATCTAATAATTTAAATTCTCGTGATGTTATCTAATTATTCGCAATATCTTAAAAGTCAATAATAACCCTACTTATTTTGAAAGTCCTAACGACGATTTTCATTTGTTATAAACTTGACACATTACGATACTTGTGACAAAAGAATATTATGACAGTTTATTTTTCTATGGTTAAAACTGAGTGTTTCATTGTTTTCAAGATAAAAACAATGACGAAATCATTATTATGAGTTTTCAAGTGTTTGATATCAATTTTTTTGCAAAACTCGTATCTTATTATTCCTTTTCAATAAGATAAAGACGTTAATGTTAAAAACATTTATAATTTTTCAACTAAACATGACCAAAATTTAACGATTGTTAAAAATTTACTCAGATAAAATGGTTTCATGCTTACATAAGACAAAATTTGAATAAATTAAAGATTACAACATAATTGCCAACTAATCAGACTTACAATATCAACCATACTTTTCATTTCAAAATTTTTTGCTCCGATTTTCATACATATCGAAAATTTGTTAAAAAGGAGCAGACCGATGTAATTTTCCAAAACAAAAGTGAAAATATCGAAATGTAAAATTGATGATTTATAGACCAATTTGATAAATCGATATTGTTTAACCCTTTTCATGCCAAACGGGCATAATTTTTTCATGTTTTTCAAGTGAATATTTATCTGTGTAATGATAAGTAAAAATATTTCAAAACCATATTTTCTGACGTATTTTTATCCGTACTTTTCAAATGTGCTATCAGTTTTGTTCCGTGACATTTGATTTTTTCAAAATGGCGGCTACTTTACAAAAAAAACTTGATTTTTAAAATTTTTGTATTTGTTTAACATACTGGCTAATAAAGTTCCAGTTGTCGGATTGGTACAAGTGTTTGGATCCTGTGTAATGATCACTACAACTAAAATTTAATCGATGCAGAATGTTAAAATTAAAAATGGCCGATCCAATATGGCGTCTTTTACATGCATTTTTATGTTTTTTTCATTTTTTTGTACATCTTTAGTCTCTGACGTTTATTTTTTAAGTATTTTTGTTATATTTATCTCAGTCTAATACTGATTATGGTAGAAAATAATATATTTTTATTGTTTATATCATAGTTTGATATTGATTATGCAAGAAAATAACAAAAATAGTTTAAAATATTCTATTTTCTTTCATTATCGATATCAAACCGAAATAAATATAAAAAATCTATTGAAAAAGTAAATGTGATGGACAAAAAACATAAAATAAAATGAAAAAACATTAAAAATGCTTGTAAAAGCCGCCATATTAGCCCGGCCATTTTGAATTTTGAATTCTGCCTAAATGTTAGTTATGGTGATTATTCCACAGGATCCAAACACTTGTACTGATTCTACAACGGGAAAATTATTAGCCACTACGTTAAACAAATAAAAAATTTTTTTTTTGTAAATTAGCCGCCATTTTGAAAAAATCAAACGTCACGATCGAATTTCGGGTGCGTTGTTGAAGGCCATTGCTCCGAATTTTGAGTTTCGAAAACAAACAATGGCCGATCGTCCCCTAAAAAAGGAGTGTTTTCGGAGGGGAGAGGTTTAGATGGGAGAAACGTGTTTTTCAAGATCGCAGCTTCGTCGAAAATCCTGCGTTCGACCGCATCGCCGCCGGGCGAAAAATATACCCGTCCCCTTCCGGTGGTCACTATCTCTCTCCCTCACGAAAATGCCGGTGCCGAAAGCAGCGCGCGCCACCGGTGGGGGAGGAGGGAGGCCGCAAGAAGAAACACGAGTTTCGCGAGGGACGGAAAACGAAAGTACGGATATATCTAGATGAATCTTGTGTTTAATGTCGGACTTACAGGGTAGTACATTCCTTGCGGAGGAAGGAAAAACGCCCCAGAGCCCCACAGTTTGAGGCCGTTTTGCTCCACCGTTGTGCGAGAAAGCCACTGGGCACTGACGACCTCTCCGCTGACTCTTTCCTCTCCCTCGGTCGGTATCTTGCTCTCGCACGCCTCTCTCTAATATACCGCCTGAGTTGGCTGCACCACCGGCGAGTCTATCGACAAGCCCCGAACAAAAAACTCAAAAAGCACTCGCGGGCACGAGGAAAAACACGCGCGCACAGGATATCAAAAACGACGACGCACACAAGACGGAGAAGCGACGGAGGCGAAGCTCCTTTCCCGACGGAACCGACGCTTCGTACAATCGGACACACTGACTCCGTTTTAGTAATATTTTTTTTTGAAACTGTTAGACGCGTCAATTCTCCGGGAAACGCTGCACGAGTGTAATGTTAGCTCGGAGATTTGCACGGATGTCTATCGACTCTTCCTGTGGCGGTATGTTCGTATTATTGCACAATTGACCGTTCGCGAGCACCACCACCGTGCGTGGTCACTTTGCGACTGACTGACGGCGCGATTCCGTTCCCTTTCGCCGGCGCCATCGACGCGCAGCGCCCCCCCCCCCCGCACTCTCCCACCCGCAAGCCTAGCGACGCCCGTGGCAGGCTCCCGTACTAACTGCCACACGCCGCCGGAGAGAGGGAGGGAAACCTAAGGGTGCAAACTTGCGGAAGAGCGATGCTGCCGGGCTTTATTATTTTCCCGCTATCCAAGATTCTCGTCGTCCGGAAAATCGAAACTTACCGCTCGAATATACAAATTTTTGCAATTTTTACATTTTTTAGGCTATTGTGCATCTATTAAGTGTTTGGTTCATGACGATTATTTTAGAGCCGTCAATTTTTTGAGTTTTTTTTAGAGAAACTTTTTTATGCTGATATTTATACATTTTTGTAGTTTTTTTTTTACCTTTTTATGTTTTTATCAATTTCAACATTTTTTTAGATAAAAATGGATTTTTTTAAAATCTGTTAATATCAGTATTAATTGTAAGTATTTTTATTTACTTAATTTTTTTAGTACATTTTAAAAAATTGTTTGGTTTTTAAATTATTTGAAAATTTGATGTTATAACATTTTTATTAGATATTTTTTTCATATAGTTGTGACAACTTTGTAATGTTTCAACATTTGTTACACGTATTTGAATTAAACGAAATCAATAAATACTAAAAATGTGTGAATTTGTACTTTGTAAAATTAGGATAAGCGTATCGACATACATTTTTTTTAAAAATACTTTTCTTGCCATAACTTAGATCTGATTAGATTTTAGCGAAGATCCATCCGTCCATTACCAGAAAACATTAGCCACATTTACGTTTCTTCGTAGTTTTTTGTATTTATTTTGTAAAAATACAAATTTGATTGAAAAATGTTTCCAACAAAAAAGATAAAGCATTCAATTCTCTACAAAAAAGGTTGTATGGATTTTCTTCCTAAAGTCAACGATAATGCCGTAAAATGCGTATGACTATAGTCGGACGAAGTATTGAATTTGGTCACCTCGTCAAAAAAATTATCCTATAGTTTTTCTTCAAAGGTCGACGTTTCAGACTAAAAAAGTGGTGGTAGTATAACTACGTCGACACCGAAACAATAGTATATTATGCAACAAAGGCGATTTTCGAAGTTTATCACAAGTCAATCACAATCGTCGGAAATTTATATTTCGCCCATACGATATTTTTTTAATACGAAGATTTCGCGAAGTGGAGCTTCACGCCCGGAGTGTTAAAAATATTATTTATTAATAATTCGGCTGACATATGGTAAGGGCCGAAGTTTTGAAAATACTCATTTTCACTTTTTACACATTTCATGAACCCTCTCCCCCACTCCACCCTCCTCTCCTACCTAGGTTACATTGGGAATTCTCGTGAGGGCAAATTTTCACTAAAAAAATACGATACGGACTCGTATTGTGGGTACCCAGTTGGCAGACACCCGGGTCGAAGGCTCTAGTTATTTTGTTGAAATTTTTGAGATTTATTTTTAACATTTTTATACGATTTGCAAATCATTTCCACCATTTTTCGACTATCTTGATTAGTTTTAAATTTTCTGGCAACATTAAAATATTTTTCGGAATATATATTTGTTTGTTTACATTTTTTATATGTCTTATTTGGAGATTTTTGCGTTGCAAAAATGGTATTAAACATTGTTTCGTTTGTTTTACCATTTCTTGGTTATTCCAAATTATTTCTTGCTTTCATTAAGGATTTTGTTCTTTTTTAAAAGTTTTTATGAAATTTTTAAAATAACTTGTTGTCTTTCATAGAAAAAATGCGAATTTTGTTATAAATTAAAGTAAAAGGTGTCAGTATTAATTTCTATTTGTGTTTTTTTTTACAATTTCACTTAATTTAAAAATTTTGGTGTCTTATGTAAAATATGACATTTTCGTTTTCTTGTTTAAACATGTTAACATTTTTTGTTAACTTTTCCAATCCTAGATAATTTGTGAATCATTTACTTAATATTTTGTATTTGTGTTTGTGGGGAAATTTTCTAATTGTGAATTTGTGTGTATTTATTAGAAACTGTTTTGAAATAGTTCTGAGATCAGTGTAAAATTTAGTGGTTATTTTAATGTTTGTTCTTTTTTGGTCGTCGCTTGGGAATCTTTAGGGGATGCTTATCACGAATTTGATGTTGGTTTTCAAAAATGCTAAATGGAGAAACAAATAGTATCAAAATAAAAAAGTTAAAAGACGAAATTCTAAAAAGAATAAAATTCAATCATTATTCACTTTTGTAAAAAAAATGTATTTTAATTTCAAACCTTATTTCTTACTGCCACTAGAGGGTTGCAATGTAAAAACTAAAAAATCATTATAAACAAATTTTGATGTACTGTAGTTAAAAATTAAGGCGTTGGAGTGCAATACTTGCCAAGTCCCAAAAAATAAAAAATTAAGATAAACACAAATTTGCAATAATTTATACCTTTTTTATGTTTTAAGTGTTAAAAGAAGATTTAAAAAAATGTTAACTTCTTTTTAGGAAGGGATTAATTTCCGTCGCAAATCAAAAAGTTGCCAAGTCCAAAAACTTGCCCTTTCAAACCCTACCAAGTCCTTAAAATTATCCATTATTTAAGTATGAAAAATACAGACCAATATATTACTGACATAAATCATTAATACATAATTAGAAAAATTAATATTCTTATTATCTAAATATATTATAGTGAATATTCAATCTTTATGAGGTGGAAACTTATGCCCTTCTAGTGAACAAGAGAATTGTCACTCTTTGACAGTATATTTTTACCCCAAACAGGTTAGGTATTCTCCCCATAAAGAGTAAGATTTCACTCAATAATAGTCAACAATCATTATTTTAAGTTATTTCATTCTTGAAGCATTCAACAAATTTTAGAGAGCATGTAATAATATAATAACTATAAGTTATTGTAGTATTGTTGACAAGTTAAATAACTAGTAAAAAATGAGAATTCACTCATTCACTAGAGTGTCCGAATGTTCACTCCGTGTCTTAAAGATCGCTTAATTATAAACCACATTTCTTCTATACATTTTTTTTATCAATTTATTTCCAGAGAAATGTACTTCAAAAAGTGACAAGTCCATAAGAAATGAGACACAATTAGCCAAGTTCAAAATTTTGTATCAAAACCTTCCATTTCTTAAACTTCAATATCTTTAATACTATAAGACTCTCATTTGCATTAATCATGGAAGTGTTTTCTTCTTTATCAAGCAAGTTATCCTCATTATTACAATATAATAATTTGTATTATTTTTCGTGTTTTGTTCGAAACTCCATTACTTGAACTTGACAGGTATTGCACCGCAACGCCTCAATTGTCAACTACCACTCTTGGAAATTTAGAAAAATGGAGTGAAATATCAACTAAAATTACTTAAAATTCCAAACGCATTAATAAACAATTATTTATAGGAATTTTTAGTAGGTAGAATGAAAATTCTATAATAAATAAATATTAATTTATTGTCATGAAAGTATTTCTGAATAAAATACACCAAATATCGGCGGGTTTTATCTTTAAAACACGCGATTTTCCTAAAAAGTGACGAAACATAGAAAAATATCAAATTTCAGTTTATTTTTAAAAAACTTAATTTATATTTCCCCAGCAAAGATTCATTTCAAGGTTAGAAATGTAATAAACCTACACAAATTAAAATTTGCGACATAACTAAAAATTTACATTCGACATGAAATTCATAACATAATTTCTTATTCCAAATGTGGTTTCACGAGATCCTTTTATGTATTTTGCGCAACAAGGAAATTCGTGAAAGACGGAAAGCTTGAGAGACCTCAAAAATTGAGAATATTCAAGTTTTTCGGTTTCTAGAAAGAATCGCCAGGAAACGTTGAGGTAAGAAGCTTTCGAAAAAAGTCTTACACTTCTATACAATGTACCAGGCAAGTTCAATAAAGCTATCATAAATAATAGATTCTGTAAATAAAAAATGAGCTTTCAATACAAGCAATTTACAAATAAAAATAAAAATATTTTGTTTTTCACAAAATTAATGTTTTACAATAAATTACTGATTTTTAGCAAAATATCTGGCCGAATTTATTGGCTGCAAGACATATATTGGAAAGTCGAAAATTCTGGAGCAGTTTCGTAAACAGGAAAAATACAAATCGATATAAATGTTCTCTTAAGTTCCAGCAGGGAATTCTCTCCCTCCATTAAGGATGAAATTTACTCATACACTTGAAAAAAAGAAACATTTTGAATTTCAATCTGTGTTCATTTTTTTTAAATTTGTTTATTATTGGTTAATTTCACTTGTCATATTTTTAATTGCATTCAACTGAGACAATTAATACTTTTAGTAAAATCTAAAATTAGAAATACATTTTCAAAAATAAAAAATTTGTAATGAATAACTCGATGAAATTGTTAGAAAGATTAACTTGTTTCTTAAACAAAAAAATATTTCGATTCACTTAAATCACAAGACGAGAATGTAATTAAAAATTCTAATTAGCTTCGTAATCTCTCTTCGATTTAAATGCACAAAAGCTGTTCATCATGATTTTCTTTTCACAGGAAATTATTTTTGTACCGAAATTAACTTTCGGAATTAGCGCTTCCCACGCAGTCGTTCTTTGATCTACATCAGAAGTTTAAATATCGTCAGAAACATTTTTGGAAAATCATAAACGTACTGCAATTATTTTTTCCCACCGATCTATTTTCTGCAGACACGAAGTAAATAATGGAAATAAATTGCCGACCAATCCATCAAGCGATTCATCAATTGCGTGCTGACACTTAACGCGCAATTGTAAGGAGAGAAATTATTAGAAATGGATCGCTTCATTCCTGTATTTCAGAAAAGTTTTGAAAATGAGTCGGAAAAGCTGATTTATACCTTGGCGTGCAATACTCGCTATTGTAAAGAACATTTCCAATATTTTAGATCTGTAGAGGCAATTCTGGAAATGTTTCGCATTGAGCATGAAATATTTCGGATGTATTTCGACACGTTCTTTTTATGTTCGAATCAATCACGAGAGATGCGATAGCTATCTATGAATTTCACTTACTTAGGAAATAATAATAAACACAAAGAAAAATTGTTAAAAGTTTTGGAAAAAGAAGGTAATATAGGTCGTTTTAAGATTTTAGGCGTTACCTACTAGTAATTTATAGTAATTTCTAATCGTTAGTTGTGACTTGTTATATAGTACCCGAAGTTCTCAATAGATGCGCTAGGGTAGCAGATACTCGTAAGTGCTAGAAGATCCTCTTCATTAATATATACAGGAATGTAAACGATAACAAGTGTAATTTCTCTAAAAAATTACAAAAGTATAACCATATACTGTATAATAAATTAAAAAAAAATGAATGAGAAAACGCAATTGGCAAATGCCGTACAGATGTAAATTTGCAGAGATATTGAAACTTAATATAATATGTCAAAGGGGAGATCGAGTGAGCGTAAAAGTAATTAGTTATAATCTACTTTCCAAACAAAACTTGATTAATAGTTGTATCGATGTTTTTTTGCGACTTTACGTATAAATTTGCAGTACGTTTGGATGACGTCGAAAATATATTTCAAATTCAATCTTCGTGAAAGGTTTCGCCATTGAAAAGATGAAAAATGCGTTTTACCGAATTTAGATTTAATACGCTAAAAATACATGTTCTCGTTGATACTTCAATTAAATTTCTGTTTATTTAACTTTTAAAGTAACGAATTTTTTTCAATAATGCATTCTGATCGAAACCACTCTGTTTGCCAATTAAAAGCGAAATAGAACATTCGATCGTAAATTAAATTAATATGAATTTGTATCTGATGAGAAAATTAGAAGTTACCATGTGGTATTAAGTGAAATTGATTTTTAAATATTCACGATAGGTTTGTTAATTATTAATTTCATTGTTTAGTTTTAATTATAAAATAAAATTCCTTTATTCCCTGCTGTAACTTCTTTTTTTATAACGAGCTACAAATATTGCCTACTGACTTGCTTTAGGTTAAATATTTTTTATTTTATCAATTAATTTATTACGGACTGAAACATCTAACAAGATATTTAATTTTAAAAATCTGTATAATATGTGAAAGCAAACATTTATTAAAGTTGAGCAATATTGAAAAAACAAATATTTAGTAGTAGATTTATTTTGTCTATTTATTTATATTCAACCTAATACAAGTTTAGTAAATTTAATTACTGTAATAATTAATAAAATAAAATAAACTTTTGTATTAAGAAATATAAAGAAGTTGTCTAGTTAAATTGAATATTTAAAAGGATGAATATAAATGTCCATGCTTTACTTGTCCCTTGAGTTGTTCCATTAGTTTATATCATTTTTGTTTTTACTGTAATTAAATTTAATAAATATCGGAATATCGAATTTTAATTTTACGAATTGGTGTACTTTTTAGCTTCTTAAGATACCGGCAACGACATTAAATTGATTAGTTTGTCAGATGTAATCCAATCTAAATGTATCAATTTCTTTGTGACTACTAAACAAATAGGATTATTTCTTTTATGTTGAAAATGTATGAATTTATATTGATAAACATATTTTAAACAATTAATTGCATGGAAAGAATTAAAAAAATTATTGTTATATTTCTTTACACATTTTAAAACAAGAATAATAGCGATTTAATCCTTTTCTGGCCATGGGGTCACTGAAGACCCCAAGGGTTAACATACTTTTGAATATAAACATTAAAATAAGATTTTAAATATTTATTTTATTTTTACTTTTTTCTATTTTTGCATTTTACTTAAAAATTGTACGTTTGGTAGTAGATGTCTATGTTTCTTGAACTTTTTACTTAATAACAACGTCTAAAACCTTAATTTTAACACAACGCCATTTATTATGGTATCAAGTTCAATTTTTAAGATTCCAAAATCAAAATTGCAAAAAAATGAAAATCCAAAAATGTACGGCTATTCCCCACCCCCCTCAAAAAGGGTTTTGCAATTTTTTGTTGTAAAAGGAGGTTTTTCCGACTGGAAAACGCATCAATAAATGTCTGAAATCTTAAAATACAGCTTTTTAGAAAGTCAAGATGACGGACCAAGAATGAAGGTCACCAAAATTTTATTTTTTAATCTTTTACAAACGCATAACATATTTGAATTCTTTCAGAAATTGTGAATTTGTATGAGACGTGGTAGTTATTGAGGCCGCTGATTATAAAATATGATGTCAGATTTTGAAAATTCAAAATGGCGGACCGATTATGATGGACAGTTTTTTTGAAAATCAAATTAAGTTCGTTTAAACATATTATCCGTCTTTTAGTCCGCCGATTACGAATCTAAAGTTGCATTACAAAAATTCAAAATGTCAGATCAATCATGGCGGACGATTTTTAAAAATCATATGAAATCTATTTGAACTGAGTTACTTAGGGATTTTTGATCTTGCTAATTATGAATCTGAAGACTTTCCAATGCCTAAAGAATGCATAGAATTTTAGCAATTGTAAGGCTGTATTTCCAATTTTACATCCGCAATTTTGAATTTTTGTAAAAGAACAAAATTTTCTGACTTGAGTTCTTGGTCGGCTATTTTGATCTTTTAAAAAGTATGGATGGGCATTTATTTGGCATTTATCGATGCTTATACCTGCCGGAACTTATTTTTGGCCAAAAAAATCCGTATCTTTTTGGATTTTCATTTTTTCGAAATTCCGATTTCAGATTCTGAATATATGAGCTCGATACCATAAGAAGTGGTGTAATTTTCTTTGTTACCTAATCATAAATAGAGCGTCGAAAATTTTGTTCAAAATGTCTCTTCTGACCTTAAAGGTTAAGAAATGAAACCAAATCTAATAAGAACGAATATTAAATCTTATTTGATCTGAAGTATAACTAGATCACGTTGCAGTATGCCTCATTGCTGCCAGGTGCTACAGTACTTACCATTATGCAGAAATGGATTTCGATTAGGTGCATTAGGAGTCTTACTGGCACGTGTTTCCTACCACCGTACACGTAATGCCTGATGTGTATAATTTTGAAATTATGCATGTTACGCAAATTAAACTAATTTTTCATTCCTGATAGTCACCTTTTACATAATTTTATTATCATTTAAATGTGATTTTCTTTGTTTATTTTTTCAATTTTGAAATTTACTTAAAATTTCTCAAGTGTCATTGAGTTTTATATCTATATATTTTATACTTCTACCATATTATAGAAAAAATGGCGCCAATAATTAAAGGTACTCCACGCAGCAAAACGTTAAATGACAACTAAAGCCTCTCGGTCCATAACGTCAATTTCGACTTTAAAATATGTAAATTAAAAAAAAAAATATAAATATTTTCAAGTCCAGACTTATTTTAAAGCTATTTTACGTATTTTTTCAAACTACCCAGCAAATTTCAACGAAATCGGTTGAGAATTGATCGACAATTTGCAAGAGTAAATTTCTGTAGTACTTTTGCGTTGTTATCTACCAATTTATTCTTGCCAATTATCGCTGATTTTTTAACTGATTTCGCTGATATTTGTTCGGCATTCATAAAAATTGAGTAAAATAGCTTTAATGTAATAATTAATTGAAAATTCTCCTTGAAACGTATGTTTTTAAATTCGGTAAAAACGAATGTGATTAAAACATCGAGCAGGTATTTAACTGCTGCTTAAGAGCTCTTTCAGATACTATTTTTTTCAGCGATTGTATTTTCTTTACATTTTAGATTTTCAAAATTCGAGACGGAAGATCCAATATGGCGTATAATAATTTTGAAAAATCATAATTTTGTGTAATATTATGGATATTGGGTGTTTTGAAATTGCTGACTAAGAATACTTCGTCCGATTTTCAAAATTCAAAATGGTGGAAATAATATGGCATATAATAACTTTGAAAATTCCTTAGTTGGCATAACAGTAATTGGATTAATTGGTTCGCCAATTAGTAAATGGATGTTTTTAACATTTTCAATTGAAAAAATAGAATAGTATAACGGACAAAAATAAACATACATATTTGTACATGATTTGATTTTGGTTGTTTTGAAGTACTTGTTCTTTTGAAAATTCCATAAAAAATAAAAATAAATGTACATTAAAAAACAATTTAAAATAGTAAAATACATGTTATTTTTGTTATTTTACATGTTTTCTTATAAATTTTGATTAAGAATTGTACATTTTAAAATTCGAAGTCTGTGTGGAGATTAAATATATCCCAATAATGCCATAATTTATAAAATTACTTATTTTATCATTCAGTTAAGTTTAAATCGTAAAAATTTGTTATTTATTGAACAAAAGAAACATTGAATTAAACTGTGTTCTTTTTGCCTTAAACATTTTGTTAATTAATGGTAACATATGACTATGGTAGTTCGTTGTAACGTCTGCCCAAGATCGACTTTTATCGCTTTACTTAATTACCCTCAACCGACGTTAAAATTGGGATACTAACATAAAACAACAAGACTTACGAATACTAGTTTTAAAGTAGCAAATTTATTTTTAAAAATGTTAAAGAAACCATTTAAATTTGAACTTTATGCCAGGTTGTTTATCCAATTTGATATAATTCCCCATTCCGGTTTCATTTTATTTCGATTAAATCTATATATTTGGAAATGGACATATTTCGAATGTGTGAGATTCTCGATGACTCTTGGAAGTGAGCCAAGGAAGCGAATGTCTTTTTCCCTTTTCCAACCTATTTTCCGACGTTCCTTCGCATGCTGCATCCAGTAAACAATATATTTTTCTCTTCCACATATTGACTTTTTTTTTGTAATTTACGATATTCCTGGAAATTTCTGTTTAATGCAGTCATTTTGGTTGCAGTGTATTTTATTGGGCTTATGCAACTTTCATATTCCATTAAAATATATTACATATTACATCAATTCTACGTAATTACGATTTCTGTCGACATTAATATCAGAGTATTTTTAATAGAGTTTCTATTTCATTTTAGATTTTACGGGTTAGGGAGATTTTAACTCAAAATAAGACAATATCATCATCCTGTGTATAATTTTTTTAATAATTATTTGTCATGTGAAAGTCTGAAATAAATTTTGGTACTAAACTAAATTGCTAAATATGAAATAGTGAAAGATGAAATACTTGAAACTACTAACTTGATAGCAAGTTAATTTAATATCTAAATAGTGATTTCGATAAGTTAGATCGTCATTGATACTATTTAAGTAATATAAAAAAAAATTTATTTTAGTATAAAAATCTGATTAATTTTTATTTAGAATAAATTTTGGTTTAATTTTATTTTCGTGATATTTATCGAGAAAGAATTTTTCAAGGTAATCATACAATTAAAGTTTAAAAAGGATTAAAATTAGGAATAATACTATTTATTATTTCAGAAATTTTTTTTTTATTTCATTTTTTTGATCATTTTTTCATAGATATTTATATCCAAATACAAACAAAAAAACGTACTTGTGCTAGATTCTATACTGTTTAGTTAGTAAACCTATGTATTTATTTTTTTCGTGCAGGATTAACTCTAGTTTTCCAATATATAAAATAAAAAATAAGGGTAAATGGTGATTGCTAGTTCAAGCAAAAAGGTGACTTGTTTATATTAATTCTAAATATTTAATTATACAAATAAGAAATAAAACTAAATAAAGGATAATCTAACATATTTCATTCATCCGAAAATAATGAGAAACCACGTACATATCATCTTAAATTCAAAAAGATTTAAAACGTCTTCACCTGAGAGAAAAAGCAGTGATTGTTCACCTTCGGATGGTGATTGACCATCACTTTGCTACTGATTACTAGACATAAAATAGTAATAAAAATGATAAATTTTAAATGTTTTGTTAAAGAAAAACAATTTTTTAATGATTTTTATGAGCGATAATAACATTCAGTAAATACGCAAAATACTTTCCTTTGACCTAAAAAGTTTGAAAATCGTAATATCTGATCGTAACCTTTTAGAAAAGTTACATCGTAAAATAAAATGTTTTACTATGCCACTAAACGTATTTTAAACTGCTGATTATGAATAAAATATCAATTGGCCTTCGACAATATTAAATGCGCCATTTTGAAAAAATTCTGTTATTTTGTCGGGTTTTTCATTTATTTTACAAAATATCAATCGAATGAAAAAATGTTTCCAATAAGAAAGATAGAGCATCAAATTTTATACTATAAAAGTCGTATGCATTGAAAAAATTAATTCATCAGGTATGAAAAACAGTTAAAAGGTCTTTAAAATT